>CM054819.1:20300779-21040449 GCA_028984105.1 Lavandula angustifolia
GATGAAGAATGAAGAGGATTTAAAGCCGGATGTTGAAGAAATCGCGTTTCGGAGCTCATGTAACGAGGCAGTTGGAAAATCGCGTGGCAGGCGGATCTAACGATCTTAGAATCCGATCTCCACCATCCACATCGTATTTCTATCTGTTAGGAACAATGTGGCAAAGTTTCGTGGCGATCCAACGGCTAACGAAGGAGATATCGCATTTTTCCCAAAATGCGACAGTGCAGAAAAAAACTGTTCGGCAGAAGACGTCGGACCGCGGTCCGCCTTTGTGCGGGACCGCGGTCCGCTATGTTCTGACTCAGAAAACTAGAAAATCCGCGCGGTCGGATCGCGGTCCGCCTTTGTACTGGACCACGGTCCGCGTCGTATACAGCCCAAAACCAGATTTTTTCGGCCCGAAACCTATATAAACCCTTCCGGACTTCTTTCCTTCCACCACACACCATAATTCCAACTTTTTCCACCCTCCAAGGCAGAGAAACACCCAAGGCATCCCTCCGTTGAAGATTCAAGACGAAGATTGAAGACCACAACCCGAGAACCAAGCGCGAGGATCAATCCGCTAAATTTTAGGTTGTATTATTCCTTCTCAGTTTTGTTTAGGGTTTTTGATACTTGAATTCTATGGATTATTTTTGCATCTTTTGTGATTATTTTCTTACGAATATGAGTGGCTAAATCCCCTTGTGTGGGAGTTTAGCAGGAGCTATGTTTTTGATGAATTGATTCAAACCCAAGTTTTTCAATGAATGAATTGTTTTGTTTCTTAATTGTTGAGTCTTCTTTTGATTTCTCTATGATTCTTTAATGTGACTGGCCATCATCTTAGATAATTATAGAGAATATAGGTAATAGATAATACGGCGCATCATACCCGGTTATTTATTTAGACCTGCAATTAAGTGTCTAGATTGTCACCATTGGTTTGGGATAGTTTAGATGGTTCCTTAAATCCTTGAGCATGATACGATCCTTATGTTCATGATATGATCACTTGATTGACCCTTAGGATTATAAGTTAGAGATCTCCCGCCATCATACGGAATCCCTAGAGCCTTAGTGGATGAACCAACAAAATAAATTCATAAATGCTAGCTAGAGAATGGGAATGAATCGATCATCTTAGGCATAGTGATTGCTAAACCTCCGCACTCTTCATCAAACTTGAAACATACCCATTATCCACTTTGCTTCGTTTTTATTTATTTTTTTTACTTTCCTGTTATTTTAATTCCGTAGCTTTAAAATAAATCAAACCCAGTTTAGGACCAAGTAGATAGCGAAATAATTAGGATAATTAGAACCCAGCTGAGTCCTTGTGAGATCGACCTCGGGAGTTGCTAGATTAGGTACTATACCGATTCATGCACTTGCGATAATTATAATTTGTTCATCAAGTTTTTGGCGCCGTTGCCGGGGACTCGGTCGTTTTGATTATTCTTTTTACTAGTTGTTTACTTGTTAAGATTTTATTTTCTATTTTTTTATTTATTTATTTTGGTTGCTAACTCCCTTTCATTTCTTTTTGTGTGTTTCGAGCCTATCTCTAGTGACCTTTATAGGTTTTATGAATTTTAGAACACACAATTGAAATGCGAGGGACCATATGGAACAATGGGAACTGTGATCGGATGTCAAGCCTCCAAGATACTTTACAAGATTTCATTCGATCTGCTAGTAACTGCAAGACACGTCTTCGTTCTATAACGGGAGACGCGTGTATAGTCTGTGGAAGCTACCTGCATCAAAATGAGCCGTGTCCTTTTTCTTTCTATAATGGACACATGGAGGAGTCTTTTGAGGGTACTTACATGAGGACTGAAGTGATTGATCAAGCTAGGATAACAAGTCTCAAGGAAAATTTGCAGGACTTCCTGCAAGCTTGCAAAAGGTCAACAGAATCAGTTACCTCATCAGTGAGAAATATTGAATCATATGCAAAGAACATTGAGACTCATATTGGGAATATAGTCAAGGATATACGTGAGATAAGGAGTCAACAATGGGAGCTTCCTGTACACATGGAGCCCGCAAAAGTCATCCCATCCTTGACAAGTAGTAATGTGAATGAAAATTTAGATTATATCTTTGATGATTTTTCACTTTGTGCAGGAAAGGATAAGGAAATGCCTGAAGAAGAGGTGGATGGAGATCCCAAGAAAGAGGAAGAAAATTTGGTAACTACGGAGAAAGTTGAAAGGGGGAATGAAGAAATAATCAAACCATATAGACCTCCTGTTCCATTCTCGGATCGTCTTAAGGACGTTAAACATGATAACCAATTTTCTTCGCTTGTTCAATCTGTCCATTCTCATGATGAGTTTAATGATAATGACTGCACTCACACTTTAAAGCATAAATTTCATTTGCAGGGATTCACGGAGGATAAAACAAAAGCAGCATTTACACAAGACACTAAAGAGGGAGTATGTGAGGAGGAGGAGATAAGATTGAAGATCTCTTCAACAAAGATTTTGGAAGATGATATCAAATCTGTTAACAAGCCTGAAAGAAGACTCAACCCCGTGATACAGGATGAAGTAAGAAATAGCGAACCAATGTTCGTACATACTTGGTTGACCACCACATGGAGGATATGTACGGACTACCGGGAGATGATGTTTTTTATCAAACATGATCCATTTCCTCTTTTATTTATTGATAAAATGCTAGGAAGGCTAACTGGGCGTGAACATTATTGTTTTCTAAATGGCCTTTCAGGTTTTTATCAGGTTCCTATACTGCAACAGTCGACTCAATGAGGAGCAACTTGGGGAGATTGTGAGGGGGCGCCCACGGGATTTTCGTTCTGAGAGGGGTAGCTACACAGACCAAACAATTTTGTTCTCAGGGAAGATTCGTTTACCCAATTTTCTTTGTTTCACTCTATTTTCGTGCTAGGGACTAGCTCGTAGATAGGTTTGGAGGGGTATGTCGAATCTTGAGCCCTACTGATTTGGTCTATATAATTATGATTATGATGATTCTCCATGTACTTGATATTTGAACTACTATGACTTATGTTATTTGATGATTATGCATTTCTTGCCTTAAAATTTTTCTTTGCTGAAGCATTGTTGAATTGAATTTGAGCATGATAAAATTTTCAAACATGTAGGATGTAAAAGTATGGTAGTCCAAAGCCTTTGTGAGAATTTGAGCCTATTGTGAACTGACGAAATTCTATGTCGGTCTCAATTTCTTTCATGTGTGATACTCGCTTTAGGGAGAACATTTAGAACTTGCTTTGTGTCTGTTTGAAGTTTATTGAACACTTTTCGTATATGGCATTGATATGATCTTAGGCACTATCTCGTTCTTTAGCCAGAGCCAAATATGATTCCTACCTTGAATATCAACCTAGTGAGCCCCTTTGAGCTTAATGTATCCTTTTTATTCATGTACCTCCACTTAAATTGCCTAGCCTATCTAGCCTTAACCGAGGATCTAGTAGAGTTGTTAGTACTGTGGGAGGAAATGGAGGCTTGTGAGGGTTTTGTGATCAAGGGACAAATATTTGCTAAAAAGTGAGATTGGTGTGAATTGATTTTGATTATATCCAGCCTGGTACCGAACTTGATGACACCGTGTTATACAGAAATCTTTATCTAATTATTGGTAGAGAGTTGGCAGGTAAACAATTGGATAGAATATAGGAGACTTGTGCATGTACTCCTAACTTTGATTGAAAGGAGTTTATTGATGACATATGTATAGTTGGGAGATGAAAAAAAAAAGAAAAAAAAAGAAAAGAAAAAAAATGAAGATGAAAAAGGGAGTTTATTTTGGAAAAAGTGAGAACTTGGGGAGTCTTGATTTGTTTGATTATGAGTGATTCAAAGATGGTTGGTTTTAGAGGTTTATTTTGACATATCATAATTTGGTTGCTCTACTAGATCCCTTGATTGTTCGTACATTATGAGTCACTTTTCCTATATCTTCCCCACCTTTTTATTACATGCCTTAGCCCCATTACAACCAAAGTAAGACTTTTGAGATCTTTGCCATGAATTGTGTTCATTATGAGTAGAATTAGACAATCTGCAAGCTTATGAAGACGTTCTCCTAGGGTTGAGTTTGAGTGATGATTTTACCCTTATACACTTGAGTGTTTGAGTGATACAGATTTCTGGAGAGGGACTACTCTACTTCTATGTTCTATTTTGTTTTGAATATGGCATCAAACTTGAATGATTTTCACATGCTAATGATGTGTTCTTCAAAAAACTGAATAAGGCTTGAATTGTTATTCTCATCTTTTTAATATTTAGTCATAGTCTTTCTTTTATCTTGTTTCTTTGCTTGAGGACAAACAAAAGCTTAGGTTTGGGGGGATTTGATGAGTGGTTTTTATACAATCTCATCGTGTTCTTTTTAAGCTTGTTTACATCGTTTTCTATTCATTTTTAGTTTTTGTTTTGCTTGGAATCGTATACTTTCGATGGTTTTTGATTTTGTAGGTTTCTCACGCGTTTTGAGCATATTTGGTGGTATTTGACACCAAAATGAAAGAAACCATGACCATTGATGCATTGTTGGCAAAGATGGAGTTGTTTGGATGAAGAATGAAGAGGATTTAAAGCCGGATGTTGAAGAAATCGCGTTTCGGAGCTCATGTAACGAGGCTGTTGGAAAATCGCGTGTCAGGCGGATCTAACGATCTTATAATCCGATCTCCACCATCCACATCGTAGTTCTATGTGTTAGGAACAATTTGACAAAGTTTCGTGGCGATCCAACGGCTAACGAAGGAGATATCGCATTTTTCCCAAAACGCGACAGTGCAGAAAAAAACTGTTCGGCAGAAGACGTCGGACCGCGGTCCGCCTTTGTGCGGGACCGCGCTCCGCTATGTTCTGACTCAGAAAACTGGAAAATCCGCAGGGTCGGACCGCGGTCCGCGTCGTATACAGCCCAAAACCAGATTTTTTCGGCCCGAAACCTATATGAACCCTTCCGGACTTCTTTCCTTCCACCACACACCATAATTACGACTTTTTCCACCCTCCAAGGCAGAGAAACATCCAAGGCATCCCTCCGTTGAAGATTCAAGATGAAGATTGAAGACCAAAACCCGAGAACCAAGCGCGAGGATCAATCCGCTAAATTCTAGGTTGTATTATTCCTTCTCAGTTTTGTTTAGGGTTTTTGATACTTGAATTCTATGGATTATTTTTGCATCTTTTGTGATTATTTTCTTACGAATTTGAGTGGCTAAATCCCCTTATGTGGGGGTTAGCAGGATCTATGTTTTTGTTGAATTGATTCAAACCCAAGTTTTTCAATGAATGAATTGTTTTGTTTCTTAATTGTTGAGCCTTCTTTTGATTTCTCTATGATTCTTTAATGTGACTGGCCATCATCTTAGATAATTATAGAGAATATAGGTAATAGATAATACGGCGCATCATACCCGGTTATTTATTTAGACCTGCAATTAAGTGTCTAGATTGTCACCATTGGTTTGGGATAGTTTAGATGGTTCCTTAAATCCTTGAGCATGATACGATCCTTAGGTTCATGATATGATCACTTGATTGACCCTTAGGATTATAAGTTAGAGATCTCCCGCCATCATACGGAATCCCTAGACCCTTAGTGGATGAACCAACAAAATAAATTCATAAATGCTAGCTAGAGAATGGGAATGAATCGATCATCTTACGCATAGTGATTGCTAAACCTCCGCACTCTTCATCAAACTTGAAACATACCCATTATCCACTTTGCTTCATTTTTATTTGTTTTTTTTTACTTTCCTGTTATTTTAATTCCGTAGCTTTAGAATAAATCAAACCCAGTTTAGGACCAAGTAGATAGCGAAATAATTAGGATAATTAGAACCTAGCTGAGTCCTTGTGAGATCGACCTCGGGAGTTGCTAGATTAGGTACTATACCGATTCGTGCACTTGCGAGAATTATAATTTGTTCATCAAGTTCCTATCACATGTTGATGTCGGGGTCTATCAACAAGCTCCCATACTTCGTTTCTCGTTAACTGATTCAGCTCCTCCTGCATAGCTACGATCCAATCAGCATCCTTGAGTGCGTCGGTAACTGACTGAGGTTCTTCAGTAGACAAGAAGCAGGAATATAATGCCCTTTCTCGCTGATAGAATCTGGATCTTGTCTTTACGCTTGCTGAAGGATCTCCAATAATCAGGTCAGAAGTGTGAGCGTCCAGCCACGATCTACGATGTTTCAACTCTTCATCTGAAATTTGATCAACATAAATCGTAGGTGAGTTAGGCATTTTAGTTGTACTATTATGAGATTGAAGTAATTCAATTACTAGAGTTGGGTCTACTGAGTCACCAGGTTCAGGGGCATTTAGCTTAGGAACTTCATTTGTTCCCCCTGAATTATTATTCTCAGTAGAGGTCTCAGTTACCACTTGGGTTTCTTCATCGACCTGAGTTACCTGGGATTGACTCTGTTCAGTAGAGTCAATTTGTTCAGCTACTTCTGCTGCTGCCTCAGTTACAGCTGGATCTTTTCAACTTTATCTTTCAGGCTGAGATCCTATAGCTGCTTACTGATGTCCTTTGACTTCTGATTTAGAGTTCCTGCTCCTGTCTTCAGTAGCAAACTCATTAAAAACAACATGAGGGCTTTCTTCCACGCAAAGGGTCCGGTAGTTAAAAACTCTTAAGACTCCCTGGTCTGACTTGCTATCAAAAGTCTTTAACTGATCCTTCCCATTATTGTGGATAAAGCACGAACACCAAAAAATATGGAAATAAGATATAGAAGGCTTCATGTCGTTCCATAATTCATATGGTGTCTTCTTATGCTGCTTAGTCAGTAGAGATCTGTTCTGAGTGTAACATGCAGTGTCAGTTGCTTCTGCCCAGAATTTGGTCGGGAGTCCTGAGTCTGCGAGCAGGGTTCTTGCTGCTTCTTTGAGTGTTCTATTCTTCCTTTCAGCAACCCCATTTTGTTGAAGCGTGCGCGCGGCAGACATCTCATGCTCTATGCCTTCAGCTTTGCAGAACTTCTCCACCATTGAATTCAGGAACTCAGTTCCTCTGTCTAAGCGTATCTTTATAATTTTGGTGTTCTTCTCGACACTTAGCTTTTTCAGAAGCGTTGGTAACTGTTGGGAATTAGGTTCACTATGATAGATTTGAAGATCCCAAAACCCTAGCTGGATGATGAGCCTTCGATATTGTTGTAGCTTAACTGAGTTCACCGTGTTAGGAACTCAGCAGACTAGCTAAAGTTCAACAGCTGTGCATTCAGTAGAAGACCCTTCACTCAGCTGAAGAACTCAGTATCGAAGAAGTCAGTCGGACTGATATAGACCGACTGAATATGCATAGTAACACCCTTGTCTCTTGTGTTTCAGACTCAGTAGACTTGCCTTCAGCATGGTCCGGCTCGCAGTTCCGTCTCGCCGACCTTCGATGACTATCCGCCTCAATACCATGGAGTGAAGACTCAGTAGAGCTGGACTCAGTAGGAGCAGCATACTGAGAGGTGTTCAGTAGAAGACTCGGTAAATACTTGGACTCGGCAGAGCAAGATATCCGAAAGGAGTCGATCGAACCGAACTCGGCGAAGTAGTTCATTGTACTCGAGTTGATCTTGATAAAGGCGGACTCGGCGAGGTTATCTACAGAATCAAGATCAGACTCAGCAACGGTCGGTCAGTTACTTTAACTGACCATGGACTTCAGAAGAACAATTCAGTAGAGTTGTCCGAGGTCGTACATCTGAGAAGTCAGCTTCAGTATCACCTTGAAGTCTGCATAGATCTCAACCACTCTCTGTACCTCGACCAATGACAAGCAGCCAGCTGGCAGAGTCTCCGACATAAAGCTGCAAGTCAACCACTTTCATTAAAGATAGTGGACTCTACAGAATTCAAATAGAGCCGTTTGCGACCCCATAGAGTGACACGTGGCATCGTCATCTCCAACGGATATATGCCTAGGTCACCTCTATAAATAGAGAAGGTTCTTCACGCAGAGAAGAAGAGAGAGAGAGAAAAAGGATGGGAGGTCAATCATGACGATGATGGACACATCCAAGGAACCGAGCTCAACCGAACAAACACTCTAGAAGATTCAAGCCATATCCAGAGAAGAACTTAATCTTTCATAGATATATTCTTATAGTTCTTCTCTCTAGAGTTCTATCTCGTTCCCCTTCTCTAATCAAAGCTGATCTTATTGTAATAACCATAGCTTAGTCGAAGGAGTTCATATTTGAACTTGTTCCTTATTGTAAAAGGACTCCTTCATAGTTGGAGAGTTTGTCAAACACTTTAGTTTGATGCCTTTATAAACTGGGACTTGCTCAGTATAATCCCCAAGCCATGGCTTTGTCCTGTGCACAAGCAGACTGAGACTAACTTAGTATAATAAATAGCCTCCTGATCTTTCGGGATAGTGGACGTGGGATCGTGTGATATCCGAACCACTTTAAAAACTATGTGTTGACTTATTGTCGCTTTGCTTAAATTGTTCACTTGCATAAAACTGACTTTAAATCAAACAGCATAAAAACGGTGTTTTCAGACATAGACGAATATTCTTTTGGGCCTACTCTTCCGCACTCGAAACCTGATACTGAACTACTGTTCTACTGACTGAATTCAGTAGACCGTACTCAGTAGAAGGATTCTATGCCCGCGCATTCAGCCAGATGCGATTCCGCAAGATCGACCGTCGCGCTCGTTGCTGAACTTTAACTCAGGTGTATTCCACACCTGAAGACTCGTCTACTCTCGGGGACCAACAATTGGTATCAGAGCGCACGGTGTTCTTCTGATCAAAGCGCACAGTGTTTTTCTTATCAAACCACACGATGTACTTCTAATCAAAGTGCATGGTGTTCTTCTGATAAGAGCTCTGGTCTAACTGGACTGATCCTGAAAAACCGTTTTCTCAGCATGCGCATATTGCATAATCTTCATAGCATCCTATACCATGTTCTTAATGTTAGATATTTCAGGTATAAGGACTTTGAAGATATCTTATTGGCTGAGCGACTACTGAAGGACAGAAAAGCTCCGATCAGCTGGCTGATAGGTTTGTCCAAGGGGGAACTCGATACGCAAAATCTACAACCCCTCAAACAAGGAATGAACAGAAGATGTAAACACCTCAACCCAGCTATCAAAAGAAGATCCAAGGTTCGAGCCCCAAAACACCCAGATCCAACTCAGGGGGAACCAAGAGGTTGGAAAGGCTTACAGATCAGATCCTCAGTGTCTATCAATTAGATCTGTAGTGTCCGAGCATTCAGAGCATGTTCTTATCTTTCAACACTCACACACACTTCACTGATATATCTGTGTGTCACGTAATTATGTGCCACTTGCCCAGAGGGAAGTTGTTAGACTTATGTCTTATGTTTTAAGGGATTTGGTATCATGATTAATAAGGAAACCGGTGTTGATTAGATTAGTAGTTGCATGTAGGAAGTTTTTAAGAGAAGTTGTAGAGGTTTTGGCATCATCAAATAGGGGGAAATTGTTGGGAATTAGGTTCACTATGATAGATTTGAAGATCCCAAAACCCTAGCTGGATGATGAGCCTTCGATATTGTTATAGCTTAACTGAGTTCACCGTGTTAGGAACTCAGTAGACTAGCTAAAGTTCAACAGCTGTGCATTCAGTAGAAGACCCTTCACTCAGCTGAAGAACTCAGTATCGAAGAAGTCAGTCGGACTGATATAGACCGACTGAATATGCATAGTAACACCCTTGTCTCTTGTGTTTCAGACTCAGTAGACTTGCCTTCAGCATGGTCCGGCTCGGAGTTCCGTCTGCCGACCTTCGTAGACTATCCGCCTCAATACCATGGAGTGAAGACTCAGTAGAGCTGGACTCAGTAGGAGCGCAGCATACTGAGAGGTGTTCAGTAGAAGACTCAGTAAATACTTGGACTCGGCAGAGAAGCGATATCGAAAGGAGTCGGTCGAACCGAACTCGGCGAGGAGTAGTTCACCGTACTCGAGTTGATCTTCGATAAAGCGTACTTAGCGAAGTTATCTACGTAATCAAGATCGGACTCAAGAACGGTCGGTCAGTTACTTTAACTGACCATGGACTTCAGAAGAACAATTCAGTAGAGTTGTCCGAGGTCGTACATCTGAGAAGTCAGCTTCAGTATCACCTTGAAGTCTGCATAGATCTCAACCACTCTCTGTACCTCGACCAATGACAAGCAGCCAGCTGGCAGAGTCTCCGACATAAAGCTGCAAGTCAACCACTTTCATTAAAGATAGTGGACTCTACAGAATTCAAATAGAGCCGTTTGCGACCCCATAGAGTGACACGTGGCATCGTCATCTCCAACGGATATATGCCTAGGTCACCTCTATAAATAGAGAAGGTTCTTCACGCAGAGAAGAAGAGAGAGAGAGAAAAAGGATGGGAGGTCAATCATGACGATGATGGACACATCCAAGGAACCGAGCTCAACCGAACAAACACTCTAGAAGATTCAAGCCATATCTAGAGAAGAACTTAATCTTTCATAGATATATTCTTATAGTTCTTCTCTCTAGAGTTCTATCTCGTTCCCCTTCTCTAATCTAAGCTGATCTTATTGTAATATCCATAGCTTAGTCGAAGGAGTTCATATTTGAACTTGTTCCTTATTGTAAAAGGACTCCTTCATAGTTGGAGAGTTTGTCAAACACTTTAGTTTGATGCCTTTGTAAACTGGGACTTGCTCAGTATAATCCCCAAGCCACGGCTTTGTCCTGTGCACAAGCTGACTGAGACTAACTCAGTATAATAAATAGCCTCCTGATCTTTCGGGACAGTGGACGTCGGATCGTGTGATATCCGAACCACTTTAAAAACTATGTGTTGATTTATTGTCGCTTTGCTTAAATTGTTAACTTGCATAAAACTGACTTTAAATCAAACAGCATAAAAACGGTGTTTTCAGACTTAGATGAATATTCTTTTGGGCCTACTCTTCCGCACTCGAAACTCGATATCGAACTCTTGTTCTACCGACCGAATCCCGTAGACCGTACTCGATAGAAGGATTCTCTCGCCCGCGCGTTCAGCAGATGCGATTCAAGACGATCGACTATCGCGCTCGTTGCTGAACTTTGACTCAGGTGTATTCCACACCTGAAGACTCGTCTACTCTCGGGGACCAACAGTAACTCTATTTTGAGGTCAGACTTGTTGGCAATAAATATGACCCATGTGTAGCGCGAGTAGTCATCAATGACCACTAAAGCATACTTTTTGCCTCTGATCGTCACCAAAGAGACTGGACCGAATAAATCTATATGTAGCAGCTGAAGGATTCCATCAGTGGAAGGCGATGGAACAGGTGGATTTTGATTTTTTGTTTGCTTTCTCTTCAGACATGCTTCACACTGAGTGTCTTTGCTGAATACTTCATTCGGTAGTCCTCTTGCTAGAGCGTTTCTAGCTAGCTTGTTGAGCTTTTTGAAGTTGAGATGGATGAGTCTTCTGTGCTAGAGTCACCCCGTTCTGTTGTCGTTCTTCGCCAACAAACAAGCTTCAGTTCAGCTGAGTTCCAGTCAGCTACATAGAT
Organism: Lavandula angustifolia; assembly: GCA_028984105.1. NCBI lineage: Eukaryota > Viridiplantae > Streptophyta > Magnoliopsida > Lamiales > Lamiaceae > Lavandula > Lavandula angustifolia. The sequence goes on from CM054819.1 coordinate 20,312,322, forward strand.
ATTATTTTTGCGCGAACCTGATAACACTGTTTTCCCTGTAGATTTATAAATGACATCACAGAAACCAGCGTAAAAAATCACTCTATTTGAGTTATCACAAAATTGACTAACAGAGAGAAGATTATGCTGAACTCCTTCAACATATGATACTCTTGGAACTGTGGCAGTCCCAATGATGAGTGTTCCATAGCCTCTGGCATAGCCTTTTGTGTTATCTCCAAACTCGATTCGGGGTCCTTCTTCAGTAGTATAATTCTTCATAAGGTCCTTCTGGTATGTCATATGTCTTGAGCATCTGTTGTCCACGTACTAAGGGTCCTTGTGCACCTGCAAAACAGAATTATAATTAGGTACCCTTATTTTTGATTTTGGGTCCTTAGATGTTAGTTTTGGAAACCCAGATCTGTCTTACGACCCTGGTGGTCTCAGACAATTTCTTCCCACTTTGATCAACATACTTTACCACTGGACTGGTCGATGCTGACTTCTGAGGCTTAGCAGGTTCAGGAGTCATGATCTTCTGAATAGGTGGACTACTGACCTTTTCCTTCTGCACGACTTTCTTCTTCTTCTTCTAACTTTTAGGTCCTCTCCTGACTATAGGATCATAATAATATGACCCATACTGAGCTGGATGTATCAGCTGTGGAGGTCCATACTGATCAGCCCATTTGACTCTACTGGTTCCCCCTTGACTGATCTGGGGTGATTTGGAACTAATCTTCTTGTCAGAATGCTGATAGCTGGGATGAGGTGCCTTCATCTTTTATTTGTTCTTGGCTAGGAGGATCAGAATCTATGCGTTGATGGTCTCCCCTTGAACAAATCTATCAGCTAGCCAGTTTCCTGATCGTACGGGGGCAGATGAGGAGGCTCCATGGCTGAATCCAAGTCCCTCCTTACAGTGCTTAGGCTTGTTGCTGGCTAACATGGCCTCAAGCTTCTTTTCAGCGCCCATGTACCGCTCTATCGTCAGATTCCTCCAGACATCATCGCTTTTCTTTAGCATTTCATGCTCGGTCTGAAGTCCTGGCAACTCTTGCTTTAGTAGACTCAGTTCAGTATCTTTCTGAGTCAAGTCATTGGTCAGTACTGAGATCTGATCTTCTTGATGCTGAGACTTGGCCATCAGAGAGTTTATCTCCTCCCTGAGTCTCAACACAAGTCCTTCTGACTCAGTAGCAACCTGACTCTCCTGAGAAAGTCTCTAATTCTCCACTTTCAGGGTATCCAACTCCTGAAGAGTCTTACTGAGCTGCAGACTCATCTGAATCTGCTCGTCTAATAGTTCTTCTTAGGCGATTGAGACGTCCAGATTCTCATCTTCACCTGAAATAGTGTCGTGTGTGTAGTGTGAAGAGGAGTTAAATGGAGCGTGAGAGTTTACCTCATCCTCTTCTCCTGCCATAAGATACTTTTCAGCATCTTCTTCAAGCTCTACGGCCATGAATGCCACTTCATCATCTGATGAATCCATGAAGGAATCGACTTCATCTGAGTCGTCTGAGAGTTCACCAACTATATATGCTTGACTCTTCTTGATGAACTTCTCCCTTCGAGCTTTGCGTGCTACTCTCTCAGCAGTACTGAGCTTAGGACAATCATACTGATAATGTCCTGGCTTTTTGCAGTTGTAACAAGTGGTGACTCTCTCTTCTTTGCTCTCGTTGTCTTTTGACTGAGTTGAGTCTTCCTGTTTCCTGAATTCAGAAGTATGCGCCTTTTGAGAGTTTTCTGCGCCTCTCCTTCTCCTTTTGATACTTCACGACAAGCAGTGCGTACTTCTTGGCCAAGTTTCCTTCTTGTATGTCACTGAGTGAAGGTTCAGCCTTGCTAGACGCTAGAGCCGCTGTGTTGACTGATGCTTTGAAAGCATGGTCGATTTGGGAGTCAGCTTCAGCTCGCTGCTTCCTTTGAGGTAGACCGAACTCGAACTGCTCTACTTTTAACTCTGAAAAGATATGGTCAGGTGTAACAATATCTCAATCAGAATGTCTTAGTAAAGTAGCAAAGGGAGTCCAATGACCGTCTAACAGTGCCCTCAAAATCTTGAGATTCATTTCTCGATTGGAGAACATCTTTCCCAGCCCATTGATGGTGTTCATCAGATCCGTGAATCTGACGTTAAGATCTTCGATGGTGTCACCTAGCATGAGAGACAGTCTCTCTAGCTTCTGAAGTTCCAGCGCCAGTTTGTTCGCTTTGATCTTCTGAGTCTCCCGACGAAGTAGCGCTAGAGCATCCCAGAGTTCCTTAGCGGACTTGTAGTCCTGAACTCTCCCGAGATAAGAATCACTCAAGGTGGTCAGTATGGCGTTTCTGGCGACCCGGTCTAAGTTGTGAAGCTTCTTCTCCTTAGGGGTGAAGAGACTTCTATCTTTAGGGATCTTCTTCCCAGTCACCATGCCTCCTCCTTGTGCTGGGTCCTGAGTTACGAAACTATCAACCATCGGAACGACAAGTCTGTCCTCAAGTACCTCTATCATGCTGTCGTGGAGGCAAGTCAGATGTGCCTCCATTCTGATTCGCCATACCCCATAGTTCTCTACTGAGAACATGGGTACCATCCAGATTCCTGACATATCAGACATTGAAAATAGTGATATGAATAAAGAATGATATGCAGTGATAACGTTTTCTGGATCCGTTCAAGTAGACCAGTTTCAGAAAAACAAGAGTCTTATAGAACTCCTGCTCTGATACCAATTGTTGGTTCCGAGATTAAACGTTCAGGTGTAGAGGGGGGGGTGAATACACATGAAAACAATTTCTCAACTTAAAACGCGAACAGTCCTTTTCAGGAGAATGCCGTACTGAACAGGTTCAATAGACCAAATTGGTTGTTCTGAATCGTGTGGCAGAGTGACTGACTTCACTGAAGCCTGCTAGCTGACTAAGGTCAGAATTCAGTATTGTTCAGCTGAAGTTCAGTAAGTGCGGAAATGTGTAGGCCCAAATTCAGTTGAGTTAGAAAACATTTTTAAGAGAACAATTTTAGTATTTTAGTGCGATCGATTAAGCTTTGCTAAAACTTAGTTGAATGATTTTAGAAATATTTTCAGTATGAACAGTAATCAATGCAACAGTAAAAACACATAACACAAGCAATTTTAAAGTGGTTCGGATCCAACAATCCTACGTCCATTGTCCCGAATGATCAGGAAGCTATTTATTATACTGAGATAGTCTCAGTCGGTTTGTGCACTGGACAAACACTGGTCTTGAGATTTATACTGAGCAAGTCTCAGTTTACAAGGTATCAAACTAAAGTGTTTGACAAACTCTCCAACTATGAAGGAGTCCTTTACAATAAGGATCAGTTCAGATATGAACTCCTTCGTCTAAGCTATGGATAAGATCTGTTGAGCTTAGGTTAGAGGGATAGGGAACAAGAAAGTGGCTTCTAGAGCGACGAACGGTTAAGTATAGAATTGGGTTCGTATTCAGTCGCTTGGATACTAGAGGCTTTATGATATGGTTCAGCTTGGTTCCCTATGAGCAAGTATGTCGCCTTTCGCTGGAGATTACTCTATGAAGTTCTTGCGGAAAGCGTAAGTCGTTTCTGAGTTTGCTCGTGAATGCTCGTGTGTTCTTCGGTTTCTAGGTGAGCTTTAATTTGAAATCTTCCCTCTATTTATAAAGCAGAGACATGGATAGATCCGTTGGAGATGACGATCCATGTGTCTCTCTCTTTTGGGTAGCTAACGGCTCTTTCAAAGTATGGTGGCAGTGTCCTTTCCCTCCATTTCTGGAAAGTTGTTGACTTGCAGCTCTAATCAGACAGTAGACAGCTGGCCGCTCGCCATTGGTCGAGGCTGAAGGAAGTAGGTGAGACAGAACAGACTTCAAGGTGGATCTGAAGCTGACTTCTCTATACCTCGTAAGACTCTGCTGATTTGACTTAATATATCCTGACAGTCAGAAGACTGTCTAGCCATTGCTGAGTCTGATCTATATTCAGTAGCATACTCCTGCTGAGTCATCTCTATTGAAGATCAACTCTGAGTTCAATGAACTTCTCCTGCTGAGTTCAGTTCTACTGAGTCCTTTCATTATACTGCTCCTGCTGAGTCCAGTATTACTGAGTCTTCTTCTTCTGGTACTTAGGCTGATAGTCTGCTGAAGAACTAGCGGACAGAACTGAGCGCCTGAACCAAGATAATGAGTGTCTACTGAGTCTGAAAACTCTCAGAGACAGAACAACAAATTACAACGGAATGGTTCATCAGTCAAAGTGGGGTTTTGGGATCTTCTAATCTACTGAGCACTAGGCTACTGAGTTATCTCCCAACAATTTGTGGAGGGACTGAATCATCTCCCAACAATATTCGATAAGAATTCTAGAGCTTTGAGTTCATTGAATGCTTTAGTTCCCTTATAGGTCGCTTGTATAGTGCGACTTAAGTGACCACGACCTTCCCTCTATTTATAGACGTGAGTTGTGAATAGATCTGTTGGAGACGAACTGTCTACGTGTCACTCTATGTAGGTAGCAAATGGCTCTTTTTCGAAATTAGTAGAGTCCTCTTTCTTTACAAGAAAGTGGTTGACTTGCAGCTTTGTCGGAGACTTTGCCAGCTGGTTGTTTGTCATTGGTCGAGGTACAGAAAGTGGTTGAGACTTATTCAGACTTCAAGGTTGATGCTGAAGCCGACTTTGCTCAGATGTATGACCTTAGACAACTCTACTGAAATGACTTTGAAGTCCACTATCAGTTCAAGCAACTAACATGCCGTTGTTGAGGCTGACCGAAAGGTTCAGTATGTTGCTCCTGCTGAGTCCAACACTACTGAGGCCAAACTCTGACTTCAGTAAACTGCTCCTTCTGAGTCCAGTTTTATGACTCCTAAGCACCTTTCAGTATGCTGCTCCTGCTGAGTCTAGCCATACTGAATCTTCACTCTATGGCACTGCGGCAGATAGTCTACTGAGGGACAGCAGACGACACTTCTGAGCTGGAAACATGTTGAAGGCGATTCTACTAAGTTTGAAACAATCAAAGACAAAGGTGTTAACTCTTAAAATGGAATGGTTCACCAATCATAATAGGGTTTTGGGATCACCGAAATCAATTATTGAATCATCTCCCAACAATTTCCCCCTATTTGATGATGCCAAAACCTATCACTCTATCAAACTATATCTAACACTCTCTATCGATCTAAAGAACTATCAAATATAAACTCCTTACGGCTATTACAATGAGAATCTATAGAGATGTATCTTCTAGTTTAATCTAAGCAAGTATAGAACACAGACAATCAGTGAGTGTGTGAGTCAGTAATCACTTTGGTGATTTTGAGTGTTAAGTAACAACGAAGCGGACCATAGAGACAATGAGAAATTGTCAGGCCAAGTAACAACTGATGTATTAATGATAAGAGATCTGAGTACATGTACATCATTGCTACACTCGGGAAGCTATCAACACAATCAAGCTAGACTACTTCTTAGTAGATCTAAAGCACTAAATCCTAGCCTTGAAATCATTCGATTTGTCCTCAGACAATGGAAGTCCATAAACCTTGAATATGTCTTTCCTCAGCTGGAGAAATTCTGGAAGATCTTCAGCATCTTTAGGTTCCAAAGATTTCAACTTAGCTGCATCCCTCGGTTCTGCTTCAATCTCAGCTGTGAAGAGTGATCCATCCAATTTCTGCGGTGGAGGCAGAGTTCTGAAAGCCGAAGTCCTAACAGCGACATTTGCATCAAGGGCTTTCTGAACTATTTCGTAGATTTCAGGATCACACTTCAATATCCATCCAGCAAAGGCGCCAGCTTTCGTAGAATCAGGCCAAATCTTCTAAACATAGAATCTTTTTATGAATTCGGCTTTGATCGTCTCCCATGCCCATGTCTTCTCCCAGGGCATCCACTCATCTACATGAGGCCATAAATGACTCTTCCACTCATTAGGTTTATTGCCTCATCTATAGAATTTGGAGGTTGTGGGGATGTCCCTGTCCTTAGGAGGAAGTGGCTTAGGCTTCAGTCTCTCTGCTTCTCTTGCCTCTTCAGCCGCCTTCTCCTTGGCTTATGCCTCTTTCCATCTAGCTTCAGCAACCTGATGCCACTCAGCTCTGGAATCAAGAGCCCTTATGCTGAGGTCGATCAACTCGTCAATTGTAGGCTCAACCGGCTTCTTCTTTTGCTTGGATGTGTCAGCCTATTTCTCAGCTTCTCTCTCTTTCTCTTTCTCTTTGTCAGCATCGTCTCTGAGAGTAAGCTTTCTCTGCCTCTGAATAGGCTTTCTAGTAGGTACCTTTGTTCAGGCCTTCGTGGGGGCCTTCTTGGGCCTATTGGCCGCTTCAGCCTCAGCAATTTCCCTAGCAAGCTTCTCATCAGCATCAATCTGAGCTTGCTCTGCTAGGCTTATGAATCTTTGGGGATGAGGAGGAATTTTCAGTAATTGGTTTCCTTTCCCAGATACAGGTGGAGGCAGAGGAGCGTCTTCAGCATCAGATTCCTCTGAGAACGCGATCACTTCCTTAATGTATTTCTGAGGAGGTTCATAAGTGCCGGTTTCCGCCTTCCTAGGTCCTGAGCCACTTGGGCCTCTCTCAGCTGCTACATCCCCTGCTGAGACACCCTGGGCAACAACCCTTGTTACTTCCCCCTTAGACTTATTGCTCTGAATCTTTTCAGCTTTATCCTTCTTAGAGCTCATAGTATTTTCCTTCTTTTTGGCATCATCCAATAAGGTCTGAGGGGTGGGAAGATTAATTCCCTTGGTACTAAGCGTTTAATAAGATTTGGAGAGCTCATCCAAGGTCTTCTGAAGACTGTCGAACTTGAGATTAGATCGTTCCACTCAGTAATCAGTTCTTCAGCGTACTTACGCTGAGAGTGATCTACAAGTTTTTTAATCTTTGTCCGCTTTACGTTGATCTTCAGCTCACACTCATTTTGAAGTCTTGAGATCCTCTACTCATGAGCTAGAGTGTGCTGATAGATCTGGTTCTGAAGTTATGTCTGGGCTGCCTTGAAGGAATCAAGAATAGAATATTGGGCATCCTTCAGAAGCTTTTGAACCGTTGCTTGCTGATCGTCGAAGTTAGCTTTCTGTGCGGATAAGGCATTCGTGAGAATTGAGCTGAAGTCAGGGATATGAGGGATGTTATGAATGGAAGTCTTCAGAGCCCTGACTTCCTCGCACTGAGCTACAGTGTACTGGTGCCATAACTTGTGAACATTCCTGACAAGGAGACAATTTTGAGTCCCCTGCTTCAGAAGAGCCTTGGCCAAGAGCTGACCCCATCAACAACTGTTCCGGGTCAGCAGGGCGAGAGGTGCCTGCTGCTGCCGATCCAGAAGGAGGAGGGGAGTCGTAAGAATGTAGTTCTCCCTCCTTCTCCTATTGAGAACCCTCAGTAGGCTTCTCAGTTCCTGCATTACTAGGCGGTTCCTGATCATCGGGACCTGTTGAACCTTCCATAGGGTCGGCTGCTGAAGAATAATATCTATCTTCAAGCAAGGCCAGCATAGCCGCCCTAAGGTCGTCGAACGAGCTGAAATCAACAGGCTCTTCGTAGGCTATCTACTGTCGGAGCTACAACTCGTCGGTATTCAGTAATTCCGAGGTCTTGAGTCGGATCAGTTGCTCAAGGGTGATCCAGTCTCGGAATCTGAATAACATCTAAAGTCTTGCCCTGTTGACTATATCAAACAAGTCAGAGTGATCGGCGATTTCAGGAATGTATTTTGAGACTTCTTGGGCTGCTCTGGCTTGAAGTAAAGAAAGGTCAAACCCAAGCGTCTCGGCTTCAGTGTCAGTCGCCATCTCCTCGATGTCAATAGGAGAGTGAACTATCTCAGCAGAAAGCAAGCTGCTGAGCGGAGGGACGTCCAGTGGAGAAAGGGGAGTAGGAGTAGCGACTTGAGGTGAAGTGCCCTGTTCCACTGAATCTTCTTTGTCTACTGAGGCAACCTTCTCTGCTAAGGCCTCCTTCGCAGCTGACTTTGCTTTCTCTTCTGAATCAGCCTTCTCTGCTGACTTAGTTTCCTCATCTCTCAGCTGGAGGACAATAGGGGCTACTACTATGGCTTGCTCAAAAGTCTTCTTCTTCTTCGGGGTAGCACCCTTCTTCACTAGGGTTTGGGCTTTCCTCTTGCCCTTACCCTCTTCGGCACCAACGCCAATCTGCTGAAGAGATTAGGCTTGGCTGTGGAACCTGATCTTCTTCGGGTTGAAGTATTCCTTGTCAGCATAAGCGATCTGATCAGTTCCATAGGAGTCTTCGATCATAAATGGCCATCATCAACGAACCAGCCTGGCTTGTCAGAATCTACGTCACAATGTACGCCAAGGCCCTGAACTGTGGAAGCATGCTGCTTTTGGGAAATGCAGCTTTGAACGATGTAGGCTTCCCGCAGAACAGCGTCAGGTATTGGTCAAATACATCGTCCTTGTATCTCACAGGACTGATGCCTTGGTTGGGAAGACTGAAGCTTCTGTGAAGAGCTTGCTTCAATGACATTCTCTTCAAAATCGGAGCGGCCTTGGATGGGTCCTGAATTTGATGAACTTGGAAGGTCCCATACAAGTCTCCTTCTTCCTCCTCAAGATTGAGATAAAGCTCTGCGAAATGGCGAGGCAAGAAGTATAAAGGTTTCTTCAAAAGAAACGACTCCAGTCCAAATACCCTTAGCGCATCATAGACTTCATCTAAAAACTGCAAGTCGCTGGAGTCAAACTCCATGACTGGCTCACACCAGGCCCGGTCTTTCTCCAAAATCTCCACGATATCAACCGGAGAAACGACTACTAGGTTTGCCATGGCTATCTGCAAACATAATAGTTAGCACTTGAAAATAGAGTTAGTCAGTAAGAGTGCTTTAGAAAATAAATCTCTGGAATAGGTGAAAATACGTAGAATGTTGAATGATTTTCAGAGTGATCGAAGGTTTTTTTTTTTTTTTTGCAAAGAGAAAAATGGTGAAGATGACGGTTTTGGATGATCACGTCGATATATAGGTTTTTGAATATGAAACATTTTTGTATCAACGAATGGGATTAAATCCCGCTTTTGCAAATGGATGGTCACGATTTTAATTGATAAGAAAAGTAATGATGATTATGCCGTCTTAGTCAAATCTCAGACTAAAATAGATTAGAGAGATAAGATGATACGACATGCATTTAATTCAAAGTAGTTTAAGCAAATTTGGCATAGAATCTAATGTAATAAATGAAAACGATTTTAATAAATGACATTCTTTTAAAGCAATAAATGTGATGCTGAACTGATATCATAAAACCTTTATATGCTGAGTTGACTACTGGAAGAGATACGCAAACCTGTCAGCTAAACATTGTAGTCAACTGATACCACATGTAGTTGGTTGTTGAATCTCTAAACTGAACGAATTCAGTATCGAACGAGTGTTCCCCCTTACTGCGGACACTCCATCTAAAACACTTACTGAGAAAAGTCAGTAGGTTCCTGGAGACCGAGCTCTACAGAAAGATATCGGAATCTAGCTTCAGCTATATGCTTGGTCAGTATATCAGCCCTCTGTATGTCAGTGTGGTTTATCTCCAATCTGACGTCCTTCTTCTCGATATGATCGCGAATGAAGTGGTGTCGAATGTCCACGTGCTTGCATCTTTTATGTAGAACAGGATTCTGCGAGATGGCAATGGCACTAGTACTATCACAGTAGATCGGCACTTCATTCTGAATTACATCGTAGTCACGCAATTGCTATCGAAGCCAAAGGATCTGGGCGCAACAACTTCCAGCAGCCATGTTTCTAGCTTCAATAGTGGATGTGGCTATTGAATGTTGTATCTAGGAGAACCATGAAATCAACTTGCTACCGAGGAACTAACATGTTCCAGAAGTTGATTTTCGGTCGAGCTTGAAACCTGCATAGTCAGCATCAGTATAGCCAGTTAATTCAAAATTATCATCTGGTGGATACCATAACCCCAGGTGTGCCTTTGAGATAGCGGAGAATCTTCTTTCCTGAATCCATATGGCTCAGCTTGGAATTCGTCTGAAATCGAGCACAGACACCTACAACATAAGTTATGTCAGGTCGACTAGCAGTTACATATAATAATGAACCAATTAAAGTACGATAGTCAGTAGAGGCTACTGATACTCCCTCTTTATCAAGATCGATTTAGAAGATTGTGTTCATAGGGATTCTGACTGGTTTGCTAAACTCGCAACCGAATTTCTTGATAAGTTTCTTTGTATATTTGGCTTGATTGATGAATATCCCTCTATCAGTTTGTTTAACCTGAAGTCCAAGAAAGAAATTCATCTCACCAATCATTGACAACTCAAACTTATCTTTCATCATCTTCTTAAATTTTTGACACATGGGCACATTCTGAGATCCGAAGATGATGTCATCCACGTAGACTTGCACTAGAAGAATGTCATCATTTAGTCTAATGTTGAATAGTGTGCGGTCTACGGTGCCTTTGCGAAAACCTTTATGAAGGAGGAAATCTGAAAGGGTATCATACCAATCCTTAGGTGCTTGTTTTAACCCATACAGTGCTTTCCTGAGTTTGTATACTTGGTGTCCCTATTGAAAGCCAGGAGGTTGCTCTACGTATACCTCTTCCTTCAGTACGCCATTCAGAAACGCACACTTCAAATCCATCTGATATACCTTGAATCTTTGATGTGAGGCGTATGCGAGGAAAAGACGAATAGCTTCTAGTCTTTCAACTGGGGCAAATGTTTCATCGAAGTCAATTCTCTCAGCTTGACAGTAGCCTTTGGCAACTAGACAAGCCTTGTTCTGACAATGACGTTGTTCTCGTCTCGCTTGTTCTTGAAGACCCATTTAGTGTCGAGGTCTGTCAACAAGCTCTCAAACCTCGTTACGTACGAACTTGTTCAGCTCCTCTTGCATGGCTATAATCCAGTCAGCGTCGTTCAGTACCTCCTCAATATACTGAGGTTCTTCAGTAGACAAGAAACAGGAGTACAGTGCACTCTCGCCTTGTCTGAGATTAGCTCTAGTCTAAACACCTGCTGAAGGGTCACCAATGATATGCTCTGCACAGTGAGTATCTAACCAAGAACGTTGTTTCCTTGTCTCTTCTTCTGAAACAGATTTAGTACAAACAATAAGAGTATTAGGCATTTCAGTAGTGCTGTTTTGAAACTGAAGAGTTCAGTAACAAGTTGAGGTTCTACTGAATCGTCCACTACAGGGTGTTAGATTCAATAACATAATTTGTTCCCCCTGAGTTGGTGCATTCAGTGGTGGTATCAGTACCTACCTGGGTATCTTCATCGACCAGTACTTGGGATTCATCGTCCAGTAGAATCAACCTCCTTAGCTAAATTCAGTGTGGGTTGATTCTGAATATCTTCTTCTGCTGAATCATCATCCCAACACTAGTGAATCGTTTCTGAATCTTTGTTTAAGTTCAGATTCTGTAGCTTCGGGCTTACATCTTCAGAATCTGAGTTGCTTCTGTTCCTGTTCTTAGTAGCAAACTCGTTAAAAACAACATGAGGACTTTCCCCCATGCAAAGGGTCCGGGGGTTGAAAACCCTGAAAGCTTTACTGACCATGGAGTATCCTAAGAACACTCATTGGTCGGATTTGCTATCAAAAGTTCTCAACTGATCCTTCCCTTTATTGTGGATGAAACAAGAACAACCGAAAATATGGAAATAAGATATAGACGGAATTCTCCCGTTCCATAATTCATAAGGCGTCTTCATGTGGTTCTTTGTCAATAAGGATCGATTCTGAGTGTAGCATGTCGTGTTTGTGGCCTCTACCTAGAACTTCAGTGGTAGTCTAGAGTCTGAGATTAAGGTCCTTGCTGCTTCTTTTAGTGTTCTGTTATTCTGCTCAGCAAGACCATTCTGTTGAGGTGTGCGTGCTGCATACGTCTCATGTTTTATTCCTTCAGTATCGCAAAACTCCTTTGCCATTGAGTTCAGAAACTCAGTACCTCGGTCAGAACAGATCTTCTTAATCTTGGTGTCCTTCTCGACACTGAGTCTCTTTAGTAGTCTCGTCAAAGCTGTCTTGACATTAGACTTGTTGGCAATAAAAAGTACCCACGTGTATCTGGAGTAATCATCAATAACCACCAGTGTGTACTTCTTGCCTCTGATCGTTATAGGGGAAACTGGCCCAAAAAGGTCCATGTCAAGAAGCTGAAGGATTTCGTCAGTAGATGGTGATAGAATTGAAGAATGACGTTTCTTTGTTTGCTTTCCATTTAGACAGGCTTCACACTCTTCTTCCTTTTGGAATGATCGCTTGGGCAGTCCCCTTACAAGAGATCCATTAGCTAGTTTGTTCAGCACCTTAAAGTTGTGATATCTGAGTCTTCTGTGATACAACCACTCAGTTCTATCTTCGTTCTGTGCTATCAAACAAGCGTCAAATTCCACGGATTTCCACTTTGCAACATATATGTTCTTCTTCCGTGTTCCTGATAACACTATTTTACTTGTGGATTTGTCAAGTATATCACAAAAACCAATGTCAAATATCACTCTTTTATTGTTATCACAAAATTGACTAAGAGAGAGGAGGTTATGTTGGAGCCTTTCAACATAAGATACTTTTGGAACTATAGTGGTTCCAATATTCAGTGTTCCATGTCCTCTCGTGTAGCCTTTAGCATTGTCGCCAAATTCTATTCTAGGTCCTTCTTCAGTGATGTAATCTGTCAGCAGTGTCTTCTGGTACGGCATATGTCTGGAACATTAGCTATCTACGTACCATGGGTCTTTTTGTACCTCATCCTCTTCTCCAACCATGAGACATTTCTCATTTTCTTCAGCCTCTACTGCGATGAATGAGACTTCATCATCTAATGAGTCCATGAAGTACTTCTCTGCCTCTTCAGTATCATCTGAAAGCTCTCCAGCAATGAATGCTTGGCGCTTCTTGGCGAACTTCTCTCTTCGCACTTGTCGCACAGCTCTCTCAGCTGCACTCAGCTCTGGACACTCATACTGGTAGTGCCCATTCTTCTTGCAGTTGTAGCATGAAGAGGGTCTGCTTGATTTGAGTTCTGACTTTTCAGTCTTGGAAGCAGATTCTTCATTCCTGCATTAAGAGAGTTTCTGGTTAATATCTCCTTTGGAAGGTGAATCATACTTACCTCGGAATTTTTGGTAGGATTTCTTCAGCTTAATCCTCCTATCCTTCTCTTTCTGGTACTTAAGGGTCAGCAGAGCATATCGTTCAGCCAAGGTTCCTTCAGTAGGAATAACTACAAGAAAAATGGTCTTCAACAACGCTTAATAGACAACGATTTTCATGAATAACCATTTTCGTATCTTAAGAAAATGTTGTCGTAAATAAAAACATTGTCGTAAGTCAAAAAGTGCGCTCATAGACAACAGTTTTTTTGCGCCGTTGTCGTTGACCTGTTGTAGAAAGACCAGAAATGCGCTCATAGACAACAGTCTATGTAACCGTTGTCATTTATTTGTTGTCCTAGTTAAAAACGCGCTCATAGACAACAGTTTTAACAACCGTTATTGTTTCGCCGTTGTTGTATTTAACTTTCTAATACTTTGACAACGGTTTTGACTATTGTTGTTTCTCCGATGTTGTAGTCAATTTTAACAACGTGTTTTCTTACTGTTGTTGTTTCTCTATTGTTGTATTCAATTTTTAAATATTTTGACAATGGTTCGACTAGTGTTTTCCGATCTCCGCTGTCGTTTCTCCCAATACATACGGTTTATTTTTTTCATTAATAGTTTGAAATATCTTAACTAATTAAGAAATAAATCAATTATCACTTAATTAATTATTAAACTACTTAATCTTAACTAATTAAGAACTAAATTAATTATTACATAATTAATTATTAAATAAACTACTTAATCTAAATTTTACCCTTTTCACAAATTTCATCGTGGCGCTGCGCATACGTATTTCCTCCGTCTCCCTTCTCTCAAGTCTCAACTCCATCGCCCTCTTCCTGAACTCCATCTCCGGCGACAATTCACCGGCCGGCACATCCATAGTGAGTTGTTGTTTAGCTAAAATTGAGAAATTTTCTCCACGAATACTACAGATACGACCGTCTTCTTCGTCTCTCCCGCTCTCTCCCTCTCTTTTTTTTTCGTTCTGTGTCATAATGTGATGATATGAGTGTAAATTTTTGTTTCAATGGTGCATATCTTTAGAAATCAGTTGCATTTAAAAGCAAATTTCACAGGTTAGTCAGGGTTCTGTGTTGCTTCAACCAAATTGAAAGGGGAGGCAAAAGAAATTCTTTTCTTTGTTTTCACTATTTAGTAAATATGGCAATTTCCGTGCTCCTATTTGGTTTTCGATTTGTTTATGAGTAAAATCGGTAAAATTGATTATACATTTCGTGAAATTCGTTGAGTTTTTTTTTTTTTTTTTGTCGTTTTGACCTGTTTGTTGGGCAATGTATAATTTCAGGGTTTAGCATCTTGAAAATATAATTGGATATAATCAAGAACAGATCTAGTGTTTATCTTAGATATGCTAAGAGGTGTTGTACTATTAATGATGCTTCAGGTCAAACTTACCGATTTGACATTATTCTGATCAGCTGAGCGTGTAAGGAAAAAAATTATATTGAAAGGCATTAACTTGCGTGAAAACGTCTAACAATCTAACCATCTATGTATTTGGTCAAATTGGAACTTGTTCTTCCTGTTCGGATTCCAGAACCCTGCCATAGTTTTTGTCCTTATGGCCTATGTTTTTTTTCTCATTATATATACACCTCGGCTGGTGCTTTTCTAACCATTTAATTATTGTTTTGTGTGGGCTGCTATCTGGATTTACAATGAGTGACATGCTTTAGCAATTGACAAATAAGTTGTGAATGCTACTACTCAACCTCTATATCGCATTGCATATTGGCCAAGTTTTCAATTGGTATTCTTTTTACTTATTCTTGAAAGAGAACTTTTGAATTACAAGTGATCTTCTTCAAGAATTATCTTTTCTAGGCTTTTAGATAAACTTGTAAGTTGTTCAATCATTTTTGTTAAAATTAATTGTTCTACTAATTTAGTTGTTACACTTGTTGTGAGAGTGATTGGGAACATTAGTATTAAATCGAAAACGGAATTGTTCAATTATCTGAATTTATGAATCTTTTTTTTCTAGAATTGAATTCGTTATTGATCTATCAAAAATATTGCTAACATTAGGGTTTCTTGAAGATTTTTTGCTTTTCAATATATTAGGCAGCAAACATTTTTAATACTCTGATACTTAATATTTTTTATATGAGTTATTCTTAACTGAAGTCATTAGTAAGAACAAATTAACTTACATAAAACACATTCTAGGACACCTTGATCTTTGAAAACAGTTCATAAACTGATAACAGAGCGAATATGACATACATCTTGGATTGTACATGATTGAGTCTTATGTTTAATGATCCATACACATCTCAAATATCTCGTTGGTTTAGGATCATGATGGAAAAATCATGGATGTCAAAAGATAGGTTATCATAGGGTAAACGTGTGGCCTTAAGCTTGGAGTCTGGGACTAATGTTGGCTATGACATCATTGTGACAAGGCTTGATGAACCTCAAAACTGCATGTGTGTCTCCACTGATCAAGTAGTGGATGAAAATGCCATTTTACCCATTCCAACAAGCGACTACAAAAGCATAGGTGATGCAGTGGGATCTCACGTTGCATGGCCAGTGGCCTTGTTGAAGTTGAAAGAGGAGGTAAA
Organism: Lavandula angustifolia; assembly: GCA_028984105.1. Classification (NCBI taxonomy): domain Eukaryota; kingdom Viridiplantae; phylum Streptophyta; class Magnoliopsida; order Lamiales; family Lamiaceae; genus Lavandula; species Lavandula angustifolia. Next base: position 20,328,010 of record CM054819.1, read on the forward strand.
AATATTTCATTACTTAATATTTGATGAATTAGCATGCTTTATCGGTACTTGACCTTCGATTCATAGACAAAAAGAAAAAGAAACAAGAAATGAAGCAGCTAGTGGTGGACTACTCGACAATTCCCATGGCATTGCGCATGATGTATTGTCATTGCAAGAATTCTGTTGAACAGAGTAGGAATATAACGATAAGCTTTGACGAAGATGTCTTTCGAGATAAGCGGGACCTTTACATGCACCTTGAAGATGTCGAGCCTTTCTGCCAATTGAAGCCAATCTCCTATAATTGCATTGATGTCTACGTATGGTATGTGATGCAGACAGAAAAAAATAACTTGTGGACGTGCTCGTGTAATGCGGTTTTAGTTGACGAACCATGAAACATGACAATTATATAGGCAGAAAATTAGGTTCGTGACTCCAAATCATAATCAAACTTGAATAAAGACAAAAACACCGGCAAACAATTCACAAGTCCAACGTGATGATTATGTTGACAGCAAAGTAAGATGCATGAATTCAAAATCAATTATGTGGTCGGCAAAATAGATGCATGAATTCAAAATCAATTCGAAATCAAGACAGAAACGAAGAATCAATAGTAAATCGAAAAGAGAACACGGTCCTACGAAACCAAGAAGGTTTCGTCCCCCACAAGACAAAGTCTGGCCCAATTCAATCCAAATCCCAAAACATACCTGACTAGTACTAAGGGTTCTCATCCCTTTTTATAAGGATGGATACCCACAAAACATACCAAAAATACTATAATTAAAACTATAGAAATAATAATAAAAAAGGAACGAACATATCTTCTCATATCTCAAAATCTTTCTTTCCATATCTCGTCAAATCTCCTCATATCTCGAAATCTTTCTTTCCATATCTCGTCAAATCTTCTCCTTCTAACGTCATGCACATGCACGTCGTTATTCCCCCCCTCGTGATTTCTCCTCGCACACCGAACGTAGAATCTTGCAAAGCGATTATCCCGAGTCGATGCTTCATCCTTCGCCGAGTCCATCAATTGCTTCACATCAACTTCCTCCCCCTCAAAAACAGCCTTGTCCTCAAGGCGGAAATCCGGAAAGTTCTTTCGTAACTCCTCCAATTCCACCCACGTAGACTCTTCTTCTCCTCGATCTTTCCAACGAACTAACACCTCTCGGACCCGACCATGAGAAGACACATTATCACGCACGTAGAACACTTTCTCCGGGTCAAAGACGTCACCAAATTCAAAATCTAATTCAAAATCTATCGATTTCGGCAACGTAGGCTCCACCGAATGATCCCCCACCCTAAATTCCACTTCACGGCGACTTTTATTTGCTTGATTCAGCATTCTCCACATTCGATTCTGTGCCCGTTCTAAATTCACCCGTAATTGCTTCTCAAATTCATCTCGTGTCAATACTACGTCCGAGACCACGGCCATGCGGCATTCCTCCGACAGATGCCTCATCCCACTAGGCGGCGGCCGTCCATAGACCAACTCAAATCGAGTAGCCACGCGACGGGCCGTGATTGGAGTACGGCGTGGGATAAAAAGTCCGTACTTTGACAGCCTATCCACCACAACCAAAACACAAGAACATCTCTTTGGTGACGGAAGATTGGTAATGAAATCTATTGAAATATCCTTCCAATTTCGTGAAGGAATCGGTAGTAGCTGCAAGGATGGATGCATCATAACAGAGTTGTCCATTCCAGCCCATGGGTACACGGTCTTAACTCTCTCAAATTTCTGTCCATTAAGGTTCTCAATATCGGTTTTAAGAGATGCCTTTTCTTCTCTGAGATCATTCTTCTCCTGAGTCAGCTCACGTGACTCCACACTGAGTGCAACATATTCGGAGTTTAATCTTTCAACTTGAGAGATCAAATCCTTAATCATTTGAATCGTATCCGAAATAATAGCTGCTTTATCATTTTTAGGCCTATCTGGATCTCGGGCATTCCTCAACCCCATGAATTGCTCATTGGTCATTATACACTTCGCCATGAATTTGATTGTAAATTTCGACTGGCTCTCGTTTGAAATCATACACCGTCAGATCCGGCAGGTCGGACCAATTGATGCAAACAGAAAAAAAATAACTTGCGGACGTGCTCGTGTAATGCGGTTTTAGTTGACGAACCATGAAACGTGACAATTATATAGGCAGAAAATTAGGTTCGTGACTCCAAATCATAATCAAACTTGAATAAAGACAAAAACACCGGCAAACAATTCACAAGTCCAACGTGATGATTATGTTGACAGCAAAGTAAGATGCATGAAATCAAAATCAATTATGTGGTCGGCAAAATAGATGCATGAATTCAAAATCAATTCGAAATCAAGACAGAAATGAAGAATCAATAGTAAATCGAAAAGAGAACACGGTCCTGCGAAACCAAGAAGGTTTCGTCCCCCACAAGACAAAGTCTTGCCCAATTCAATCCAAATCTCAAAACATACGTGACTAGTACTATGGGTTCTCATCCCTTTTTATAAGGATGGATACCCACAAAACATACCAAAAATACTATAATTAAAACTATAAAAATAATAATAATAAAGGAACGAACATATCTTCTCATATCTCGAAATCTTTCTTTCCATATCTCGTCAAATCTTCTCCTATCTCGAAATCTTTCTTTCTATATCTCATCAAATCTTCTTGTTGGTCCCGAGAGTGAGTTCAGGTGTAGAGGGGGGGGGTGAATACACCTGAACCCAAATTTCTCAACTTCGAACACGAACAGTCCTATTCAGGAAGATGCCGTACTGAAAATGATTCAGCGGACTGCATAACCGTTTCGAATCGAGTTAAGGGCCAAAAGGCTGACTCGGCTGAGATCTGCTAACTGACTAGGTCAGAATTCAGTATCGATCAGCAAGAGTTCAGTGCGCGGAATAGTGTAGGCCCAAATCAGTTTTTATGAGAAAACGTTTTAAGTCTCAGTTCAGTAGATAAGAAGTTCAGTATACTGAGACAGTTAATTGATTTTAAATACGATGTTCAGTATGCAAAGTAAAATCAATGTAACAGTAAGTAAACGACACAGAGATTTTTAAAGTGGTTCGGATATCAACAATCCTACGTCCACTGTCCCGATAGATCAGGAGGCTATTATTTATACTGAGTTAGTCTCAGTCAGCTTGTGCACAGGACAAAGCCGTGGCTTGGGGATTATACCGAGCAAGTCCCGGTTACAATACTATCAAACTTAAAGTGTTTGACAAACTTCTCCAACAGTGAAGGAGTCCTTATACAATAAGGATTGGGTTCAAAGGTGAACTCCTTCGTCTAAGCTATGGATATATCGGTTGAGCTTAGGGTTAGAGGGATGGGGAACAAGAATGTAGCTTCTAGAGCGACGAACGGCTAAGGTTTAGCTTTAAGTTCGTGTCACGTCGCTTGGATACTAGATGCTTTGTTGACGGTTCAGCTTGGTTCCCTTATGAGCTTAAAGGTACTCTTTCGCCGGATATAACTCTTTCGATTCTTGCGGAAGACTTAGGCTTTTGGAATTCGGTCGTTTGAAAGTTCGTGTGTGTGTTCGTTTCTTCGTTAGCTCGTGAACTCGTTTTTTTTTTAATCTTGAATGATCCCTCTATTTATAGAGAAGAGATTGAGAAAGATCCGTTGGAGACGATCTTCTTCTCTCTCTCTCTTTTTGGTAGCAAACGGCTCTTTTAGCGTAGGTAACAGTGCCTTTTTCCTCCTTTTTCGGAAAGTGTTGACTTGCAGCTTTAGTAGGTAGGATGACACGTGTATGTTTGTCATTTGTCGAGGTGGATAGAGCGGTTGAGACAAAGACGAGACTTCGAGACAAGCCGAAGCCGACTTCTCTCATCCTCGTATATGACAATGCCGATTGTCTTTCAAAAGATTCTCGACAGATCCCGAAGACTATGCGCCGATCTTGAGTCCGACCTTGTATTCGGTAGATAGACAATGAGATAAGTCTATCGAAGATCAGCTACGAGTCCAAGTGAACTACTCCTGGCGAGTTCGGTTCGACCGACTCTCTCGGTATATTGCTCCCGCCGAGTCCAAGTATCACCGAGTCTTCTACACCGGTGCCGAGGCAAATAAGCTATTGAGCGCCTTGACCGAGCATAGTGTCTACCGAGTCCGAAATCTCGGAGACAAACAACATATACAACGGAATGGTTCACCAATCGATAGGGTTTTGGGATCTTCAAATCTTCTCAACAGTTCGAGTACATAAGGCTAACGAGCTTGGTTCGAGTATAGAAGATAGAATCATTTCCCACCGAGTGAAACAGTCTTGAGGATAGAATCATCACCCAACAATTTCCCCCTATTTGATGATGCCAAAACCTATCATCTATGCTAACACTAAACAGACAGAAACAAATCTCCTTACAATTTTACAAGTAAGATCAGAGGAGATGTTCCATCAGTTCTAGACTACTGAAAAACAGGGCAAAAATAATTTCCCCCATTACATAGAAGCAATACTAGCAAAATCTAACAAAGCAATAAACTGACAAGTAATAAAGAAAGTGAGTGTGTGTCAGTAATCACTTTAGTGATTCTGAGTGATAAAGCATAAGACAAACACGGCTATTTAGACAACAAGTTGTTGTCAGAGCCAAAAGAAGATTTGTATATATAAGAGTGATTCAGTTTAGTACATTACAAATCTTGCTAGACTATGAAGAGAGAATACTAAGACTATAGGCGCCTAAACTGCTGAATCCGGTCCATGAATCCTTGCGATTGTGTCTCAGGCAGTGGCACACCATACATTCGGTACATGGTCTTTCTCAGCTTCAAGTATTCCGCGAAGTCAGCTGGGTTATCATCTTGTAAGAATCTTTGATCAGCAGCGTCCTTCACTTCAGCTTCAATAGTCGCAACATGAATTGAGTCATCCATTCTTCTTGGAGGTGGAATGATTACGGGTCGGGAATCGAATCTCTTTCCCTTCTGAAATGGCATTATACAAGTGGATGTAGAGATCCGCTTCAGTAAGCATCATCCATTCAGCATAAGCTTCAGCTCTAGACTTGTTCGGCCAGAATCTCCAGAAATAATAGCGTTTGATGAACTCAATCTTCGAATTTTCCCATCTCTCGAGTGAATTGAGCCAGCATCCACTCGTGCGTTTCTCGGCCATCTGTGAGATTTCAGATCAGTGGCCTTCTTTCTGAACTTCCTGTAACGATAGGGAATGTCAGCTTTAGCAGGAGTTCTGTGCCTGGCTTCTTCCTCAGTACGCTTCCTTAGAGCTTCCAGATCAGCTAAGTGGATTCTGTTTCTCGTAGCCTCGATCTGTCTCGCCTCTTCGCCTCTATATAAGTACCTGTCCATCTGGGCGAATATGGCTTCAGTCTCATCATCTAGCTCTTTAGATTTCTGGGAGGCATCTTCTGAGTCAGCAGGGGTACTTGATTTTTCTTTCGATGTACCCACGCTTCTCGCACTCTGCTTCGCTCGCTCCTTCTCCTTTTCCCCTGTCCTCATCGTCTTCGATCCTGAGCTTCCTTGGAGGTAGCCTGGCAGGCTTTCTTCCTCCTCTGCTTGGAGCTTTAGATTTTCTTTTCACAGGCTTAGGCTTAGGCTTGTTTGCAGCTTCTGCTTCAGCAATCTCCCTTGCCAGCTTTTCATCAGCGGCAATCTGAGCCTCCTCTTCAGCTGAGATGTATCGTTTCGTTTTCTTTGCTGGAGGGGTCGGGAGTTTCTGTTGGGTGATGATTCAATCCTCAGCATGACCATACTTGTGGGAAATGACTCTTATCTTCCATACTGAATCATGCTCGGTAGCCTCGTGCTCGAACCGTTGAGAAGATTTGAAGATCCCAAAACCCTATCTCGATTGGTGAACCATTCCTTTGTATTTGTATTTGTCTCCGAGGTTTCGGACTCGGTAGACACTCTGCTCCGGTCAAGGCGCTCGGTAGCTTATTTGCCTCGGCACCAAGCATGAAGACTCGGTGATCTTGGACTCGACGAGACTCAGCGAGAGCAAAGATATCCGAAAGACTCGATGATATTGGACTCGGCGAGAGCAAAGATATGCGAGAGAGTCGGTTGAACCGAACTCGGCGAGAGTAGTTCATCGAACTCGGAGCTGATCTTCAGTAGACTTATCTCAGCAGTCTATCTACTGAATACAAGGTCAGACTCAGCAATGGCAGATAGTCTTCAGGACTGTCAGAATCTTTTGAAAGACAATCAGCATTGTCATGTACGAGGAAGAGGGAAGTCAGCTTCAGTCTGTCTCGAAGTTTGTGCTGTCTCAACCACTTCATTCACCTCAACGAATGACAAACATACACGTGTCTTCTCACCGCTAAAGCTGCGATCAACCTTTTACCTAAAAAGGTGGGAAAGTACACTGTTACCTACACCAAAAGAGCCGTTTGCTACCAAAAAGAGAGAGAGAGAAGAAGATCGTCTCCAACGGATCTATTTCAATCTCTGCTCTATAAATAGAGGGATCATTCAAGATTTAAGAGAGAATGCGCGCCTAGAACACGAGAAAGCATTCAAACGAGCGAAATTAACGACTAAGTCCTCCGCAAGAAATAACCGAGTTATCTCCGGCGAAAGACTACATCCATCTCAAAAGGAACCAAGTCGAACCGACATAAGCTTCTAGTATCCAAGCGGACCGACACGAACCTATAGCTAAACCCTCACTGTTCGTCGCTCTAGATAGCTACATTCTCGTTCCTTATCCCTCTAACCCTAAGCTCACTTGTTATATCCATAGCTTAGACGAAGGAGTTCACATTTGAACCCAATCCTTATTGTATAAGGACTCCTTCACTCGTTGGAGAAGTTTGTCAAACACTTTAAGTTTGATAGTGTTGTAACCGAGACTTGGATCGTATAAAAACCAAGACGCGGCTTTGCCCGAGTGTGCAAGCCGACCGAGACTAACTCGGGATAATAAATAGCCTCCCGATCATTCGGGACGGTGGACGTAGGATTTGAGCGATATCCGAACCACTTTAAAAATCCCTGTGTCTCTTATCGCTTTCTTAAGCTGTTGCATTGATTTTACTATTCATACTCGAACATCATATTTAAATCAATCAACCGTCTTAGCATACCGAACTTTTAAATCTACCGAACCGAGACTTAAAACGTTTTCTCACAAAAATTGATTTGGGCCTACACAATTCCGCACACCGAACTCTCACCGAACGATACCGAACTCGACCTAGTCGGTTAGCGGCATCTCGGCCGAGTCGGCACTCTTTTAGCCTTTAACTCGATTCGGTAACGGTTGTGCGGTCCGCCGAATCAAGCTTTGCATGGACACCATCCCGAATAGGACTGTTCAAGTTCGAAATTGAGAAATCGAATCGAGTGTATTCACCCCCCCCCCCTTCTACACCCGACCGTACACTCGGGACCAACAATTGGTATCGGAAGCGGGAGTTCTTTGACTCTTGTTATCTTTGAGACCGGTCTATTCGAACGGATCCGAGGGAAAACGTTTTCACCGCATATCACTCTACATTCATATCTATATTCTTCATGGCTGATATGTCGGGTATAAGGATGGTACCCATGTTCTCGGTGGAGAATTATGGAGTATGGCGAGTCGAGAATGGAAGCACATCCGACATCCCTCCATGACAAGATATGACCGAAGTGCTTGAAGATGGACCTATCGTTCCTATGATTGATAGTGTCGTGACTCGGGACCAAGCTCAAGGAGGAGGAATGGTGACCGGGAAGAAGATTCCCAAAGACGAAGTCTCTTCACTCCCGAGGAGAAGAAGCTTCACAACTTAGACCGTGTTGCCGGAAACGCCATACCGACCACTCTTAGTGATTCTTATCTTGGCGGGGTTCGGGAATGCAAGACCGCTAAAGAACTCGGGATGCTCTTGCGCTACCGAGTCGAGGGACTCGAGAAGATTAAAGCCAACAAATTAGCTTTGGAACTCCAAAAGCCGGAAAGCTTATCTCTCATGCCCGGTGACAAAATCGAAGATCGAACGTCGATTTACCAATCGATGAACTCTATCAATGGGCCGGGAAAGACATTCGAAGAACCGAGAGATGAATCGAAGATTTCGAGGGCACCGCCGGACGGACACTGGACACCTTTTGCCACTCTATTGCGACATTCGACTTAGATGATGTGTCTCCCGACCATATCTTTTCGGAACTACGAGCGGAGGAGTTTGAGTTCGACGGACCTCAAAGAAAGCAGAGGCGAAGCCGAACACAAAATCGATGCTTTCAAAGCATCGGTCAAGACAAAGCATCTCCGAAGAACGAGCAAAACGACGAGTAAGACCGAACCTTCACTCAATGATCTACAAGAAGGAAGTCTCGCTCGGAAGTATGCGCCGCTCGCCGTAAAGTATCGGAAGGAGAAGGAGCGACGCGAGAAAAGTGACTAAAGCCTATCGGGAAACGAAAGGTAAGTCAAATTATATGTCGAAACACACTCCCGACTCACAATCTTCTCGAATGCGTAAAGAAAGATGACTCGAGAACCATCAAAGAATAGCGAAAGCAAAGAAGAAAGAGTCATCGCTTGTTACAACCGCAAGAAGCCGGGACATTATCAGTATGATTGTTCGAGCTCAGTAGTGCTGAACGCGCCAGCACGTAAGGCAAGGAGAGAGAAATTCGCCCAGAAAAGACAATCCTACATAGCTGGTGAAATCTCAGACGACTCAGAAGAGGTCGACTCTTTTATGGATTCATCGGACGATGAAGCAGCTTTCATGGCCTTAGAGCTTGAAGCTGAAGAATCAGCTGAAAAGTGCATGATGGCAGGCGAAGAGGATGAGGTAAATTCTCATGAACCACTTAACTTCTCTTCACACCGCACACACGACACTATTTCAAAGTGCGAGATGAGAATTTGGACGTCGCAACCGCATACGAAGAACTGCTCGACGAACAAATTCGGATGAGTCTGCAGCTCAAGCAAGACTCTTCGGGAGTTGGATACCACGAAAGTAGAGAATCAGAGACTTTCTCAGGAGAGTCAGGCTGCTACTGAGGCCGAAGGACTTGTGTTGAGACTCAGGGAGGAAATAAACTCTCTGATGGCCAAGTCTCAGCATCAAGAAGATCGGATTTCAGTTTTGACCAATGACTTGACTCAGAAAGATACTGAACTAAGTCTGCTGAAGCAAGAAATGTCGGGACTTCGAGACCGAGCACGACACACCGAAGAAGAGTGATGATGTCCGGAGGAGCTTGATGACCGAGAGGTACATGGGTGCCGAAAAGAAATTAGAGGCTATGCTAGCATGCAATAAGTCAAAGCACTGCAAGGAAGGACTTGTATTCAGCTAGGGAGCTTCCACATCTGCCCCAGTACACTCAGAAGTACGGCTTGCTGATAGATTTGTTCGAGGGGAGACTATAAACGCAAATATACTGAACCCCCTAGCAAAGAACGAACGGAAGATGAAAGCACCTCATCCCACACTTCGGCATTCGAAAAGAAGATCGGTGCCAAGAAACCCCCAAGACAGCCAAGGGGGAACCAAAGCAAATTAAAATTGGCGGATCAAGTATGGACCTCCAAAGCTGACACATCCAGCTCAGTATGGGTCATACTATTATGAACCTAAAGTCAGAAGAGGCTCCAAATGTCAGAAGAAAAGGAAAGCCACACAGAAGGCTAAGGTCAGCAGTCCACCAACTCAGAAGATCAGGACTCCCGAACCTCGAAGCCTCGAAGTCACCTTTGACCGGTCCAGTGGTCAGATATGTTGACTCTAGTGGAAAGAAGATGTCCGAAACCACCGGGGTTGTTAGACAGATTTGGGTTATGAAAACTAACATCTAAGGACCCAAAATCAAAAATAAAGGGTACCTGAATATAATTTCATTTTGCGGGTGCGTAAAGACCCATGGTATGTGGACGGCGGATGCTCAAGACACATGACATACCAAAGGAGTCTGTCAAGAATTATATCATCGAAGAAGGACCCGATTGAGTTTGGAGATAATGCCAAAGGCTACACGAGAGGATATGGGACACTCGGTATAGGAACGCGCCAAAGTTCCAAGAGTATCATATGTTGAAGGACTTCAAGCATAATCTTCTCTCTCGTTAGTCAATTTTGTGATAACTCAAATAGAGTGATTTTTGACGCCGGTTTCGTGATGTTATAGATAAATCCACGGGGAAAATAGTGTTATCGGGTTCGCGCAGAAAGAACATATATGTGGTCGATCGGAACTCGCTGAACACGAAGCTTGCTTATTGGCGAAGAATGACAACCGCACGGGGTGGCTATGGCACGTAAGACTCGGCCATCTCAACTTTAAGACGCTCAACAAGCTTGCAAGAAACACTCTAGCAAGGGGACCGCCGAATGAAGTATTCAGCAAAGACACTCGGTGTGAAGCATGTCCGAAGGGAAAGCAAACAAGGAATCAAAATCCTCCGGTTCCATCGCCTTCCACGGATGGAATCCTTCGACCGCTACATATGGATTTGTTCGGTCCAGTCTCCCCGGTGACGATCGGAGGCGGAAAAATATGCATTAGTGGTCATAGATGACTACTCGCGCTACACATGGGTCATATTCATTGCCAACAAGTCGACGTCAAAACAGAGTTACCAACGCTTCGAAAAAGCTCGGTGTCGAAAAGAACACCAAGATCGGAAAAATACGTTCGCATGCAGGAACCGAGTTCCTTAATTCCATGGTAAAGGAGTTACGCAAGCGAAGGAATAGAGCATGAGACTTCGGTGCACGCAGACCTCGGCGAGAATGGAGTTGCCGAACGAAAGAACGGAACTCTAAAAGAGGCAGCTAGGACTCTACTCGCAGACTCAGGACTCCCAACCAAATTCTGGGCAGAAGCTACTGATACTGCATGTTATACTCAGAATAGATCTCTACTGACAAAGCAACATAAGAGAACACCATATGAACTATGGAACGACAGGAAGCCTTCTCTATCTTATTTCCATATTTTTGGTTGTTCATGCTTTATCCACAATAATGGGAAAGATCAGCTGAAGACTTTTGATAGCAAGTCGGATCGGTGGAGTATTCTTAGGATACTCTCGGGTCAAGCAAAGCTTTCGAGTATTCAACTATCGGACTCTTTGCGTGGAGGAAAGCCCTCATGTTGTCTTTAACGAGTTTGCTATGCGAAGACAGGAGCAATAACTCAAATTCGAATCGAGGACATCGAAGCGGCCTACAGGATCTAAGCTTAAAAGACAAATCGAAAAGATCCGGCTATGTTGGGATGATGATTCGGACGAAGAAACCGAAGACAAATCTACCGAATCTCAACCGGTGAGCAAGTAGGCGAGCGGATTGATTCTCCCGAACAGAATCAATCCCAGGTAACTCAGGTCGATGAGGAAACCGTAGAGGTAACTGAGACCAACACTACTGAGAATAACAACTCAGGGGGAACGTCTAGTAATGTTCCTGAGCTGAATGCCCCCGAACCCGGTGACTCGGTAGATCATACTCTTGTTCTTGAATTACTTCAATCTCGGAATAGTACAACCGAAATGCCTAACTCACCTACTATCCGTGTTGAACAAATTTCGGATGAAGAGTTAAAACATCGTAGATCGTGGCTAGATGCTCACACCGCCGATCTTATAATTGGAGATCCTTCAAGCACATGTCAAGACAAGATCCAGATTCGGTCAAGGAGAAAGCGCATTATTTTCCCCGCTTCTTGTCTACCGAAGAGCCTCGGAATATTGAGGATGCACTTAAAGATGCCGATCGGATCATTGCTATGCGAGAAGAGCTAAATCGGTTCACGAGAAACGAAGTATGGGAGCTTGTAGACGAGACCCCAAAGCATCAACATGTCATAGGAACCAAATGGGTCTTCAAAAACAAGCGAGATGAAAACAACGTTATAGTAAGGAACAAAGCAAGACTCGTGGCTAAAGGCTACCTTGTCAAGCCGAAGGGATAGATTTCGATGAGACGTTCGCTCCGGTTGCAAGATTGGAGGCAATTAGACTATTCCTAGCCTACGCAACACATCAAAGATTCGAGTTTATCAAATGGATGTGAAGTCTGCGTTCCTGAATGGCGTGCTGAAAGAAGAAGTCTATGTGGAACAACCGCCCGGCTTTCAGCAGGGACATCAAGTATATAGACTTAGAAAGGCTCTGTACGGGTTAAAACAAGCACCCAGGGCTTGGTACGATACCCTGTCTGAGTTTCTTCTTCTTGAAAGGTTTTCGTAAAAGGCACGAGACCGCACTCTATTCAAGCATTCGACCGGAAGAAGACTTATTACTTGTGCAGATCTACGTGGATGACATTATCTTCGGTTCGAAGAATGTCATCATGTGTCAGCAATTTGAAAAGATGATGAAGGATAAGTTCGAGATGTCGATGATGGGTGAAATGAACTACTTCCTTGGTTTTCAAGTCAAGCAATCTGAAAAGGGAACATTCATCAACCAAGGCAAATACACTCGAGACCTCATCAAAAGATTCGGCCGCACATCCAAGCAAACCTATCAAGATCCCGATGAACACGAATATGAAGATAGATCTTGATAAAGAGGGAGTATCGGAGACCAAACCGAATACCGTGCTATAATTGGTTCTTTATTATATCTAACGGCTACTCGCCCCGACATAACTTATCTTTGTAGGTGTTGCGTGCTCGATTTCGGGCGAATCCCAAGCGAGTCATATGGACTCAAAGCAAAGAAGATTCTCCGCTATCTACGAGGAACACCGACATGGGTTTATGGTATCCACTGATGATAATATTGAACTAACCTGGTTATTCGATGCCGACTATGCGGGATGTAGAATCGACCGAAAATCAACTTCGGGAACATGTCGGTTCCTTGGCGGCAAAAAGCCGATCTCATGGTTTTCAAAGAAACAAGCACTCGGTGGCCACGTCGACTACCGAAGCCGAATACATGGCTCGCCGGAAGTTGTTGCGCCCTGGATCCTTTTGGCCGAGACAAGAGCAATGAGAGACTATGACGTCATTCGGAATGAAGTGCCGATTTTACTGCGACAAGTACCAGTGCTATTGCAATCACTCGTAATCCTGTTCTTCACACAAAATGCAAGCACGTGGACATCGGACATCACTTCATTCGTGACCATGTCGAAAAGAAGGATATCGGAATGGAAAAGATCCATACCGACAAGCAAAGGGGCGATATACCGACTAAGCCTCTAGCCGAATCCGATTCGGAGAACTTTCGGTAGAGCTAGGTCTGCTGGACCCTACCGACCCTAGTCGGTAATAAGGTTTCGTGGAGAGGAACATTCCGGTGAGGGGGAATGATCACTCTCGCATCGAGTAAGTTCAGTACATAGAGATTCGAGAAAACCATCTACACGAGGTATCACCGACTACTATGTTCAGCTGACAGGTTTGCGTATCTCTACTCAGTAGTAATTTAATACTACAGTACTTTGCATTTATGGCAAAGATTCAGCATGACATTAATATCTTTTGGTTTGTCTTTATTATTAACGACTCACATTTATTGCACGACATTCCATACATAAGCTTGCTTGAACTCGCACGCATTTAATGCATGTCTTTTCACGATTACTACTTAGGCTATTTTACAACTGGCTTTGACTTAGGTGCCTCTTTTTGTGATCATTGCCTATTGTTTTAACTTCTAATCTTAACCGTCCATATCATAAAGCAAGTTTACATTCAGCCTTCGATCGAAAACCGTTCACCTTCATAGTTGATATATATTCGATCAAATCTTAAGAACCGCCATTAGCATACTTCATAACTTTCAAATTCCGAAAAATCCGAGATCTGCATTCGCAATCCTTACTTGTTATTACACTCTCAATCTTATCTCGAATTTTATCCATTGGTATGCTTATATCTGTTAATGTATTTGTTATATGTTTCGAGTATCGCATTGCACAAAGACTTTGTTCTATCCAAAAATAGTACCGATTCATTTCTTGTCACGAGTACAATGGCGGAAACCAATATCTCTATGATATCTCCAAGCAGATATGCGAGAACATTTTGGAGAAGGATCGCGTGTGGTTTGAACCCACCATGGATTTCTATTCATGCGATCTGGAGTATATGGATGAGATCTTCTCAGCTCTGCGCGAGTCAGGGCTGGAGAAATTTCTGTCTAGGAGGCCTTCGTTCTTCCTCCAGAGACAGGTTGCAGAGCTATATTTGAATTCAGACGCAGTATCTGGAGATATAGTGGCGAGATTCGTTGCCCATTCTATCCAAAATGCCACTATGGAGCTGAAGCAAATGTCCATCAAGGATGCCTTGAAGCGGAGTTTTGATCTGCCCTCCGAAGGGACCAGTACAGTCGGGTATAGAGACGACCAAGTTGATGAATACCTTACCGTCTTCTGTGGAAAGCCCACTACATTCAGAGCTGCCTTTCCGAAGAACAGCATGTTGCCTCAGTTCAGGGCACTTGCCTACATAGTGACGCAGCTACTGACAAGCCAAGCAGGGTCGTTTGACCGTGTGTCGACGCCTAAGATTCAGATAATGATGGCCATATACGACCGAGCCCAGATAAATTGGACGGAGTTCTTTCTCCGAGAATTCATGGCTCAGGCTGCTAAGTTCGACAAAGCATCGAACACGCTGAGCGCAAAGGGCAAATTGTTGTATGGACTCAAACTGTCCATAATGATCAAAGATTCATGTGGATCTGAGCCTATCACCTACAGTGACAAGGAGTACTTCAATGTGAAGAAGGTCAGATTTCACAACAAGACAGCAACGCTTCAGCAGATAGGGTCAGGACCCTCAGCAGTCTCTCCAAAATCAAAGTCTCAGCAGGCTACGCCTACAAAGAAAAGAACTCCTCCCGCTAAAACTCCTAAGGCACCGGCAAAGAAACTGAAGAAAGCCGTTGAGGTGCCGGCACTGCGAGGAGGTTCCACAAGTGCTCGCCGAACGAGGCTCCCGAGAAGACTACTCGGCCCATGCAGTGGTTGATGAGTCCGAGTCTTCGAGAAGACTCGGTCCGTGGAAAAGATTGTTTCCACCGAAAGGGACCAAGGGGATGCTTCGCAGCTCGTAGCACGTATATTCGGCGCCTAGACGCCCCCCTTTTGTCCCTCCACTCGGCTCAGTCCCTCCAACTGAAGAGCAGACTTCACACATAGACTTGGAGTCTGAGACTGCATCTGAAGGTGAATCAATCGGGATGGAAGCTTCAGTGATTATATCCAGAGCATCCCGAGAAATTCTACAACTAGTTCCGGAGCTTGCTGACTACTCAGACTTGTTGCTCATCGCCAAAACAAGCAAGGCTCCACATGTTGCTTCGCGACATCGGGAGTGGCCTCGTCTACGACGCCTTGTCCTACACTACTCCCGTCGGCAGCTGCATGAAGAGGAATTGAGACCGAGAGAGGAGATAAGGCTATTCGGAGCCCGAAGACCTCAGCTCAATGGACAATCTCGAGGGCTGCAATGCCGGCCATGATTCATGATCGGCAAGCACGCCTCCGGCCCAAAGACCCTCGGATGGGTCGGACCATGACGACCCACCCGATGATTCGAGCCCCGGAAAGCTCGATGAGGGACATCCACGGGACAAGGATACCCATATCGAAACCGCCCCACCTCTCGGTATCCTTGGTCCCGAGAAGTCCAAAGGCCGGTGCTTCGACCTCGCAGAGCCCGCTCGGCTCTTGCTGCGATCGACTTTCGGACGGCGCCCGGCCCGGACCGCAAAGCGATCTCGATCGTGGCCAAAGCCTTAACCGCCCAAGGGATCAAAAATCGAGATCTTGCGAAGGCTATCCATAGGACATGGAAGCGGCATCGCTCAAGCCACGACTAAAGAAATTCGAGGGGTGAAGTCCTCTGTCTCTTCATCGGCCGCCCCCGATGTTTCCACGCTTATTTCGAAGCGTTGGCTCGACAGACAAGTCAAATTCGAAGCTCAACTCAAGATCTTTCGGGAGAGCCAAGCCAAGCTACTAGATGAATTTTTGGCCTCTAAACCGGCTCATACCGACGCTATCACCGAACAATCCGAGGCCACCGAACAAAGACCCGAGAATATCCAACCGGCCTTGGAAGACAAGATCACCGAGAAGCCGAAAGACTTCAAGGAAGCAGTGACCTCTCTCACAAGCAGTACAAGGAACACCTTACCATGGAGAGGAACGAGTTGCATGAGGCTCGACTAAGCTCCACGATCGTCTTGATGAGCCGTCAACCTCCTACAAAAATCGAAGAAGTCGGTCCTAGTCCCTACCCCGGTGCTCATTGATGATGCCAAAAAGGGGGAAAGTGAAGGAAAAAGGGAAGGAAAGAAGAGTACCGAGAAGCCGCCTCAAACTCGGTCTCGAAGGGTGAGGCCCGGGGTGTTTCGGGCTGCGAGCACGCCTAAAACCGGCCCAAGTGGCTCGAGACCCCGAGCAGACTACTCGGACAACCCGGACTCCCAAAGACATTATTAAGGAGGTTGCCTGAGTACGCCGAACGGGCGGTGGAGGACTCGGAAGAAGAAGAAGCTCCCATTCCACCACCGGTTCAAGAAGGTAAGGGCAAACGAAGCTTAAAATTCCAACCCCTCCAAAGCAAAGAGATTAAGATACATATCTGCCGAGGAGGAAGCCCAAATAGGCTGCGGATGAGAAGGCGCGGGAGAAATTGCGAAGCCGGAAGCGGCTAACAAGCCAAAGTCTAAGCTCGCCAAAGGAAAGACTAAAGCTCCATCCGAGAGGATGAAAGAGAACCGCTAGATCGCCTCCGAGAAAGCTCATCATAACGGATGAAGAGGACAGAGAAAAAGAAAAGGAGCAAAGCGAAGAAGAATACGAAAGGCGGTGGTACATCCAAATCTAGATCTAGTACCCCTGCCGAATCGAACAAGCTCCTCGAAGCCTCAAGAGCAAGATGCGAAATTGAAGAAATATTTGCTCGGATGGATAGATATCTCTACGAGAGGAGAGGAAGCTAGACGAGATAGAGGCCGCCGACAAAGGATATATTTGGCGGACCTTGAGGCACTCGAGAAACGTATCTTGAACAAGAGGCCAGCCGAGAGTTCCTTCGAAAGCGACATTCCTTATCGATACGAGAAGGTTCAAGAAGCCAAACGATCCGAAAACACATAGATGGCCAAGATCAGACGAATGGATGCCTATTCAATTCAATCAGAGATGGGAATCGGCCAAGATAGAGTTTATCAAGAGAAATTATTTCGGCGATTCGGCTCGAAATGTCTAAGGGCGATGCCTATGTCGAGTGGATGACCATTACCGAACCCGATCTTTACCCATATATGCACGGAGCAAGAATCGAAGGGGTAGTAGTCGAGTTCTCGAAGCAAGGATCATTCCTCCACCCGGAAGACAAGACGACTCAAGACATCTCGGAATGATTGAACAAGAAGTGAAGAATGCTTGCGTTGAACGGAGGACTAGAACAAGATGATCCAGCAGACTTCGCCGAATATCTGAAGCTGAGGAAGAACACGTTCAGAATGTATGGAGTTCCACTGCCTGAAGATAAATCCCAAGGTTTCAGCAGTTTAAGGGTTCTCCCTCTTAGTTCTTCTTTTAGCTTAGCAAGATTTGTAATGTACTGAACTGTGTATTATATATATACAAATCTTCTTTTGGCTCGACAACTACTTGTTGTCTAAATAGCCGTGTTTGCTTTATGTTTTAACACTCAGAATCACTGAAGTGATTACTGACACACACGTTGATTATTTACTTGTCGGTTTTGCTCGGTTAGATCTCCCGATAGACTAGACTTTCGGAGAGTTATTATTTCTCTTAAGGGAAATTGTTGCATGGGGGAAATTATTGTAAAAGGGAAAATTGTTCGCCCCCGTCTCCCTCGGTAGTCTAGCACTTACCGCAGACAACTCCACCGATCCTACTTGTAATATTTGTAAGGAGCTCTGTTCCTGAGTAAGTTAGTGTTTAGCATAGTTGATAGGACATAGATGATAGGTTTTGGCATCATCAAATAGGGGGAAATTGTTGGGTGATGATTCAATCCTCAGCATGACCATACTTGTGGGAAATGACTCTTATCTTCCATCTCGAATCATGCTCGGTAGCCTCGTGCTCCGAACTCGTTGAGAAGATTTGAAGATCCCAAAACCCTATCTGATTGGTGAACCATTCCTTTGTATTTGTATTTGTCTCTGAGGTTTCGGACTCGGTAGACACTCTGCTCTGGTCAAGGCGCTCAGTAGCTTATTTGCCTCGGCACCAAGCATGAAGACTCGGTGATATCTTGGACTCGGCGGGAGCAAGATACCGAAAGACTCAGTGATATTGGACTCGGCGAGAGCAAGATATCCGAGAGAGTCGGTTGAACCGAACTCGGCGGGAGTAGTTCATCGAACTCGGAGCTGATCTTCGATAGACTTATCTCGGCAGTCTATCTACCGAATACAAGGTCGGACTCAAGAACGGCAGATAGTCTTCGGGATTCGTCGAGAATCTTTTGAAAGACAATCAGCATTGTCATGTACGAGGAAGAGAGAAGTCGGCTTCGCCTCGTCTCGAAGTTTGGCTTTGTCTCAACCACTTCATTCACCTCAACGAATGACAAACATACACGTGTCTTCTCACCTGCTAAAGCTGCAGTCAACCTTTTACCTAAAAAGGTGGGAAAGTACACTGTTACCTACACCAAAAGAGCCGTTTGCTACCAAAAAGAGAGAGAGAGAAGAAGATCGTCTCCAACGGATCTATTTCAATCTCTGCTCTATAAATAGAGGGATCATTCAAGATTTAAGAGAGAATGCGCGCCTAGAACACGAGAAAGCATTCAAACGAGCGAAATTAACGACTAAGTCCTCCGCAAGAAACAACCGAGTTATCTCCGGCGAAAGACTACATCCAGCTCAAAAGGAACCAAGCTGAACCGACATAAGCTTCTAGTATCCAAGCGACTGACACGAACCTATAGCTAAACCCTCAGCTGTTCGTCGCTCTAGATAGCTACATTCTCGTTCCTTATCCCTCTAACCCTAAGCTCACTTGTTATATCCATAGCTTAGACGAAGGAGTTCACATTTGAACCCAATCCTTATTGTATAAGGACTCCTTCACTGTTGGAGAAGTTTGTCAAACACTTTAAGTTTGATAGTGTTGTAAACTGAGACTTGTATCAGTATAAAAACCAAGACGCGGCTTTGCCCAGTGTGCAAGCTGACTGAGACTAACTCAGGATAATAAATAGCCTCCTGATCATTCGGGACAGTGGATGTAGGATTTGAGCGATATCCGAACCACTTTAAAAATCTTGTGTCTCTTACTGCTTTCTTAACTGTTGCATTGATTTTACTATTCATACTGAACATCATATTTAAATCAATCAACTGTCTTAGCATACTGAACTTTTAAATCTACTGAACTGAGACTTAAAACGTTTTCTCACAAAAATTGATTTGGGCCTACACAATTCCGCACACTGAACTCTCACTGAACGATACTGAATTCTGACCTAGTCAGTTAGCAGATCTCAGCTGAGTCAGTACTCTTTTAGCCTTTAACTCGATTCGGAACGGTTATGTCCGCCGAATCAAGCTTTTGCATGCACACCATCCTGAATAGGACTGTTCAAGTTCGAAATTGAGAAATCGAATCAGGTGTATTCACCCCCCCCCTCTACACCTGACCGTACACTCGGGACCAACAGTTTCAGTATCTTTTTGCCTTTGCCCTGAACAGGTGGAGGGAGAGGTGTTTCCTCTTCATCTGAATCTTCAGCAGCCTCCTCAGCAGACTCTGCGACTTCCTTAATGATATCGGTGGGAGTCTCGAGTCGCATGAGCACCTTGGGTTCCCGAGCCACTTGGGCCGGTCTCGACCGTGCTCGCACTGGGACACCCCGGGCCTCACCCATTTCGATCCGAGTCTTCTTCGAGTTCTTTGTACCCTTAGATTTTTCAGTTTTGGTGGGGGTCAGCTTCTCAGTACTCTTCTTTCCGGTACTCTCCTCTTTTCTTTCCTTCTCTTTTCCTTCCCCCTTTTTGGCATCATCAATTGCAGCCGGGTTTGGGATGAGTACCGACCTTTCCGGACTTTTTGTAAGAGGTTGACGGATCATCAAGACGATTATTGATCTTAGTTAGAGCCTCATGCGGCTCGTTCCTCTCGGTGGCAAGATCTTCCTTGTGCTGGCTGGTGTGAGAGGTCAGCCGCTTCCTTGAACTCTTTCGGCTTGTCGGAGATCTTATCTTCCATGACCAACCGAATGTTGTCTAATCTCGATCTCGGTGGCTTCGGGCTTGTTCGGCGAAGGACTCGGAATGAGTAGACAAAGATGCCTTGAACTCGCAAGAAGCTTAGCTTGTCCTTCCCGGAAGATCCCGAGCTGATCATCAAATTTTTTGTCGCTCGCCGAGCCGGGGCTTGAGTGACAATGGCGAGACATCGTGGGCGGCCGATTGGGACATAGAGGATTTCAGCCCCCCGAAGCTCGGTAGCGGTGGCTTCAGCAGTCTTCTTCCACACGTTGTGGACTGCCTTGGCGAGGGCACGGTTCTGAGTGCCTTGGCTTTTAATAGCCCTCGCCACATACTTGGAACGTCGACGATGCGGGCTGGGCGCTACCTCGAATGCAGACTCCAACAAGAGCTGAGCGGGCTCTGTGGATGCTGATGTACCAGCCGTCGACTTCGCAGGTCCAAGGATACTGAGCGGACGCTGAGGATTTCCCTCATCAGGCTTTCCAGGGCATGAATCACTGGGTGGGTCGTCATGGTCTGACCCATTTGAGGGTGCTGGGCCTGCGGCAAGTTGTCGATCATCTACCATTGCCAGCATTGCAGCCATCAAATTTTCCATTGAGCTGAGGTCTTTAGGCTCTGAATAGCCTATTTGTTCCCTCAATCTCAGTTCTTCTTCATGAAGCTGCTGACAGGAAAAGTGGAGAACTAGGCGTTGTAGACGAGGCCACTCCTGATGTCGCAGCAACATGTGGAGTCTTGCTGATTTGGCAATAAGCATCAGATCGAAGTAGTCAGCAAGCTCCGGAATCAGTTGAAGAATTTCTCGAGATGCTCTGGATAGAATCACTGACGCTTCTATCCTCATTGTTTCTTCTTCAGACGCCGTCTCAGATTCCAAGTCGATTGGAGACGTCTGATGTTCAGCGAGTGGCATCTCGCCGAGTGGAGGAACTGTGAGGGGGCCGTCTCAGGCGTTGAATTTCTTCACCTTTGTGAGCTTCGAGTAGCCTCCCCTTGTTCCATCTCTATTGGTTCTTCGGTGGAGACTCCCTTCTCCACCGATTGAGTCTTCTCGGAAGACTCGGCTCATCTATTAGCCGCAAAGGGCTGAATAGGTTGCTGAGTGGCCCGTTCAGCAGGGGTTTCAGGAGATACCTCGGATTCAGCGAGCACGTCCGGGATGGCTTTCTTCGGTTTCTTAGCCGATGCCTTAGATATTTTTGTTGGAGGTGTTCTCTTCTTTGAAGGTGCGGACTGCGAGGCTTAGTCGAGTTGAGCTTGGGGACTCGACCCTATCCGCCGAAGGGCAAAGCAGATCGGTTATGGAAGCGCACCTTTTTCACATTGAAGTACTCTTTATCATCAAAGGTGACTTGATCTGAACCACAGTGGTCTTCAATCATTACTGAGAGCTTCAGCCCATGCAGTAATTTCCCCTTCGCGCTCAGGATGCGTGTTGACTTGTCAAACTTGGCAGCTTGGATCATGAATTCTTGGATGAAGAAATCTGTCCAGTTGATCGTAGCGCCATCGTATATCGCCATCATTAATTGGATCTTAGGTCGGGAGACCTGATCGAATGAGCCAGCTTGGCTTGTCAGCAGCTGAGTGATAATGTAAGCCAAGGCTCTGTATTGTGGTAGCATGGCGTTCTTGGGAAAAGCGACTACGAAGGTTGTTGGCTTTCCGAGAATATGGATAGGTACTCGTCTACCGAGTCGTCATTGTAGCCTACGGTGCTGATTCCTTCGAGATGGCAAGTCAAAGTTGTTCTTCGCATCTTCCTTGATAGATATACGTTTCGGCAAGTTGGGAAGCATTGTTGATGGAGTAAGTTCCGAACCTCCCAATGATGTCTCCGAGAGATGGAGTTCGAATTGAGGTATATTTCAGCCACTGTCGAGGAAGGAAGAACGTTGGCTTCCTCGATAGAAACTTCTCCGGACCGGACTCCCGTAGAGATGCGAAGATCTCATCCATGTAGTCTAGGTCGCACGCATCGAATTCCATGAGCTGGTTCGCACTGCACACGGCCTTTTGCAAGAATGTCCTCCATGTTATGAAGGGCATCTACAGTTATGTTCGCCATAGTACCTGTTACATAAGAATCTTATTAGTATCAGTTTTAGATACAACAGTTTATATATATTGATACTGAAGAAACAGAGAATACAGTAACAGTTCTAATAAGCATACCAATAAAATCGAGATAAGATATGAAGATGAAGTTGTAAGTAAGGATTGCTTTTGCAAATCTCGGATTTTTCGGACTTGAAAGATTTGAAGTATGCTAATGGCGGTTTGAGAAGATATGATCACATATATATATCAAACGGGAAGATGAACAGTTATTTGATCAAAGGTTGAGTTTAAACTGCTTTATAGAATGGACGGTCAAGATTAGAAGATATATTATAGGTAATGATCGCATATGCCGCCTAAGTCAAAGCCAGTTGTAAAAATAGCCTAAGTAGTAACTGTGAAAAGACATGCATTAAATGCGCGCAGAGTTCAGCAAGCTTATGTATAGAATGTCGTGCATTAAATGAAATCCGTTAATAATAAGGACAAACCAAGAGATATTAATATCATGCTGAATCTTTGCCAAAAATGCAAGATTCTGTAATATAAATTACTACTGAGTAGAGATACGCAAACCTGTCAGCTGAACATAGTAGTCACCGATACCTCGTGTAGATGGTTTCGAATCTCTATGTATCGAATACATTCAGATGCGAAAGTGAACATTCCCCCTTACTCGAAATGGTCCTCTCCTCGAAACCTTTTACCGACCGGGGTCGGTAGGGTCCAGCAGACCTAGCTCTACCGAAAGTTCTCTCGAATACGGATTCGGCTAGAGGCTTGGTCGGTATGTCGCCCGTTGCTTGTCGGTATGGATCTTTTCCATCCCGATATCCTTCTTTTCGACATGGTCACGAATGAAGTGATGTCGATGTCTACGTGCTTGCATCTCGTGTGTAGTACGAGATTACGAGTGATTGCAATGGCACCGGTACAATCGCGAGAAGATCGGCACTTCATTCCGAATGACGTCATAGTCTCTCATTCTTGTCCCGGCCAAAGGATTTGGGCGCAACAACTTCCGGCAGCCATGTATTCGGCTTCGGTAGTCGACGTAGCTACCGAGTGCTTGTTTCTTTGAAAACCATGAGATCGGCTTGCCGCCAAGGAACCGACATGTTCCCGAAGTTGATTTTCGGTCAATTCTACATCCTGCATAGTAAGAATCAGAATAGCCAGTTAGTTCAATATTATCATCAGCTAGATACCATAAACCCATGTCAGGTGTTCCTCGGAGATAGCGGAGAATCTTATTTGCTGAGTCCATATGGCTCTGCTTCGGATTCGCCTGAAATCGAGCACAGACACCTACAGCATAAGTTATGTCAGGACGAGTAGCTGTTAAATATAATAATGAACCAATTGTAGCACGATATTCGGTTTGGTCTACTGATACTCCCTCTTTATCAAGATTTATCTTCATATTCGTATTCATCGGGATCTTGATAGATTTGCCGGATGTGCAGCCGAATCTTTTGATGAGGTCTCGAGTGTATTTGCCTTGGTTGATGAACGTTCCCTTTTCAGATTGCTTGACTTGAAAGCCAAGGAAGTAGTTCATTTCTCCCATCATTGACATCTCGAACTTATCCTTCATCATCTTTTCAAATTGTTGACACATGATGACATTCTTTGATCCGAATATGATGTCATCCACGTAGATCTGCACAAGTAATAAGTCTTCTTCCAGTCGAATGCCTAATAGAGTGCGGTCTACTGTGCCTTTCTGAAAACCTTTCTGAAGAAGAAACTCAGACAAGGTATCGTACCAAGCCCTGGGTGCTTGTTTTAACCCATACAGAGCCTTTCTGAGTCTATATATTTGATGTCCCTGCTGAAAGCCGGGCGGTTGTTCCACATAGACTTCTTCTTTCAGCACGCCATTCAGGAACGCAGACTTCACATCCATTTGATAAACTCTGAATCTTTGATGTGTTGCGTAGGCTAGAAATAGTCTAATTGCCTCCAATCTTGCAACTGGAGCGAAAGTTTCATCGAAATCTATTCCTTCAGCTTGACAGTAGCCTTTAGCCACGAGCCTTGTTTTGTTCCTTACTATAACGTTGTTTTCATCTCGCTTGTTTTTGAAGACCCATTTGGTTCCAATGATATGTTGATGTCGGGGTCTGTCTACAAGCTCCCACACTTTGTTTCTCGTAAACCGATTCGGCTCCTCCCGCATAGCTATGATCCGGTCAAGCATCCTTTAATGCATCCTCAATGGTCCGAGGCTCTTTCGTAGACAAGAAGCGGGGAAAATAATGCGCTTTCTCCTTGACGAGAATCTGGATCTTGTCTTGACATTAGCCGAGGGATCTCCAATGATTAGATCGGCGGTGTGAGCATCGAGCCACGATCTACGAAGTTTCAGCTCTTCATCTGAAATTTGTTCAACACAGATAGTAGGTGAGTTAGGCATTTCAGTTGTACTATTCTGAGATTGAAGAATTTCAATGATAAGAGTATGGTCTACTTGAGTCACCGGGGTTCGGGGGGCATTCGGCTCGAGAACATTACTAGATGTTCCCCCCCGAGTTGTTATTCTCGGTAGTGGTCTCGATTACCTCTTGGGTTTCTTCATCGACTGAGTTACACGGGATTGATTCTGTTCGGGAGAATCAATCGCTCGCCTACTTGCTCTCTGGTTGAGATTCGGTAGATTTGTCTTCAGTTTCTTCGTCTGAATCATCATCCCAACATAGCTGGATCTTTTCAGGTTTGTCCTTTAAGCTTAGATCCTGTAGCTGTCTGCTGATGTCCTCAGATTCAAAATTTGAGTTATTGCTCCTGTCTTCAATAGCAAACTCGTTAAAAACAACATGAGGGCTTTCCTCCACGCAAAGAGTCCGATAGTTGAATACTCGAAAGCTTTCTTCGACCCGAGAGTATCCTAAGAATACTCCCTGATCTGACTTGCTATCAAAAGTCTTCAGCTGATCTTTCCCATTATTGTGGATAAAGCATGAACAACCAAAGATATGGAAATAAGATAGAGAAGGCTTCCTGCCGTTCCATAGTTCATATGGTGTCCTCTTATGCTGCTTTGTCAGTAGAGATCTATTCTGAGTGTAACACGCAGTATCCGTTGCTTCTGTCCAGAATTTGGATGGGAGTCCTGAATCTGCGAGTAGAGTTCTAGCTGCTTCTTTGAGAGTTCTGTTCTTTCGTTCAGCAACTCCATGTTGCTGAGGTGTGCGGGCAGCCAATGTCTCATGCTCTATTCCTTCTGCTTCGCAGAACTCCTCTACCATGGAATTAAGGAACTCAGTTCCTCTGTCTGAACGTATTTTTCTAATCTTGGTGTTCTTCTTGACACTAAGCCTTTTCAGAAGCGTTGGTAACTCTGTTTTGACGTCAGACTTGTTGGCAATGAATATGACCCATGTGTAGCGCGAGTAGTCATCTATGACCACTAATGCATATTTCCCGCCCTCGATCGTCACGGGGAGACTGGACCAAACAAATCCATATGTAGCAGCTGAAGGATTCCATCAGTGGAAGGAGATGGAACTGTTGGATTTTGATTCTTTGTTTGCTTTCCCTTCAGATATGCTTCACACTGAGTGTCTTTGCTGAATATTTCATTCGGCAGTCCCCTTGCTAGAGTGTCTCTTGCTAGTTTGTTGAGCGTCTTGAAGTTGAGATGGCTGAGTCTTCTATGCCATAGCCACCCCGTTCGATTGTCCTTCTTCGCCAACAGACAAGCTTCAGGTTCTACTGAGTTCCAGTCAGCAACATATATGTTCTTTCTGCGCGAACCTGATAACACTGTTTTCCCTGTAGATTTATCAATAACATCACAAAAACCAGCGTCAAATACCACTCTATTTGAGTTATCACAAAATTGACTAACAGAGAGAAGGTTATGCTGAAGTCCTTCAACATATGATACTCTTGGAACTTTGGCAGTTCCAATGCTGAGTGTTCCATATCCTCTAGTATAGCCTTTTGCATTATCTCCGAACTCAATTCTGGGTCCTTCTTCAGTGATATAATTCTTCAGTAGACTCCTTTGGTATGTCATATGTCTTGAGCATCCGTTGTCCACATACCATGGGTCTCTGCGCACCTCATCCTCTTCGCCTGCCATCATGCACATTTCAGTCGATTCATCTGCTTCATGCTCTAAGGCCATGAAGGCTGCTTCATCGTCAGATGAATCCATAAAGGAGTCGACCTCTTCTGAGTCGTCTGAGATTTCGCCAGCTATGTAGGATTGTCTTTTCTGGGCGAATTTCTCTCTCCTTGCCTTACGTGCTACGCGTTCAGCACTACTGAGCTCAGGACAATCATATTGATAATGTCCCGGCTTTTTGCAGTTGTAGCAAGTGATGACTTTTTCTTCTTTGGTTGCACTATCCCTTGAGGGTGCTGGGTCATCTATCTTTACGCATTCGAGAAGATTGTGAGTCGGGAGAGCGTTTTGGTGTATATTCTGACTTACCTTTTATGTCTCGGTACGCTTTAGTCAGCCTTCTACGCCTCTCTTTCTCCTTCTGATACTTTACAGCGAGCAGCGCATACTTCTGAGCGAGACTTCCTTCTTGTAGATCATTGAGTGAAGGCTCGGTCTTACTCGTCGTCTTGCTCGTCACGGGAGATGCTTTGTCTTGGCTCGTTGCTTTGAAAGCATGGTCAATCTTTGTGTCGGCTTCGGCTCTCGGCTTTCTTTGAGGTCTGTCGAACTCAAACTCCTCTGCCTGTAATTCTGAAAAGATATGGTCAGGAGAGACAAAATCTAAATCAGAATGTCGCAATAGAGTGGCAAAAGGTGTCCAGGTGTCCGTCCGGCGGTGCCCTCGGTATCTTTAGATTCATTTCTCGGTTCTTTGAATGTCTTTCCCGGCCCGTTGATTGAGTTCATCGATTGGTAAATCGACGTTCGATCTTCGATTTTGTCACCGGGCATGAGAGACAAGCTTTCCGGCTTTTGGAGTTCTAGCGCTAGTTTATTCGCTTTAATCTTCTCGAGTCCCTCGACTCAGTAGCGCTAGAGCATCCCAGAGTTCTTTAGCGGTTTTGCATTCCTGAACCCTGCCAAGATAAGAATCGCTAAGAGTGGTTAGTATGGCATTCCTGGCGACTCGGTCTAGATTGTGAAGCTTCTTCTCTTTAGGAGTGAAGAGACTTCTGTCTTTAGGGATCTTCTTCCCAGTCACCATTCCTCCTCCTTCAGCTTGAGTTACAACACTATCGATCATGGGAACGATAGGTCCATCTTCAAGCACTTCAGTCATACTGTCATGGAGGGATGTCAGATGTGCTTCCATTCTGACTCGCCACACTCCATAATTCTCCACCGAGAACATGGGTACCATTCTTATGCCTGACATATCAGCCATGAAGAATAATGATATGAATGTAGAGTGATATGCAGTGACAAACGTTTTCCTCCGGATCCGTTCGAATAGACCAGTCTCAAAGTGACAAGAGTCTTAAGGAACTCCTGCTCTGATACCAATTGTTGGTCCCGAGAGTGAGTTCAGGTGTAGAGGGGGGGGGTGAATACACCTGGACCCAAATTTCTCAACTTCGAACACGAACAGTCCTATTCAGGAAGATGCCGTACTGAAAATGATTCAGCAGACCAGACAACTGTTCTGAATCGAGGTAAAGGCTAAAAGGCTGACTCGGCTGAGATCTGCTAACTGACTAGGTCAGAATTCAGTATCGATCAGCAAGAGTTCAGTGCGCGGAATAGTGTAGGCCCAAATCAGTTTTTATAAGAAAACATTTTAAGTCTCAGTTCAGTAGATAAGAAGTTCAGTATACTGAGACAGTTAATTGATTTTAAATACGATGTTCAGTATGCACAGTAAAATCAATGTAACAGTAAGTAAACGACACAGAGATTTTTAAAGTGGTTCGGATATCAACAATCCTACGTCCACCTGTCCCGATAGATCGGGAGGCTATTATTTATACCGAGTTAGTCTCGGTCGGCTTGTGCGAGGACAAAGCCGTGACTTGGGGATTATACCGAGCAAGTCCCGGTTACAATACTATCAAACTTAAAGTGTTTGACAAACTTCTCCAACAGTGAAGGAGTCCTTATACAATAAGGATTGGGTTCAAAGGTGAACTCCTTCATCTAAGCTATGGATATATCGGTTGAGCTTAGGGTTAGAGGGATGGGGAACAAGAATGTAGCTTCTAGAGCGACGAACGGCTGAGGTTTAGCTTTAAGTTCGTGTCACGTCGCTTGGATACTAGATGCTTTGTTGACGGTTCAGCTTGGTTCCCTTATGAGCTTAAAGGTAGTCTTTCGCCGGATATAACTCTTTCGATTCTTGCGGAAGACTTAGGCTTTTGGAATTCGGTCGTTTGAAAGTTCGTGTGTGTGTTCGTTTCTTCGTTAGCTCGTGAACTCGTTTTTTTTTAATCTTGAATGATCCCTCTATTTATAGAGAAGAGATTGAGAAAGATCCGTTGGAGATGATCTTCTTCTCTCTCTCTCTTTTTGGTAGCAAACGGCTCTTTTGGCGTAGGTAACAGTGCCTTTTTCCTCCTTTTTCGGAAAGTGTTGACTTGCAGCTTTAGTAGGTAGGATGACACGTGTATGTTTGTCATTTGTCGAGGCGGATAGAGCGGTTGAGACAGCACAGACTTCGAGACAAACTGAAGCTGACTTCTCTCATCCTCGTATATGACAATGCTGATTGTCTTTCAAACGATTATGACAGTCCTGAAGACTATCTGCCGATGCTGAGTCTGACCTTGTATTCAGTAGATAGACAGCTGAGTCCAGTGAACTACTCCTGCTGAGTTCAGTTCGACTGACTCTCTCAGTATACTGCTCCTGCTGAGTCCAGTATCACTGAGTCTTCTACACTAGTGCTGAGGCAAATAAGCTACTGAGCGCCTTGACCAGAGCAGAGTGTCTACTGAGTCTGAAACCTCAGAGACAAACAACATATACAACGGAATGGTTCACCAATCAGATAGGGTTTTGGGATCTTCAAATCTTCTCAACAGTTCAGAGTACATAGGCTACTGAGCTTGGTTCAGTTAGAAGATAGAATCATTTCCCACTGAGTGAAACAGTGCTGAGGATAGAATCATCACCCAACACTTCTCCTTCTAACATCATGCACATGCACGTCGTTATTCCCCCCTCGTGATTTCTCCTCGCACGCCGAACGTAGAATCTTGCAAAGCGATTATCCCGAGTCGATGCTTCATCCTTCGCCGAGTTGATCAATTGCTTCACATCAGTATGTGATGTTTCTATCTCTATAATTGTATTAGTTGATATATATCAAATTATATATAATTGTCAAGTTATATTTTTATTTGCAGACACTTATTCAATAGGTTGAAAAAGTTAGACAAGTTTGCAAAATTTAGATTTGTGGATCCATGTAATGTTGGAAAGATCCCTTTAGTCAAGAAGGATAAGAAAGTTCTGCATGAATAAATAGTACAAAGAGCGCGTGAATTGACGAAAGGGCTTGTTGGTACATTAACAAATCAAATAGTCTTGGTTCCTTGTAATGTGGGGTAAGTAAGACATTATGATATAGAATTTCAGTATTAGATTTAGTTATTATATACATTTTTCCTTGTCTCTACGTAGTGATCATTGGATTCTTACGGTGATCGACCCTTATAAGGAAGAGATTGGTTTGGATTCTCTATACTGAATAAATTGCCACGATGAATGGTAGCAAGTCGTTGAAATGTAATTTTTACTTTTCTATTTATTTTGTTTTTGTTTATTACTATGTTTACAGTGATATTTACATTTAAGGTTGTTTGTCATATATGTCAATGGTCTTTATGATGTTTAATGTCGAGATGAAAAGAAGAGGGAAAAAGTCGCCGGATTGGTATCTAATTGAGGTATGTCATCTGACATAAATAAGAATTCATGATAATTTAATAGTCAATTGGAATTATTTTAAATTTAGGTTCCCAGACAATCAGACTGGTACCAGTGCGGTTTTTATGTGATGGCATATATGAGAGAAATAGTTGAATCTGATTGGGACGATTGATTCGCTTAAATTGTTGTTATTTGTCTATTAATATAGTTCTATTTAAGCTTATTGAAAATAAGTGGTAGTTATATAGTTATCTATTAATAATGTGTTTTGTTTTTTAACAGTTCGAAAGGAAAAAATATTCGTTGAAGGACATTGATCTAGTCCAGAAAGAGTGGGCAGAACGAGTAATAGAACATATAACTTAGTTAAAGGTAATTGATATAAATAAATGCTTTATTAGTTTGTCTGTGTGTATTATATGTTGTTTCTTATCGTTATAAAATTATGATTGATTTGCAGCTTCAAGTGTTATCTTTCATGTAATTGAGGACAATTGCTTTTGAGCAAGCTTCTTTATGGTGTATGCTGTTATTTATTGGATTGACATTTTCGTATGTTATGTTGATTTTTAGCATGTTATAATTCTACGAGCGTAGCTATACTTAAGAGAATTATGCATTTTCTTGGATCTATAATTTTTAGAATTAGTATAATATTTGTATCATATGTTTGCTATAAATGATTATATTCTACTGTTGTCAAGCTTCACAGGATTCGACATTTATAGAGGTGGTAACCCAAAATGATTTAGGAAGCAATTGGAAGTGTACAAACCAGCAAGTAATTCTTATGAATCAGTCATTGAAGCCTCTGTATATGTTTTTTTTGTTGGTGCATACACATTGAAACCTTGTTCATGATTTTGTACATACTTCCTAAAACAATAGTTTGTTAATTTCTAGTTTGGTTTTTGTAGCACTTTTTCTGGACACGAATGATTTTATTTTTAGAATATTTATGAATTAAAACCGTTGTGGTTAATATTTATTACAACGCTTAAAAACATTGTCTTTACTTAATAAGTGTTGTCGTAAGTTTATATGACAACGATAATCAACTACAGTGTAATACATTAAAATTGTTGTTGTAGATCTAAAACGGTTGTTGTTAGTATGTATAACAACAGCTAGAAAACGTTGTGTATTTAAATAAACGTTGTCGTAAGCGTCTACAACAAGAGTTATTCATTGTTGTCTATGTATCCAAAACCGTTGTTGTAGGTAGTTACGACAACGGTTAATAATCGTTGTCTATTAGGTTCTATCTACGACAACGGCACCTTCCACAACAGTTGAGAATGCTCATAGACAACGGTTAAAAACCGTTGTTGTAAGTCGGTATAACAACGATTATTAACCGTTGTCTATGAGCACCTATCTACGACAACGGGACCTTCCGCATCAGTTGAGAATGCTCATAGACAACGGTTAAACACGGTTGTTGTAACTCAGTACGACAACGGTTAATAACCGTTGTCTATGAGCGCCTACTTACGAGAACGGAACCTTCCGCAACAGTGAAAATTTACAACGACAACTGTTTGTCTATGGGCTTTTTTGTAGTACTGAATCGAGACTGAGCTTGTCGACGTTGTTTGATTGCTCACTGCTGCATCTGGAGCGCTGACTGATGCCTTTAGAGCAATGATCCTGTGATGTGTCAGCTCCATCCCTTATCTTGTGAGGTAGACTGAACTCTAACTCCTCTACCTTCAATTCAGAAAATATATGGTCAGTTGAAACAAAATCAAGGTCAGAGTGTCGAAGATACGTGGCAAATGAACCCCAACGTCCTTCAGGCAATGCTTGCAGTATCTTCAGGTTCATCTCACTGATTGAGAGCGTCTTCCCTAGCCCGTTGATTGAGTTCATAATCTTTGTGAATCTATCGTTTAGATCTTCAATCTTCTCATTAGGCATGAGCGTGAGTCTCTCAAGCTTCTAGAGCTCCAGTGTTAGTTTATTATTCTTGATCTTCTGAGTCCCCCGACTCAATAACGCCAGTGCATCCCAGAGTTCCTTCGCGGACTTGCAGTCCTGAACCCTGCCTAGATAAGAATCACTTAGAGTTGTTAGAATAGCATTACGAGCAACTCTATCTAGATTATGAAGCTTCTTCTCTTCAGGCGTGTATTCAGATTTGTTCTTGGTGATCATCTTCCATGTTTCGGCTCCACCTTCCTCAATCTAGATTATGAAGCTTCTTCTGTAACTAGATTATGAAGCTTCTTCTCTTCAGGCGTGTATTCAGATTTGTTCTTGGTGATCATCTTCCATGTTTCGGCTCCACCTTCCTCAATGAATTTGACACTGTTTATCATAGGAATGATATAACCGATTTCCAGCACATCAAACATGCTGTCGTGTAGTGAGGTCAGATGCGCCTCCATTATTACGCGCCATACGCCATAGTTCTCTACTGAGAACATGGGTAACATCCGGATCTCTGACATATCAGACATGAAGTGCAGTTTTTGGGTTAGGGATGAATGAAGAGATGTTATGCTGTGAAAATCGTTTTCAAAGGATCAGTTCGAGTAGACCAGTTTCAGAAAACAAGAATCAAAAGAACTCCTGCTCTGATACCAATTGTTGGTCCAGAGTCAAACGTTCAGGTGTAGAGGGGGGGGTGAATACACCTGAAATCCTTTTTCAAACTCAAACGCGAATAGTTCGATTGACGGAGGTTGCCTACTAAATGAATTCAGTAGACCAAGCAAGTTGTTCTTGATCGCGTTGGATAGAGTGACTGATGTTGCTGAGCTCTGCTATTTGACTTGATGTCGGAATTCAGTAGAGTTCAGTAGCGTTCAGTAGAGTGCGGAATGTGTAGGCCCGATTAAGTTTTTTTGAAAACATTTGTTTATCAAATCAGTTTCAGTATATTAGTGCGACATTTTAAGCTTTTACTGAAATGTTGTTGTATGATTTTGTAAATATAATTTTCAGTATGAACAGTTATATATCAATGCAACAGTTAAAAGGCACAACAATTTTAAAGTTGTTCGGATACGCACGATCCTACGTCCACTGATCCTGAACAAAGCAGGACACTATTTTGTTATACTGAGTTAGTCTCAGTTAGTTTGTGTGCTGGACAAACTGTAACTTGTGATTATACTGAGCAAGTCTCAGTTTACAGGGTCAAACAAAAGTTTGAATGTATCTCCAACTATGAAGGAGTTCTTAACACTTAAGAACAATTCAATAAATGAACTCCTTCGGTTCTAAGCTATAGATGTAACCATTGAGCTTAGGTTAGAGGGTGGGAGCGAGAATGGCTTCTAGAGCGAAGAACAATGAGGAATAATCACTCTGGGTTTGTGTTCTTCACTTAAATATTCAATAAGAATTCTAGAGCTTTGAGTTCGTTGAATGCTTGACTTCCCTTATAGGTCGCTTGTATGATCGTGTAGTGCGACTTGAGTGACCACGACCTTCCCTCTATTTATAGATGTGAGTTGTGAATAGATCCGTTGGAGACGAACTGTCCACGTGTCACTCTATATAGGTAGCAAACGGCTCTTTTTCGAATTCTGTAGAGTCCTCTTTCTTTACAAGAAAGTGGTTGACTTGCAGCTTTTGTAGGAGACTTTGCTAACTGGTTGCTTGTCATTGGTTGAGGTACAGAAAGTGGTTGAGACTTATTCAGACTTCAAGGTTGATACTGAAGCCGACTTTTCTCAAATGTATGACATCGGACAACTCTACTGAAATGACTTTGAAGTCCACTGTCAGTTAAAGCAACTGACAGGCTATTGCTGAGTCTGACCCAAAGGTTCAGTATGTTGCTCCTGCTGAATCCAACACTACTGAGACCAAATTCAGAGTTCAGTAAACTGCTCGTGCTGAGTCCAGTTCTACTGACACCTGAACACCTTTCAGCATACTGCTCTTGCTGAGTCCAGCCATACTGAATCTTCACTTCATGGCTCTGCGGCAGATAGTCTACTGAGGGACAGCAAACGGAACTTCTGAGTCGGAACCATGCTGAAGGCGAGTCTACTGAGTCTGAAACACTCAAAGACAAAGGTGTTAATTTTTATAATTGAACGGTTTACCAATCAGAATAGGGTTTTGGAATCAGACAAATCAACTACTAAATCATCTCCCAACAAATGATGCATTATTTCTATATTTGAGTTGTTGCATTTTTGTTTGTTGGGGTGATTTGAAATGATTACAAATATAGGACATTTATATGACATACCTAACATGAACCTAAATCCAACCACAAGATTCATCATCAAATTCCCATACATTCATCAATCCAAGTCGACCCAAAACCAAGATATACATATTCATGCAACTAATTTCAACATTATTCATGTATATATGAGTGTGTGTGTGTGTGAAGCATATTGAGAAGAGTATTGGATAGATGGAGGGGTTGTGAGTTGTGATGACAGAAGACTAGAGAGCACAAAGGAGTGAGATACAATCTTTGCAGCTACATTCATCACCTTTGCTCTCTATCTTTTGTCAACAATAACAAATCCCCCAACCTCTAACATGATCTATATATATATATATATATATATATATATATATATATATATATATATAAATACTTCACTACTTCAGATTGATGATGCAACAATGTGAGATCTTGACACATTCAAGCAAACAACACATTCTTTTGTTGTGGGCGTATTGAAAGAATTGGGACAATAAGGTGAAGGGAAAGAAGGTGATGACAGAAGCATAGAGAGCACAAAGATTGATGTACAAACTCTCTTTGTATACTCATCATCTGTGCTCTCTATCTTCTGTCAACTCATCACCAATACCGCCTCACCCTACCGTCTTCTCTTCTTGCATACATACTTTTTCAGAGAACAAGATGGAGAAAGGAGGGATTGATTGTATGATGGTTTGAAGCTTTCTGGTATCCCTCTATTTATAGAGCATAGTAGAAGTAGTGTTTTTGCTTATTGCCGGATATTTTCAACATATGTTTACATGCAATAAACAAAGTTTTAAAATTCTCAGTGGTAGATTTGAGAATAACAACTTTCGGGCAGGCAGGAATCAATTTCTTTGGAGGTGGAAGGTTGTGATTGAGCGCAATTGACCCACATATTCCATTAGTCCAATATGCATGACTAATATAACTTCATTCTCCTTATTGCTTTAGTCTCTCTCCCCCCAATTGGGAATTGTAATCTGTCATAGATGTTACATATTGTTCTATGTGAGCATCTATCCGACACATGACTAATCATCATCATTAATCCGGTTTACGTGGGTGTGGAATTCTTGAATGCTGCCATACAAGTGTAGGGTTTGAAGCCCTGATAAACAAACAAGTAGTTGATTACTTGTTTGGAGTTCTTGAAATTCAAAAATCAAATGACTGATCATGTCTGGTTAATAAAAAATCTCTTTCACAAGTTATAGGATTGGATAGTAGAGGCATGAAAACTGATTAAAGCAAAAGTAAGGAGAATTGGAAGTGGCCCCGAGAAGCATGGAGAAGAATAATGGGAGTCGCCCCCCTCACAAATGCCTTATCTCTGGGGCCGGCCCAGTTGAAGACCATCTTTGGCCCTCAAAACACACCACACAATTGGGCGGCAACTTTCTCTCTCATCCTTCACTTGTCTAAACCCTATTCCTTCACAATTTAATTATATATTTCCTCTCCCATCCTCATCACCATATTTCTCCATCCAAACATTCCTCAACCTGCCAAATTTGAGCAACTTAATCCCTGTCTTATGATTTTTAATTTCTAGGTTATTTTGTGTCATCTTATCTTACTCTAAATTAAGATCCCGTTAAATATAATGAGCCTCTCATTCATTTAAAAGACCTTTTAAGGGAATAGTGTTATCCAACCTTATATTAGAAAGATATGATTGATACCAAGTCGATGTTGGACAAAGAATGAACTTGTACCCCTTATACAATATTGCACAATTGTACATGATTTAATAGGAATTGGATATAAATATCTCGCTAGCAGAGTTTTAGTGATGTTTGGAGTAGCTGAAGCTTATTGATAAGTGTTGAAAGTTGTTGATTTGAGATTTTTGTAGGTGTTTGTAAATAAGTGCTGAAAGCGAGGAAAATAGTATTTAGAAAACTGCTGATATTCGTAGTTTATTTTAAGTTTTTAAATAAAATATCCGTTTTACCCTCATTGTTATTAAATAATTATAATTTATAATAAATAAATAAATATAAAATTAAATTAATTTTTATATTAGACAAATTTATAATATATCATATTAGCATAAATATATCATACTATTATATTTTAGATATTATTTATTTGCTTAAATTCATAATAATAATATTTTTATATAATTTTAATAATTACGTAGCTAAGAAATAATTATCATTAAATGAAAATAGAAAAAATATTAATTTCAAATTCAAAATTTTCATAACCCACTATTTTAATTAATCTATATTTAATTATATTTAATTTTAATAATAATTATTTCATTAAACTTGAAGAATTTATAAATAATAAATATAAAATAGTTTTTTATCAAATTACTAACTAATATATGAAAATATAATTCTAATTTAATTTGTAACTAAGAAAAATATTAATTTTAAAATTAATGATTTTTTGAGAATTATAGAAATATTTAAATGATGAAATAGTCAAATAAATTAGATAAGCTGTAAGGTATAGCTGAAAGTTGGATCATAGCATCTTAAACAGTTTTTCTATTTTGAATATGTTTGATAGGGAATTTTTACTGAAAATTGGGTGTTCCAAAAACTCCAGCTGCAGCTGAAAGCTGTTCCAAATACTACCTTAGTTGGATTTGGATTATGGTGTAGTAAGTTTTGAAGAGAAGATACGATGACATCAAATCATATTTTTGTAGAAAGAGATTCCAGATAACATTATGGGCACAACAGAATCTATTCTGCTACTTCTAAAACAGCATATATAATCCAATTTCCTATCTGCAAGCATCTGAAAAATATCAAATAAATGAGATTTTAAAACGATAAACAACGCAGAAATTTGTTTATCTTCCCAACAAATTAATAAATGGGAAAATCTTAATCATTGAGGTCTCCGTGCTCATTTTCGGTGACGTTGAAACTCGTTGTTACATAACACATAAAAAATATAAATTGTACTATAATTATGTGCGACATTGGTGAAAATTCTATAACAATTACCATAATTCAATTATGTTTATTCGGATTTTGACCCTGTTAGAAAAAATATAAGTTGTACTATAATTATGTTTTATTGAATACTAATACATTATCAATATTATTATTTCCCTAATTTGACTCAATTTTTATTTTTTTATAAATCACAAATGCATTTTTGCTCTTTTTCTTTAATTATGTTTTGAGCTTGGATTTATATGTAGGCAATGTCTAGAGTTATGGTTTTCTATGTTAAAAAGTAGTAATTCCAGTGAAAAGAAAATAGCCTGTTTTTGCATAATCAGAAAATTTATGCACGTCTAGAAGGAAATAAAAATTAAAAAAAAATTACTTACTTTTTTTGTTACTGGTAACGAGAGTGAGATACTTGTGTCTAAATAGCAAACAAACATTTAACAATATAACAACCAATTCTAATTTTATGAAATTAGTGTTTCTTTTTGTAGTATATAATTAGAAACATATGTTTGTATAAAATAGTAATGTATTAAAATTACAAATTTCGTCTCTTTATCCTTCATAATTCTGAATGTGGCTTGAGTTCACGGAGAGAGAGGAAGGAAGGTGGTCTAGTAGAATATATTCAGTTCACGGAGAGAGAGGAAGGAAGGTGGTTTAGTAGAATATAGTAGAAGAGACTGAGAATAATATAAGCAACTTGCTAAAAAGAGGTGGATGAAGGCATAATTCCTAGACATGCCCCATTTAGGAAATTTAGAAGCTAGCGGTCGGCCTATTTCTTTTTTTTTTTTTTTTTTTTTTTGTAATAACAATAAAGTTGAGTTAATTTAAATAAATAAAATAAAATAAAATCCACTGATTGCATACTCACAGTCACAAATGGTATTTCAGCCTAACACTTATGTAGAGTTAAAGAAAATTTGTTACGGCCCAATACTGAAATTTATCTAGTGTTTAGTCTTTAGGTCGTGGATGCAGTTGTTTCTCGCTAGTCACCGCATCAAACTAAAAGAAAAAACAAAATTTGTTTTAGAATTTCTCTCTACATTGCAGTAACTTTTATAAGGGAAATGGGGAAAATGACAAGAATATGTACATCATGTATTCAATTATAAATATGTTAACACTACAAAAATTTGCCGGAATCCCGATGGAATTATCCGCTGACAACATAAACAAATCCATCGGCAAAATATATTCCCGACGGAAACAATCTGTCTACTTTTGGGTGTCTATAATTTTTTCCAAATGGATAAAACGTCTGTTGGCCATTTGTCGATGGATTTACCTACAGAATATATGTCGGCAAAACTACGTCGTGAAAAACGTCGGCTTCGCCATGGTTACGGAATGCCTATGAAAAAAAATTCCTCAGTATTACCGATGGATTTTTCCGTCAGCACTTTGTAATAGATGACTACAAAATTTTCGTATTCCGTCGGGAAAGGGATAAATTCTGTCGTTATTTCCGGCAGAAAGGGATACATTCCATTGTTATTTCAATCAGGAATGTCTGAATTAACAAAATAATTTATTCCGTCGGAAAATCCATAGGGAATATGCATATATTTCAGCATATTTCTAGTTGTTTTTGTCATTTTCCTAAACCAGTAACAACAATAACACTCAAACATCAATTCCAAACAGGAAGAACAATATTTAAACATCAAATTTAAAATATCAACTACTGTTAAACACCAATCCCAATATTCCAAACCGTACTTCCAAACACAAACATAAACATCAAGTTCTTAGTTATATCAACATAAACGTCAGTGATCAAGAGTGGAAAGTAGAGGTGTCGTCATCTCGTCTACTATTCTTTGTCTGCTGAGCTAGCACTTGCCGAATCAAAAGTGTCTGGTCTTGTAGTTGTTTTTGAAAAGCCTCCTCGTTGCTACGTCGATCAGTCTTTATAGCAACTATCCGTTGTTGTAGCTCATCCTCTAGTTGTTTACGTAGTTCAGCCTTCTATGTCACTAATTGTTGACGCAGTTCAACTATCTCATTTTATAGTGCCTCTCGAGACACATTATCGTATTCAAAGAAAAAAAAAGATCATTAGATGTTAAATTATACAATATGAATTTCCATAAACCGGTATTAGTTATATATCTAACCCGTAAGACCACCATCTGATGAAGAACCTTGGCTAAGCACAGTTCTCACAACAAGAAATTCACAGTTCTCATAAACCGGTAAAAAACTTACCGACGGAAATATAGCATCGGGTCAGGCTTTGTCGGTAAAATTTACCGACGGAACAATCCGTCGGTAAATATTTACCGACGGATTCCCGACGGAATATTCCGCCGGGAGGATGTCACCGGATATTCTGTCGGGCGTAATCACCGACGTTTTTAACGATGGATATATCCGTCGGTAACGTTTACCGACGGACTAGTCCGTCGGTAATTTTCGAACGTTACCGACGGAATTCCGTCTGTAATCCATCGGTAATGTTTTTTTTTTAATAATTTTTTTTATTTTTTCGTACCCTGTTCTCGACAACCTGCTTTTTTTTACCAACCAACACATCACATACATATAAGTATTCAAATCAAGTCAAAAAGCAAACCGAAACGGAAATATAAATATATAAATCATAAAATCCAAATATTCAGTATATATACATAACACATATATAAGTCAATCATAAAGAGGTGGCAGGAGGTGACTGATTGTTGTCGTCCGGAGGGTCTCGTCGGCTAGAGGAACCCATCATCTCCATAAGCTGGTCCATCTTCGCATTCATGAATGCGACCTGCTCTTGGAGGCTCCTCCTAGCTGCCGACTCCTCCTCCAGTCGGCGCATGATCTCGGCATTGATTTGGGATGGCCCAAGTGAAAAAGTAGAAGAGCGGTTGGCGGCGTTGATATAGCCGCTCCCTTCCTCACCGAAACTGTACAGCCGCTGCTTCTTGTCCCGAACCCCTTCCAACCGCAGATAAATCGCGTTTTTATCCGCGTTGGGGCCTTCTTCAACGAAACAACGGCGGCTATCCATCGAGTAAAAGTCGGTAGAACCCTGATGGGGCCCAACCGACTCAGGGGGACTGCCCCCATAGCCAGATGACGATGGGGGTGCTCCACGCCCAGCAGGAGCTGATATAGTCCTGCCGCCACGACCTCTCGGAGGCGCCATGTACCTGAAAACAACGAATAATCATTAATTGGCCAAAAAAATAAGAAAAAATTCTTTTAAAACCTGTAAGTTGTACTAGTCATCAGTCATCACTAAAGTCCTCATCTTCTGATGTCAGAACATGTTCTTCTTCATCATCATCTCCTTCGTCAAAATCTTCCTCATCGAGTTCTATTGTTTGACGTGGATGAGATAATGTTACATCAGCTTCTACTGTCGCGTGGTTACGTACTGGTGGGTTAAGTATGTCATCCTCTTGAAATGCTTCATCTAATGAAGATTTAGTTGGCAAATCTATCTTAAATCTCGGTTTAACTTTACATACTTCCAACCACGTCTTCCTAGATTTGTTCACACGAGGAACAAACGGTTTCTTATGCAAATAATCACAAAGGCATTTCAAGATGAATCCCTAATACTTGTATCATTGAAACATGATATCTTCTTTAGATAGTCTCAGATAAATGAAGCATGGCAGTAACCATCA
The DNA here is from genome assembly GCA_028984105.1 of Lavandula angustifolia. NCBI lineage: Eukaryota > Viridiplantae > Streptophyta > Magnoliopsida > Lamiales > Lamiaceae > Lavandula > Lavandula angustifolia. Next base: position 20,368,813 of record CM054819.1, read on the forward strand.
CATTATCATTTTATTACAAATAAACAAAAATATAAATTAAGATTTATCATTAAATATAAATGAAGCATGGCAGTAACCAGCAATACTTTGGAAGGGAATTTGTTAAAATCTAGTTTGCTAATAGAAAATAAGTTACCTATCTAATTTGATAAATCAATAATATATTACCTATCTAAGTTCAGAAAGGCAAACACTAACCTCAATTGCAGCAAAGCTTCAATAGTTTCTCTCACTTCAAAGATATAACGAGTTTCTCCTCTAAAGTAGCTTCACCAACCGCATGAGCAGCAGCTTTCAACTACAAATTCACAAGGTAAGATAGATGCATAACAAAGCAGATATAAAGTATTACTAACAAATGTCTCAGTGTAATAACAAGCGATGTGTCATCCAAAGAGGCACATAATAGCACGCTTAACAGATTACATGTTACTCACAGTACTCTCCAATGACTAATTTCCTAATTGCAATTATATTACAAGTATACGATCTCCTTTAAGAGCAACCTCATGAAATGAAGGCATCTGCAAGTGTTGTTGCAATAACTTGCTAATTCTATTGCGCTTGAATGAACAACTGAAAGCAATACTCAGAATAGCTCACTATTCTAGTTATTTCTGAAAAGATCGTTAGACAAAAGGATAAGAGGAAATCGTGGGGAGGAGAATTTGAATTTCAAACCGTATGCATCTCTTAATGGACCAAACCAAATAACAAAATACACAACGATTATATTGAAAGATTAGGATGGATTACCAAAAAAACAAACCAAATAACAAAATACACAACGAAAACCGGTACCTCTAATCTCTACAGCGGGGGGAGGCGACGACGGACGAGACGGAGAGGGGAGGCGGCGACGGCGGCGATGGAGGGGAGAGGCGGCGACAGCGACGGGGGCGATGGAGGGGGGAGGGAGCGAGTTTTGTGGGGGGAGAAATGTGCTGGTTCTGCTGTCTGCCCGATTATCTAATTAGGGCTTACCGACGGATTACCGACGGATTTTTCCGTCGGTAAATTTATACTTATTGCCGACGGATTTTTCCGTCGGCAATAAAATATTTTAAAATTAAAATAATTTATAAATTAAAATCAAAATTTGCCGACGGAATATTCCGTCGGCAATAAAATGTTTTAAAATTAAAATAATTTATAAATTAAAATCAAAATTTGCCGACGGAATATTTCGTCGGCAATAAAAAAATTAAAATAAATAAAAAATAAGATTTAACGACGGAATATTCCGTCGTTAAATCACCGAGGGAGTACATCCGTCGGCATTCCATCGGTAAAATCGATGTCCAACATTCCGTCGGTAAGCCGACCCGTGTTTTTATTCCGTCGGCAATTCCGTCGGTAAAATGCTGAAATTTTGTAGTGTCTGGCGAGGTTGCCCGTGCCGAACATCCTTTTCTTCTTGTCAAGTCCATCACCACACACCTCTACATATATTTGGTTCATGTTCGGATCAGGCCCTTTTTCCGCGGCAACTTGTTGGACCTATTCCTAATCATAATCAAATTAAATAATCATTAGCTATGAAGGTACATAAATAGTTTTAGAATTAGATAAATCAAATAAATTACTTATATTAATTTATCGAGCTTTCTGAGTCAAATACTATCCATCCCTACTTGCATGAATGCTTTGAGTAACTTCATACAAGAGCTCTCCTTTCGAGGATCCCCTTTCACGAGACTATTCAAAATAAGTTGTTAATATTTTTTGTATTAAACATAATAATTTTAAATTTTAAATTTTAAATTAGTAAACTAACCAAGTTCTGGGCGCGAACGATAGTAGATCTAGAATCAGCTCTATGTTTACTGATGCTGATACCGGGTCCATCTGGCTCTGACAACCCGCACTTCCCAGTAGTCTCTTTTTTTTTTTTACTGTTAGTGACTGCACAAATTCTGGTGTCATTCATCTGTCATCCATGTCGGCTTCTCATGGCCTGCCAGATAATCTCTTCACACGATTAAATGTTTAGTAACTTTAAATACACAAAATTAGGTAAACAACTCAATTTGAAAGTAAAAAACAAAACAAAACAAAAAAAACTCACCAAGCTTCAGATAATAGATAAACTCGTGAAATCTTGACTTTGCAGTTTGTTCACATTGCGCCTTCACATCCTGCTCCCACTCAGGGGGGCACTCAAAATGTTTCTATACATGGTATTAAAGGTTAACTGTAGAAGTAAGTTCAATGAATTATTTGTTAAAAGACCAATAATATTATCCGATACTCTTCAAAATATACATCTTTAATTTAACTCGGGGGGCCACTCAGGGGGCCACTCAAAATGTTTCTATACATGGTATCCAATAGTATAAACTACTCTCCATTCGTTTAGTTGCCAAAAAAATCCACATATTCTTAAAAAATGTTGCAAGAAAAAACTTGTTGTCAAAGTTAAGCGTGTGTCTATCTCAATCTCCGTTTAATCTTTGTGTTAGTTTCCAAATAAAATTACTTAACTACCCATATAGAAATCTAGGGCGGAATAAGGTGGTGTTTGGAACAACTTTTAGTTGTAGCTTATAGCTTCCAAATAAAATTACTTAACTACCCATATAGAAATCTAGGGCGGAATAAGGTGGTGTTTGGAACAATTTTCAGTTGTAGCTTATAGTTTTCAGCTGCAACTGGAATGTTTGGAACACCCAACTTTCAGCATAATTTCACTACCAAATATAGCCAAGATAGAGAAGTTGCTTAAACTACTATGACCTAGCTTTCAGCCTAAGCTGACAGCTTATCTAATTTATTGGACTATTTTACCCTTTAAATATTTCTATAATTCTCAAAAAAATTATTAGTTTTAAAATTAAATTTTTTATTAATTACATATTTAATTAAAATTAAATTTTAATATATTAGATAGTAATTTAATAAAAAATTATTTTGTATTTATTATTTTTAAATTTTTCAATTTTAATGAAATAATAATTATTAAAAGTAAATATAATTAAATATAAATAAATTAAAGTAGTAGTTTTTGAGGATTTCGACTTTTAAAAGTAAATATAAATAAATTAAAGTAGTAGTTTTTGAGGATTTTGACTTTTAAATTAATATTTTTTTCGATTTTTATTTAATGATAATTATTTTTTAGCTACGTAATCATTAAAAATATTATTATTACTATGAATTTATGCAAATAAGTAGTAATATTTAAGATATAATAGTATGATATGTTTGTGCTAATATGATATACTTAAATTTATATAATATAAAATTAATTTAATTTGATATTTTGTAATATTGATGTTGGTCCAGAGAACAGGGAAATAACTTCAAGAGGATAATTTATCCGATGGCTAACCAATGGGTACCTTGGAAAATTAATCAGAAGTGGGAGCAGATCAAGGTCGATTTCATCAAGAGCTATTATGTCTGGAAGTCAGTGAGTGAGACAACAGATCCAGATAGAAGCTTCAAAGAATTCTTGATGATTTCATATCCTGAAGTTTATGCTGAAATCCTAATCGCCCTACAACAGTCAAGTCTGACTCTCAAGGCACTTGAATTCAGGACTCTACCTCCTCCTTGCACGCTAGAAGGAAATATATGCACAAAGGAGATTGAGGACAAGATCAAATTTTCTATTGTGAGAAGAGGACTTGATTGGAATGATTCTGAAGACAAGAAAGAGATCAAGAAGCTGAGAAGCAGAGTCTACAGATCATATGGTCTTGAACTTCCTGAGAAGAAGTCAGATGACTTCAAGCCGAGATTGCAGAAGTTCAAGAAGTCCAACTGATTTTTTTATTTTCCTTGGTTAGTCTCAACTTTGATAGAGTAGAATGTCATGTACTTGTAACTTCTTATCATCCATGATATTCTATCTCTTTTTAGCTTACGACAACTACTCATTGTTACCTGGCTGTTCTTTTTGTCTTAACACTACTGATCACTTCAGTGATCAAATCACACACAAGTTATATGTTTGTGTTCTCTCTCTTTGTTCTTAATTGGTTTATTTTTTAAACTTTAATCTGTGATATAGAGAGAAACTGTATTGATAGCCTGATTGAATGTAAATGTTTTTGCATCATCAAATAGGGGGAAATTATTGGGTATGAGATTCAGTATGATAAGATTTGAAGATCCCAAAACCCTAGCTGAATGATGAACCTTATTTAATATAATAGCTTAGTTGAGTTCAGCATGTTAGGAACTCAGTAGGCTAGGTAGAGTTCAGTAGCTGATAGGTTTAGTAGCATATCAGATGTCAGCCAGAAGAACTCAGCATCAAGGAACTCAGTCGGGAATGTTAGAACCCACTGAATCTGCAAAGGAATTCGAGCCACGTATTGAATATCTTAGAAGAATATCAGTAGAAGACGATTCAGTAGAAGGTATGAGGAATCAGAGGAAGTCAACTCAGCCTGCTCTTGGAGTTTGAACAAACCTCACCTACTCTCTAACCTCGACCAATGAGAAGTTGTCAGCATAAAGCTGCTTCCTAGACTGAAAAAAGGAAATCTCTACGTTGACATTCAAATTAACATGACTATTTTTCTTGTCATTTTCGACACGTGTCTAAACTCCTTCCAACGGATCTATTGATACGTCGAGACTATAAATAGAGAAGATTCTTCATGTAGAGAAGATGAAAAAAACAGGGAACGAAAGCATTCAAGCTCACAAACGCTCTAGCAAACTTAAAGCATATCAAAGCGAAGAACTCGTATACAAAGAGATCATCTTAGTTATTCACTCTAGAGATTTATTAGTTTCATTTCTCTATTTTAAGCAGACTTACTGTGATATCATAAGCTTAGAAACCTCGAAGGAGTTCAGCTTTCTGTCAAAGAACTCCTTCCTAGTTGGAGAATTACAAACCCCGTGTTTGAATCTTGTAAAGTCATTAAGGCTATAACTAGAGTATTTGTCCAGTGCACAAATCGACTGAGACTTGTTCAGTATAAGCAATCAAGAACTCCTGCTTTGTTCAGGACAGTGGACGTAGGATCTAGCGTATCCGAACCACTTTAAAAATTGTTTGTGTTGATTTACTATTGCATTGATTAACTGTTCATACTGCATAAAACTGACTTTAAATCACTCAACATAAAAACGTGTTTTAAAATTGAGAAACATATTTTAGGCCTACACTTCCGCACTCCATATCTTAAACTGAATTACTGTTTACTGACATAAGTCAGTAGATAGAACTCAGTAGACAGATACTCTGCCCAAGCGATCTAGAAAGTTTACTTCGACAACTGACAAGTTCAGTAGCAATTTTCAGGAGCACCGACTTTCGCGTTTGAGTTAAAATTTTCATTCAGGTGTATTCACTCCCCTCCCCCTACACCTGAAGGCTCGTCTTTGGACCAACAGTGTCGATCGGGACGGGATCGGTAATCCCAATACCGAACTTCGGGATCCCGATCCCAAAACTGTCCAAAATACCATCTCAAAAGCGATCCCATTTCGGAATTCGGCGTTGTATTTCGGGATCGGTATTCGGTAATACCACAAATCCCACGTGAATCTTCCTTAAAAAAATGGGGTTAAAACTGTTCCTGCCTTGTTTCGAACACAGGTTAATACCACAAACATATTCCTATTTTAAAGACATTAACCACTTTGCAACACAGATAACATATTGTTGAGTGACAAGAGCAGAGGGAGAGGTCAGAGGTGACGAGCTGCTCAGCTGCGGCCGTCGACGGGCTGCAAGGTGGAGGGCAGCAGGCCTGCCGGTGGCAGAGCCGCGGAGAGGCGGCGATTTGGGAACTGGACTCCACTTAGATGAGAGACGGCGTGGCAGGAGGGAGCGGATTCATTGTTTAACTTCAATGTTTGTGTGTCGGTGTCTCAGTGAATCCTAATTCCTAAATCCAGTACAGACTTAAATCGGCTAATTCTATATTTTTAATTTTCTATTTTTCTAATTACTAAATGGCCCATATAATTTTATCGGTATTTGAGTAAATCCCAAATTCAGGATCGGTAATCTCAAATCCCATAAACATGATAAAATCAATACTGCTACCAATACCATATCCCAAATAATGATATTTCGGGATCCCAATACCGAATTTATCAGTACGGTATTCGGTCCCGAATACCGTACTTTTATTTTTTTTTAAATAAAAGTTGATTTTTTTTTGTTATCTGAAAATGTAGAAAATGGATTTTATATGAATTGCTTAGCTTTCATAAACTTTATCTCTAAAAATACTAATATGAAGTTGATAGAGATAAGGAAAGGTTTCGAATGTACGATAAAATAGTTATTTCAATATGATTATATCAATACTGAACAATGTGAAAAACATATATTCTTAGGTGCAACAATACATCGTACAGTTCGTTTTCAGAATAAACAGTTGTTCTTCATTACAAACCAAACAAAAGTCCCCAGACCCCTCTCTCTCTACAGACCATCACAATTAGTTCTTTCTGTCAAAAGATTGTGCCCTCCTCTGAAAGTTGACGTCCTGGCCATAAACTATTCTCATTACATGAGAAAAGGTAATGGAAAGTTCACTTACGCAATTTCTTTCAGATCTTTCCGTCTTTTTTAGCTATTTATAAGTATAGTTTGCACCGGATTAGACTATTTGTTATGCAAAGTAGATGTTGACCGTGTTTTGTGATTGTGGATTTTCCAGGATTTCTATGCTTTATGTTTTCTATATTTTAGTTTTGATTTTTATTAAATTGAGATCTTGAAGTTGTGGTTGTGGTAGTGCTTGAACCTTTTAGAAACGGATTATGATTGTTTTGAAGTATTCTATGTTTTTAGATGGGTAATTGAGTTTTCGAAAGAATTATGTGTCTTTTTCAATCTGGATTCATTAAGTATTAGTGGTTTACTAGATAAGTTGGATTATGTTGAGCTACAATTGCAAGTGTCGTAGTGTTTGTTTCTAATATCAGTTGATAACAGTTTTAGATGGAACTCTCGTCATAATGGAGATTTTGTCTAATTCAGTTTCCGTTGGTGATATTGTATATAACTTATTATTTCTGATACAAACTATTATGGTATCTGCAGTCAACAAAATGAGAGTAACTCAAATTAGATACTTAGTAATTAGTATTAGTTATTGATGATTATAATCAAACAATAACGAAAATTATAATATTTCATTATGATTTCTTTTGCAGACTATATTTGTTTTTTGTAGTGATTTCTAACTAAACTGAAGTTCTTTAGATATGTTTGCGGTACATAACAAAAGATAAAAATCCTTAAATATATTGTGGTCCTCATCATAGTGTCTTTTACTACAATATTTTTCTGAGTTAAAGATGACAGATTACTTGAGACACCTCATGTTATTTATTATTACTTTTGATTTGTTAAACACCTATAGATCATTTATCAATTCTAAAATGTAGAAGTTGTAAATTTGGTTGTATAAATAAGAATTCCGTTTGAGAGGAGCTAGTATATATAGATTCCATGAAGCTATGGAAAATTGCATCCCTTTTATACTGAAGTTCTATTGAAGATTGTGGCTCTGATTTAGAAGTACAACAAATTATTGGAAATATAATCTGATTATTTACATTTTAATTAGGACATTAGAATTAGTCAATGAAAGGTTGTGTACGGAATATAGTCAGAATCTGGATTTCCATGCTTAAAAATTATACAGTCTTCTTTCTAAAATATATTGTACTACTCATTTTAATTCTTTATTATATTTTTGTTCACTCTTTTCCTTATTGTACCGGTAATAATACTAAATTGAAATGATTTATTTACATGCATGTCATGTTACCATCTTATCTACTTTGGTGATAAGGGTAAGTTAATGAAATTTTCTTCTACTGGTTAGATAACCTAATGACATTTTAGGTACTTCAATTTAGATAACCTAATAACATGAAGACAAAAAATGATTTATCCATATCAATAGCAATTTTCTTTCTGGGATGATTTTAACTATGCAGTTTTCTTAGCAAAACAAGTAAACAACAATTAAATGATGTGAGTATTTGATATGGTTTACCGGATTTAGATATATCTCTTGATTGAGGAACTAAATGGATCAATCAATATTAGCTCTTTAGCAAATTAGCCTCTTCTTAAATTGGCAAGATGTGTAGGTGGTACTATAGTAGGTGCTGATGGAGGTAATAGTAGTGTGGAGGCGGTACTATAGTTAGTGCTATAATTGAATTGATGGACATTTGAGTTGGTCATAACCGTGTGTTTTCTTTATATTAAAGACATCCAACAAGCAAAGGTTATAATGTGTTACATGAATGAGTTGTTAAAGTATGTTAATAAACTCATGATGTTCCAGGTTGTTTGGAGTGTTTTTTCTTGGACTCTGGAACAAGATCCATGTTGATTAGCTTGACTAACAAAAGCAAGCTTCCAAAAAGGATGACTAACAACATTTTTGTAGATGATCTTCTATAGAACATGTTTAGTTATCTGTAGTTGCTTTTGATAGAGAAAGTTAAAGTATAGAAAGGTCAGCAATGTAGCTCTATAAATAAAGAGATTTTACTCTTTTGAAATGTGAAATAAGAGCTACCATGAACAAAATTATTCCATGCACGATCTTTTTTTTTTTATTATTTATTAGAATGAAGAATAAAGATGTAAAATGGACATAGATTGCAAATTATTTAATTGTTAACAAAATGGAAAGGGACCAAGTAAGTTGTTCGCAACAACTCTTACTTTAGTTGCAAGCTTGACTATACATGCCAATAAAGCTATTAAGATTTTAATTAGCAACACTAACTCGAGCCAAATTTGTTATTATTTATGTTGGAGGATAAATTTATTTTTGATCTACTTCTTCTCATTCAATTTAAATATAAATTGTTGCAAACTCAACCCTTCCCTTTATTGTGTCGGCGATAGGTTTTCTCTAATTTATCATTTCCCTTTTGGGATTTCCGTTTAGCCCCTCCCTTTTGGGATTTCCGTTTAGCCCCCACATGCTTAGTGTGTACAAATGTTCCATAATAATGAAATTTATGCGATTTATATTATTATTTATTACTATTCCATTTTTTTAAAGGTTGACAAGAAAGTTTGCAAAGGGATGTTAATTAACAGATCAACGTCGTGGTCGGTGCTACTCGGGTAAGGATCCTCTATCCCACTCCCTATCCCCACTACATGTCCCACCCGATAAGATTAAGACACGTGGCATGTAGTTGTTAAGTAAAAATGACACATGTCGTCATCTTACCAATGGGACATGTAATGGGGATAGGGAGTGGGATAGAAGATCCCCTCCCGTGCTATTCACGGCACCTACAGTTGAAAAGCATTACCAGAAGCAAGATTTTTTCGTAGCCTCGAGGCTATTTCAGCTTTTCTATTTCTTATTGAAATTTAAATTTTGATAATTTTATTTTATACGGCTATAATCACTGCATTTTTAAGTAGTTGGTCATTTTAGTGCTTAAACTTTCAAACTTTTTTTAATCTTAATATTTTTACTTAAAGAATTGTAAATTTAGTTCATAAATTTACAAAAATACTTGCTACTTTAATGTCGTTTGTTATTTTATAATTAAATAATATTAATAATAATTTACAAAAGGGTAGAATTTTATAAAGTCACGTGTAATATTCTCTATAAGTAATTTTATTTATGTTATAACTTTATTTTGATAGTTCATAATTTAATGCAATTACTAATTAAATCTCTTAAGAATTAAAAACTGAAAAAGTACTATGGATTTTCCGTACTATTCCTTATAATCTGCCACAGTTTTTAATTAAGAATTAAAAAAATGTTTATGTAGGTTCAATTTTATATAAAGATTTTTAGAATACCATAATATTAAACAGAAAACTCAAATAAACTACTAAATTATTTTAAACTTTCAAAATTAAGATATAACTTTTAAATAAAATTAACAAAAGTCCGACCATGATTAGTTTTCTTACCATTTTATCAAACAACCAACACTCAAGGAATTCCATGGCCTATCACCAACAAAAAAATTCCATGAGCCCTTTTGACTAGTGGGGTGGTGCCACATGTCATCACTTTATTGGCTGTCGATATATTTTTTGTGTGGATAGAAAAATGATAATATCTAATACTCCCTCCGTTTTGTTGAACTTATCTAGTTTCTTTTCAGCGTGGTTATTTAGGAGGGTTGATTTGAGTTGAAAATAAATGTGAGATCCATATATATAATTAATTGTTTGGAGTTGATTTGAGTTGATAAAGGTATGTGGTCCATTTAATGACTTTCCTTATTTATAAACAAGACAAGTTCGGTGGGACAGCTCGAAAAGAAACATAAGACAAGTTCAACGGGATGAAGGGAATAATATATGTTATAAACAAAATTATAAACCAAAATTCATGGTTTCTTATTATCTATGAATAACGAACAATGTTGCTATATTTATACACATCTTAAAACTCTCTCAATGATAGAACTTACTATAACCATATTGTACTTCCAGGCAATCTTTATGTACAATTCTTGATATTTTCTCTCCATCGGTCTTTTTCTCATACCGGAACGCCCCTAATGCCATAATGACGGTTCAGTCTTTAGCAATGGGGTATAGCTCTGGCGGGTCTGGTTCTAAGTCTGGTGTTGTGGTTCAGTCTTTGGCAATGGGGTATGGGTCTGGTTCTGAGTCTAGTGTTGTGGTTCAGTCTTTGGCAGCGGTTGAATCTGGTGTGACACCTGTGTATGGTGTTGTGGTTCAGTCTTTGGCAATGGGGTCTGGGTCTGGTGGGTCTAGTTCTGAGTCTAGTGTTGTGGTTCAGTCCTGGCAACGGTTGAGTCTAGTGTGGCACTTGTGTTTGATGTTGTGGTTTAGTCTTTGGCAATGGGATCTAGGTCTGGTGGGTCCGGTGAGGTGGGGACAGGTGTTCTGCCTAGTTCTGGTGCTGTGGTTGGTTATGTGGCAGCATCTAAGACTGGTGTGGTAGTTGGTCTAGTTTTGAAGTGGAGGTGGGGACTGGTATGGCGTCTGAGACTAGTGTGGCAGCTGGTGTTGTGGTTGGTTCTGTGGTAGCATCTGAGACTAGTGTGGTTGTTGGGTCTAGTTTTGAGGTGGAGGTGGGGACTAGTGTGGCTTCTGAGACTGGTGTGGCGGTTGGTGTTGTGGTTGGTTCTGTGGTTTTTGGGTCTAGTTTTGAGGTGGAGGTGGGGATTGGTGTGGCGTCTGAGACTGGTGTGGCGGCTGGGTCTAGTGCGCCTTTGGTGTTTTCTGGGGAGGATGGGAACCAAATAGATTCTAGGCGAATAAAAGTTTATACTCTCCTCTTGAGAATTCACAAGCCCTAATACTCTTAACCCACCAAACTCATAAGCCCTAATACTCTTATGGCATATTTATTTGATATTTACTCCAATGGCATTATTGAAATTTTAGCGAAATTGTTGGGTACTTAACAAACAACGCCAATTAACCCACGCTTCGGCTTAGTCCGCCGTCCTCATGCCCACGTATACAAACCCACCGCATCTACTACCCCCTAAACCGACCGTCGCCGCCTCAGTATCTTCTTCATTCGTTCATATCTTCTTCCTTCATTCTAAGTTTCCTGTGTTTGGCAAGTTTTTATTTCCGTGAAGAAGAACAACAGAAAGAGTTCGCAAATGGAACTGCTACCGTGAAATTCAGCAACGAGCTGAACAACGTCTGAAACATCCACTCCTACAAGCACTGAGATTGGTCTTTCGATAAAAAATTGTCCATAGCTGCAGTTGAGATATGTTCTTCTACACCTCAGTAAATTGAATTAATCCAATTATTCTTTTCCCCAAAGCCCTCAATTTGGATTTTTACCGCTCGATAATATTTCCACTTCTCGAATTTATTCATAACCTATCAACCACCAAGAATATCGTCGGAGTCCAGCATCTTTTGCCCCCACTCATTTGCTGAATTGTACAAAAACATGAGTTTATGAATTCTTTATTATAACTCCTTCCCTTTGCCTATAAATTATGTGTTCGATAACCATGCGTGTCCTAAGTTTTAAATACAGCCTCCCGCATTTGTGTAGTATTGTCCCCGTATCCAAGCTAGGCCTTCATATTATGTTTTGAAGAGTTTGTTATTTCCTTAATTCGTGATTACGTTGAGCAATACTTTTTACAACTTAATGCCAAATTCAGTGTTAGATGTTCTGATCACTAAATTAATATTTTGATTCTGCCACAAATACGTATCCACTAGCTTTGTAGTATTCCCTACTCTTTATATAAGTGGCAGTGTATGCTCTAATTTAACTTCATTTTACCTATGAAAATTTAGGATTCTTTCTGTTATTGTATCCCTTAAGTTCTTGCGTGTATGTTTATGGTGTCTGATGAAGATAAGAAGATGGACTTATAGATTGAGCTTGTTTTAATAATTACTCCCTCCGTCCCGCTATTTGGTAAAAAATTACTCCTACTCTATCATCTTCTCTCTCCTACTTTATTACATTCTCTCTCCTACTTTATCATCTTTCTCTTATACTCTCTCATTATCTTACTCATTTTCTCTCTCATACTTTATCATCTACACTCTCTCTCATACTTTATCATTTACTCTCTTAATTCTCGTGTCGAAACCAATTGAACCACAAATAACGAGACAGAGGGAGTATGTATTTGGGCTTTTGTAATGTGGGCTTTTAGGGTGTGATTGTAGTTTTCTATTTATAGGTGATTATTTAGTTGTACGAGGCAGTTTTGAAGAATTGAAGAAATCGACGGTGCGCCGTTCGTCCCCATTCCCCTCCGCTAGGCGGATCGGTCTTGGATGCCGTTATCCTAGGTATTCGCGCATCGAATCAATAGGTTAATGAAGATCAACTTCTGGTATTCGTGCGCGAATCAACGGATTTTGATGAATGTTTGTACATCGTCTCCGGCATTTCAAGGAAATCAACGGATTCGATTGGTATTTTTTTTTATCATATTTTATCTATTTCATTTTATTTAATCTTCTGCTGCATCAGCTTGGTATCAGAGCCGAATCCCGACGTTGAGGAGCTCCGCCCATTTTCCGTTCGGATCCAGATCTGTTGTAGAGAGAAAAAAAAAACCCTTTGTTCAGATCTGTCCGCCTCCAATGAAGATTTGTCCAGATCTGTTCGATATTCGTTCAGATCCAGTTTGCAAAAAAAAAAAATTGAAGTATGCTGACCAGATTTGTCCGCCTCCAATGAAGTTAGTTGTGGCTGAATCAATATCCTATTGATCCATCGCCACCGCCCTCTTGGATCCTAGATCTTTTGTCTGTGGAACCCCACCTCGAGGCCGCGAGTTACCGTCAACATACTGCCCGCGCCGCCTCTTCCGCACGCGCAACACCGCCGCTGCCGTCACTGTAACAACCTTGAGAGTTGTTAATGGAGTTGTATCTATTTTTTTCCATTTTCTGATATGTTCTATGTTAGAGAAGATAAGGTAAAGAGTAGGTAGGAGATGCAGAAGGTAAGAAACAAAGGAGAAGAAGATTACTGAAATTTTGCTTACATTTCTCACGCACTTCTTCATACATATATTCCAGCGAAAATAGAAACACGTTTCTAACAAGACAATTAATAAAAACGTTAAAGATAAGAGTGGGCGATCCCAGCCGCCCACTGTCTTTCCGATCCAACGGTTCGATCATCCATATCTTTGGCTATCATACAACTTCTCTCTTCATTAATCCGGGTTGTGACAATACTCCCCTCTTTAAGGAGTCTTGTCCTCGAGACTCGGATCTTTGACAACGGTAGTAGGGCTGCTATAGAAATTTGGTGACGAACTTCTTCAACCATCTTAAGGGCTGCACTTCCAACACTCTTCATTGTCATGGTTGAGAACCAGTAAGGAAGCATAGCACCAACAAGCAAGCCAATGAAAACTTTAGGAGTTAGTACGTCAACAGTTGATATCGCTGCACGGCTTACAAATACACCGAAGTGGGCTAGGGATATGAGAGCAGCATATCCGATAGCAAATCCCTTTCCAATAGTTGCTGTGGTATTTCCGGCAGCATCACAGGCACCGGTCAGTTCTCGGACTATGTGGCTCATGCCGGCCATCTCAACAATACTTCCAACACTGTCACTAATTGGTCCAAAAGCATCGATAGCCAGACCAGTGGCTATAGTACTCAGCATTCCTAGAGCAGCTACTGCAACACCATATATTTCAGCAAAGCTGAAACTGACAACAATGCTCTTTGCTATGGCACACTTTAGAATTATGACTGATTTGTATTCCAATGCAAGGCCAAAGATGACATTGGTGGCTGCTCCTGTACGGCAGGCATCAGCAACATCTTGAACTGGGCTATAAGCATTGCTTGTGTAGTACTTCGTGACAGAACCGATGATTAGGCCAGCCCAGCTAACTAAGGCTATTCCAAGAGTCATCAATGCCGTAGAGATTATGAGTTGCTTCTTAAGTGCTGGCTCAAATTCTGCAGTTTTGAGTGGAGGCACGTGAATGTTCTTTACAATCTTGATTGTAACTTTCTTTCCTCTAGTCTCTTCTCCTCTCTTGACCATCGCTATCCTCCATTTCTTGACATCAATAGGAAGGTTTCCCAAGGAAACTGTGCGTTTGTTGTCGTTTGATAAAAGGGCGTCGTCTCCCTTCAATTTCTTGCGAGGCGGGCGAGCCTTGTCAACACGGAGATGGTTCCCACCAACCACGGCCATGTTTTGAGCCAATGATGCTGGTGCAGAATCCTCCCAACAAGCACTTGCGTAGCCACTTCCAATCAGCTTATGAGCCTTGATGTATATGCTACCTCCGGATCGATGAACAAAAATCTCTGTAGAGTTTGGAATCTCATAATGTACCACAAGATCAACAATTGGTACGTCAAATCCACGAGCAGCTACATCTGTGGCCACTAAAACATTGACCCTTCCTTCTCGAAAAATAGAGAGAGTTCTTTCCCTATGGTTCTGTGAGATATCATCATGCAACGGTTCACATTTGAAACTCCTTTGCATAGCATATGCCAACTTATCAGCATCACGCTTTGTTTGAGTGAATACAATACATTTACCTCCTTTTGCATGCTCCGTTAACAGAGGTCCAAGTATAGCTGCTATCTGCCGATCATCAGACACGCTTGAATATAAGGAAATCCCATCAGCTAATTTCTGATCAGAGTCTCCAACACGGTCCACAGTAACTGGGCTTTTCAAGAACTTCTGAGCAATTTTCAGAATCCAAATTGGCATTGTGGCAGAAAACAACATTGTCTGGTGGTTCTGTTTTATAAAACTTAGGATCATTTCAACATCCTCTGCAAATCCCACATTAAGCATCTGATCAGCTTCATCAAGGACAACAAACTGCACTTCTGACAAGTTCAACTCGCCACGCTTAATCAAATCAATGATACGCCCAGGAGTTCCAACAACCACATCAACACCATGGTCAAGAGTACTCATTTGGCGAGATATTGGAACACTTCCATAGACACAAAGTGTATCCAAATTTGTAGCAGACTCGGCAATTTTTTTTTCCATCTGTCGAGCAAGTTCTCTGGTTGGAACCAACAATGAGCAGCTTCTGAAATCTTCCAATTTCTCCTTCAAAATTTTTGACCTTCTACCTTTTGGTCTTCTTTCGGCATCAAACTTATTTTCATCCTTTTCATCATCAAAATCATACAGTTCAGTAGTCTCATCCATTTTGAATTTGATAACATCTTCATTAAACTTTTTCATCTTGGCATCAAGTTCAGCTGTTGCTTCTTCTCCCTTGGCAATGATTCTATCTATATCTTCATCTGTTATCGTGCTATCTTTGGAACTGAAAACCATTTCAGCACCAAACTTTACCATTTGCAACAGCTCATCCTTATTAACAGTCTTTTGTTCAACTAGTCTCCCTTGTTGGATAACCAAGGCATCAAGAGCAAGCTTCTTGTAAGCCCCTTCAATAACTTTTTCCTCAATAGTAGTTGGCATCAAGAGCAAGCTTCTTGTAGGCCCTTTCAATAACTTTTCATCCAGACCAATGCATCCGTAATTTACCAAAAATTTGCCACTACCAACAACTTCAGCCGAGTTTTTCACCTTAGCAGTTGGCTTGGATTTCGCCGCTGGCTTCTTCTTGTTGTTGAAGAGATCAAAAGGAGCCCTCTTGAGAACAAACAAAACAACCTTGAACTCAAGCTGGCCCTCAACCGAGAAGTGTTTGACAGCCAAGTGCTCCTCCCAATCATTGGTAAGGCTTTTGTAGAAGGTAGAGTACTCTTCCTTTGTGATCTCATCAGGCTTCCTCATCCATATGGGCTTCTGTTTGTTAACCAAGTCCCACTCATGAGAAACTTCCTTGATCTTCTTCTTTTTTTTCTCAGATTTCTCTTCCTCTGCACAAAGTATGTGCACAAATTCTTCCTTGGTTAAATTCTTCATTTGCTTAAAATCTTCATCATACTCATCAACATTAAAATTGATGTCTGCATCCAGTCCACGAAATTTAATTGCAGCACGGTCGTATGCCCGAGCCGCAGCATGTGCAGTGTCAAATCCCCCTAAATAAACTTGTTTACCACAGTCCCAAATGTGCGATTCCCAGCGTCCGGTGCGGAGATTTAATGTGACGCCACGATACTTAGAGCTGCGAGACCTAGGTCCCCGCCGACTCTTCTTCACTAGCTGCCGCTTCTGCTGCTGCTCCTCCCGAGAAATAATCATTTGCTCCATCAGCTCATGCCGGTTCTCAGAGATATCCAAACTCTGCGTCGGCCCCCCTCTGGACCCCGGGAAAAACTCCTTCGTCACGTAACCGCAGCTCGATTTCTCACTCTCCTCATAATCGCAGTTGCTCTTCCAAATATCGAAACCGACGAAATGATCGGAGCATGAGTTCTCATCGCCGGCGGTGCTCGAAGTCTCCACATTAACAATGGAAGAACTAGAGCTGCCGGAATATTCCATTTGATCGCCGGATAGTGCAAAGTGCTTACCCGACGCCATTTCGGCTGTTTCCTCAGCGCCTTCACTTGCTTCGGGAGCTGGTGAGTCCTCCACTTTCTCCTTGGAAAGAGATTTAGGTGGTGGGGAATAAACTGTTTCCGCAGCTCGTTGAAAGGTTGGGATTGTGAAAAGGTTGGTGTTGGGTTTGGGGAAGGTAAATTGAGGGCTTAAGAAATTAGGGTTTGGGAAGGTATGGTTTTGAAAAATAGGATTCTGAAAGTTTATTGGAGGTGGGGGATATGGAGGGTGTGGATAGTTTGGATATGCCATGTTTGAGGCCATTGTGTTTAAAACACTTACCATATTTTGATATTGGTTGTTCATGGTGGTAAATGCTTGCTGAATCCATTCTTCAGATGGTTGCCCACTGTCGAAAGATCGTTGCTCTGATACCATGTAACAACCTTGAGAGTTGTTAATGGAGTTGTATCTATTTTTTTCCATTTTCTGATATGTTCTATGTTAGAGAAGATAAGGTAAAGAGTAGGTAGGAGATGCAGAAGGTAAGAAACAAAGGAGAAGAAGATTACTGAAATTTTGCTTACATTTCTCACGCACTTCTTCATACATATATTCCAGCGAAAATAGAAACACGTTTCTAACAAGACAATTAATAAAAACGTTAAAGATAAGAGTGGGCGATCCCAGCCGCCCACTGTCTTTCCGATCCAACGGTTCGATCATCCATATCTTTGGCTATCATACAACTTCTCTCTTCATTAATCCGGGTTGTGACAGTCACCACCATAGGCTGCTTGCTCCTCCCCGTCAACAATCTGCTACCCATTCACATAGCAGCCGCCGATTGAGTCAATCCAGATCTGCTCCTCCATCTCACAGCAGATTGAGTCAATCCAGATAAGCTGTCGAACAGCGTCCACCGACATCGTCGCCTGCTGCATGCTGCTGAATCTCCTTGACAATGTTGTGGGAGTCCATCCGCGAGGGCAAACTAGGAGTGGGTCAGCAGTGAGCCTACAACATGTTCACGGCCTGCCCTGTCTAAAAAAAAAAAGTTTCAAATGGGCTAGCTGTTGGCGTGAAGACTTGCATGAATGGGCTTATTCAAATGGACCCATGTTCAGCTTTAATTATTGGTGACTAATTTTTGTATTTTTTTGGGTTTTATCTCTTGGGCTGTTGGGCACGTAACTTGGTTGTCTTATTGGGTTTGAGCATGAGAAAGAATGGTCCAATACAAATTCGAGGACGAATTTTGTTCAACCCGGAGAGAATGATGAAGATAAGAAGATGGACTTATAGATTGGGCTTGTTTTAATAATTATGTATTTGGGCTTTTGTAATGTGGGCTTTTAGGGTTTGATTGTAGTTTTCTATTTATAGGTGGTTATTTAGTTGTAAGAGGCAGTTTTGAAGAATTGAAGAAATCGACGGTGCGCCGTTCGTCCCCATTCCCCTCCGCTAGGCGGATCGGTCTTGGATGCCGTTATCCTAGGTATTCGTGCGTCGAATCAATGGGTTAACGAAGATCAACTTCCGGTATTCGTGCGCGAATCAACGGATTTTGATGAATGTTTGTACATCGTCTCCAGCATTTCGAGGAAATCAACGGATTCGATTGGTATCTTTTTTATCATATTTTATCTATTTCATTTCATTTAATCTTCCGCTGCATCAGTGTCATTTCTCAACTAATAATGTATCGTGTGACTTCATAACATGGTCTCCACCTAATCATATAATCAACAAAAAAGCTAGATTCCACAACTTTATACTCGCGGCAAAAAACTTAAGGGGAGACTTCAATGTTGAACGCACTTATGCATAATATCATGAATCTTTCTAAATTATAAAATAAATTTGTTCAAACTAATAAGTTTTAAAATCCCCTTCGTTCAGCACAAGTTATAAGATTCTAGCATGTCCATAACTCAAACACTGTAAGTAGAGATAATGGATGCTGTGAATGAGTTGGAAGAACAATTGGTCTCGCAAGTCGTCTGTAGTGAGGACGAAGCATACACGTTGTACAGCCTTTAAGCTGTTGTTATCGGTTTTAAGGTTTGTAGGGGAAGGCACTACAATTTCAGTAGAAGCAAGACGACCAGATACAAAAGTTATAATTGTTCAAACAAAAATCCAAACACACAAACCGGATGTGGAGCTCTGATATCTTTCACATGTGATGCTACCGGAAAGTGGAGTTTTTCCAGATTTGTAAGCGCCCACAACCACATAACCGGAGTTAATACTTCTTATACTACAATTCGCCCTCTAGATCCCTGGGTAAGAGTTTGTATCCATATTTTATCCCGTCTAAATGAGAGATTAAATGTTCAAATGTACGCTCAGGCCAGAAATAGTTAGTTAAATTTTATGGACATTCTCTAATATTCATACCATTCGTGAAAATATTATTGTTCAGGTGGCTTCCACTACCCACAAGGCATCATTTACCTGCATGCCTCGGATGTCACTCAGCCATGTTGCGACCTTGCTAGGTAAGTTTTATTTTATTTGCAAATTACATTTGCTATTCGATTAATTGCTTGCATCCATGCCTATTTACGACTTCATCTTTCCCTACACAGATATTCCTCCTACACAAATCTCCAGGGGTCGCACAAAGAAGCGCAAGCACTCAGAAAATAACCTCACGTGCATTCCGATAGAAGCATACTTGCTACCGACCATACCTGACTGCACCCATTCAAAAAGCAAAGAAAAACGGCTACACCTAGAACCTCCTGGTATGTGTTGTTTAAATGGGAAAGTATCTTTGGCAAGCATCCAATGCCAATAGAAAAACAACGATTGCTGCAAGCATCATAAGCTGATGCAACGAATTTCCACAACATCATCCGTACCTACAACAACGATTTCGCCTTCACATCTCTTAGCATTACGTACGATTATGAGCCAACAAAGAACATGAAGGGCATGTACAGTTTTCAAGTACAAGGGCAATTCCCTTATTTCCTACCAACACTACAACCAATTATTCGTCTGCCAACCGGAATTCAAATGTATTACTATGATTCTCACGGAGAAATAACTGAACGATGTCCTACTAATGCGATCCTTCAGTTGCAAGTTTGCTTCAAAAAATCTTGGCCGACAACCCGTACACGAAGTTCTTCAAGAGATTATACATAGAATCGCTACATGCAAATTGCAGCAGCATCTTGAATGCAAGCTGTTAGAGTAAAGAGATTGTAGAAGCAATTGTAATTAACAAACGGAATTGAATTACGAAATCAAAAGCAAAACTCAAAGCCGAGTCCCACGGAAGATAAATCTTCCGGCCAAACGCAACTATGCGCCGTTCCATTGATCCGAGAATTAAACCCTAGATAACGTTTCCTACTCAAACTAAGATATTAAATAGCAAAGACATAAATTAGGCCTCATGCGACCGGGCCCGTTACATGGGCAACAAGACTTAAATAATAATAACCAAACTTAAATAAATTAATAAACTAAACATGCGCCTCCATGCTTCACGCCATGCACACGTCGAACATGCGCCGCCATGCATCACGTCGCCAATTCCCCAGCAGCCTACGGTTCTCCCCCTTCAACATTCGCTCCACTTCCTTTCACGGTCTTCTTCATTCGACGTCGATAGATTTTATCTCTAACACAAGCCCTTTGCTAGATCAGAGAATATATAATCTCCCTACAAGTGAACAAATCGCGGTAATTATTTTTCAACCTCATGATATCGGTGCCAATTGGACTACTCAGATTCAAGTTCAAACAACAGGTGGGACATCACAAACTGTTAAACAAATATATGATTGTTGTGATCCATTACAGTATTCGATTCTCTTCCCTTACGGTGAATCAGGATGGCATCCGTAAATCCCGCAGTACGGCCCACAACACGTAGTCCTCGTAATCTTGATACTGTTGTCGGCCTTTATTCCTTAACACACAAACATCATCATGATGTGAACATAAGGTCTGTCTCCCCAACTGCTTTCATTTTGTTGTTTCATGATTCTACAATTTTCTACAATTCTGAAATATGTATCACTCTTTGTATTCGATTAACCCAGGAACTCACCACTCCACAACGTCTACTCCAACCACCGATACTCGAATCGGCCTTGATTGTATACCGGATGCAGAAAGTTTGTTGTCACACGAAGAAACCGGTAAGTACACATTCGCTACTTTCGTTCTTATAGTTTTACCATTATGTATAACGCAACATATCTACTTAGCAACGATGAAATTGTTCCTCGTTCTATAGGAAGTACACCAGCAGCTGAAAGTAATGTAACAGCTCGCCAATTCTACAGCCACAAGTTACAAATGCGTGACGCAGATGAATCAATATTACTGCACTCGTTGAGGTTGCTTCAACATTTTTTGGTAAACGAGTACGTTAAGATCGAGACCCAGAGATTAGACTATTTCAAATTTCGTCAGCCAAGGTTTCAAACAGAACTTTGAACAGGCATCGTGGATGCTGTCGCAGCTGGTGACACAGTAGGGTCTAATGTCGGCCGCAAAAAATCAGACATCCTTTGTCATGATGACTTGCAATCCAAAATGGCCGGAAATCCATGTGCACCTAAAATGGCACAAGATTCCTTTTGACTAGTCTTCAGATCAAAGCTGGAAGTATTCAAAGAAGAAATATTAAAGAAACAACTTTTTTGGTGAGGTGAAATCATATGTGTACGTCATCGATTCCAAAAGAGAGGAATGCCTAGGGGTGTTACGGATCGGTATACCGCATATACCATACTGAAAAAATACCGAAGATACCAAATTTTCGGTATACCGTAATTTTCGCTACGGTATCATACCGTATCGAAGTTTTTTTGGTACGGTAACGGCATGAGATTTTCCATACCGATGTATACCGCATACTGAAGTTCATACCGCATATATCTTGTAGAAACAAGTGCAAAAATGTTGGTTACAAGTTTTGAACACGGGTTGTTACAAACAATCTTAATGTTATATCATAAATTAACTTAAATGACATAACTTTATTTGACATAAAGTCACATTATTTATCTATTAAATCATGAAATGTATAAAAAATTATATTTTTCAACTTTATAAACATTAACCCGTAATATTAACAAATTCATACAAAATAGATAGATTAATTAATTTTATTGGAAAATAATATTAATAACTTTCTTGGCTTTTACAAAAAACATAGATTAAATTTACGTTATACCGTTAAATATTCGGTAGACCTTGATTTTTCGGTATACCGAAGTGCGGTACGGTATACCGAAAGAGCGGTATGAGAACAGTATAGATTTTTGCTATACCGAAATTTCGATATACCGAACTACGGTATACCGAAATGATCAGTACGGTAACGGTATGCTTTTTCTCATACCGACCCTTATCGGTACGGTATGCGGTATAAGAAAAATAGTATGGTATACCGTACCGAACACCCCTAGGAATGCCCCATGCTCATTTCCTGATCATATTAAAAGATAGGTACAAACCAGACACACCTAAAGCCTACGATAGGTAAGCCTACGGTAGGATTGTATGTGCAGAAATTCCCGGCAAAAATGAGTTCCCCCATTTGTACAGATTAGTTATCAACCATATGATCCACGGTCCTTGCATCAAATTGAACAGAGGCCATTTCTGTATGTGAGATGGTGTTTGCAAAGATAAATACCCCAAAAAAATTACGGATTATGTAATACATTCCGAGGACTCTTACCCAGTCTATCATCGCAGGAACAACGACCGGAAGATTATTGATGAGTCGTTTTCGTACCTAATTATTTTTGTCCGAAAAGTCTCTTAATTGTGCAGGCGAGACACTTTTGTTGGCAGTTGTGCAGGAATTTAGGCTGATTTGGCACGTGACGTGGAAATGATGTGGCAACGCGTTTTCCAGATCGAATGGTGTAATTATTAACGGATTTGGCCGGAATTAGAGAAAGAAAAGGAAAGTGGATAAATAAGGAAGGATAAGATATTTTCCTTATCTCAAAGAATCTTTTCCTTATCCGAAAAGGAACCCTAGTTTATCTAGATCAAGGAGCAGTCATAAAAAAGGAAAAGAGAGGCACGAAATTCAGCACCTCCTCATGCACGAAATCGTCCATTTTCCGTTCGTTCCCAATCCGAGTTCTGTCGCCGCCGCCGCCGATTCCACCGCCGCCGAGGAGAAGAAGTTTCCATTCCATTCCATTGCAATTCGAGAAGTAGATAGGAAGAAGCAAACACTTTCATTTCAGTTGATTGATGTTCGAATTTCCAAAATTGTTTAGTTTTAAATTTTCGTTCGTATGAGAGATCGAAGACTTGAATCGGTACTCTCGTTCCTTAGTTTCGTTCTTAATTTTTAATTGCAGTTCGTGTTTTCGTTTTAAGGTTTTGTTGGTGTCTTATGTTCTATTTTTAATATCCGTGTATGCTAGAATTAGGGTTACAACTGATTATAATTATGTTCTGCAAAGTGTCTTACCTGCGCAGTCAAGACGTTTTCATGAGTAGCTAAAACTTTTGGTGGTCCGGCAGAATGTAAAAAACACACGTGAACAGTACATGAGGCTTAGGTTCTAATAATTGATTGAAAGGGTTTCGGGTTAATTCTGGTTTATTTAATCTAACTAGTAATTTAGGCTTGATCACCCTAACTTGCGTAGTTTGTAGCTAACTTAGTACTTCCATCGTTTCTCGTGAAATAAGGCTAGGTAAGTAGCAAAGCTATTCATTAGAATAATTGGATTAAACCGGTAGGAGACTATTAGATGCCCAACATGAAGGATAATTGAGGTTAGAAACGATTACCTTCCTCCTTCGTATGTTGTTGCAGCTCTGATTGTTGCTCGTGTGTCAGATCTTCTGATCTGTGTCCCGGCCTTTTTCTCCCTCTGGGTGGTCAGAGAACTGGAGAAAATAAGATTATCGTCTCTCCACACAAACTCATGCACGGCGTCTTAATTTTGTGTATGTTTGTTCTGTTTCTGAACAGAATACTAATATATATAGGCTTCAAAAGCCAATATAATATTAATATATTTGTAGCCCATTAATTTAATTATATTTCTAATGGGCTTCCACATAATTAGCCCATAATATAATTAATTAATCCACTGGGCTACTAATATTTATCAATTAATTGGCCCAGCCAATTAATTCCAGATAAATAACATTATTACATAATGTAAAAATACATTAATCCATTAATAATGATTTCTGAGAGACAATAAATAACTAGGCAACTAATTGGGCCAGATCAGTGATCTAATAAAAGAAATAAAGTTGGGCCTCAAATTAATTAATTATCTATGCTCAGCCCAGAGCAAAATTAATTAATAAACACAGATTCATTCCACTAGAGAATCCGTGCTGACTTACCCCTTTATCCCAAATTGAGCAAGGGCTTGTATTTTAGACTTAATCGATCTTCGTATTTAAGATAGAAATATCCGTTAATTAATTAAGCTCACTGACAGCTTAAATTAATTAACATCTTATATTCCTGAGTAGTACCACTCGACCTTATTAACACACCTGAACTTAATCAACCGACTGGGTTTAGTGTGCTAATCCTTTCGAGTTCCTCAGGGGATATTATCAACCCATTTTACTAAGATACGGTTGCAAGATAAAGACAACCAGCCTGAGCCACAAATAACTACTAACACCCAAGATACGTAGATCCGGCCGCGATGACGTTCACCGTAGTAGGTCAAAGTGATAGATAGTCAAATGCGCTCAGCTGAAGTCTTACCAAGCTTAAGACCAGCTAAGTCACCGAGATCTTGGTTCTCCACTAAGGTCAGTTAGGAGAACACATCTCACTGTGATCCATCAATACACCACCTTCAGTGTACCAGTAAAGACAAGCCACTTCTTATCTAAATTGCAACTTAAACCGACAACTTATCCTGAAGTTGTCTCAGCTGTGATAACTGTTTATATCTTGTCAGTTCAACCAATTTGTGTTGTCTTCTGTGATACCCGACACACCACACAAATCTAACTTTTATACAAGATAAAGGAAAACATGTGCAAATATATAAATTTATCAGATAGGAGAATAAAATAGTGGTAGGGACAACACATTGTATACAAGCATAAAATTTGCTTCCAGTATACAAAATCCCAACACAACATACGAGTAGGCTCCTATACTAGGCTCCCTTAGTTCGATAAAGCTATCTAGCTATTAAATCTATTGATTGCCCAACAACGTAGGTTGTAGCTAGGTTAGGGAAGTAGCCGTTTCGATGCCCAACATGGCGGTTACCGACTAAGTAAGATGGAGTGAGGATCATGCAGTTTAAGTTACGATGGTCTATAACTAGTAGATTCTTAAGATTAATTCATATTAAGTGCCGAGGATTGGAATTACGTGTGTGCTGAATATTCTGCTGGACCTATCTCTCAACTGCCCAGTTAAAATAGTTTATTTTCAGTTTTCAGTTTTTACAACTTCTTTCAGTTTTTACAAGTTCTTAGTTTAGATAAAATCCCAAAACTTGCGTGGTTGCTAACCAAACTCAAGATAAGTAGAAAAATAATGTGTATAGTCATCTGTTCCCTGTGTTCGATACCCTGTGAACTATACTGATATAATTCTCAAGTTTTGTAGGATTATTTGGTGCAATACTGCGATCACCAAATTGGCACCGTTGCCGGGTAATGGTGTTATATAGTTTTATTACTTTTCTACTAATCTTTTTATTCTTTTAAGCGTTGCATGAGCAGGTCTTCCAGCCCTAACCTCATATTTGATCCTGAAATCGAGAAAACAGCAAAGAGGAATAGGAAGAGGACAAAGCTACAAAAGCAACAGATTCTGTCCGAGGTAGGAAACGTCTTAACTGTCCAGTCAGGAGACAGAACAGACACCGGTGATCAGACCAGCGACTCAAAACCAGAGACTGTTTGGTTCGACAAAACAAGGCAGAATACTCCAGTAACTAGCTCAGAATCAGAGGAGGAAGAGATCGAAGAAGTGCACGATCCACAACCTTTGAGGATGAATACCGGATCGCTTGACATGGGAGCGGACTTACCCGGTCCAATCCAAATAACAACTACAGAACAAATAGATGTCAAGCTGAACATGGTCGCAGCAATGCCCAAATTCTACGGGAGGACGAACGAGAATCCAAATTCCTTTTTGGTGTCGTTCAACCAAGTCTGCAACCTGCACCGACAAGGCAATCTGGATGGATTCAAGCTCAAGGCTTTTCCATTCACACTGCAATATGGAGCACAAGCGTGGTTTTCAAGTCTAAAGCCAACACGATCACGATGTGGGCCCAGATGCCTACGGTCTTCTTGAAGAAGTATTTCCCGCAATCGAAGACAAATGCACTTAAGAAGCGGATTTCCAGGATCGCTCAAGAAATCGGTGAGACTTTCGGCGCATATTGGGAGAGATTTGGACGACTTGTCGATAGTTGTCCGGACCATGGCTACTCGGATGTGGATCAAGGGATGACAGACAAAGCAAAAGCCATGGTTGATATCGGTCTGAGAGGGAATTTCCACACAAGCCTCTACGAAGATGCAAGGAACATTATTGAAGGACTTGCGGAATCCACCTCGCAATACAAAGGGCCGAGACCAACAAGGAGAGCTGTCAATTGGTCTCATTCCGACTACATGGATGAGATCGATAGTAAGGTGGAGGCAAAATTAAGCCTATTGCAAGATAAGCTCGACTTATTACTTAAGCAGAACACTCCTGCTTCAACCCGAATGAATACCGATCACGTATGTGAAGCATGTGGAGAAAAAGGACATACGTCGCTGCAATGTCCAGAAGAAGATGTAAATGCAGCTGGAAATTGGAACGGGCAGCAAGGGGTTCATCCGAACCTCCGTTGGAAGCAACCGGAGGACCACTTCCAGCCGAGGAATCCGCCTCAATCACAATGTCAGCAACCATACCAGCAGCAACAAGGCTATCAGCAGCCATACTGTTGGTCCGGAGACAAATATCAGGTGTAGAGGGGGGGGGGTGAATACACCTGAGTACCGTTTCTTTTTGTCGGTGAAGGTCAGCTGAAGCTGTTGGTTGCAACTGATGAACAGTGTCAAATAAACCTTCGTTCACGGGACAGAGTGAGTCAGCTACTGAGCTCTCCTACTGACTTTTGTCAGTACTTCGAAACTCAATCGGAGACTTAAGTGTGCGGATAAGTGTGGGGCCCAGAGTTTGTCTCTTTTTGAAAACGTGTTTTCGCAGATTAAATTTTTTTGGCTGTGCGACTTTAGAAATACGTTTTATGCAAACTTATGATTTTCAAAGGTTTGTATGCACTAAAACAGTAAAGAACACAAGCAGTTTAACGTGGTTCGGATACGCAAGATCCTACGTCCACGGTCCTGAACAGAGCATGATAACTTGTTGATTAGTCTGAGCAAGTCTCAGCAAGGAAACTATGCACAGGACAGATCCTTCTAAGTTATAGTCCTTAGCGACTTTACAATTCAAACCTAAGTTCGAAAGGGAGCGAAACAGTTCTCCAACTAATGAAGGAGTTCTTACAATAAGAACAGTTCACTAAAAAATGAACTCCTTCGAATCTAAGCTATAAATCTGACAATGAGCTTAGGTAGAGAAGAAAGGGATCTAAAGACTCTAGAGAGAAGAATCACAAAATATTCTAATAAATGCAGATTCTTCGCTGGATGTTCTAATGAGTTTGCTAGAGTGTTTGAGAGCTTGAGCAATTTCCCTTTTTAATTTCGTGCTTCTCCTCTATTTTTGGAGCTTCGAAATCTTCTCTATTTATAGCTGTGAGCTATGGCATATGTCCGTTGGAGACGACGATGCCACGTGTCACAAGCTTCCAAAGAAAACGGCCATTAATTCGAACTTGTTGCAGCAGGGCAGTTAATTACTGTACATGAGAGCAGCTTTATTGTTTGGAGCAGGTAAGGCGTTGTCGGCTTCTCATTGGTCGAGGTTTGTGGTTGGTGAGAATGTCAGAGTTGACCGTTCAAACAACCTCGTATGATCTTCTCTCGAACTTTCGAAAAGACTTAAGTAGCTGGGTCGCTTTACGTCGGATACGATGATCGCTAAGTCTCTGTCTTCTTCGACCGAGTCGGCTGACAAGGAATGTAACTTCTGAGTAAGTCAACCGGCGACCGCGAAGGTACCGGGCTTGCATGAGTTCTTCGCTGATGACTTATCAGCTGCTCTGGGTTGGCTTCTACTGAGGTCTACTCAGCTGATGACTGAAGAACGCAAGCGATTACACTGATGACGTGGGGTTCTGAAAAGTATCTTCGACAGAAGATCAGTTCAACAATTACCCCGTACAGGACTTAGACAAAATATAAAAACGATTACAACAAGTCTAACCTATACATCAGCTAATTCTAACGACACACTAAACTACTGATATCAGCTCGGTTTTGGGATCTTCAATTCCATAGTACTACTATTGTAACGCCCCAATTTTCAAAACTTAACTAGGGACGCTACTTCATACTCAACATGCATATTTCAACTCTTTCTAAACATTTTCATTTAAATGAATCATCGAAAAACTCAATTAATTTTCATGCTCAGCGGAAGTCTTAAATAAAAATAATTATGGCTAATAAATGCACAGAGTTTAATATAATAATGACTTTCGTAAATCCTTCCTCATGTGACCATCACCACCAACACCTCTACGCATCGGCCGAGCCATTTCCTGAAATATGTTAAAATGAGAGGGATGAGTACGACTACTCAGTGGGTACACGCGTATATCCAAACTATATAAAATGTCAATAAACACGGATATAAAACATGCATAATAAATAACTTTGATCCTAGGGCCTCCTCTTGACCCTAAGGATCCATTTCATTTCACACGATCCTAGGGCCTCCTCTTGACCCTAAGGATCCATTTCATTTCACACGGTCTCCTCTTGACCGTAAATTTTCATAAGGGCCTCCTCTTGACCCCGGTCACAGGCCTCCTCTTGACCTTGACCTATTTATTTAACACGGTCTCCTCTTGACCGCAACTTTTCATAAGGGCCTCCTCTTGACCCCAGTTATTCTCATGCCTGTCATAAACACATGAATACTGTACACAATATATAATAAGGATAACGGTAACTTCCCCACCTTAACCTTGACTTTGAAGAAAATAATGGATATCAATGTTTAAGTCCTGCGCGCCGATCCTAGGAAGATGAACCTAAATTGTCACGACGATATGATGACGGGAAGATGTGTAAATAATTCTTGAAACAGTTCGCACGTGTGCTGACAGAATTTCGGAAATCTAATGTGAAACTAAATTATGGACGACTAAGGTGTATTTATAGGCCTAGAAATCATTATCTAAATATTCCTAATCCTATAAGGTATCAAATATATTTTATCCATATTTATTTTCGTTCATATCAATTTTATATAGGATTTATTCTATTCACTTACCATATAAGACATTCAATCCTAGATAAATTAGGATAAGGATAAATACAACTAGATTTCTTTCCTAAAACATGTATATCTCAAATATAATATCTAATATAATTTCAAATTATCTCCTAATAAATTAATATAATAATAAATATTATATCCTTTTATGAATCCTAGTTGGCTTAGGAAATCCAACCCATATAAATATTATTCTTGCCTCATTATTCTAACATTATTTTTATCTCATCAATAAACAATATAAACATAATATAATATAAATAAACACATTCAAAGTTCAAAATAAATTTACATAATAAAAATGATTTAACTAAAAATAACATAAATGCATTAATTTCATTTTAATTTCTAAGGCGCGACTTACAGAACTAAAACACTTGATAACATGCATGAATAAATATGAAATGCATTTTATATTGAAAATTTCGGGGCGTTACAATTTGTTTCGAACAAAACTGTCATTTGTTTTTAACAAAAGTATCATTTATTGAGTATCAATTATTTTTAGAAAAATGTAAGTTGTTTCGAAAAAATGTCATTTTTTTAAGAAATAAGTGTCCATTGTTTTGAATAAAAATATCATTTATGTGTAATTTTTTTTGAACAAAAGTATCGTTTATTCAGTACCAATTATAATGATACATGCATATCTGTGATGATAGAAAACGTTCGAAGTTAAAAATGACTATTTTCTTCGAAACAAATAATATTGAACAAATTACACTATTGTTTATAAAAGTTGATATTCCTGTCCTCAAAAAATTCAATTAAAAAAATTAAAAATTAAAAAATAAACAAAAATGAAAAACAAAAGTTAAAAAAATAAGATTAAAAAGAATATCATAAACAAAATAAATTTGGGGTGGGGGCACCGAAGACCAACTCTTTATATAATGTGAAATTATGAATGCTAATTTTGTTTGGACCAATATTTCTTTTTCTATATTAACTTGAAGAAAATACTACCACTTCCACGAGGGGGACACTACTTGCAAATTTTTTGGGATTGAGAAATATTAATAACAACGCACTGTACAATTGTACAGATTATGAAATTAAAATATTCTCTTAATAAATATCGAAATACGTACGAAAGTCCAACAGTTTGCCTAGCATCAGATTGCTCCTCTTTGTTCCTTATAAATTCCCAACTCTTCTAAATTCTCAGCAAAACATAGTATTGAAAACTCTCATACTCATACCGAGGGAAAGGACATTAATTATTTTTGTTTTTTGTTTGTTGTAAAATGATAGGAGAGGAAATTTTGGGTATGTGCTTGTAATGCTTGTTGTAATTATTTTTGTTTTTTGCAATGCTTCTTCCATAGATTTGAATCGTCTTGTTGGTGGTATGATAAGAGAAATGTACAAACGAAATTTATTTTGATGTTCACACTAGTTTATATATTTAGCATATGGAGACCTCATATTTGTATCTTACTAATTTACGGAATTCTATGCGGTTATAAGATAAATGAGACTTTAGTGATATAAGAATCTCTTTAATACAAATTTGTACTCTCTCCGTCCCAAATATATATGCCTACTTTCTTTTTTCGTTATTCCAAAATTTATATGTTTATTAGCAATTTTTTTTTTTGTATTTAACTAAATCTTTTACCAAATTTAATAGATCTAATTAATATGATAATATAGAAAAAGACTATTTTATCCAACTTTTATAATAGCAAATACAATTATGACATTAATTTTTTAGTAATTTACTTTAATTTATCCAAATTCCAATACCAACATTTATTTTAATTTTTATATCATTAAAATTTTTCTTAATGTATGTGAAAAAGCAAATGAGCATATAAAATAGAAACGGAGGGAGTAACTATATCAAGATTTAGTTAGTAGCTCTAGGCTCTAAATGATTCACAACTACCAATCTTTCTGCAATTAATATTTCATCTAAAGTAGAGGCTGCTCCATTATTGAGAAAACGTATTAATCAAACAAGTTGACTCTTTCCGTTCCTTTCGTCTCCCCAACTCATAACCATTTCTTTTAAATGCTATTACGTATGCAGTATGCTAGAGGGATTATATGATCATGTTGCGAGTTCAATCTAACATACTATAATTCTAACAATTAAATCTATCACCCACTATTTATCTTTCCTTATATGAAAACAAAATTTACACAATGCTTAATTCATTTAGACATTACAGAAAATCCTAAAAAAATCTAGGTATTTAGTTAGCAGTTTGGAATCGAATTTCAATTCACTATCATTTATACAAAATTTAGAATGGGAAATAGACGTGGATTTTGAAATCTACCAAGTAATAGATTTTTGAGCAATCCCAACTTTTAAATATAATTCCGATAGATACTATAAACGTTGAGATTTATACCAATTTCTGATTATGAAATCCTCTTGCCAAATGTCCTCACTAGTTAATTAATGTGTATTTTTAGATTTTAAATTATACTTTTTTCAAATAATAGCAAGCTAGCTTGCATCTTCTGCAATATTTGTAGACTAGTATAGGAGTAAATGAACAATGAAGCGCCAACTCTTCTCTACAGCCAAAATTTTCACGCCAATTTGGCTCTCCATAATTCTGTTAGCAATCCTTAATCTTCCCCCAATTTCATGCATTTCAAAGGAGCCATACAATAGATGCGGAGCACCGTTCAACTGCGGCGACCTCTACGGAATCGGTTTCCCCTTCTGGGGGAGCGACCGGCCTGCAGAATGCGGCTACGCCGCCCTCAAACTCGACTGCGAAAACGGCAACACCACCACAATCCAGATCAACGACGTCAAGTACCGCGTTCTGAGCTTAAATCAGAAAAAGAAAATTCTCAAAATCGCCAGAAGCGACCTTGTACAGAGCCTCTGCCCGCCGAAACTCGTGTCGACGACTCTGGATCCGCGGCTGTTCGAATACGCTTCCAGCTACATGAATCTGACGATTCTGTACGGCTGCCCCGCCATCGACATCCCGGTGCCGTTCCAATTCGAGTGCGCCGTGAAGGGTTTTAAGGATAAAATTGGATACGTGGAGTTCGGATCGCAGATGTCGGGGATGTGCCACGCCGGCGTCATCGTTCCGGTTAGCTCTACGTCTTTGTTCAATTTTAAGGATTTGCAGGCTCTGATCGCTGAGGGGTTCGAGGTGCGGTTTACGGCGGACAGTGGTGGCTGCGCCGCCTGCGAGAGGTCGGGTGGGAGGTGTGGATTTGACGATGCAGCGAAGAAGTTTGTTTGCTTTTGCTCCGGTCAGCCGGCGGCGGAATCCAAAGCCTGCGGTGGCTTCGCGGCGGCTGAAGCTGATTCTCCTCGAGCACCGAGTACTAATTCCGTCAAACAAGGCCCTCAGGCGGCGACGGCAGTACCATCTGAATCCGGTACGCATTCCCCACGTATAATGCCTGCCATCTGTTTGTCGAAAATCCTGACTGGTATGAGTCTGCATTATGGTCGAGATTAGTAGTAATCATGATTAATTGATTTAACAGAATAGTACACATCGCCCCCTTTAATTAACTAATCAAGGACTACATTAACATTATCAGTTTTATGATATTAGATTTAATATTAAAATTAATAACTCTTTCAATTACTAAGGTACGATCAGAAATTATTTCTTGTTAAAGTTTTGCAGTAGGAATATATAAGACTAATTATTTTGGATATGTGCTTGAGTTTTTAGCCATATTTATAAAAAGTATGAAATTAATAATAACTTTAATACTGAAATTATCGTAAATAATATTTTTCAGAATTCACTAACGTCTAACTATGTTTATCTTTAGAGTTTAGTGAACTCAGTAAAAACCCAAAAATATATCTATAAAATTTATAGAATCATTCAAATTGACTAATTTTGCAAAAAAAAAAAAAAAAAAATTTCAAGTAATTTTAGATTTAGGAATCGTAAGGTAGCCAGGTAGGTATATAGGACGCATACATGCGGTGCATATGCAAATTTGCACAAGCCACGTGCCACCGTTGCACCTAGGTTGAATATGAGCGAGGTGCATGATTTGTCGGAATTCTAAGCGATCAAAATTGGCGTCTGTGCATTTAAATTAATTATTGGGAGTTGGGAAAATGTCGGTTACTCTAAATTGGAATTGTAACGTTGTAATAAATGGTTGCTTTTATATCATTCATATAATGAGTGTTCAAAGTTCAAACCATATCAATAAAATAATAATATATACCATATATACTCCTAAACTAAATGTTATTTCGACTCAAACATAAAGAATCAAACTTGTTTTTGACTTAGGTCCGTTTGGTTTAAAAAAGTGAACGAAATCGGTATGAAAAATTATACCCGAGAATGTAAAAAGAAAGAATGACTCTTGAAATAGATTGTTTGATTTAATAATGCAATGAAGTTGATTCCTTTAATTTTATTATTTGGTTTGTCAAAAGAATGAATAAACCATATTTACTTATTAAATAAATTATTACTTAAAAAAAATATTAGTCCCTCATTCTACTCTATTGGTCTCATTTCTTTTTAGCACGAAAATTAAGAAAGTTGTTTTTAATGTGTAAAATAAAATAAAGTTGTGGGGTTTCATTGAATATGTTAGACGAGTATTTTAATTGAAAAAAAAATATGATGTAGTGGGGCAACCAAAAAAGAAAAATGGGACCAATGGAGTAGTACCGACGAAGTATTATTTTTTTTATCTAATAATTTTTCAAATCTTGAACCTAATGAATTTCATTATTTCAAAAAATCTTGATAATTTCGAAAAAAAAAAGTAGGTTGTCCGCTATCAACAAATCATGATCTTTTGTTTGACTCTCGTATAGGGAATCTGGTTATCGAACTTCCTGTTAACTGCCAACCAACCACCTAGACTCTTCGATATTTAGATCCTTCATTATCTTTTAATGACAATGATGAATCATGTGACTGAGAGTTAAGCCTTTTTTAGTTTAATCTCACATTTGACTTTTATCTATTTTATGTATATAAGATTTACATATAAGTAACATTTATTATCTGAAGCACGACGGAAACAATGCATGATGAAGAAGTGAGTTTTTCTATTAGCAAAAGTTGTCAATTTAAAATAGCTAGGTAGAAAGCGCTCAACAAACCACCTCTTTTATTAGAAGTAGACATCCTGTCACGTTCTACGGGCATTCACAGGCCCAAATGGTCTTACATCATTAGGTATTGGTTACCAGTTATTTTCTTCTTAAGTACAAGTAATTTGTATTAGTCCTTGAAGTAACTACCAACTTTCCATTCCAAGGAAAATATGTTCTCTTTCAGCTAAGAAATCCAATAAACTTCTTATTTTCCCTCCAACCAACTACCTTATTATATCATTTGTAGTCTTGTGTCATGCGTAGCACCTCCCATACTATGAACCCTCCAATGCTTTCATGGTTTTCCTTCCTTCATCTCTTATTCACTATACAATTCTTTGCTCTTCTTCAATCCTGTTATGGATCAGAGGAATTTTACCAGGGGTGTGGCAACACATTCAGCTGTGGAGATGCAATCACTGGAATCGGATACCCTTTCCGGGGGCTTGCAGATCCTCCCTACTGCGGCCATCCAAGTTTAGTGCTCAACTGCAATAACCGAAGCAATGCAACCACGATCGACATAATGAATACAACGTACCGGGTGCTGGATATCAACCAAGCTACAGAAACCATGAGGATTGTCAGAGAGGATCTAATGGAGGGGCCTTGCCCTCAAAAAATGGTGAACACCACTCTAGACAACTCGCTCTTCGACTATGCTTCTTCATATACAAACTTCACGTTCTTGTATGGCTGCCCTGCATCGAACTTTCCCGGGTTAAGCCTTACTCCTTGTGGGAACTCTGGTGGTGTGTACGTGTTTCCGGGGACTCTTGCCCCAGGAGGTTGTAATAGTAGTGTGGTAGTTCCGGTGCTTTTAGGGGGGAATGTGGCCGGAGGGTCGGTGAATACTACAAGTATGAACGAAGTTCTGCAGCAGGGTTTTGAGGTTAGGTGGAAAGTTGGGGGCAAGCCTTGCAGTGATTGTATGGATTCGAAGGGTCGGTGTGGGTTTGATGTCGGAGCCAATCAAACAACTTGTTTCTGCCCTGAACCACCATACGTTTCTGATACCTGCTCAATGGCTAGTGGACCAGGTAATGCACCTTTCCCGGCTAGTCTAAAGTGCAGTGTAAATGCTTTTTGCCTCCTTAGAATTGGTTTTTTGAGTGCTTGAGTTATTCTTTCTGATTCTCTTAGGCGCCTAGTTGGTGATAACACGATAGAGTAACGGTCTGTGTTAGCTAATAAATCCTCTAGAACTAGGCTGTGTTTGGTTCAGTAACCTTACATTACAATTGATGCATAGATACTGTTTGATTGATTGGTTTGCTGAGCCTGAAGTATTTATATTAGACGCAGTGCTTCTTGCAATTAGTACTAGGAACTGAACTAATGTCTAATTAGGTTTTGGACCCAAATGAATTATGTTAAGCTAAGGCTTTAAACAGTAGTTGCTGAAACTTGATAAAATAAAACTATTTGGATCCGGATCAAGTATATGATGCAAGTTGGAGTCTTTTTCGTAGTTGAGCTGTTTAGGAACTTGGGTTCTTTGAGGACCTTACTAGTTGACATTAGACATGGCCAATGCTTTGATGGTTCTGGTTGTTGGAACGCTTTCAATAGGTTTGAGTCATCGATCTGAAGCGAAATTCCAAATTTGGAATCGGCCCACCTAGCAACTAGTACCTCCAGTCAACCATTTTTTGAGTAAACCCCAAGAATACATTTGGTAAACTCAAATCACTCTGCAAGGCTATTATTATTTAAATAAAAGCCCTCGATGTAACGCACCCTCTCACAGCTTGCTCCAGACCTCGGGTCCTTTTCTTCAGCCTTCAAACTCATATCTAGCCCAAATAGAAACTTGTAGCTATCTGGGTATTTCTCATTTTGATTTTGAAGCTGTTAAGATAAAACTCAGTGCTTCAACTGTTTTGTATTTTCCTCTCTCTCTCTCTCTCTTTCTCTTTCTCTTTCTCTTTCGCTGAGTATGAACCTATGACAAATCTAGACATCATTTAATGTTTGTTCAATAAAAATGGGTCGAAGACTTGTAGTTTTTGACTAACTTGGCCAATTAGGTGTTACCATCCTCTGTTCAATTCCCCACTCCTTACTCAGACGACTTGCTAATGCAACCATTTTATTATAATACGTTCCAACAGAAGCTTCTTTTTGTTGAAAAAACTGCAATTTCTTTTTCGATATCCGTCAATCCCATTTGTCACGTCTATGATGCGTTTGATTAAACAAAACTACACCCACCCGTCTTCAATATCATCTTGGCCTTTTCAACATCTCCTCGCCCTCCCTCACCAATTCAAATTAATCATGAATCCAGGATTTCTCCCCTTCATCCTCTTGAGCCTAATACTACTGGTAAGAATCCCAACTTGCGTGAGTCAGAGTCAAGACGATTACGAAACCTGCAGGCAACCATTTGATTGTGGAAGCAGCAGCTTGAGGAATATAAGCTATCCATTCTACGGAGGAAACCGGCCGCCTAGCTGCGGCTATCCTGGGTATGAACTCGATTGCCAAGATGGTGTTCCCGTGCTTACCATGTCGTCCGTACCCTATCGAGTCCTTGGGTATGACAATCAGACCCGGACAGTGAGGGTCGCCAGGAACGACCTATGGGACACCATCTGCCCACCTTCTCTCGCCAACACAACCTTAAATACCTCCCTTTTCAATCATTCTTCCACTGTTAGCGACCAGAACATTACTCTGTTTTACGGATGCACTGGACAATTTCCAACACTGGTGCCCAATCAGTTCGATTGCAGTGGTCAGGATGCCTACTTCTTCACAAATCTGCCGTCTAATCCAATCAGTTGCTCCACTGGGATTTCGGTTTGGGTGACTCAAACTGCGGCTGTGGCGTTAGCAACTGTGACTAGTGCAACCGCCTCAAATGTGTTGCAGACTTCTCTTCAAGGTGGATTTTCGATCCAGTGGTCAGCGGACGGTGATAACTGCACTAATTGTACGGAATCAGGTGGATCGTGTGGCTTCGATCAAACTAGTTCATCGTTTATTTGCTTTACCCAAAACCAAAACGGTACGTATACCCATAGAGATTATCGAGCTTTACCATTAAATTAATTAATTAAGTTACCGTTCATCCTTCCCCCAAAAATTAACAAACTGAAGATTGAAGCTAGATTCAATTTTAAGTCATTCTGCATTGTTACTTGATAAGTCTAGCTAGGATGCTTAAGAGATTAATGTTATGTTTGTTTCAATTTATTAAGTAATTAGTAGTTAATTATTATTGACCACGAGTTTCGCTCGTACAGACTAAAAAAAAGAAAAAAGAAATATGATTTGTTAGATTAGGAGATAAAGATGCAACGGTTTAGGTGCCAATTTATAGATTTCTTTTATATTCTAAAACATATTTTGTTGAATTCATAAAATATATCTAATGGTCTCCAATTACGGAATTTTATTTGTTAAAGAGGGATCAGTTTTTCTACAGATAATATAATTAATAGTCGATGGGTCGTATTTGAAACGACATGTTTTTCTTTTCGGATGTTCTATTAAAACGATTCGTTTTCAAAAAAGAAAATAACTTATCTCATAATTTATCATTTCTCTCAGAGACACTGTATCTATTCTCATTATATTAATTATTTTCTCTCTAATACTTTATTATCTATTTTTTAACTATTTCATTCATCTCTTCTCTCTTATTTTATCATCTACTCCTCTCATACTTTATCATTAACTTTTTAATTTTTGTACTCATTTAAAACGGATCATTTCAAACGGGACGAAAGGAATACAATTCAAAATGTTATGATACCTAACCTTCTTTTGTCAAAGTTTGTGGGCTATCATAGTCAAGCAGTGGGCCTCTGCTCGAAAGTTTGGTCAGTCAAAAGTTATTTGGGTTATATTTATATTTTTAACATATTATCATTTTATAACTATAACAGTATGTATGAATTA
The DNA here is from genome assembly GCA_028984105.1 of Lavandula angustifolia. Lineage (NCBI taxonomy): Eukaryota > Viridiplantae > Streptophyta > Magnoliopsida > Lamiales > Lamiaceae > Lavandula > Lavandula angustifolia. The sequence goes on from CM054819.1 coordinate 20,407,079, forward strand.
CAAATAAAATATTACCCACTTAAGGCCAAAATAAAACAGTAAAAAAATGTCCACCTGCCTCAGTTGACACCTTGACAGTCCATTGCAAAACAACAATCTTTTCATAACTTAATTAAAACAAACCAAAAATGCTAGTATTTTATTTTTTTTTCAACAATCGCAATACAATCTAAATTACAAAATTACACTCTTTACTTTTTTTATCCATTCATTGCAGACTGTCAATTTACAACCTTATGGATTATATTAGTTTCATCATGCTTTTATGTTTGAACTTCTAGTTGTTAAGTGCTCAAATTTTGTAGTCTCTGTTGGTTTAGCAAAGTTTAGCTTTTGTCTAAACTCTTTGACGAGATGAACTCTCTCACAATTCACAAGTTATTTTAAAAGTTATGTAGGACTTAGTTTGGTTATTCTATTCTATTGTCTGCTCATTTTTTTAATTCTGTCCTGTTCTTCCTTTCTTTGCATCATCAGCAATTGTCATCTTTTTAAACATTTAAATTTTTTTATCTAATAATATGCCAAGGCATCTGCATCTGCATCTGCATCTCATATCATTCTGCTTCTACCGCTTTATGATCTCATGAATACTGCAGGGAGTAGTAGTAATGGTGGCTCAAATTTGGGAATGAATATAGGTATGTTACTTACACCATCGAATAAATTCATTTTACAGCAAACAAAACTAGCTTGAAAATCTTGGAATTTATCATCTTCCTTTCCACATCCAGGGCTTCCCATAGGTGGTGCAGTTCTTGCTGGTGTTGGCTTGGGATGGTTGATTTTCTACTGCAAGCAGAAGAGGAAACAGCGCAAACTGCTCCTAGCTGCTGAATCTACTCAAACTGCAAGCAAGGATGCCTTGACGCCTCTTTCAAGCAAACACCCCTCTACACCGACTTCAACTCGTTTCGCTAAAAGCATCCCTTCATATCCATCTTCAGCCTCTGATCTTGGTAGGAGCAGCGCCTACTTCGGGGTGCAGGTATTCAGTTACTCCGAACTTGAAGAAGCTACTGATAATTTCAACCCTTCTAAAGAACTCGGAGAAGGTGGATTTGGTACTGTATATTACGGTAAGCATCATACAATTCCTTAACTATTTCGTCTTCACAATTTGTTCAAATATAATAACTCTGTTTGTATATATATCTATTTAGGTGTGCTTTCTGATGGCCGTATTGTCGCTGTGAAACGCTTGTATGAAAACAATTTCAAGCGTGTGGAGCAGTTCATGAATGAAGTCGAGATATTGACTCGGATAAGACATACAAACCTAGTTGCCTTGTTTGGATGCACATCCAAAAGAAGCAGGGAATTGCTTCTTGTTTATGAATACATACCCAATGGGACAGTAGCTGATCATCTCCACGGCAAACGTGCTGCTTCCGGTTTGTTATCATGGCCGGTTCGTCTTAACATCGCCATTGAAACTGCTACAGCCCTTGCTTACCTCCACAAATCCGACATCATACACAGAGATGTCAAGACCAACAACATACTTCTAGACAATGATTTCCATGTTAAGGTTGCCGATTTTGGGCTGTCAAGATTGTTCCCAACCGATGCCACTCATGTCTCAACTGCTCCACAAGGGACTCCAGGATACGTCGACCCGGAGTACTACCAGTGCTACCAGCTGACAGAAAAGAGCGATGTTTACAGCTTCGGAGTTGTCCTGATCGAGCTCATATCGTCCCTGCAGGCAGTGGACACCAACCGCCACCGGCACGATATCAACTTGGCTAATATGGCTATCAACAAGATCCAAAACCATACTTTGCACGAGTTGGTGGACTCGAGTCTTGGGTTTGAGACGAATAGCACCGTGAGGAGGATGGCTACATTGGTGGCGGAGTTGGCTTTCCGGTGTTTGCAGCAGGAGAAGGATATGAGGCCTTCTATGGAAGAAGTGTTGGAGGGGCTTAGAGGGATTCAGAATGAGGATTTGAATGCTCATAAGGTGGAAATTGTTGATATATTGGTGGATGAAGAGAACGGGTGCCCGCTCAAGGAAGGTGGCGTTGCGCCGCCGTCACCGGACTCAGTCGCGGCAACGTCGAATTCGAATTCTAGTCAGTCACCTATCCTCTCTTCAGTTTAATGTTCGTTTTGTTTCGTACATGAATGATAATGACACTTTATACATATATTTTTCACTTTAATGTATTTGCCACTTGCCAGTTTGGAATGGTTTTGAGTTAGAGGAATGTATATAGTTAGAAATTGACTTGTGGTATTATTTTTAGTTATTTTGCATTCATTTTGTTTTAATTTAAGGATAAATAGTTAATCTATGGCTAAAATAATAAACATAAATATAGTTAAGGAACATTGGAAAATGTAATACATGTTATAAACTAAATAGAACGAGAGAATAATAGAGAGAACGGAAAATAGATATGTATTATTATGAGAGTGAAGACCTCTATTTATAGAGTACAAGATAGGCTGCTAGGGTTTAGATATGGTCATCATATATATATTAAATTTTATCTACAACACTCCCCCTTGATGGACCATCCCTAAACAGAAATTGCTGTCTCGTTAAAACCTTACCAGAAAAACCCAATAGGATAAAAACTGGTCGAACGAAAAAGAGTACAGCTGATCCACCTTAATGTAGTCATTGTTGATCCTTGAGCCGGCGCATATCGATCTTGTGTACCAACTTTTTGAATATTGACGTTGGTAATGCCACTTGAGCGAATTTGCTGGATGTTGATGCCGTCACTCTTTTGGATATCATGTGTTGCATTGACTCTTTTATGAATCAATCTCAATGACTCATTTACTCGTGTGTTGCATTGGATGCCTCGTTAAAAACCTTAACTAAGAAAACCCTTTGGGGAAAAAACTTAGAAAGGAAAAAAAGAGTACAATCATTTGACCTTCAGGGCTATTTGACATTTAGGGGTCAGTCTAATCTTCAGGATTATTTACAATTCGTTACTCCCCCTCAAGATAACAATCTTAAAGGTTATCTTCAAGGTCTACACTAATATGTGTAACACAAGTTTAATTATTCTCATAGATAATAAATGAAATATGTCAATATATCATTCTCATAAACAGACCAACATTATGTTTCTCTCGAAGATAACAAAGGATGATCAATACCATTTCAAGTTCTTCAATTGCACATAAGTAAGGAACTTCTGGTCCTAAAACATATTTGTTATCTTCTAAAGGTCTAAATGAGTCTCCATCCACTTCAAGTGATTGAAGCAACCATTAGGTAATTATATGGATGCAATACAATAAAATCTCTTTAAAGACCTTTCAGATAGGTCGATTAGCACAACTCCATCAGGGAGATGCTCGATCTACAGGTCGAGACAATTATTAGTTCAACCCAAATCTTTTGATTCTAACTCCGTCTTTAGGCATGGGTTGATTTCATCAAGTACTTTTGTACATAATTATACACATATCCTCTTTAGGAGGAATTTGGAGTGATGTATTCTAATTTTGCATTCCGCGGACTTCTTATTTCTTAGCACCAATAAATCTCGTACGCTTCTGGCGTCAATGAGAATTAATTGATTTATTTTGTCTATGAGGAACTTCAGTTCTTTCATGGTGCATATATAACGGGTATATGAGATTTTAGTCACTCATTTTGCACTAAATAACTTGATGAACTTTTAGTTCATAGTGCGTGAATCTAAATAATTAATCCAACAAGATATTTGCGGCATTTAATCATTTATATTTCATATCTCCCCCTAATGCCAACGATGATGTGAGTTGAATTATCAAATCAACATATTCATGAATAAAATAATCCACAATTATTTGCTCTATTTAAGTCATTTGGACAGAGTATACATATAAGTATTATGCTCTTCAAGAGTTTCAGTCAAACTCAAGTCATCATTTATGTACCCTTCTGTCAAGGAATACTCGTCGTTCTGATTATATCATATACGGTTGTACTATTTCAGCACTTATAGTGACTTTTGCAGTCTAATTGAAAACATATTTTTGACTTACATTCTTTGAGCAAGTTAAATCCTTCAGGGATTTTCAAGTATATATATATATATAACTATCAAGTTAATCAAATAGATAGATATTTATTACATCCATAAGGCGCATATCAAACCTTTTGTGACATAAGTGGATTAATCAAATATAATGGCGTCTATTATAGGAGAGTGCATAATTAATTCTCGATCTTTGAGAGAAACATTGTGTTACGAGTATTGCCCTTTATCTCGTAATTTTTCATTTCTCTGTCTAACAAAGACACATTTATATCCTTTGGGGATTTTTTCGGATCTTGGAACTACAGGTCCAAATATTTCCGGCTTTCTAAGGAAAATTAATTCACCTTGTATGACTTTGTTACTCTTTGACCAATTATTTCTATCTTGACAATTTCTTATAGATCATTGTTGAGGATCCTCTTGTATCATTTCAAGAGTCATATTAAAAGGCAAAAATACCGTCGTGCGTCCATGACGATATTTGATCTCTCCAATATTTTGAGATCTCATTAATTTCAGACGTTTGTAGTTCTTCAGGAACTTCAGTTGATTGATTAATTATTTTCGTCATGTTTGGTTCATATCTTGTACCCCTTTACTTAGGCACAAAATTGATTTTAGAATTAATTGGTCGACTATATTTTTGGTAAATTTTAAATGCATTTCCTGTTATTTATGTTTGTCCTTTAGGGATATGAATTCTTGTTGGGGTATTTGCAGCAAATATATGGCATTGTCACTTTCTTTATATATACAAAAGCATCAAGAAGTTGGTTTGCAATCTTTTGCAAGTGAACCTTTCGACTTCTTGTTCACATTGATTACATCGGGAATTCAAATGTGACTAGTTTTTCCTTGTGTTTTTTTTCTTTGGATGTAGATTTCACATTGATTACTTCAGGAATCCGAATGTGACATATGTTCCACCAAATGTTGGGAACGTTATTTCATCATAATAACAATTTTCATGTGATACTCGTTTTTATACTTACAAAACTATTTTGATTATAGACATGAGCAACTAGGTGTTGAATCTCAATCCCAAAGCAATATAATATTAAATACTATATTGGAAAATATAATACCCAAATTATGTAGCTTTGACCTTTGGTACTTTATTACTCCCTCCGTCCCGGATGAAACGTCCTCTTTCTTTTCGGCACGGTAATTTATGCGGTGTACTTTAGAAGTAAAGAATGGTGGTCCACTTGTACTTTAGAAGTAAAGAATGGTAATTTATGGGTAGGTGTGTGGTATTGGGTAGGTTAGATTTAATGTTGTGGGTCCCACATAAAGTAATTAGATGACTAATTATTTCCAAAAAAAGAATAGGGGACGTTTCATCCGGGACACCCCGAAATAGAATATGGGACGTTTCATCCGGGACGGAGGGAGTATTAATTTGTAGTTATGATGTCCCCAAATTATTAAAATTTAGTTAAAATGCACCTTTTTCGTTAGTCAACAGTTAGTCAATGAAATCTTGAAGATAATAATAAAATAATATAAGGATATTTTGGAAATAATTTTTTTATGGATCAAATTGGCCAATTATATAAAATTTTAGTACTAATTTTACCAATAATATTCATTTTCAAGAAACAGTTAGTCAATGAAATGTTGAAGATAATAATAAAATAATATAAGAATATTTTGGAAATAATTTTTTTTATGGATCAAATTGGCCAAATATATAAAATTTAAGTACTAATTTTATCAATAATATTCATTTGCAAGAAAGTATTTAATTAGAAATGAAAAGAAAGTATTTAATTAGAATGAAAGAATATTTTAGACGTTTTAATAAATAAGGACCAAACACATCAATTGCAAATAGACTGAGATTCGTACCACCAATTATAAAATGTTTGGAGACAACAATCACCGAAAAAACCGGGCTCAACGGTTCGGAATGGTCAACAATTCCAAACAAGTGGTTCATTATCTATTTTTTAATTATTAGTTTACATTAGTTATTAATTAAAAATAGTAATCCCTCCATCACATTTGAAGCCATGCATTTTCATTTTGACACATCTCACTCAAAGTGACACGTTTACGAAAAAAGAAATAAATTACGTTTCTAAACTGCTAATTAATTACTCCACTAAATAAAACCAACCTAGTTACTACACCTACCCAACCACCCGCAAAACATTTCATTTATGAATCAAGTTTCTTCTTTCGAGCCCTCCCTACCCACTTCGAAACCCTACTTCACTCCGCTCCCCTCCGCTATGACGAACCGTCTTTCATCTAGTGAGCCACTGTTGCAATTTCCCTTAGGTTCCTCATATCGACCCTCTTTTGGATCCGAGACCCACGAAATTGGATCTTTGTCGTCGCCTTCCTTTGCAATTTCGGTTGTTCCCAAAACCAATATAGTTCCGACAAATCTCAATCTTTCCTGCTCTGAGACCGACACTATCTCTCCATCATGGGGAAACTACTATACCTTGTCGCAGTTGATGTGTTGAATACAAAAGTTGCTTCTACAAACTTAACAGTAAGTAGAAAAAGAAATGAAGCATATTGAAAACTACAAACACGTCGAGTCGAGGAGTCCTCTCTCAGCAAGATGAAATACACCTTGATAGTGCGTGCTCTCTACACTGGCTTATCGTCCCCAAAGATGTAACCATGTTCGTCTCGAAGATTGCAGCATCGCAACATCGTCGAGCTCCGGCGAAGTGGACAAAGGCAAAGGCAGAACGGAACTCTTAAGAACTATATGATGCAAAGAAAGTTTTGTGTGTTGAAATGCAAGTGAAGACTACCTATTTATAGGCATCTTCCACCCAGGCAATTAATTGTTGGAGCAATAAAACTGCTAGGTTGTGGGGTGGTGGAGACATGGAAGGTTGAAGTTGAAGGGACTTCTCTAGCACCTTCCAAAAATGTAAATTCTAGTACAGCATGAGCATTACACCACGAGCTGGGCTAGCCCACAAGTAGTCCACCAAGCCCAACTGTCAAGGCCCAACAGACCACCCAAAGGACCAAGATCAGAAATTCAAGTCCAAGGACTCGGGAGGCGGTCGCGGTCGCGGTGCGGCGCGGCGCACGTGTGAGACGGTCAGCGAAAAGGCTCGCGTGCATGAGCATGTGTGGCCCAAGCCCACCACATGTCACTTTGTTATCTCTTACTTAGTGGTAGAGACTTAAATAACACAAGAAACTTTGTTCATTAATCAATGTGAAACATTGATTAATGTATTAACTCTCCAAAATCCGAATAAGGTAAGTTCTTACACATTAGGTAATAATTTGGTTTTGTCTCCCAAATTTCGAACCAGTATTTCTCACTCACCGAAAATTGGAATTCAGAAATTAAGCACACTACAATTATCTACTCGAAACGTAGATCGACGCTATATATTTTAATTCGTAAAACGGATACATTTTGAAGCTCGAAAACGTGATCCAAACCGGCTGATTTTTTTAACCCATTTCAACAAGCATTTAATGCTTGATTTACTTCAAAAAAAAACCACATTTCGATTTTTCGAACATGATGATGATTAGCAAAACTACCGTGCCCGAAATCATGCTAGATCATACGGATCTAGGTTTGGTCGGCTCTAAAACCAGCAACTATGAGATGTTCTCACACCTAGCAATGAATTCAAAAACAATTGTTCCTGAAACGAACCTATTCTGTGAGGGCATCAATTTCGTGAGGCCTCTGAGCGGAGAAGGGGCCGGCAAAGCCACGACAACTCGGGCTAGAGCTAATCGATTCCTATCCTTGATTCTAAAATAGATGATGAAGAGGGCGAGGGAAGAGGCAGCCACGAAAGAAATTGTTGAGATACTTTGATCTGGTGAGATCTTTCCTAAAATTCCGATCCTCATAGCATGTTGTCTCTTGTTTATGATTATGTGGCTAGAGTATTGACAAATTGACAATCTTATATATTTGCTTCTATTGTAAGAATTTGGTTATGTTGATTGTTGAGGAAAATCAAAACTTATGTTAATGTGTTGAGATTGAAGTGCTGGAAGGAATAAGATGAATATATGTCATCTCCTCTTCTTATTTTCGATTTAATCATATATTTAATTATTTATGACGTCAGACCGGGTCGACCCACCGGTTGAACCGGTTCGACCGGTTGAACCGATAAAAAAATAATTTCCGAGTCAATGACCGGGCCAATTTTAAGAACACAATATAAACCTGGTGTCCCAGCTGAAAGCCGGACGGTTTTTCAACATAGACTTCTTCCTTCAGCACGTCATTCAGGAAAGCTGACTTCACATCCATCTGATAGACTGTGAACTGCTGATGTGTTGCATAGGCTAGGAATAGACGAATGGCTTCCAATCTTGCGATTGGGGAGAATGTTTCATCGAAATCTATTCCTTTAGATTGGCAATATCCTTTGGCAATGAGTCGAGATTTATTCTTGCCAATGACGTTTTTCTCATCACCTTGTTCTTAAAGACCCACTTCGTTACTATCACGTGTTGATGTCTAGGTCTGTCAACAAGCTCCCATACGTCATTTCGCATGAATTGATTCAGCTCTTCTTGCATGGCGGGGATCCAATCTGCATTATTCAGCACATCCTCTATTGTCTGAGGTTCTTCAGTCGACAAGAAACAGGAGTATAAAGCACTTTCTCCTTGACAGAATCTGGATTTTATCTTGACACTAGCTGAGGGATCTCCAATTATAAGATCTAAAGAATGAGCATCTAACCACGACTGACGACGTCTTGTTACTTCATCTGGAACTGGTTCAACACAAACAATAGGAGTATTAGGAATTTCTATTGTATTGTTCTGTGTTTGAAGCAATTCACTAACAATGGTTGGGTCTACTCAGTCACCAGGTTCAGGGGCATTTAGCTCAGGAACATCGATAGTTCCCCCTAAGTTGTTATTCTCAGTATAGGTCTCAGTTACCACATGGGTTTCCTCATCGACCTGAATTACCTAGGATTGATCCTGTTTGGTAGAATCAATCTCTTCAGCTACACAGCTTGTTGGTTGATTCTAAACTTCATCATCTGAATCATCATCCCAACAATGCTGGATCTTTTCAGTGTTGTCTTTTAAGCTTAGATCATTTAGCTTGCTCCTGACCTCTTCAGCTTCTGGCTGAGAGTTTGACTTCCTGAACTCAGAAGTAAATTCATCAAATACAACAGGAGGGCTTTCCTTCACGCAAAGGGTCCGGTAGTTAAAGATCTTGAAAGCTTTGCTGACCCTGGAGTATCCTAAGAAAACTCCTTGATCTGACTTGCTATCAAAGACCTTTAACTGGTCCTTTCCGTTATTGTGGATAAAGCACGGACAACCAAAAATATGGAAATGCGAAATAGAAGGAGTTGTCCCTTTCCATAGTTCATAAGGCGTCTCCATGTGCATCTGATTCAATAGAGACTAGTTCTGAGTATAGCAGGCAGTGTCAGTAGCCTCTACCCAGAACTTCAATGGTAGACCAGAATCTGCGAGCAACGTCCTTGCTGCTTCTTTAAGCGTTCTGTTTTTCCTTTCAGCGAGTCCATTTTGCTGAGGCGTATGTGTCGCTGAGGTTTCGTGTTCAATGCCTTCAGCTTCACAAAAGTCTTTAACCATTGAGTTCAGTTCAGAAACTCAGTTCCACAATCTAAGCGTATACTTTGAATCTTGATATCTTTCTCGACGCTCAGCCGCTTTAGTAGTTTCCGCAGCTCAAGTTTGACGTCAGATTTGTTGGCGATGAATATCGCCCAAGTATATCTTGAATAGTCGTCAATGACTACAAGAGCATATTTCTTTCCTCTGATCGTCACTGGATTGACTGGCCCAAATAAGTCCATGTGCAGCAGTTGAAGGATTCCATCAGTAGAAGGAAACAAAACTGGCGGATTGCTTGACTCTGTTTGCTTCCCCTTCAGACATGCTTCACATTTTTTACGTCTTTTGAACACTTCGTTGGACATGCCTCTGACTTTAGCATCATGCGCTAGCTTGTTCATTGTCTTGAAGTTCAGATAACTCAGCCGTATGTGCCACAGCCAAGCTGTTTTGTCATCTGACCTCGTGTGTGCTAGCAGGCATGCTTCAGGTTCGGCGGTATTCCATTCAGCATAGTATATGTTTCTTCGTCGCGATCCTGATAACACAATTTTTCTTGTATATTTGTAAAGAACATCACAAAAACCTGCGTCAAAAGTCACTTTATTGGAGTTATCACATAATTGTCTGACATAAAGGAGATTATGTTGAAGTCCTTCAACATAAGATACTCTAGGAAATATTACAGTTCCTATTTTCAATGTGCAGTATCCCCTTGTGTAGCCTTTGGAGTTGTCACCGAACTCAATTCTTGCTCCATCTTGTTGAACATAGTTGGTCAGTAGTCTCTTTTAATGTATCATATATCTTGAGCATCCACTATCGACAATCTAAGGGTCCTGTAGCACCTGCAAAACAAAAACAAATTCAGGTACCCTTTGGGTTCAGCTTGGGTCCTTAATGGTTAGATTTTAGGATCCATCTGAATTTGCTCTTCAAGCAGATCTTTGTACGCAAGAACCACATCCAGCGGTTCTCCTGCTGCAGAGCTTATGTCGTTTGTGCAAGGTGAAGAGGGGCATATAATAGATTCAGAATTTACCTCAGCTTCTTCTCCGGACATCAGACACGGTCCAGCATCTTCTGTCTCGATTGCCATGAATACAGGATCGTCATCAGACGATTACATGAACAATTCCTCATCGCTTGAGAAATCAGACAACTCTCAAGCTATGTAGGCTTGCCTTTTCTTTACAAACTTGTCGCATTGGGCTTACCTTTCAGCTCTTTTTGTTGCTGAGAGTTCAAGACATTCGTACTGGAAGTGTCCTGGCTTTTTGCAGTTGTAACATACTGATGTTCTGTCGTCCCTCTGCAATCAGGTGGAGATTTAGTTTCCCTTTTCGTGCGATTATGATCTCTCTTACCTTGATAATTTTGGGAAGCCTTTTTCATCTTCCTTCTGAACATCTCTTTCTCCTTCTGGTATTTCCCAGCAAGGAGAGCGTACTTCTCAGCCAAGTTGTCAGCACTAGGTATTGTTACCGAGCTTCCAGCTGACTGGCTTGTTGCTGAGGGACTTGCTCTGGGAGTGCTAGCAGATGCCTTATAAGCATGATACATTGACACTTTAGCTTCAGCATCGGGGGTGTGTGGGAGGTTGAATTCGAACTCCTCTGCTTTTAGCTCTGAAAACACATAATCAGGAGTAAAAGAATTCAAGTCAGATCTCCTCATACACGTAGCAAAAGAATACCACTTGGGCATGCGGGGAGCCCTTAGAATATTTGTGTTGGTCTCCTTGTTGCTGAAAGTTTTCCCAAGTCCGTTGATGATGTTGATTTGGTTTGTGAATCGAGCACTAAAATCATCTACGGACTCCCCCGGAAGCATAGTGAATGCCTCGAGTTTCTGCAGCTCTAACTCCAATTTGTTCTCGTTGATCTGTGGAGTTCCTTGGCTCAGTACCGCGAGAGCATCCCATAGCTCCTTTGCAGTCTTGCAATCATGTACTCTCCCGAGAAATGAGTCACTGAGTGTCATCAGTATAGCGTTTTGAGCGACTCGGTCGAGATTATGCAGTTTCTTCTCCTCAAGAGTGAAGAGGCTTTTGTCCTTTGCAACCTTCGGACCGGTTCTGGCACCTATTGTTCCGTCCAATGCTAGTTCGACTGAGTCGATCATCGGAACAATAGGTCCTATCTCCAGAACGTCGGTCATGCTGTCGTGCAGCGAAGTTAAATGTACCTCCATCCTCACTCGCCATACCGCATAGTTCTCAGTTGAGAACATGGGTACCGTCCTAATCCCTAAAATATCAGCCATTGAAAGATAGGATATAGGATGTTGTTGGTCCTGAGACGAGACGTGGTTCAGGTGTAGGGAGGGGGGTGAATACACCAGAATACAAATTTCTTTCTAAAACGCGAAGTCAGCTCTAGCTGAGTTTGCTACTGAACTGAGTCACATAGCCAAATATGCTTCAGATCGCGTGGGCAAGAATTTCTTCTACTGAGTTCAGCTCTACTGACTTGAGTCAGTCGAACAGTCGTTCAGTATCAGAGTGTGTGCAAAAGTGTAGGCTTTATCAAACGTCTCGATTAGAAAACACCGTTTTTTTATGCTGAGTTTTATGAAATACAGTTTGTATACAGTATGAGCAGTTAAGGAAAACAGTAAATCAACACAACAATTTTTTAAAGTGGTTCAGACACACTGGGTCCTACGTCCACTGTCCTGACCAAAGAAGGATACTTGTTATATTTATACTGAGCAAGTCTCAGTTGGTCTGTTCACTGGACAGACAAACCTTGAAGTTTATACAGAGCAAGTTCTCAGTGATCTGTGCGCGGGATAGATTCTCTACTTAGAGTCGTAGTAAATTTTACAATGGTTCAAACTTGAAGAGTTTGAGTCTTCTCCAACTAAAAGGAAGTTCTTACAAATAAGAACAGTTTCACAAGGATGTGAACTTCCTCGAGGTTTCTAAGCTAAAGATATTACAATGAGCTTGCTTAGATAAGAGAAGGGGAACAAATAAAACTCTAAGTGATGAACTAAAAGGATTCTTCAATGGACGCTAGTTCTTCACTGGATTCTGCGTTGAGATTGCTAAGAATTTGTGCGTAGATAGTTTGGGTTCCCGGTGTCGTCTCTGCATGGCGACTTCTCTTATTTATAGTCGTCGATAGTGAATAGATCCGTTGGAGGGAGGTCTAGCCACGTGTCGAAATGATAAGGAAAATGACTCCTTTAATTTGAACGTTGTTGAGTAGGTGCGTTCTAGAGATTCTCCTCTTTTTCAGTCTGAGAGCAGCTTTTGTCAGAGCAAATGGTCGCTGTCGGCTCCTTATTGGTCGAGGTAGATGGTTAGGTGAGACTTGTCAAACATCAAGGTTGGCTTCCTCTGAATCCTCGGACCTTCAACTGAAGTGACTTTCCTACTGACGTTCTTCTGATCATTCAGTGCATGGGCACGAATTTCTGAGCAGATTCAGCTGGTGGTTCCTATCCAATTGACTTCTTCAATCCTGAGTTCTTCAACTGAGCGCGAGATTTTTTAATGAATCCTGCAGCTACTAAACTCTATCCTACTGAGTTCTAACAACTGAACTCGACTAGGCTACAGATACGAAGGTATAATATTCAGCTCGGGTTTTGGGATCTATGAAATCTAACAATTCTATAGATTCATCAACTGAATCCTTATCCCAACAATTTCCCCCTATTTGATGATGCCAAAACCTATTACATCTTCTATCACATAAAACATGCTAAGGTTAAGAGCAATAGCTACTGAAAAGAATATCTATTAGAAGGGAATGCTCCAGTCAACAAAGCACAACTGACTAAGATAAAGAAAATAAGGGATCAGAGCAGTCACAAGTAAAGGAATATCATAGCAAACTTATGATAATAAGGTTATGTATCAGAGCCAAGATAAGAATTAAGACTGTTAAGAATAGTTGAATGTAACATAGTATGACTATAGTTAAGCATGCTGATTCTACTGACATGTATCAGAGCTTATCAGACCATAACAAAACAAGTTCAGCACATTCACATAAAAATAGGGGCGATACAAATAATCAAAGTTTAGAGTAGATCATATAGTAGCTAATCATCAAATATAAGTTCACCATTTATCAATCATATCCCTAAGATGCAAGTTCCCCCTAAGAAACAATTTCCCCCTTGAGATGCATCTTCCCCCTAAGTACTATCAAAGTATCAAAGTAGAATAAAGCAAACATAGTTATACAGTAGAAAATAATTCTAAGGCAGATACGCACATAAGTCACATAGGGTCAGATAAGATAAGTTAGCTGATCACTGAGGTGATCAGTCGTGCTGAAAAGTAAAATAAAGCCATAAAGACAATGAGTTATTGTCGAGGCCAAAATGTGATATGTCATATATGATGAAGAATTTACAGTACAATGACATCTATCACTAAGAAGCTAGACTAGGAAAGAGGAGAAAGATCAGTTGGGCTTCTTCTTGAATTGCTGCATGCGCGCCCGGAAGTCAGTCGACTTCTTCTTAGGAAGCTCAAGGCCATAACTCTTTCATACTCTGTTCCTCAAGGCCTTAATCTCCACCAAGTCTTCTTCTACATTCTTGCTCAGACCTCTGCTGTATATAGAATTCTCAATCTCTTCTTCTATCTCATTTTTGCATAGATTATCAGCATGAGTCATAGGAGGAGGAAGAGTCCGAAAAGGAGGTGCCTTCAGCGTTTGACCGATCTGGTCAAGCAGAGTCTGGATTTCAGCCAGGAGAGCTGGATTCGCGGTAGTCAGAAGATCCTTGAAGTATGAGTCAGCATCAGAAGAATCTTCATTCCCGACCTTCCATACATAGAACCGCTTGATGAACTCCACTTTCATCTACTCCCATTGTTGTTTGTGCTTGAGCGGCACCTAGTCGTCAGTTCTTTTATAAGCAATTCTCTTCACCTGACTGAGGGGCTCTCTGCTCCTAAAGAAGTGGGAGGAGCGAGGGATACTTTTGTCCTTGACTGGCACCCTCTCCCTTGCTTCTTTCTCTTTCCTCAGCCTGAGGGCCTCAAGGTCAGCTAGGCTGATTCTCTCCCTTGCCTCTCTTAGCTACCTTGCCTCGGCTGTCCTGTCCAAGGCCCTCTCACACGTGTCCCATATCTCTTTCATTTCTTGTTCCTGTTCCTTGGAAGAGACCGTTGATGGAATGTGTTGTTGTTCCTCTGAGTCAAAGCGACTGAGTTTTGGATTTGGAACCTCAAGCGCCACCCTGCTGACCAGTCTTGGACTTTTGGGTCTGCTGAGCTCTAGACTGTTGAGCTCTAGCTATTACTGATCTAGCCGTTGCTGATCTAGATTGCTTAGAAGTTGTCGTCCGTGTGCGTACAGATGTAAGAGAACGGATTTGGACGCCTTTGTTCTTGGCAACTGGCTTGTTTTTGGCTTCTTCCTCAGCCAGTTCTCTCGCAAGCTGTTCATCATATGCAATTTGCTCCTCGCGAGACTTGAACTTAAGCTTTTTCTGAGCCTTAGGTGGGCTAGGGTCAGCAGGAGCCTTGCCCTTTCCCTTATCAGCTCTCTCAGATGCTGGAGGTGGCGAGCCCTCAGTTGGCAAGTTTTCCCAATATGTGGCCACCTCAGCTACTGCTGATTCAAATGCTCCTCCAGCTGACACAACTATCGCTTGTTCAGCTGCTGAGCTCGGTCCGCCCTGCTGATCCTCAACTTTAAGGATAGATTGCAGATGTGTTGATCTAGATCCTTCCCCCTTTTTGGCATCATCAAGGAGGGTTGCCAGGGCTGTGACCTTCTTAGTCAGTTCAGCTACCGAGTCTTTGACCGAAGTCATTTTAGTAGCTATGTCAGTCACTGCATCCGTGTACGACTCCCACCTCTTCTCATGCTCTTGATCAATAGCCTTCAGTAGAGCATTCTTAGACTTGTCGAATTTGGTGAGGTAGTCCTGTACTGAAGCTGAAGCATTTTTCTCTATCTCTTGGAAGGAGGTATGCTGTTGAGTCAGTGCCTTTGATACACTGGCAGCTGTGAAGGCAAACCATTCCTCCACTGCTTTCTGGACTTGACCTGTTATAGTTGCCACTTCCTCGGAGAAGGATTTGGCCTGCGACTATAGAAGAGTTTCGAACTGAGCGGTCAGGTCGGTCTTCTGTGCTGCAAGTGCCTTGGCGAGGATCGCATCAATATCAACAGAACTTGGCGTGTTGATCATCTGCACTTCAGCTGTTAGGTTGGTCAGCGACTTGGTCTGGGCCTCAGTGAACCTACTCCACTTCTGGTTCACATCATCGGCAAGATTCCGATTCTTGTGAGCTTGTCGCTTGATCACCTTATTGATAGACTCCGTTGAGATGTCTTTGATCTCAGTAGACTGATATCGACATTTCAATTGCTGCTGATGCTGAGTCAAAGACGGATTCGGAATGATCGGGCCAGATGTTAACGGTGGTGGTGGCTGATCATTCTTGGGAGTTTGGCCTTCAGCACATCCTCTCAGGTCTGCATCCTTAGGCGTGTCATCATGAGGAGGAGATGGTGGAGGAGACGGAGGAGGATGAGTGGAAGAGGGCTCAGCTCCTTGAGTCCTGTCATTGAGCAGCATCAACATGACTCTCGCAGATCTTCCAGCGAGGCAATATCAGAAGGCTCCTCGTAGCCTATCTCCTCTCTTAGTTTCTGCTCTTCCTCTAGCAGAGTGGATAGAGACCTGACTCTAATGGTCTCCTCTAGTAGATATCACTCCAAAAAGCGGATGCGCATCTGAATCCGAGCGTGGATCACTATATCCACAAGATCAGGATAAGAACTGATCTCTGGTATCTCAGCGGTTTCCTCAGTGAAGATTGTCTGAACCTTATCTCTGATGGTCACGTCATGTTTGCCTGACCCAGAGTCCTCTATTGAAATAGGAGAGGAAGGTTGTACATCTGAAGTAGGCTTCTTTAGTGTTTTCGGCCTCTTTGCCTGAATGTGAAGGGGAGCCTGAATCATCTCTAAGGGACGTTTAGCAGAAGGTCCCTTCCCGATAGATTTTTCAGCTGAAGCTGAAGTCGTGAACTTTATCAGCTTATTATTGAAGTAGAAGGCGTTGGCGAAGGACACAGTGCTTGTGAGGTCGTCTTCTATCAGGATAGACGCCTTTGTCCCGTATAACAGTTTGCCCTTAAAAGATCAACTTCATCCCTTCTTCAGCATCCACGAATTTATGCGACTGAGCTTTGGACTCAGCCCTGAAAAATGTGTTCCAGTTGATTTTCGCAGCATCAACGATCGCCATCATAATTTGGATGCGGATTCTGGAGAGTTGGTCGTATGAGCCTGCTGAGCTTGTGAGAATGTGATTGACCACGTACGCTAATCCTCTGTACTCAGGCAGCAGCTGACTCTTCGGGAATGCTTCCTTGAATACGCAGTCTGATTGTCCACTGAACCGGCAGAGATACTAATCGATCTCCGATTCCTTGTACCTTGCAACAGATGACCCTTCGTCCATCAGACCGAAACTATCATGAAGACTCTTGGAGACATCTATCTGAGAAGCCATGTCCTCCTACTGATTGGCAAGGACCTCTCGCTTTGCAATGACTGTAGAGATGTCATTCGAATCGTCGTCGTTGCGGAAGTTCAGGAAGAACTCCACTAATTGGCGAGGGAGGAGGTGATGCGGAGCACGGGATAGGATCGAAGAAGACCCGACCTCTCGAGGGCGTCGAAAACGGGCATCATGCACTCCACCCCACAAGTTCTGACAGACAAAACGGGCTCAAACCATACGCGTTTCCCGAAAAGGATGTCTTCCATATCTATAGGGATAGCAACGTCTGAGATTGGTACAAAAGGTGCCATTCGTGTAACTGAGATCTGTAAAAAGTGATATTAGCACTCGAAAACAAAGTGTTAGTAACAGATTCAGTATTCAGAAGTTCTTACCAAAGAAAAGGTGCAGAAATGCAGTAGATGTCTAGATGCAAATATGAGAGCAAATGCAAAGCACAATTTTCTTCGTTAGTGGCGGATAGAGTAAGGCAGTTTAGAGATGAGTGTATATACACTCTGATTTGAATCTAAGGCGGTTTTAGGCATACGGCTGAGATTAATCAGGTTTAAAATAGTGAACGGCTCAGATTGAATGTTATAATAGGTTATGATTACTGGGCCGCCTATAATCTCGCCTACTTATCTCTATCCCCTAAGTGGTAAGGTGAAATTACATGTATTTAATGCGCCGCAGTCAATTTTACAGAATATCGTGAGTTAATGAAAACGACATGCTTCAATGTAATACGATGAACATTAAAGGCGGGAAATAAATGCTATGATATGCTGAATCACCAAAAGCTGAATTTAATACTCATAACCTGTCAGCTGAACATCGTAGTCAGCTGATACCACGTTTGACGAAGCTGGGTATTCAGTTGTACTGAAAGTAAGTTCCCCCTTACTCAATACTTCCCGGATCGGTTACTGAATCGTATCAGTAGGATCCAAAAGACCTAGTTCTACTAAGAGATCGTTGAATCTGGTCTCAACTAGAGGTTTGGTCAGGATATCAGCTCTTTGCTTATCAGTGTGGATCTTCTCCATTCTGATATCCTTTTTCTCGACATGATCTCTGATGAAGTGATGACGAATGTCCACGTGCTTGCACCTTGTATGTAAAACTGGATTCTGAGTGATTGCAATTGCACTAGTACTGTCGCAGTAGATCGGCACTTCATCTTGATGAATGTCGTAGTCTCTCAGCTGTTGTCGAAGCCACAATATCTGTGTGCAACAGCTTCCGACAGCCATATATTCAGCTTCAGTAGTGGACGTTGCTACTGAATGCTGTTTCTTTGAGAACCATGATATGAGCTTGCTACCGAGGAACTGACAAGTTCCTAAGGTTTACTTTCTGTCGATTCGGCAATCTGCATAGTCAGCATCAGAATAACCAGTTAGTTCAAGGTTATTGTTGGGAGATGATTCAGTCTTCTCACAATCTGTTGAGAAATGACTCAGTAGCCTAGTACTCTGAATATTTGCTGAAGATTTGAAGATCCCAAAACCCTACTTTGACTGATGAACCTTTCTGTTGTAAGGTGTTGTTTTGTCTCTGAGGTTTCAGACTCAGTAGACACTCATCATTTGGTTCAGGTGCTCAGTAGATTACCAGCCTTAGTACCAGAAGAAGAAGATTCAGTGATACTGGACTCAGCAGGAGCAGTATATTGAAAGGAGTCAGTGGAACTGAACTCAGCAGGAGTAGTTCACTGAACTCGGAGCTGATCTTTAGTAGAGCCGACTCAGCAGGAGCATGCTACTGAATTTAGATCAGACTCAGCAACGGCTAGACAGTCCTCCAAACTGTTAGGATTTACTACGTCTAAATCAGCAGAGTCATACGAGGAAGAGAGAAGTCAGCTTCAGATCTACCTTGAAGTATGTTCTGTCTCACCTACTTTCCTTAACCTCGACCAATGACGAGCGGCCAGCTGTCATATTCTGATTAAAGCTGCAAATCAACAACTTTCTAGAAATTGAGGGAAATGACACTGCAACCATACTTTGAATGAGCCGTTAGCTACCCAAAAGAGAGAGCCACAAGGATCCTCGTCTACAACGGATCTATCCTTGCCTCTACTCTATAAATAGAGGGATACAATTCAAATCGAAGAGCACACGAGCGAACCTAGAAATCGAAGAACACACGAGCATTCACGAGCAACTCGAAACGACTTAAGTCTTCCGCAAGAAGTTCAAGAGTAATCTCCAGCGAAAGACGACATACTTGCTCATAGGGAACCAAGCTGAACCAGAGTTATAAAGCCTCTAGTATCCAAGCGACTGAACACGAACCTAAGTCTTTACTTAACCGTTCGTCGCTCTAGAAGCCACCTTTCTGTTCCCTATCCCTCTAACCTAAGCTCAACAGATCATATCCATAGCTTAGATAAAGGAGTTCATCTCTGAACTGATCCTTATTCTAAAGGACTCCTTCATAGTTGGAGAGTTTGTCAAACGCTCTAGTTTGATACTTTGTAAATTGAGACTTGCTCAGTATAAATCTCAAGACCAGTGTTTGTCCAGCGTGCAAACCAACTAAGACTATCTCAGTATAATACATAGCTTCCTGATCTTTTGGGACAGTGGACGTAGGATTGCTGGATCCGAACCACTTTAAAAACTGCCCGTGTTCTGTGTTCGTTTTTCTGTTTTAACTGTTGCATTGATTACTGTACATACTGAAAGTATCTTCTAAAATCATTCAACTGAGTTTCAGCAAAGCTTAATCGATCGCACTAACTACTAAAACTGATTTATTACAAACGTTTTCTAAACTCAACTGAATTTGGGCCTACACATTTCCGCACTACTGAACTTTAGCTGAACGGTACTGAATTCTGACTCAAGTCAGCTAGCAGACCTCAGTAAAGTCAGCCACTCTGCTACACGATCCAGAATAGCTTATTTGGTCTACTGAACTCGTTCAGTACGGCATTCTCCTAAAAAGGAATGTTCCTGTTTGAAGTTGAGAAACTTGTTTTCAGGTGTATTCACCCCCCCCCCTCTACACTTGAACGTTTTATCTCGGGACCAACAATTATCATCAGCTGGATACCATAATCCAACATCAGGTGTTCCCTTCAGGTAACGAAGAATTCTCTTCGCTGAATCGATATGACTCTTCTTGGGATTCGCTTGAAATCTCGCGCATACACCTACAACATAAGTTATATTAGGTCTGCTGGCTGTAAGATATAATAAAGAACCAATAATAGCACTATAGTCAATTGAGTTAACAGATACTCCCTCTTTGTCAAGATCAATCTTGAGATTGGTGTTCATGGGTATCTTGACTGACTTGCTGGATTCGCAGCCAAACTTTTTGATGAGATCTCTTGTGTATTTCACTTGATTAATGAATATTCCCTTCTTTGATTGTTTGACTTGTAGTCCAAGGAAATAATTCATCTCTCCCATCATCGACATTTCAAACTTTTCTTTCATCATCTGCTCGAATTTCTGACACATAGTCAGATTCCTTGACTCAAAGACGATGTTGTTTACGTAGATCTGCACCAGTAGGATGTCTTCGCCTGACTTGATACTGAATAGGGTGCGATCCACTGTTCCTTTCTGAAAACTTTTATCAAGTAGAAAGTCTGAGAGGGTATCGTACTAAGCCCTGGGTGCTTGTCTTAACCCGTACGAAGCTTTCTTAAGTCTGTAAACCTGATGTCCCTGCGGGCGGTTGTTCAACGTAGACTTCTTCCTTCAGTACGCCATTTAGGAAAGCTGACTTCACATCCATCTGATAGACTGTGAACTGCTGATGTGTTGCATAAGCTAGGAATAGACGAATAGCTTCCAATCTTGCGACTGGGGCGAATGTTTCGTCAAAATCTATTCCTTCTGATTGACAATATCCTTTGGCAATGAGTCGAGCTTTGTTCCTGACGATGACATTTTTTTCATCACGCTTGTTCTTGAAGCCCCACTTCGTTCTTATCACGTGTTGGTGTCTAGGTCTGTCAACAAGCTCCCATACGTCGTTTCGCGTAAATTGATTCAGCTCTTCTTGCATGGCGGTGATCCAGTCAGCATCATTCAGCGCATCCTCTATTGTCTGAGGTTCTTTAGTCGACAAGAAGCATGAATACAAGGCACTTTCTCCTTGACAGAATTTCGATCGTGTCTTGGCGCTAGCAGAAGGATCTCCAATAATAAGATCTGAAGAGTGAGCATCTAACCACGAGCGACGACGTCTTGTTACTTCATCTGGAATTGTTTCAACAAAAACAGTAGGAGTATTAGGAATATCAGTAGTACTGTTATGTGTCTGAAGTAATTCAGTAACAAAGGTTGGATCTACTGAGTCACCAAGTTCAGGGGGATTTCGCTCAGGAACATTAGTAGTTCCCCCTGAGTTGTTATTCTCTGTAGAGGTCTCAGTTACCATATCGGTTTCCTCATCGACCACAATTACCTGGGATTGATTCTGTTTGTTAGAATCAATCTCCTCAGCTATATTGCTTGTTGGATTCTGAGTTCCGTCATCTGAATCATTATCCCAACAATGCTGGATCTTTTCAGTATTGTCTTTTAAGCTTAGATCCTGTAGCTTGCTTCTGACCTCTTCAGCTTCTGGCTGAGAGTTTGACTTCCTGTACTCAGAAATAAACTCATCAAATACAACATGGGGGCTTTCCTCCACGCAAAGGGCCCGGTATTTAAAGACCCTGAAAGCTTTGCTGACCCTGGAGTATCCTAAGAAGACTCCTTGGTCTGACTTACTTTCAAAAACCTTTAACTGGTCCTTTCCATTATTGTGGATAAAGCATGGACAACCAAATATATGGAAGTGCGTAATAGAAGGAATTCTCCCTTTCCATAGCTCATAAGGAGTCTTCATGTGCATCTGAGTCAGTAGAGACCGGTTCTGAGTGTAGCAGGTAGTGTCAGTAGCTTCTGCCCAGAACTTCAAGGCTGCGAGTAGCATCCTTGCTGCTTCTTTAAGTGTTCTATTCTTTCTTTTAGCAAGTCCGTTCTGCTGAGGCTTGCGTGCTGCTGATGTTTCGTGTTCATTGTCTTCAGCCTCACAGAAATCTCTTACCATTGAGTTCAGAAACTTAGTTCCACGATCTGAGCGTATCCTCTGAATCTTGATATCCTTTTCGACGCTCAGCCGCTTCAGTAGTTTCGGCAGCTCAACTTTGACGTCAGACTTGTTGGCGATGAATATCACCCAAGTATATCTTGAATAGTCAACAACGACTACAAGAGCATACTTCTTTTCTCTGATCGTTACTAGATTAACTGGCCCAAATAAATCCATGTGCAACAGCTGAAGGATTCCATCAATGGAAGGTGACGGAATGGGCGAGTTGCTTGACTTTCTTTGCTTTCCCTTCAGACATGCTTCACAATTTCTATGTCTCTTGAATATCTCGTTGGGCAGTCCTTTGACTTTAGCATCACGAGCTAGCTTGTTCATTGTTTTGAAGTTCAGATGACTCGGTCGTTTATGCCACAACCATGTTGTTGTGTCATCTGACCTCGTGTTGCTAGCAGGCAAGCTTCAGGTTCGGCGGTATTCCATTCTGCATAATATATGTTTCTTCACCGCGACCCTAATAACACAGTTTTTCCTGTAGATTTATCAAGAACATCATAAAAACCTACGTCAAAAGTCACTTTATTAGAGTTATCAAAGAATTGACTGAGAGAAAGGAGATTATGTTGAAGTCCTTCAACATAAGATACCCTAGGAACTATTACAGTTCCTATTTTCAATGTTCCGTATCCCCTTGTGTAGCCTTTGGAGTTGTCACTGAACTCAATTCTGGCTCCATCTTGCTGAACATAGTCGGTCAGTAGGCTCTTCTGATGTGTCATGTATCTTGAGCATCCATGTCGACAATCCAAGGGTCCTGTTGCACCTGCAAAACAGAAATAGATTCAGGTACCCTTTGGGTTCAGCTTGGGTCCTTAATGGTTAGATTTTAGGATCCAAACTTGTCTGACAGCCCTGGTGGCTTCAGAATTCTTGCTCTTGTTGTCAGTAATCTACTCCACTGAACTCGGAGTAGCTGACTTCTTAGACTATTGTGGTTCAGCTTTCTTCTTCTTCTGAACCTTAGGGCTTTTGACTCTTGGCTCATAGTAATATGATCCGTACTGAGCTGGGTGAGTCAGTAGTTGATGGCCATACTGTTCAGCCCACCTGACCTTCTTGGTTTCCCCTGAGTTTGATCTTGGTGTCTTGGGGCTTGAACCATGGGTCACTCTCCTGTTGCTAGACTGAGGTGCTTATATCTTCTGCTTATTCTTTATCTGAGGGGATGTGAATTCTGCGTGCTGAGTTATCCCCTGGACAAACCTATCAGTCAGCTTGTTGGAGCTCTTCTGTCCTGAAGCGGAGGCTTCACTCGTGTAGCCAAGTCCTTCTTTGGTGGCATGAGGTCTCTGTGCTCGTAGAAGTTTCTCCAACTTCTCCTTTGCTCCAATATATTGCTCTGTCATCAAGGTTCTCCACACCTCATCACTCTTCCTTAAAGCTTCATATTCAGATTTGGCATGTGCGAGAGTTTCCTTGAGATTAGCAATTTCAGTCTCTTTCTTAGAGATGTCTTTGATCAGCACTGAGATCTGTGCTTCTTGGTTATGAGACTTAGTCATCAGAGAGTTAATCTCTTCCTTCAGTCTCAGAACAAGTCCTTCAGACTCAGTAGAGTCCTGACTTCTCCTTGAAAGTCTCTGATTCTCTGCTTTCAGGATTTCCATCTCCTGAATCGTCTTACTAAAGTGCTGGCTTATCTGAATTTGCTCTTCAAGCAAAACTTCATATGCAAGAACCACATCCAGCGAAGAGGGGCATATAATGGGTTCAGAATTTACCTCAGCCTCTTCTCCGACCATCAGACACGGTTCAACATCTTCAGTCTAGATTGCCATGAATGCGGGATCGTCGTCAGACGATTCCATGAACAGTTCTTCATCACTTAAGCAATCGGACAACTCTCCAGCTATGTAGGCTTGCCTCTTTTTCACGAACTTGTCGCGTCTGGCTTGCCTTTTAGCTCTTTCAGCTGCTTAGAGTTCAGGACATTCGTATTGGTAGTGTCCTAGTTTCTTGCAGTTGTAGCATACTGAGGTTTTGCTATCCCTTCTGGATGTTTCTTTTTGTTCCACGGGGGCAGCTTCAGCATTCCTGCATTCAGGTAGAGATTTAGATTCACTATTCGTGCGATGATTATCGCTCTTACCTTGAAATTTGTGGGAATCATTTTTCATCTTCCGTCTGAACATTTCCTTCTCCTTCAGGTATTTCACCGCGAGGAGAGCATACTTCTCAGCCAAGTTGTCAGCATTTGGTATAGTCACTGAGCTTCCAGCTGACTGGCTTGTTGTTGAGGGACTTGCTCCGAGAGTGCTAGCTGATGCCTTGTAAGCATGATCCATTGGCACTTCAGCTTCAGCACCGGGGGTGTGTGGGTGGTTGAACTCGAACTCCTCAGCTTTAAGTTCGGAAAATATATAATCAGGAGTAACAGAATTTAGGTCAGTTTTCCTCATACACGTATCAAAAGAGTACCACTTGGGCCTACTGAGACCCCTTAGAATTTTGGTGTTGGTCTCCTTGTTGCTGAATGTTTTTCCCCAGTTCGTTGATGATGTTGATTTAATTTGTAAATCGAGCGCTGAAATCATCTATGGACTCCCCAGGAAGCATAGCGAATGCCTCGAGTTTCTGCAACTCTAACTCCAGTTTGTTCTCTTTAATCTGTGGGGTTCCTTGGCTCAGCACCGCGAGAGCATCCCATAGCTCCTTTGTTGTCTTGCAGTCATGAACCCTTCCTAGATAAGAGTCACTGAGTGTCATCAGTATAGTATTGCGAGCGACTCGGTCGAGGTTGTGCAGTTTCTTCTCTTCAGGAGTGAAGAGGCTTTTATCCTTCGCAACTTTGGGTCCGGTTATGGCACCTCATGCTCCGTCTACTACAATTTTGACTGAGTTGACCATCGGAACAATGGGGCCTTTCTCCAGAACATCGGTCATGATGTCGTGCAGCGAAGTCAGATATGCCTCCATCCTTACGCGCCATATCACATAATTTTCCGTCGAGAACATTGGCACGGTCCTAATACCTGAAATATTAGCCATTGAAAGATACAGGATATAGGATGCAATGAAGAGATGCAAGATGCAGAGAAAACGGGTTTTCTAGGATCTTTGTTCGAGATAGACCAATTTCAGAGAACAATGATCAGTTAAGAACACTGCGCTCGGATACCAATTGTTGGTCCTGAGACGTGGTTCAGGTGTAGAGGGGGGGGGTGAATACACCTGAATACAAATTTCTTTCTCAAACACGAAGTTAGCTCTAGCTGAGTTTGCTACTGAACTGAGTCAGATAGCCAAATATGCTTCAGATCCCGTGGGCAAGAATTTCTTCTACTAAGTTCAGCTCTACTGACTTGAGTCAGTCGTTCAATATCAGAGTGTGTGCGGAAGTGTGGGCCCTATCAAACGTCTCGATTAGAAAACACTAGTTTTTATGCTGAGTTTTATGAAATACAGTTTGTATGCAGTATAAGCATTTAAGGAAAACAGTAAATCAACACAATAATTTTTTAAAGTAGTTCGAACACACTGGGTTCTACGTCCACTGTCCTGACCAAAGCAGGATACTTGTTATATTTATACTGAGCAAATCTCAGTTGGTCTGTTTACTGGACAGGCAAACCTTGAAGTTTATACTGAGCAAGTTCTCAGTGATCTGTGCGCGGAACAGATTCTCTACTTATAGTCGTAGTGACTTTTACAATGGTTCAAACTTGAAGAGTTTGAGACTTCTCCAACTAAGAGGAAGTTCTTACAAATAAGAACAGTTTCACAAGGATGTGAACTTCCTCGAGGTTTCTAAGCTAAATATATTACAATGAGCTTGCTTAGATAAGAGAAGGGGAACAAATAAAACTCTAAGTGATGAACTAAAAGGATTCTTCAATGGACGCTAGTTCTTCACTGGATTCTGCGTTGAGATTGCTAAGAGTTTGTGCGTAGATAGCTTGGGTTCCCGGTGTCGTCTCTGCATGGCGACTTCTCTTATTTATAGTCGTCGATGGTGAATAAATCCGTTGGAGGGAGATCTAGCCACATGTCAAAACGACAAGGAAAACGGCTCCTTTAATTTGAACGTTGTGGAGTAGGTGCACTATAGAGATTCTCCTCTTTTTCAGTCTGAGAGCAGCTTTTGTCATAGCAAAAGGTCGTTGTCGGCTCCTTATTGGTCGAGCTAGATGGTTAGGTGAGACTTGTCAAACATCAAGGTTGACTTCCTCTGAATCCTTGGATCTTCAACTGAAGTGACTTTCCTACTGACGTTCTTCTGATCATTCAGTGCATGGGCACGAATTCCTGAGCAGATTCAGCTGGTGGTTGTTGTCAAACTGACTTCTTCGATCTTGATTTCTTCAGCTGAGCGCGAGGTCTTCTACTGAATCCTATAGCTACTGAACTCTATCCTACTGAGTTCTAACAACTGAACTCGACTAGGCTATTATAGATACGAAGGTACAATATTCAGCTTGGGTTTTGGGATCTATTAAATCTAACAATTCTATAGATTCATCAAATGAATCCTTATCCCAACAGATGCAATGAAGAGATCCAAGATGCAGTGGAAACGGGTTTTCCTAGGATCTTTGTTCGAGATAGACCAATTTTAGAAAATGATGATCTGTTAATAACACCGCTCTGATACCAATTGTTGGTCCTGAGACGTGGTTCAGGTGTAATGAGGGGGGGGGTGAATACACCTGAATACAAATTCTTTTCTCAAACACAAAACTCAGCTCTAGTTGAGTTTGCTACTGAACTAAGTCAGGTAGCCAGATATGCTTTCAGATCGCGTGGGCAAGAAGTTCTTCTACTGAGTTCAGCTCTACTGACTTGAGTCAGTCGAACAGTCATTCAGTATCAGAGTTGTGTGCGGAAGTGTAGGCCCTATTAAACGTCTCAGTTGGAAATCCGGTTTTATGCTGAGTTTGATGTAATACAATTTCAATGCAGTATGATCGGTTAATGAAAACAGTAAATCAACACAGCAAATTTTTAAAGTGGTTCGGACACACATGAGTCCTACGTCCACTGTCCTGACCAAAGCAGGATACTTGTTATATTTATACTGAGCAAGTCTGAGTGATCTGTTCTCAAGACAGATACAAACTTGAAGCTTATACTGAGCAAGTTCTCAGTGATCGGTTTGCAGGACAGATTCTCTACTTATAGTCGTATTGACTTTTACAAGGGATTCAAACTTAAAGAGTTTGAGGCTTCTCCAACTATGAGGAAGTTCTTACAATAAGAACAGTTTCACAAGGATGTGAACTTTCTCGGGGTTTCTAAGCTATGAATATTACAATAAGGTTCACTTAGATAAGAGAAGGGGAACAAGGATAACTCTAAGCGATGAACTAAAAGGTTCTTCTGTGAATGCTAGTTCTTCACTGGATTCTTCGATTGAGAGCATTAAGAGTTTTTGTGCGTCGATAGCTTGGGTTCCCGGTGGTGTCTCTGCATGAAGACTCTTCTCTTATATAGTCATCGATTGTGAATAGATCCGTTGGAGATGGGTCTAGCCACGTGTCAAAACGACAAGGAAAATGGCTCCTCAAATTTAAACGTTGATGAGTAGGTGCTCTGTAGAGATACGCCTCTTTTTCAGTCTAGGAGCAGCTTTTGTCAGAAAAGATAAAGCGTTGTTGGCTCCTTATTGGTCGAGGTAGATTGGTAGGTGAGACTTGTCAAACATCAAGGTTGACTTCCTCTGAATCCTCGGACCTTCAACTGAAGTGACTTCCTACTGACATTCTTCTAAGTATTAGTGCATGGGCACGAATTCCTGTGCAGATTCAGTTGGTGGTCGGCTGACCAACTGACTTCTTCGATCCTGAGTCCATCAGCTGAGTGCAAGGTCTTCTACTGAACTCTGCAGCTACTGAACTCTAGCCTACTGAGTTCCTGACATGCTGAACTCATACTAAGCTATCACAAGAACGAAGGTTCATCATTCAGCTAGGGGTTTTGGGATCTGTTGGTCCGGAGACGATAAGTCAGGTGTAGAGGGGGGGGGGGTGAATACACCTGAGCTCAGTTTATTTTTCTCAATGAAGGTCAGCTGAGCTGTTGATTGCAACTGATGAACAGTGCCAAATAAGCCTTCGATCGCGGGACGTAGTAAGTCGCCTACGAAGCTCTCTCCTACTGACTGTTGTCAGTACTTTGAGAATCAGTTGGAGACTGTTGTGCGGAAAGTGTGGGGTCCGGAATTCGCCTCTTTTGAAAACACGTTTTAGCAAATTAAATCTTTTGGCTGTGCGCTTTATAAAATACGTTTTATGCAAGCTTATGATTTTCAAGTCAGTTGAATGCTATGCAATAAAACAGTAAAAGAACACAAGCGATTTAACGTGGTTCGGATACGCAAGATCCTACGTCCACGGTCCCGAACAAAGCGAGAGAACTTGTTGATTATTCTCGAGCAAGCCTCGGCGGGGATACTGTGCACCGGACAGTTCCCTCTAAGTTATAGTCCTTAGCGACTTTACAATCCAAACCTAAGTCTGAAAGGGAAGGGAATATTCTCCAACTGAGAAGGAGTTCTTACAATAAGAACAATTCACTAAATGTGAACTCCTTCGAATCTAAGCTATAAATATGACAATGAGCTTAGTCTAGAGAAGAAAGGGATCTAAGAACTCTAGAGAGAAAAACTGAGAAATCTTCTAAGTATGCAAGTTTTCCTCTGGATGATCTTTGAGTGTTCTAGAGCGTTTGTGAACTTGAGCTTGTCCCTTTGAAATTCCGTCACTCGGAGCTTCAAAAACTTCTCTATTTATAGTTGTGAGTTATGGCATATGTCCGTTGGAGACGACGATGCCACGTGTCACAAGCTTCCAAGGAAAACGGCCATAATTCGAACTTGTTGCAGCAGGGAAGTTAATGCACTGTTCATGAGAGCAGCTTTACTGTGTAGAGTAGGTAAGCGTTGTCGGCTTCTCATTGGTCGAGGTTTGTAGTTGGTGAGAATGTCAGAGTTGACCGTTCAACAACCTCGTATGTCTTCTGCTGAACTTCTCGAAAAGACTTGAATAGTCGGGTTGCTTGCCGTAGGATACAGATGGGCGAAAAGTCTCTGTCTTCTTCAGCTGAGTCGGCTGACAGGGCATCTACTGAGTAGGTCAGCTGGCGACTGCGAAGGTACTGGGCTTGCATGAGTTCTTCTGCTGATGGCTTATCAGCTGTTGGGTTGGCTTCTACTGAGGTTTACTCGGTGATGACCGAAAACGCAAGCGATTACACTGATGACGTGGGGTTCTGAAAAGTATCTTCGACAGAAGATCAGTTCAACAATTACCCCGTACATGACTTAGACAAGAATATAAAAACGATTACAACAAGTCTAACCTATACATCAGCTAATCCTAACGACACACTAATCTATTGATATCAGCTAGGTTTTGGGATCTTCAATTCCATAGTACTACTATGATTTCCCCCAATTTTCTTTTAACCGAACAACAGCTGAGTATCATCTACTGACTCATATCCAACAATTTCCCCCTAATTGATGATGCCAAAACCTCTACCTCTACCTCTTAAACTTCTTAAGTCTATAAAAGATGCTATCCTACTGACAACAATTTCCCCCTTACAACATTCTGAGGGAAAAAAAAAAAGGAATTTCAATACTTCAGTAGGTTGGACATAGGCAAAATCAGAGAAACTGACTGTGAGTGTGTGTCAGATCACTTAGTTATCAGTCGTGAAAACACAATGCAAAGAGCTGAAAGACAATGAGTAATTGTCTGACAAGCAATAGGAACTGATATATATAATCAATGAAGTACAGGTTCCTATCACTATTACAAAAGATAGAAAAGAGAAAGACTACAGATGCCTGAAGGCTTGAGTGCGTTCCCTGAATCCTGCAGATCTGTCCATGGGAGGTTCCAGACGATCGTATAAATAGATTCTCTTCCTCAGAGTCTGGATATTCTCGTCGTCTTCAGCAAGGTGGACACTCAGGTTGAAGCGGAATGTTACAGCACTAACCTCATCTTCTATGTCCTTCGTACATAGAACTCCGCGCGCAGTTCTAGGAGGTGGGATGCGCCTGAAAGCCGGAGCTCTAAACGGAATATTTCGTCTCTTCATGATCTCCTTGAGTTGTTCCCTCAGCTCTGGATTGTACAGAAACATGAACTCATCAAAGGCTTGATCGATAGGTTGCTCTCGAGGATAGAATCCCCAAACATAGTAGCCTTTGATAAATTGCTCTTTAAGTTCTTCCCATTGATCATTAACCTCAGTACGAACCCATCGATCGACATGAACAATCGAGTCCTTCTTGGCGAGAGGTGTTCTCTTCCTTGATCCTCTTGGGATTTGTCTTACGGGATCAGCGCTCGGCTTCTTGGATAGGTTTATCATCTTAGCCATATCAGCCCATTCTTTTCTTTTCTCGGAGAGCCGCCGCCCTACGGTCTCCTCGTCCGATTTTTAGGCCTTGCAGCGTCGCCTCCCTGTGTCGCTTGATCTTCCGCTATCCGCTCGGGTGTTAGAGTAGGAGTGGGAATGCTCGAGTAGTAGTTGGGATCTCGGTCCGAAGAGCCTTAGCAAAATCTCGCTTGGGCTTTTTTCTTTCGCTCTTCGACCGATTCGACCTTTTTCTTGCCTTTGCCCCTAACAGCCTTTGCCCCTTGGACTTCTTTTTTTGCCGCTTTCGCTTCTTCAAGCCGACGCTCTCGGTCCAAGCCTTATCTTGCAATTGTTGGGCAATATTGAGGTCATAAGCCTCTTGCTCCGCTTTAGATTTGAATTTTTGGACCGGGGAGGAAGGAGGAGTAATAGCAAAGAGCGTCTCCTTCCCCGGCCTCTGCGGAGGAGTCTGTTCTCCTTCAGACTCTTGCTCAACGAAGTGAGCAACATCTTCTATGTGAGCGGCAGAAGATGAGATGGGTGTAGGTTCTAGAGGAAATTCGAGCAGCAGAACCCCTGAAGTATCTTCAGCCTGAGCGGCTGAGGATTGAGCACGAGCAGTTGAGGGTTATTCCGCCTGAATACCTTCCCCCTGAGTCTGAGCATTAGAGGGTCCTTCCTCCTGACCACCCTCTACTATTTGGACATCAGCCATATCCGTATCAGGTTCATCCTTCATAATACCTTCCCCCTTTTTGGCATCATCTGCCTTGGAGAGTTGGGTGCGGATGGCTTGAATGTCTCTTTCCACATTGTGGACTGAATCCTTAATCTGAGTTGTTGTGGATTCGAAGTCCTTGACAAGATCACAATATAATTCCCAGTCTTTTTCTTGATCAGCTCTAGATGTTTTAAGCTGTGCAGCTGACTCCAGACGGAGTTTCAGCAGAGCCTGATCCTGCGATTCTGTCATTTCTTTCTGAATAAGTTTCAGAGCCTCTGCCTGTTGGGTAATAAATTTCTGAAGGCTAGAGGTGGCAATCTTATTCCGTTCATCGATTTCGAGCTTAACAGTTGTGAGAGCTTGAGTCAGCAGCTCTGAAAATATCTTCTGCTGATTCTGGAGCAACTGCTGACTCTGAGCTTCTAGATCAACTTTCTAAGCTGCTAAGGCTGCCTCAATAATCTCTTGAAAGTTGGGTTGAGGAGTAGGTACTGGAGTCTTTGAGATGTCAGCAGCTATTCTGTCTAAGCTCTGTGTCTGAGCCTTGGTATACTTTGTCTACTTCAGATGGACGTCCTTAGCCAAAAGTCTGTTTTTCTCTCCTTGGCGTCGAATGGCTTTATTTACGGACTTTGAGGATACGGAACCGATAGGTTGTATCTGGTACAAGCCGGTTCCGAGCCTCTCGCTCGGAAAATGTGAGGAGCTGCTCCCCTACCGTACTCGGAGCACCTTGAGCATCACCCGATGTATCGGGATGTGGTGAATTGCTCTTCTCACGGGGAGTTGAACCCTTAGCGAGCCTCCCAACTCGTATCCTTGGGTGTCCGATCCTTCCCTCGATTGTTATCATCATCATCTTTCTTATCATCGGCGAGGAGGAGATGGGGGTGGAGGAGTGTTACCGGGGGATCGACTCTCGCAAGCTTAGAAGGTAAAGCATTGCGGCTCGAGATCTTCAAGAGTAGCTAAGTCACTGGTTCTCTGTACCCTATTACTTCTTGTAGCTTTCGCTCCTCATCGTGCGAGTACGTAACCGAGTGGGTTTTGATTATGTCTTCTAGAATATCCCAACTCGGAAATCTTAGAAGCATTTGAACCCTAGCCCTAATGGCTATGTCGACTAGGTCGAGTGCCCGGCGATCTTAGGAATATGATCGTGTACTTCGGCTGCGGCACGGAGACGAGTGGTGTAAATAGCTGTCCACTCGGTCGTATTCTCCTCGGTCGGTTCCCTAACGTCCCGTGTGTCATCGGAGCTGATGACTTGAGCTTTCTTCTTGAGGGTTGCTCCTTCAATCCCACGTGTCGGAGTCTAAGATATGCTCATCTTGTTGTGGAGGAGGAGCCTCGTGCTAAGATGGTTATCGGGCTGAGCCATAGTGACCTCGACTGGTCGTGGCCTATTAAGCCTCCTCCTCTTGGGCACGTCAGCGGGAGATGGCAAGACAGGAGCAGCTCTCTTTTGCTCAGGTGGCCCTTTGCCAATCGACTTCTCCATCGCTTCTTTAGTCTGAAACTTTATCAGCTTAGTGTTGTACAGCTTTGAGTCTTCAAAAGCTGAGTTCCTCTGTACAACACTCTCTATTAGGACTGACATCCTGGTCCCGAATAGAAGCTTACCCACACTGGCCAACCTCCTCTCGCCAGTGGGTAGCGTAGTGAACTTATGGGCTTGGGCTTTCATCTGAGTTATATAATAGTCAGCCCAGTTCACTTCTACTCCATCATCTATAGCCATCATCAGCTGAATCCTTGGCTTGGACAGTTGATCGTACGATCCAGCTGAGCTTGTCAGTATGTACGAGACCACATACGCTAAACCTCTGTACTGATGTAGCAAGAGATTCCTCGTGAGAGCTGTCTTGAACGTCAGATCACTGCGTCCACAGAACTTTTGCACATAAGCGTTGATCTCCCTCTCCTTATATCCGATAGGGGAGATTCCAGAATTAGGAAGCTGAAACGCGAGGACCAGAGCCTCTCGGATGTTGAAGGTCTTCTGAGACGCCTTCCACTTGTTCGGATTAGTCTCCTCCATGTAAGAAAACGAGGCTTCTTCTCCTTCGGCAGCCACTGAATTCCAGTTGAAATATGCCTCCGCCACTTACCTCGACAGACTGGCACGGGGATGCTTGGTCACGAGGGTCTCCAACCCAGACCTCTCCAGAGCATCGAACATTGGTTCCAGATATGGGATATCCACCTGGCGGAAAGCCATTGTGGGTTCGAACTGAATCCGGATGGTCATGATCTCCACTATAGGTTCAGGAGTCTGTACGATCGCCATAGAAATCTGCAAAACAACTTGTTAGCACTTGAAAATAGAGTAAGTTAGTAGTTATCAGCAGATTTTAATACATTACCGAGTATTA
This sequence comes from Lavandula angustifolia, assembly GCA_028984105.1. Lineage (NCBI taxonomy): Eukaryota > Viridiplantae > Streptophyta > Magnoliopsida > Lamiales > Lamiaceae > Lavandula > Lavandula angustifolia. The sequence continues at coordinate 20,440,666 of CM054819.1, forward strand.
GAGCTTGAAAGATGCACAGGCAAGGCAGTTATAAGAAGTAGAAACTGATTGCGAGTAAAGCTTGTAAGGTATGAAAATGGCGAAAAGTAACGAATGATAGAAGATGAAAGATTTTGTATATATTGGCTTGATTGCACGTTTTAATCTAACGGCTGAGTTTTAATCTTTCATAATTATGGACGGCTAAGATTTAATGGTAAAAAAGGAATGATTACCAAAGCCGCCTAAAACATAGATCTATGTAATAAAGGTAAGTGAGAAGACATGCATTAAATGCGCGACAGACAGCATTAATTACTCAGGTTAAGGTTTCCTACTGACCTTTCCTTAAACTATTAATGGCGAGAAATGAATGCACATTAACTACTGAGTGTGAGTGACTGATGCAATAAATGCGAGCATGCTTCAAAAAAAATAAGTACACAAAATTACGCAAACCTCTTCAGCTGAACTTATCAGCTGGTTACCGTTATGTATAAGGAGAATGGTTGTCATGCTGATGACTATGTTCCCCCTTGCTGTGTACAGTGTGACTTTCCCAACTGAGTCACCGTACTTAGTTATCTGACCTGTCGTACTGATTCCTTATACTGATACCAATTGTTACCAATTGTTGGGCAATGATGTTCTTAGTAGTCGGCATCTACTGACGCATCTCAGTAGGATCCAGTAGACCTAGCTCAGCTGATAGTTCTTTGAACCTGTTCTCAGCTCGTGGTTTGGTCAGTATATCTACCCTTTGCTTGTCAGTATGGATCTTCTCCATCCTGATATCCTTCTTCTCGACATGGTCTCTGATGAAGTGGTGTCGGATATCCACGTGCTTGCATCTGGTATGTAGAACTGGGTTCTGAGTTATGGCAATTGCACTTGTGGAGTCGCAGTAGATGGGCACTTCATCCTGAGTTATACCATAATCTCTAAGTTGTTGTCGAAGCCAAAGGATTTGGGCACAGCAACTTCCTGCAGCCATGTACTCAGCTTCAGTAGTGGACGTTGCTACTGAATGCTGCTTCTTTGAAAACCAAGAAATCAGCTTGCTGCCTAGGAACTGACAAGTTCCGGAAGTTGACTTTCGATCTATCCTGCATCCTACATAATCAGCATCAAAATAACCTGTCAGTATTAAGTTATCATCAGCAGGATACCATAACCCAGCATCAGGTGTGCGTCTTAAATAGCGCAGAATCTTCTTCGCTGAGTTTAAGTGACTTCGCTTGGGATCTGCTTGGAATCTTGCGCATACACCTACAGCATAAGTTATGTCAGGACGGCTAGCTGTTAAATAAAGTAAAGAGCCTATAATAGCTCTATAGTCAATAGAGTTAACAGAAGCTCCCTCTTTGTCTAGATCAATTTTAAAGTTCGTGTTCATGGGGATTTTGGTGCGGCTTGCCGGAGTCGCGGCCCGAATCTTTTGAGAAGGTCTCGAGTGTATTTGGCTTGATTGATGAAGATTCCTTCGGGTGATTGCTTCACTTGAAATCCAAGGAAATAATTCATCTCTCCCATCATGGACATCTCGAATTTCTCTTTCATCATCTTCTCGAACTCGCCGGCATATGGTCTCATTTCTCGGCATCGAAAATGATGTCGTCCACATAGATTTGCACTAGTAGGATGTCATCTCTCGACTTTATGTTGAATAGGGTGCGATCTACTGTCCCCTTCGAAAACCTTTTCGAAGTAGAAAGTCGATAGGGTATCATACCAAGCCCCGGGTGCTTGTTTTAACCCATACTGAGCTTTCCTAAGTCACGTACACTGATGTCCCTCGCCGAAAGCCGGGCGGTTGTTCCACGTAGACTTCTTCCTTCGCACGCCGTTCGAAAAGCCGACTTTACATCCATCTCGATAGACTTTGAAGCCTTGATGTGTTGCATAAGCTAGGAATAGACGAATGGCTTCCAATCTAGCGACCGGAGCGAACGTTTCATCAAAGTCAATTCCTTACGCTCGATTGTATCCCTTTGCAACTAGTCTTGCTTTATTTCGACAATGACGTTGTTTTCATCTCGCTTGTTTTTGAAGACCCACTTAGTACCAATCACGTGCCGATGTCTAGGTCCGTCAACAAGCTCCCATACTTCATTTCTAACGAACCGGTTCAGCTCTTCTTGCATAGCAATGACCCGGCCAAGCATCTTTAAGTGCGTCCTCTATCGACCGAGGTTCTTACTCAGACGAGAAAACAAGAGTAAAGTGAGCTTTCTCCTTGACTTAATCTTGATCTCGTCCTTATAGTTGCTGATGGATCTCTAATGATAAGATCCGAAGAATGAGCATCGAGCCACGAACGCCCGAGTCGGGCTTCTTCTTCGATACTACTTACGCATCGTAGTACTCGTTAGGCATTTCGAGTAGTGCGTTTCGCGATCGTAGCAATTCAAGAAGAAGGTTAGGATCTACCGAGTTTCCGGGTTCGGGGGCATTTAGCTCGGGAACATTAATCGTTCCCCCGAGTTTATATTCTCGGTAGAGGTCTCGGTTACCACCGGGGCTTCCTCATCGACCGATGTTACTCGTTGTTGATTTCGTTCGATAGAATCAACTAGGTCGCCTACATCGACCGTTGGTTGAGTCCGAGTTTGTTCATCGTCGACTCATCATCCCAACAATGCTTTGGATCTTTTCAGCTTTATCGGTAAGTCCGAGATCCCGTAGCTTGCCGCCGACATCATCGATTTGACTATGTTTCTTTCCTGTTCTCGGTAACAAATTCATCAAAAACAACATGAGGGCTTTCCTCCACACAAAGAGTCCGATAGTTAAAGACTCACGAAGGCTTTACCGACTCGAGAGTAACCTAAGAAAACTCCTTGATCGGATTTGCTATCAAAGACCTTCAGCTGATCTTTCCCATTATTGTGGATAAAGCAAGGACCGTACGAAAATATGAAAATGAGAAATAGAAGGAATTCTCCCTTTCCATAATTCATATGGTGTCTTCATGTGTTCTTGAGTGAGTAGTGAGTGATTCGAGTATAGCAGGGCGGTGTCGGTAGCATCGGCCCGTAACTTCGAGGGTAGTCCGGGAATCTGCGAGGAGCATTCTTGCTTCGCTTCTTTGAGTGTTCTGTTCTTTCGTTCAGCAAGTCCGTTCTGCTGAGGGGTGCGTGCAGCTGATGTCTCGTGCTTAATTCCCTCTTTATCGCAAGTATGTCTTAACTATCGAGTTTAGAAACTCGGTTCCTCCGTCCGAGCGAATTCTTTGAATCTTGATGTCCTTTTCCACACCGAGTTTCTTCGGCAGATTGGGCAACTCGGTTTGAACATCAGATTTATTGGCGATGAAGATGACCCAAGTATATATCGAGTAGTCATCAATAACGACGAGGGCATACTTCTTGCCTCTTATAGTCACTGGAGAGACTGGCCCGAATAGGTCCATGTGCAGCAGCTGAAGGATTCCATCAGTGGAAGGTGACGGAATAGGTGAATTGCTACTCTTTGTTTGCTTTCCCTTCGGACATGCTTCACAATTTCGTCTTTAACGAACGATTCGTTGGGCGGTCCTCGACTTTGGAGTTCTTGGCTAGCTTGTTCATGGTCTTGAAGTTCAGGTGTGGTGAGTCTCTTGTGCCATAGCCATCCTGACTTGTCACCAGATTTTATCTGGGCTAGAAAGCAGGCCTCAGGTTCTGTGGTTTTCCAGTCTGCAACATAGATGTTTTTCCTCCGCGAACCTGATAACACTGTTTTCCCTGTAGATTTGTCAACAATATCACGAAACCGGCGTCAAAGATTACTCGTTAAGATTATCACGAGAATTGATCGATCGAAAGGAGATTATGTTGAAGTCCTTCAACATATGTTACTCTTGGAACTGTGGCAGTCCCAATTGTCAGCGTTCCGTATCCCCTTGTATAGCCTTTGGAGTTGTCACCGAATTCAATTCTAGGACCATCTTCTTGTACGTAGTTGGTCAGCAGGCTCTTCTGGTAAGTCATGTGTCTCGAGCAGCCGCTGTCCACTATCCAAGGGTCCTTATGCACCTGCAAAACAGAGGCATTTTTAGGTACCCTTTGGTTCAGTTGGGTCCTTACTGGTTAGTGGGTGATTTCGGAACCCAGATCTGTCTAGGAACCTTAGAAGTCTGAGACTTCTTCTTCTAAACCTTGTCGCCTTTCTTCTCCACAGGACTTGGAGATACGGAATTTCGCTGATGATTTTGGGTTCGAGGCGCTTTCTTCTTCGAGTCTTAGCGCTTCTCCCGACCCACGGGCTCATAGTAGTACGAGCCGCATCGAGCCGGATGCTCATATAATGGCTCTGTCATCGTTACGCCCATCGGACCTTCTTGGTTCCCCCCGAATTTGATCGCGGTGTCCCGGGGCGGGAACCATTTGTCACTGTTTCTTATGATTGCTCGGCCGAGGTGCAATCATTTTTCGTTTGTTCTTCGCCCGAGGTGTAGTGTCGGCCAGCTTGCACTTTCCCCTAACGAACCTATCGGCCCGACGATTCCGAGCTTTTAGAAGTGGAAGCTTCGTGAATATAACCAAGGCCTTCTTTTACGGTAGTTGGCCGTTGTGCTCGAGCATGCTTTCTAGCTTCTCCTTAGCTCCCAGTGCTTGTTCGGTCATCGGTCCTCTCCGGACCTCATCACTTCTCCCGAGAGAATCATAGTCCTTACGTACGTCCGAGATTTTCCGACCGAGTTGGGCTATTTCGGTCTCTTTCTCGGAATTGACCTTAGTCAGGACTGAGATCTGAGTCTCTTGAAGCTGAGACTTAGTCATAAGAGATTCAATCTCTTTCTTGAGTCTCGCAACTAGATTCTCGACTCAGTAGAGACCCGACAATCGGAAGAAAGTCTCGATTCTCGGCCTTTACCGTTCTAGTTCCTGGATGGTTCTCTTGAACTCTGCTCGGTGAATACTGTTCCTCTAGTAGATCGTCGTAGGCTTGTACCACATCTAGAGGATCATCTGAGACCGAGCACGTGTCGTGTGTGCTGTGTGAAGAAGAGGTAATATTAAGTATAGAATTTACCTCAGCCTCTTCTCCGGCCATCAGACACTGTTCAGCTGATTCCTCAGGAACCTTCTCTCCGACTTCAACGGCCTACGAATGCGGCTTCATCTTCGAGAAGAATACATGAATGTATCCTCTTCAATTGAGTTGTCGGATATCTCTCCGGCTATGTAGGCCTCGCCTTCGCTTGGCAAATTTTTCTCTTTTGGCTCGCCGTTACGCTCTTTGAGCGGTGAGAGTTCGGGACAATCATACCGATAGTGTCCCTCCTTCTTGCAGTTGTAGCAGGTGGATGTTCTGCTGCTCTTACCAGCTGAGTCTTTAGACGAACTGGCAGCAGACTCCGATTTCCTGCATTCAATAGAAGGATTAGATTCTTCTTTCTTATGACAGTCTTTCTTACCTGAAGAAGAATCTCGGTTGTATTTCCTCAGCTTTCTGACTTTCTCCTTTTCCCTCTGATATTTGAGAGCCATCAGTGCTAGCTGATCAGGGCCTGGAGTCTCGGAAGACTTTGCTACTGATGTGGCCACAACTTTGCTTGAGGAAATAGGCTTGGCTCCTGTGTTGCTAACTGTTGCCTTGAAGGCATGGTCGAACTGTGTGTCAGCTGGAGCGCTTAAGCACTTTTGGCCTCCGATTTTAATTCTGAAAATATAACATCAGGAGTTAGAGCATTTAGATCAGAGCGATGTAAATAAGTAGCCACAGGAAGCCACTTCTGTCGGGGCAACGCTCTCAAGATCTTGGTGTTCATCTCCTTGTTGGTGAACGACCTCCCCAGCCCATTGATGACATTAACTTGATTGGTGAATCGACACTCGGCTCGTCAATGGTTTCGATGAGGCTCCATTGCAAAGGCGTCGAACTTCGAAGCTCTAGCTCGAGCTTGTTTTCTTTGATCTCGAGGGGTTCCATGGCTCAAGATGTGCCAAGGCGTCCCATAGCTCTTTCGCCGTTTTGCAATCTTGTACCCTTCCGAGGTGTGAGTCACTGAGCGTAGTCAGTATGGCATTACGTGCAACTCGGTCAAGGTTGTGCAACTTCTTTTCTTCACGCGTGAAGGCAGATTTATCTTTGGGAACCTTAGCACCAGTTTGTGCTCCCGCGCCTCCTCCAGCAGCAAATACTACGTTGTCGATCATGGGAATGATCGGTCCTGACTCTAGGACATCTAACATGCTGTCGTGGAGTGACGTTAGGTGTGCCTCCATACGTATGCGCCATACCATGTAGTTCTCTATTGAGAACATCGGTACCATCCTAATACCTGACATATCAGACATCGTAAGAGTAAGAGTATAAGGATGCTGAAAAGATGCTTATGCAGTGAAAACGGTTTTCAGGATCAGTTCGAGAGGACCAGTATTTCAGAACCGGCGATCAGTTGAACACCGTGAACTCTGATACCAATTGTAGGTCCGGAGACGTTAAGTCAGGTGTAGAGGGGGGGGGGTGAATACACCTGAGCTCAGTTTCTTTTTCTCAATGAAGGTCAGCTGAGCTGTTGATTGCAACTGATGAACAGTGCCAAATAAGCATTCGATCGCGGGACAGAGTAAGTCAGCTACTGAGCTCTCTCCTAATGACTGTTGTCAGTACTTTGAGAATCAGTTGGAGACTGTTGTACGGAAAGTGTGGGGTCCGAAATTCCTCTCTTTTGAAAACACGTTTTAGCAAATTAAATCTTTTGGCTGTGCGCTTTATAAAATTTTTTTTATGCAAGCTTATGATTTTCAAGTCAGTTGAATGCTATGCAATAAAACAGTAAAAGAACACAAGCGATTTAACGTGGTTCGGATACGCAAGATCCTACGTCCACGGTCCTGAACAAAGCAGGAGAACTTGTTGATTATTCTGAGCAAGCCTCAGCAGGGATACTGTGCACTGGACAGTTCCCTCTAAGTTATAGTCCTTAGCGACTTTACAATCCAAACCTAAACCTGAAAGGGAAGGGAATATTCTCCAACTGAAAAGGAGTTCTTACAATAAGAACAATTCACTAAATGTGAACTCCTTCGAATCTAAGCTATAAATATGACAATGAGCTTAGTCTAGAGAAGAAAGGGATCTAAGAACTCTAGAGAGAAAAACTGAGAAATCTTCTAAGTATGCAAGTTTTCCTCTGGATGATCTTTGAGTGTTCTAGAGCGTTTGTGAACTTGAGCTTGTCCCTTTGAAATTCCGTCACTCGGAGCTTCAAAAACTTCTCTATTTATAGTTGTGAGTTATAGCATATGTCCGTTGGAGACGACGATGCCACGTGTCACAAGCTTCCAAGGAAAACGGCCATAATTCGAACTTGTTGCAGCAGGGAAGTTAATGCACTGTTCATGAGAGCAGCTTTACTGTGTAGAGTAGGTAAGCGTTGTCGGCTTCTCATTGGTCGAGGTTTGTAGTTGGTGAGAATGTCAGAGTTGACCGTTCAACAACCTCGTATGTCTTAGACAAGAATATAAAAAGTATCTTCGACAGAAGATCAGTTCAACAATTACCCCGTACATGACTTAGACAAGAATATAAAAACGATTACAACAAGTCTAACCTATACATCAGCTAATCCTAACGACACACTAATCTACTGATATCAGCTAGGTTTTGGGATCTTCAATTCCATAGTACTACTATGATTTCCCCCAATTTTCTTTTAACCGAACAACAGCTGAGTATCATCTACTGACTCATATCCAACAGGATCTTCAAATCTATAAATGTTGTCTACTGAATCTTCATCCCAACATTGTGGCAACTTACTGAAAGACTCTACATATCCACCGTGAATCATGTTCGAGCATTTCGTGCGCGCAGAGCTTTACCGTAAGTCGCTTGAATTCCAAATTTATCCAAAAGATCTTCCTGAATATCTGTCAGTTTCATTAACTTGCTTTGACGGTGCATTCTATGAGCAATATATGCTGCAACAGCCTTTGACCGCACATTTCTTTCGATAAGGTCGGACAAATCACCACCACAAGTGTGATCCTGTACAAATCTGGTCACTTCCCTATATTTCTCACCTTGGCAGTGTACCCTGAGAGCAAATGGACAATTTGCACTTCGTCTACAGATATGCTTCAGCCGAGTCAAGCTTGAACATTGAACTTTGAAATCAACTCCGTTTTCCATATGGAAAAGTGCCACAGCAGCATAAAGTTCTTCTTTCGAGGAAAAAATCAATCCCACTCGCAAATGGCCATCCACAACATGATCCAGATTCTCCGCAACTGATTAATCAGATATATCAAGGGGAACAATTGGCAGTGCCGTATATAATTTGTTCGCCCATGGGTGTAGAGCGAACTAGAACGAGCATAGACATTAGCTGGCTGAAGCCACCCTCTCGTCGAATCCATGTAGCAAAATCCGCGAATGAACAATTAATCAAGGCTGGAGGATTATTGTTATCCTCGTCATCAGATGATGATGAGTCCAAATGCGACTCTCCATCTTCATCACTTCGACAGTAACATTCCTCTGGGGAGCACTTCTGCCGAGATTGCTTCCGCTAACGTGCTCCATAAATCAATTAGATCCTCCAAATTGGGAAATATCTTTGGATAATTGATTTAGGTTCGGAACAACAAATTGAGGGTTTTGGACTGCATGATAAAGAAGAAAAACTACTGGCTCTACGTCACAAACGCAAAAGATCAATATCTTGGCCAAGAATGGTCTTCATTGTCCTACCTATTTTTCGTGAAGACGCGATGTAATAGATGTAGTAATTGCACGAAAGAGAATATGCAACAAGCATCCGATCAATGCTCTGCAGGAGAGATGCAAGACAAATACTGTTGGAAAGAATGTAAACCATGAATTCTTGCCCGCCGACGTAATTCGATTGATGGTCGAATTCACCATTGAATTTCTCAATAATAGGACGGAAATCTTCCATTTATACAAAACAAAGAGAATTGTAAAGGGTGAGAATTGGTGGCAAAATAATTGTTGTGAAGAAGTACGTTTTGCATGAACTCCGTCATCTTATAAGGGAAAAGGGAGTGCATGGACAAAAATTCACGTGTTCTATAATGCAATCACCAATCAATTCTACACTTAAAAATCACTAGGCACACCAACAGCCTTTACAGACACGCCTTAGGCACTCCATAAAAATAAAAAATAAAAAATAAAAAAGACTAGACATAGTTGTAAGCTATGTTATAGGATTGAGAGGCACACCATCAGCACGTCTAAGGCACTCTTTATTTTGAAGAGGATCATAGGCACAAATATCTGCCGGCAGGTAGGGGACTATTAGACAAGACTTCTCAGTAGCAAAAGTTGAATAGGCACTGCACACACCCTAAGCACTCCCTCAGCACTTCTCGGCACAACCTTAGGCACTCTGATACAGTTCAATTTGTCAATTCTACTTTATTCCCAAGGTAATAATCGGCCAAATATCCGATTTAAAAAAAAAATCATAACACTATGGTGATGGAAAGCCGATAGGAGACTGTTAATTATCGGACCGTGTTTTTTTTCGGAACATGAAGGAGTCGGCCGATGTTATTATTTGCACGCCCGATTGATTATCCATGTCAAATGTTTTCGGAAGAAAATAGATATTATATGGGTGTCGAGAACATGCTGAGACCGACAAGCATCTTGGCCACAACATACTATCGGCACCGTGTAATACTTTCAGCATGCTATAAGGCTTGGGCGAGGGACTTAATTGATCAATCGATGCCTTTTGTCAACTAACCGGTGCCATGACGATATTAATGGGACGGAGGGAGTATTATTTTATTATTATTTTCAAAATCTAATTTACTAACCGTTAACTTATGAAAAGTTAACGGAAATACCAATTCGACTAAATTTTAATAGTTCGAAGACCAAATTATTAAAAATAAAAGATAAAAGCACCACAAAGCTCCATTACATGGACTATATTTTTCAGTTTGCCTATAATTAAAACTATATTACAAGAAAAATAAGTTATATTGCATCACGTGAAAGAAATATTTTTGAGTATATAAAAACACACATTAACGAAATAGAAACAAATATAGGATGCTACTGATTTGAGACGAGTGCAAATGTGAGAGAAAAATGCACAGCTAAATTGGTAATTAATATGTTAATTATGGATCCGATATCTGTCCATTTTTCACATTTAATATTTTTATAATATAATTAAATTTGTTAAATAAAAATTAGTTTAGACGTGTTATTATTTTTATTGTTAAAAAAATAAAACTAATTTAAAAAAATTAAAACTAATTAAATAAGAAAATAGTCGACAACGACTCTATTTCCGTCTAATTATAAGAGGCTGTTAACTCAACCATCTCAATAATAATAAAATAATAAGAATTGGATTAGAATAAGAACTAATTAAAGATTTGTCAATACGAGGTCGCAGGAAGTCTTCATACCCCCCCTCCCCCCACCCCCCTGGGTGGACAAACAATTCGGGTTCCCGCGCCCGTACTCATCCCGTTCGGATTGGGAAAAATGGGTATGGATACCCGTTATGCGGGTACCCGCAAAAAATCAAGCGGGTCAGGAACGGGAATGGGTTTTATTCTTAGATACCCGTTCCCGAACGGGTACCCGTATTAATATACAATTTTTTTTATATGAGGTCCTCTTACGTAGAGGTGGGCGCGGGACGGAGCGGGTTACCGTTTGCATGTTTTGTGCTAGCACTAGAGTGTGACTAAACAGTTTTCCACGCTAATTTTAATTATAAGAATCTATGGTTTCATAGTTGATAATCATATGATCGGTTTATAATTATAATTTATGGTGAGACACCATTGGAACATGGTTTATAAAACAGATTATTTACTCTTATAGTCATATTTAGTGGTTTAAATATATTGGTATTTTTTAATTTTAATTTATGTTTTTAAAATTTCATTTTTGGGTATTTTTTAATTTTTATTTATGAATTTAAATATATTATAAATAGGTGATAATATTTGCAGGTAAATTCGTACCCGTACCGTATCCGCACGGGTACCCGCTCTATGCGGGAACGAGAATGGATATTAAAATTAATTACCCGCAGGCGCGGATATCCGCAAACAGGTACCCGCAACGCCCACCGCTATCCCCAGGCCCAACCCCCACCCAAAATAAAAATAAAAAATAAAAAATAAACTTTCCGCCAGTCTGGCAACTTAATTTTCACTTTTGTCTTAGTTATTGACTGAGTCAACCCACTAGACTTATTGCTTCACTCCCATCAAGTAATACAACAATTTAATTGCACCAAGTCCGCCCACGCGGCTTCAGACTTCTATTTCTTGCCTTCTTGGATTTAAACTGCTCAAATTTTGATCCGCATCACTCCCATACTTCACGTTCCAAAATGATCCTCGGCTTTTCAACATTTTATTTTAACCATTTTCCTTCCCTCTCAACAACAAAAGAAAACACTCATACGCACACTCCTTGCCAAACCATGAATTCAAAACTAAATCTCCCTTTCATCCTCGTGAGCCTCATAGTGGTAGGAATCCCAAGTTGCGTGTGTCAAAGCGATTACGATATCTGCAGGCTGCCATTTGATTGTGGAAGCAGCTTAAGTAATTTAAGCTATCCATTCTATGGAGGAAACCGACCGTCTAGCCCGGGTACGAGATCAGATGCCAAGATGGTGTTCCCATGCTCAACATATCATTCATACTCTATCGAGTCGTTGGGTATGATAATCTGACCCGAACGGTTAAGGTGGCAAGCTAGAAACGACCAGGTTATAACTCTGAGATACGGATGCAGTGGCGGGCAATCAAGATCACGTTTGCTCAATCAGTTCGATTGCACCGGCGAAGGAGTCAATGGGTCTAGTAGTTACTTCTTCACAAACCAGTCGGATTCCGGTCTTTGTTGCGCCAACGAGATCTCGGTTAGGGTGAACCGAGTTGCGGCTGCATAGTTAGCAACCCCTAATAATGGATCCCGATTCATACTGCAGTCTTCTATTCGAAGTGGTTTTTCGATCTAGTGGTCAGCAGATGACGATAACTGCACTAACTGTGTGGCGTCGGGTGGATCGTGTGGCTTCAATCAAAATACGTCATCGTTTCTTTGCATAACCGGTACGTATAATATCATCCATATTCCATAATAACAGGCTCAAGTAATTCATTTAACGTTATCATTTCTTATCTACTTTGCAATAACTTTCCCTCTAGAATTGATTGCAAGCTTATATACCGTGGAAGAACGTATTAGCACTAGAAGATTTGATTGATCACATTTGCTGTACCCAAAAAATATCGAAACTCTCTGAACAACGTACTAAAAGACTTCGATACGATAACAATATCGATTTCTAGATACTGCGGTTTATCGTTGCATACTCAAAATCCATAATGCACCACAATACGGAACATTCAATACTATGAATTTACGGTATGATGACAGACCTAAAACACTGTATACCGTGGAAGGAACGATATAGGTTGAAAGGATATTATACGGTAAAAGTATGGTATGCCGAGTTTCAATATGGTATACCGAATTGAAGAATATCGCTATTAGAAATGTTTATACTGATTTTTTTATATTACCGATTTGTGGTATACATTAAGCTATAATATACTATATGCCAAATAAATTCGATATGACTCACTCCTATAATAAATGAATTACTAGCAAGAAGTGTTTACTCAAAATCCAACCATGTGTAGTGTTGTTCTGATCACAGATACTCCTCTTCCAGGATCCAACCACGGGGCATTCTGATCCTAGAAAGATTGTAATAATAGGTAAACCTTCTATTTTGTTTCAGCAATATTCAAGATTTCCTTATGGTGGGAATTATGTTACTTAGAATATGCCACTTTGCAGGAGTCTCCATAGGCATACTTGTTCTTGTTGTATTATCTTTCATCATTTACTAATATGCAAAGCACTCTAGATTGCATGTGGTAATGTTTTTACTCAAGTATGGATCTCTAGCTCCAAAGAGATTCAACTACTACGATATCAAGAAAATGACAAAATCCTTTAAAGATAAGCTAGGACAAGGAGGATATGGCATTGCATACAAAGGAGAGTTACCTAATGGACATCCAGTTGAGGTAAAGGTCTTGACTGAGATTCATGAAAACGCAGAAGATTTCATTAACGAAGTTGTCAGCATTAGTAGAAGGGAATTTGCCAAGAATATCCACTATTACTTCAAAATTGCACCAGCTGCCACTCAAAATTAAAAATTGCTTCACTACCCAGCCGAAAATTTTTGTCCCTATTCTGATGCGCTGACACGCAGCAGTGTCCTTACCTGCTGAAGACTGACGCGCTAACATGTTTGCTGGGTGGCGCTGGTGAGCTGGACGACACCCTCTGCTGAAGACTGCTGAAGATTTGAAGGCTGCTTTGACTGCTTGGAAGGGCGTGACTGCTACAGTGCAGATTCCCACGCCACCCTGCGCCAGTCAATCCATGTTTCTGCAAACAGAGAATGCAATACATATTAAAGGCGCGAGTTGACTTGAAATTCGTTTTTTTTTTTCATGTAAATAAGAAATTAGGGTTTGTAAATTCCGATTTTTTTAGGGTTTATATATAAGAAATTAGGGTTTGTAAATAAGAAATTAGGGTTTGTATAAATAAGAAATTAGGGTTTGTATAAATATGAAGGTTTTTTTATGTATAAATATGAAATTAGGGTTTGTAAAAAAAAATTTATAAATATTAGGGTTTGTAAATTAGGGTATGTATAAAATCCGAAATTAGGGTTTGTAAATTAGGGTATGTATAAAATCCGAAATTAGGGTTTGTATAAATAGGAAATTAGGGTTTGTATAAATAAGAAATTAGTGAAATACATATTAAATTTGACGGAAAATCCATTTTTTTTGTTTAATGTATAAATATGAAATTAGGGTTTGTAAATGTAGAAATATTTTTTGTCACGCACTCCAAACGAGGACATTACATGCAAGAATATTTAAAGCCGGTTGTTGAGGGATTCGATTTTTGAATTTTTTTTTTAGTGTATAAGAAATTAGGGTTTGTAGCTTTGGCAGAAAAATATTGCAGCTTTGGCAGAAAGGAAATTTAAAGCCGGTTGTTGAGGGATTTTTTAATATATTTGATTTGATTTTTTTCCCTAAATAAAAAAGGAAATAAACAAAGGTTATAATTTAGGAATACATTATACATTATATTTTAATGAAATCGATCCCTTAAAAGAAGGGATTTCAACCGAAAACACCCGAGTAGTTTGTATTTGTGAAGTCACACCACTCCATCAACATTTATTTTCCTCCCCACTTTTATTTACGTTTCATACAGTTTTTTTCAGAGCAGTTATTTCCCTCCCCGCGTTTGTATTTGTGAAGTCACACCACTCCATCAATAGTTATATTTTCAGAGCCGGGACTGAAGAAAAACAACTTCGAAAATTCGTCTTTTGAAGCTCTATCGACACGACTCTGTTGTGAAGTAAAAATCGGTATCTTGTGAAGCTCCCCGACACGACTCTCTTCAAAATACCTGTATTTGTGAAGATTTTCTTAAGCTTGACCGAAATGGCCGAAAATAATGGAAGCGAGCAGGTTAGTAGACGAGTTTCCTATTTTTTGTAAATGAAAAGTAGTGCTTTAACGTGTTAGTAATGATCAGTGCTCTTAGATAGGCTTATCTCAAACTTCTGTAGTTTATATTTAGGGTTTATAATTATTGTAGAGATGTTTATATTTAGGGTTTATAATTATTGTAGAGATGTTTATAAAATTAGGGTTTGTAATTATTGTAAATATTGAAAGTGATATGAACAAAAGCGATTATAATTTCCGTGTTTTATTCTGTAAAAGTCTTATATCCGCAAATAAAATATCTGTTATAGAATATATAAATAATACATAGATATACGGAATTTATACAGAGAACGAATTATTTGTTAAGATTCATTTATATTATTAATATATTAGAGTAAAATATTTATAATAAGATACATAATAATATATATATAATATATTAATAAAATACGGAATTTATATATATAATTTTGTATTTATAATATATTTTAATGAAATTTTAATAGATATAATACGGTATTTTACAATTTATATATAATTTATATATTATAATACGGAATTTATATAAATAATTTAGTATTTATTTATGTTATATTATAGTATGTTTTAAATTAAATATAAATATATATAATACGGATATTATTTGACGTATTTTAATATATTTTGTAATGTATTAATGTATTATTTTACATATAAATTAATAATATATTTTAATGAAATATGGAATTTATATATAAATTAAAAATATATATAATACGGAATTTATATATATAAATTTGTATTTATAATATATTTTAATGAAATTTTAATAGATATAATACGGATTTTATTTTACGCACTTGAATATATTTTAATGTATTAATGTATTATTTTACATATAAATATATATCTAAAATATGTGTTTTAAACGATATATATGTTCTAATTAGTGTCTCGTAGACAATTATATATCGCCGTGAAATATGTGTTTTAAACAGAGACATTGCAATTTTATGAATATATTTAATTTATTTAGATGTTGTAATTAGTATATGTCTCGTAGAACATTATTATTCGCCGTAAAATATTTGTTTGCGTGCATTATAGAGCTATACCACTAAATTATGGTGAACTAATTTTTTATTTTTCGTTCATGCAGAGTCAATGGTATTTTTTGAGGTACGTAGCCAGGTCGGCTAAACCTCAAATTATGATTCATTACAAGTGGGATGTGATCCCACTTATCCGCGACACACTGACAGCCGTTGGTGGTGACACCCTATATGTACAATTCTGTGAGACTAGCCTTTTCGGCCATTTGATGGAATGGGAGGGGAGTGTAAGTGCGAGCAAAGCTCTCCACCAGCTCATGTGTCGTGAAGTTTCGTTCGCCGACTATGAATCCAACAACATTTGGTTTCAAATAACGGATCGTCATTTGAAGTTCAGTCCGTTGGAATTCGCCCTGGTCTCGGGGTTTAAGTTTGGGTCATCGACATTTGACCCAACAATGGAGCATGATGCTTCCACGGTTCATGCAAGGGCTGTATTTTGTGGCAATCGGAGATTGAAAATATCCGAGTTGGAGGATATTTTCAGAGAACACGCGGTGAATGGCGCTTCGGCACCAGACTACGTGAAAGTCGCAAATGTGTTGATGTTGCACCTACTTATCTTGGGTGTTCCGAGGCCGAGACTAATCGATGACTTCGTTTAGGTGTTAGTGGACAACCTGAACGAATGGAAGGAATTCCCGTGGGGAGTGTATGCATACCGAGCATTGCTTCACTACAAGCAATTCATCCCCAACACTTTTGCGGGATGTAAAGTGTCTTATGTATTTAGCGGGCCCATTTGAGCCTTACAAGCATGGGCTTACGATTGCATCCCCGAATTCGGGAGGGCTTGTGCGAACTTGGTGGACCGACATGCGCTTACACGTCTGTTGAGGTGGAATTTCCCGAGAGTGAGAGGGACCTTCGCTGGCTTCTTCGACGATGAGGTAAAGAACTATGTTTGTTCACTACAAACAAAAAATGGTAAAATATATTTATACTGTGAAGAACTATAATCTTCTACATATTTATATGTCATAAGAAACCATCACAAATAATATATCTCTATTTAAATTATATAGTTCGCTGTTTATATTTTATTATATTCTAATTATGTAACATTGCGTATTTTATACATAGTTGGAATGTGGAGCGATGGTGGAGGAGGAAGCAGAGCTCTTGACTGATTATTATGTGAGCACGCTGTCCGACGAGGCACCTGGCGTGCCATATAGAGAGCCGGTTGTTGTCCAGTTTGGATCTGAGCATGCCAGAGCAATGAGCATTCCTCGTCCACGCGGCCCTGCAGCACCCCACTCTCCGCCTGCATCCCCACCGGGCATGCAAAGACGATCCGGACAAAATCAGGCTCCGGCGACTTCGGAGGGGTCTAGCAGTCTTGATACTCAAGACATGACTCCTCGAGAGAAAAAGTTTTGGAAGAAGATCAAAAACTTTTTCTCCAAAAATAAGTCGGAGCGGAAGTCAGCGGATGAGGGAGGACAGTCGTACCGCCCAGATAGTCATGTGGAGGAGGGTCGTCGACACTCAGTTTCACATAGTCGCGGCATCTCCGATAGTCGCGGCATCTCCGGTCGACATTCAATTTCTGGTACTCACGGAGCAACTCCGCATGCATCATCTGGTCTGGTCGACCCAGTTGTTGATGCCGTGACTGACAGCAGCGACTCGTCCGTCGCATCCGAGGCACGCACGAAGAAGTTTCATGATCGACCCGTGTCCACCCAGCCGTTGCTGCTTCCATACCATGAGCCCGCGCAGCCTTCTACTTCTCCCAGTCCGGTGTCAGAGGTAGGCTATTACTAGTTTCATGAACAATATTTCAGTATATGATACTATTGTCTGTACCGAGAACTAACATTTATTTTATTGAGAATTGTGTACTTTTTACGAAGATATATACTTATATTTAACGTAAACATTACGTATATAGGAATCCGATGAAGATCACTCGCTATACGGTGATGATTTCTCCGCACCATGGGCACTTATAGTGTCCCCGATACAAGTTGAACCGTTGAAAGTTGTGCCGGCGAAAAATGCCGGTATCAGCTGGAGAGTCGGAAAGAGAAAAGAGAAGGCCCCCGTGGAAGAAGAGCCGAGTAGTCCACGTGGATGTGGAATGCGCACGAAAAGACCCTCTCGTGCAATTACGTCGCCGTATGTTGCCCCGAAGAGGAATCTCGCCCGTTACCTCGGCGATTGGTCTGTCCTTGGCTTCAAGGAATATCGGGCGTGGCGTCGCGCACACAATGAATTTGGTGACCACATCTACACAGCCACGGGATATCATTTGTCGCAATCGTGGTTTGATATCCTCGAAGATGTTTCCAAGATGCTTACCCATAACATGATTGAATGCTATTTGCGTACGTTGAGGAGGCAATTGGCGAGAGGAGACGGTCTACTTCATGGTGTGCAGAGCTGCACAACTCTCATTCTTCCCGTACAGTTTTGGGTAAGTAGGTAATGTTTTATACAAAATTGTTTCTTAAAATTCTAACAATGTGTATTGTATTAGTCTCAAATGCAACATTCTTGGTCGAACAACGGGATGAACGTGGATGCATGGGAACCTGCCTAGGCGCTGAAACAAGCTGCGAGAGAATGGGCACCGGGACTGTAATACGTAAGTTATATCTTCGAATTTAATTAAAATTATTGCGATATATTAGTGTAATGCAGCGAACTAATGTTCTTTTACGGATTGTTATAGTTCATCCTTGTTTGCTTTGTCACCGGAGCTCACTGGGTCACCGTGAGAATCCCTCTGCATACATGGAGTGTCGAGTTGTACGACTCGTTATGGGCGATTTCCGACGAATCATATCGGCAGATGCGGAGAGAGAGCATACAACCGATTACACGGATGATGTACAGATTGTTCGATTACAACACGTACTTCGAACGGGTGTACGGGCAACCACGTAAAGAAGCTTGGCGTGATATGCATTTGGAGGTCTTCGAACGAGCACAGTTCGTACAAAGAGACCAAAACAATTGCGGTGTATATGCCCTATTATCCGTGCATCGGTTAATCGATGGCCTGCCGAGGAAGACCTCGTCCAGAATGAGCTCGACATTTGAAGTATTCGGCATATTATGGGGATGCGAATTTGGTTTATGTGCGTCGTGGTAGAACCGGTTGATGATTAGTTTGTTTTTTAAAAATTATGACATTTATGATTATGTAAGACATTTGATATATCTCTACGGAGATATATGGTATTTATATTTAGATATATTAATTTATTGTACTCCGTATATTTATCTATTACCTATGATATAATATTTTCGTATATAATATTGCAATTTTTCCATAGATAGAAGGTAACGAATCCAACTTTATTGCAATTTCTCTCAATTTTATCAATTTAAATTGAGAGAGTACTATAAATCCAACTTTATCTCAATTTTTCTCTCAATTTTTTCTCAACTTGCATAAAACAACGTAAAATAAATTCAACTTTCTCTAAATCTTGCATAAAATAACGTAAAACAATTTCTCTCAATTTTTCTCAATTTTCTCTCAATTTTTTCTCAATTTTTATCAAAATCTTTCTCTCAAATATTTTCTGAATCTTTCTCTCAATTTTCTCAACTTGCATAAAACAACGTAAAAGTCAGATCTCACAACTTGCATTAAAACAACGTAAAACAATTGCTCTCAATTTTTCGAATATAGAGTACTATAAATCGAACTTTCTCTCAATTTCAACTGACGAAGATTTGTATAACGGTTTACGGGAATTTATAAGTAGTATTCTGAGATCTATGACGTAATATACTTTAAACAATAATGGCGAAACGTAAAAGAGTATAGTTCTCCATACATATTTTATATTTAATATTTAAATGCATAAACGATCGGAATATTATTTATATAGAGATATATAGACATTTTACGGAGAACTATTAATTTTTAGAACTTTAATTGTCATTATACAATATAAGAAACCAACATTCTTCGCATAAACGTCATATGTCGCGGATAGTTAAACATCAAACTTATATAGAGAAACATCGAAAATATATAGAGAAATA
Organism: Lavandula angustifolia; assembly: GCA_028984105.1. Classification (NCBI taxonomy): domain Eukaryota; kingdom Viridiplantae; phylum Streptophyta; class Magnoliopsida; order Lamiales; family Lamiaceae; genus Lavandula; species Lavandula angustifolia. The sequence continues at coordinate 20,460,251 of CM054819.1, forward strand.
AGATCACAGTCTGGTGGGACAAGTCCTCCTTGTATACCCATGCTCTTTGCAGAGGCCACACTTCCTAGATCCTCTAGTTCTTGTACCGACACTTGCCTCTAAGCCAGATCTATATCGCCGTGACCTCGGCCGACCGACGGATCTTCTCGTCAAGGGAGGGAGCACTGTTGGCACATTTGATATTTCTTCGTGCACGGTCCAGAGCTGTAGTGGAGGTAACGCATGAAACTGGTGATCATATAAATCTCTATGAACTTCCGTACTGTAGAGCGCCGATATGAATTCATACATATCGTTGCCGCTGTGACTGTCGGTAACTTTTTGTTAGTGTACTTATAACAGAAATAGTTTGTAAGGGAATATATTAAAACTAATGAACACTTACATAATAGCGGCTGCAGCATGCTTGCATGGAATAAGATCTAGATCGAATTTACGACAGTGGCAGCTTCGTCTTGCTCCTAACCGGACCTTAAAATCTCGTTCCCCATCGTTCACTATGAAAACGTCCTTTCCAACGATTGTCACTGGATACATACGTCCTCTTTCAACCTGCTCGTGCAACTTCATTTTAGCAACCTCGACTAGGCTATGGTCGTGTGCATGCATGTTCGCCCGCCGCTCGTTGAACCAACTCTCCATGATGAACCACACGGTATTAATTAGGGAACATATCGGCAAATGTCGGGCCCACAATAGCCTCGCGTTGAATGACTCGACGCAATTTGACGTCAAAAAATAGTAACGCCGAGAAGTGCAATGCGAGAGGGCCCACCGTTCTGGACCAATGTCCATGACTTTATCGTGTGCCTCCTGACTCTTCGCCTTTAGTGAAGCCATTTTTCTTCGAAACTCTGATTTTGTGTATGCTTTGGCGGCCCTACGGAATATCCTTACTGCTGCGCGACCGTAATGAGCGAGGTTGTTGCTCAGATGGACGCAACACAGACAATGAGTTGCCTCGGGATACACCTCTTCAACGGCATGCTTAATACTCGCGTGTTGGTCAGACACGGTGACTAGGCCCTCGGTCGGCGGGTACACTGTCCTTAATTTGGTCATAAACCATGTCCACGAATCATTATTCTCTATCGAGCCAATGCCTATCGCAAGCGGCAGGACTTGCTCGTTGCAGTCTTTCGTCACTGCTACGAATAGCATGACGGTATTCTTCCCTTTCAGATGTGTGCCATCAACTACGATGACATGCCTCAAGTTAAACATAAACGCATTTATGCACGGGCCCTACGCTATAAAAACGTACTCGAACCGATTGTCTTCCCCGATGCTGTAATGAGTTATCGTTCCGGGTTTAACTGCTCCAGCATATGGAGGTACTTGGGTATCAGCTTATAAGAATCGTCGTGGTTGCCGTAAATCATCGTGATGGCCATGTTCCGACCACGAAGTGCCTTGTAGTACTTAACTTCGACACCGAATCTACGACGCAACTCGTCAATGATGTCGCGAGGCCTTATCATGGACCCCTCTCTCCGTATTTGTCGGCTGAAATATACATCGATAGTCTTCGCACTCACAGTTCTTGGCACCAATCGTTCGAAGTCGAACTCACATGTGTGCTTCTTGTCCACCTTATATATTTCCTAAACATATGCATCCTTTTTCGCATGCAACATAAAAGGACACGACTTCCCGTGCAAACACCCGAACTAGGTATATTTCCTGTCAGCTTTTAACACCATAAAAGACCGTCGATGCTCTAAGTGCCACACTCCCACGGCCCCCGTAAGCTCGTCTCTACTCCAGAAGATCGAATCCACCTCAAGAACGCCGTCGTTAACCGCATCCAAATCAGGACATCCAATGATGCCGGTTTGAGCGATAGGGAAGAACGGAACTAGCCAGTTTGCTATATCCGGAATTGAGTCGCCATCTTCCTCGTCCAACGACGAAAAGGTGATGGGTAGGTTACTCGGTTGTTCGAGTAATGTCATTAACCGATTGTAACCACCCTCGTTTCGCATCCACGTTGCAAACTCCAACATGGTACCGTAGATGCTTTGATGTTCGCGTTGCTCGTCTTCATCGGACTCCTCTTCGGCAGTGTAATCCGGATCATCTGAATCCGTCGAATCTTCGTTATGTGTTTTTTGTTCTACCTCCTCCTCCGCTTCCGCCTCCTCCTCCTCCTAGTTTTCCTCCTCCTCTTGCTCCACCTCCTCGTATTCCTCCTCCTCTCGGCCGTCACCGAAGTACTTTTGTCTGTCGAAATCCCTAATGGATTGCTCAACTAGGTCCCGATCATCATAATAAGGGACATGTGTTCGGGTTTGCCACATACTTGTTTCAGCCCGATCACTCGGACTCGTCGTCACAACACAGACAGTGGGATCTACCTCGAAGTCGATGAGTCGATTTAAATCTTCATCACTCGTCATTAGTGACTTCACTAGCCGACCGACGCGATTTCTCTCGAGGGAATACAATAGATACGGGGTACGCATCCAATTAGTTTGCGTTATTGAATCAATAGTTGCTCTTAGAGATGAAAACGAAAGTAGACAGTGCGGAATTGCTGCAAGTTGTTCATCCCTATATTTGTATTTGAACCCTCGAATATTCCTCCATACTTGACTGTGATTCGTGTCCATTCGGACATCTAAACACATTTTAAAATATATAAAATCTTAGTTCTCAGTAAAATGTTGTATATCTACGTAATAATGTAAATGTAATAAAAATACGAAGAACTATAATACATTTTTATCCTATAAACAACATAATACATGAAATATAATTTTTAATTAAGTAATATGTTTATAATCTCAGTAAAAACTTCGTATCATGAAATTCTCTAAAATTAATATAGGAAACAGAGAACTATATCACATTTTGCGTAGTAAAATCCGTCTTGAATAATTAATGCAATATTAATAATATTTACAATGTCACGTTTTAAATATATATTCAGTGTAACCCTATTTACAATGTAACATTATTTAAATCCACATAAACGCTTTAAATATGTACAAAATTACGGATAGGGATTAAAATATGTTACATAGAAAATGTTTTAAATTATGTACAACATACCTTGTGCGAAAAAGGATGCAGATGTAGATAGAGACCGAACTTTGCGCAAAATACGAAACTTATTTTTTTTCCTCTCTCTAATACTTTCTCTCTCTAAACTGAAGATATAATGTCTCTCTAAACTGACGATATAACCTCTTTATATATAATTGGGTTCACTATTATTTCATGAATTAAATAATGTAGAATTAAAATTAAAATAAAACTGTTCCTTTTTGTCACCGCATGCATGCTCTATACTGTCAATTTTGTCGCTGCATGCATGCTTCCATACAATAATTTTTTTTCGCTGCATGCATGCTGTCCTTGGTTGCACATAAATTTTTTTCGCTGCTGCATGCACACACAAATTAAATAAATAAATAAGATACACAAATTAAATTAAATTAAATAAGATACACAAATTAAATAAGATTAAATTACAAAGTCCAAAAATAAGATACTTAAATAATTTCATTAATTAAATAATCCCTCAACTGTCGAATTTACACAAATTAAATTAAATTTATTAAATAAGATACACAAATTAAATAAGATTAAATCACAATTTCCGAAAATAACATACTTAATTTGAATTGAACTGCTTCAATCAAAGTTTGACTCACTTTTTCAAAATTCAAGACTGTACAGCCTGACGGGATAGCTGGAAATCGTCTTTACCTGCTGACGAGATGGGTGATGTGGGGACAACATAGGGCTATCATGTGCAGGCTATGGTCTAGACCTCTTTTTGGAGGGTAAAAAAGAACATATGGGCATTAATGCATTTTTGATAGAAAGTAGCGTTCAATGCATTTCCCAAATTGGAAATGAGTATTTCTGCACATCACCCTTAGTAGAACCTCTCATGTCAACATTGTCAAATCTCTTGGGGTTTTACTATGGTAGAAAGAGAAGTGCTCTAGTCTATGAATTTATGCCCAACAAATCCTTGGACAAGTACATAAGCTAGCATGCATCTACAGATGCAGAATGTTCCTTGGAGTTGGACAAGCTATATGAGATTGCACTTGGAGTTGCTCAAGGTCTTGAGTACTTGCACAGTGGTTGCAACACGAGGATCGTGCATTTTGACATCAAGCCTCAGAACATTCTTTTGGATGAAGAATTTTGCCCCAAGATTTCTGATTTTGGGCTTGCTAATTTGTTCAAGCAGAAGCAAAGTAAACCATCAGTTTTTGGTGCAAGAGGAGCTAAATTGTTCTCCTGAAATTTCGGAGCAGTTTCTCACAAGTCTGATGTGTGTAGCTATGGAATGATGCTTCTTGAAATGGAGGGAAGCAAGAAAATAGTTGAAACTGAGCCTATCCAAACTAGTGAAGATTATTTTCATGAGAAAATTTACGAGTATGTAGTGCTCAAGAAGAGAGAATTGACTGATTTCATGATGGAAGAGAACGAAGAAAATGTAAGGAAAATGTTAATAGTGGGGATTTGGTGTATCCAGACAGCACCATCGGGCATGCCGTCAATGAGTAAGGTTGTGGAGATGTTGGAAGCCTGCAGTCTATACAAATTCCTCCAAAGCCAGTTCTCCCTTCTCTCAAGCTGTCGGGATCAGCAGAATTTTCATCTTTTGAGAATATGAACACTGAAAACTCAAGGATAGCTACTGCATGACGATGTCTTAGAAATATAGGCTTCATTTTTATTTTTTGATAAGCAAGGTCAAACAATGTGTAAGTTTGACTCTTGCAATGTTATTACTTATGAGTAATGTACCTGCATGTAAACTTCAGAATGAAATGCAAATTTTGAGGTGTTCAGCTAAGCTTATGTTGAAGAGCTTATAAAGGATCTGCATACAATGTGTTGTTTTTTTCGGCTCATAAGATTTAATCTTATCCGGCTCATTTTAGGCCCTATTTATCTTTGACTGGATTACAATAAGTATCTTAGGATTACGTTCTTTTGATGCTCACTTAATATAATATAGGGTTAAGGTGCATAAATACTCTTGATGTTTATAGTAAAGAGCAAATATACCCTTGAAGTATGTTCTGTGCAAATATGTCTTGACTTTTAAAGATAATGGTGCATATATTCCTAACAGTTAACACCCTGAAACCACAATTAGTTTCTTGGGCAAATATGTAAATTTTCATGTTATCCATCTCTCTTTAAACTTCATCTTCTGGTCGAGCACGATTTCATCGTGAAAACCGTGAACCAAATACAGTCTATAAACATCTGCAACATACAACTAGAATAATACTAGCACAGTGAGAAAGCAGGGATCGAATCCATAGGGAATGGCCAGATTTAAACAAGTTGCCTCTAAAGACCGAAAAAGGATTTTGTTAGTAACCACCATGAAGTTTGAGCTTAATTAACACTAGTCCAACCCCCCAAGTAAAGTACTGTTACAAATAACAAAGAAAATAGTAGATTTAGACATGAAGCAACATAAAATAAGCCAAATTTGATACATGAACATTCGGTTTGATAACCAGCTACTAATTCTTCTTCTGCTTGTAGTAAATCAAAAGGTAATCTCTCACACTCGGCTAGAGAAGAAATTAGAAAAATGATAAACCCTATAGGTTGACGCCACAAATTCCATCCCCAAAAACCAATAAATCATAAATTGTGCAATGAAAACAGACGATTAAAACAAATATTGAAAACAACTCGGCTTTGGGCAGATCCACACTGATCGGCCTCCAATCGATTCTAAGATTAATTGGTTTCCTAAGGTTGCCCGGCTAAGATGTCGTGTTGAGCACGAACGCACCTAAATCTTATTCTTGAAATGAAGAAGAAATGTTGAGAATTAACCTACTCCCTACCCTAGTGTCGATCTACCATGTTGAGCGTCGCATAGATCTACAACTGGAGCAATAAAATCCAAGAAACCGAACTAGCAAAGTTACCCATATTGAGCATGAAAGTAACTCTACCATCTGCCCTGCCCGTTCAACACCAACCCAGTTAGCCTAGAGTGATCAATCCTATGTTATCTTAATCAAGCATCTACATAGATCTGGCAAGAAACACTTGGTTAACCAATTTTAAGCACGTTAAGATCTCATGGAAGGCAAGGATCGGGTGTTTCACTGCCCTAGCCGAATTTAAGGCTTATCTACACATATTTAAACTAAGAAAGCAAGCTAACATTCAAGGGAATAACATCATAAGTGCAGAAAATCTAAATGGAAGAGCAATAACTTCTGAAATCCTTAAATGCGCGAAATAACGGTGCATATTTAAATGAGAGCAACAGAACAGAAAACGAAAAATATTACTAAGGCAAATCTTCGAACCGTAAATGCTTGAGCCGGACGAGAATTAAAGAGCATTAACTTCTTGAGCTTGAAGGATGAAGAACATTAACTAAACTAGAGAGTGTTTTTAAAAGTAGAGAGATAAACTAGTCTAAAGTGATATGAGAGTTGTTGAGAGATTTTCCCTTTTTTACTATTACAATACCAAAATATAATAAGATCAAAAGATGTTGTCTTGTCCAACACATGGGGTCTTTCTTGAGGCTCTCCAAGAATTTAATGCAATAGGGACGGATTTGACTCCATGTGGCAAAGTTGTGGGAGGCCAGTTGCTATTTCAGGAACCCCTTGCCCTGTTGGGCGGCTGGTGGTAGGAAAAGTTGTCCTGCTACAGTACTTTCTGCACCACCTTCCTTTTGTAGCTATGCATCTTCTTCCATCAAGAATCAACTTTCCCGCTATTTTCCTTCCAAATTAATGTGTTGGGTCTCTAAACATCTTCATTGGGTCTCTAAACATCTTCATTTAATCCCTTTCTTCGGCCCACTAACGTTGACCCAATTGGTAGAGCCCAAATATGACCAGATCTTCAAATTCTGGCCAAAATCTCCTTAATCCACATCCTTGCATGCATGCAGCTTCGTATCCGCACTTAGGCAATATTCACTATCTATTCCGCCTTTTTCCACCTTCTACACGAATAAACATGACACAAACATGCGTAATATCGGTAATAAAAAGCAGCAAATACGTGCTTATCACCTTCATACGAGTGATATCCCTCGACATTTATGTAAGTCAAAATGGCAACCACATATGCCCCAAGCACGACCACAACCGCCGCGAGACTGCCGCTGATGTTCAGACAAGGCGAACCCCAGATCTGCCCCGCCCCGCCCGATCAACAATGCGTGGAAGAATAGTGGGTCACCGCCATATCCATCCCATGCGCGAGAAGGAACGCCCAATTTAGTGGTTTGTGTGCCAGTTTTTTATCGGGAGTAATGAAGAACTGGCTGAGGCCTCCAACTCCAGCTGGTGGGATTTGTTGCAACTGCTGGAGTGGAACACCGGAACTCCGGAACTTGAACGCACGTAGTATTATCTAGAGGCGGAGGTTTTCTTCATTTTCAGGCTGGACTTGTTTCCTCTGGAATATTCCAAACCATTTGCCCACCCGACACTTGTACTTCACGAATATATTTGTCCTAAATTTGTTCTCAGAAAATAATCACAAATGGAATTTAACTAACTAAACCTATATCAAAGAAAACTTCATCATTACATTAATACCTATCAAGCATGTGAATTGCGATTAATTTAAACGAGAAAGGGAGGTTTGAATTTGGGCAGGTGTCTCCGTTGGAAGCAAACCTTTTAAACACTTGAACAACAATGAAACATAAAGAGGGAAATTGAAGATTTGTATGAAAATTTGTATGTATTCGGGCCACAACATACTTCAAGGGCATATTTGCTTTTTACAATAAACATCAAGAGTATTTATGCACTTTAACCCTATAACATAATATAGCAGTGCGGATTTTCCTCGTTATTAAAGACAACTAGAATGGAAAAAATTACGTCGGACTTTTTGAATTCTTGATTCTGTTAGGTCTTCGTATACAAATTCCAGCACTGTATTTGCAAGTCCAGTTTTCTCCAACTGGATGTCTTTACTTTCCTTTTCCGTTGCTATTGAATTTGAAGACCAATCAAAAATCAATTAATTGATCCAAAAAAATCAAGCCAAAAGAACTGAATTCAATTTATTTTTTACAATCGGATTGTCTTGGTATTTCTTTTGAGTCTAATTTCCCGATCAATTGATTTTTCTAGTGGCAAGGTTTGGTTTTTTTAATTTGTTGGTGGGATTTAACCCATGACCTTTGGCACAGGCTACCCATCTTGACCGCTATATTATCCCATGGAGATAGGTTATTATCTATTTATTCTTGGTAATGTGTATCCTACAACTTCGAATTTCAACAATTCCTTTATAAGTCAATTTTTTGCACATAGTAAAATACATTTTACTTTGTGTGGTTTGTGAAACGGATTATCGATGGCACACTTTAGTTCCATAACTCAACCAAGTAGATGTCAACATCCTCAGTTCAAGGTTTCAAGCTTCCTACTTGAAACACGACCATTTTACTAGAATAACAGTATAACACATTAAATAACGCAACCATTTCAATAGAATAAGTCTGCCCCGGTTGTTCTAACAGAAGCTTCTTTAAGCTTATTCTTGGAAAAAATTGCTCAAATTTTCCTACTCATTATTCGGACTGTCGGTACCACAAAAGTTTGTACGTATCAGGTCCACTTTTTTTAATAAAAAATGTCACATGTCAATATCCTTGTGGTGTGGTGCACAGAAGAATATACAAAAATGGTACATACATGCAGCTCCATGTCGGGACACATTGATCAATTTAAAATGATGATGGACTACTCAACATTCTTGTAACCATTTTCCCTTCCTCTCAACAAAAAAAGAAAAAATAAAGTTCACATTCTCATCCACAAACAAATGAATCCAAAGCTTAATCGAGGATTTCTCCCCTTCATCCTCGTGAGCCTCACAGGGTCGTCCCTGACATTTTTGGTGCCCTGTGCAACAGTAAAAAACTATAAACCATACGTAACAATACAAAATTTTATCATATATCACATATCACAAATGAGCTCGAGACAAAAAAAACTATAAACCAATAAACAACAAATATCAAACTAAAGGTATAACAAACTAAATTTTTTTACCTCCAAAGAACTGGAGAGGCGAAACGAGCCAATGACAAGTGGGCTAGAGAAGAAATTGTGGCGGACTCACTACTAACGCAAACGATGAAGACAAGACTCATGAATTAAAATGGAGTCGAGAGATATAGCATATAAGCGAAACTCGAGAGACATAGACGAGGAATGAGGAATTGATGATGTTATTCTTAATAAATAGTAATAATATGTTATTTTCTATTTCGATTCCTTTTTCAAAATAAATATTAAAAAAATATTTAAAATATAAAATTAGTAACAAAAATAAAATCCCACTTTTTAATGTTGATTTCCATTTATGTGTCTTTCAAGTTTCAAGTGGGCCAATTCATTAATGGGTTGTTTTGGTTTAACTAATAAATATAGTGTGATGGGCTTAATTCTAAATAATTTATATATATATATACACAACGATATGTGGGCTGGTGCCCTCAAATTTTTGGGACCCTGTGCAGTTGGGCCGGCTGCACAGGCCCAGGGCCGGGCCTGGAGCCTCATAATTGTAGGAATCCCCAGTTGTGTCTGTCAAAACGACCACAAAACTTGTAGGCAGCCATTTAATTGTGGAAAAAACAGCTTAAGTAGTATTATAAGCTACACCTCCTATGGTGCAAATCGGGTGTCTAGTTGCGGCTATCCAAGCTATGAGCTCAATTGCCATTACGGTGTTCCCATGCTCTACATGTTGTCCTTACTCTATCGCATCGTTGGTTATGATTATCTGACGTGGACCGTGCGGGTGGCGAGAAACGACCTATGGAACACCATATGTCGAACTTCTCTGATGATCAACAAAACCATAAATCAAAGCCTTTTTAGTTACTACGCCCCTGCTAACGACCAAAGCGTAACTCTTAGTATACGTATGCATCGGTGGGGTACCACAGTGCTGCTACCCAACCAGTTCGAAAACGGAGGGGACGAAACTAATAGTAAACTGGGCCTTGATAAGCCTATATTTGTAGTTCATTTGTCTATTTAATTTGTGTATTATTGGTGATGATAGTGCAATTTTCTAGCCAAAATGGAGGAAAATGGCGGAATTTCAAATAAGATGAAAGAAGTGCAAAGATCTGGCCCTTGGTGTTCTTTTTTGCCCAAAGCTCAAGAAACTAGGCTGCAGAGAGTCAATATGGGTTTCTGTCGTGTTGAGCCGAAGGAAAGAAATAATAAGAGTTGAAGCCCAGGAACTTGGCCCATTACTTCTGCTGCTGATCCTGGCGAGAAATGAAAGTATGTAACAGTACAAAGTACAAGTCAGATCAGCTATTGTCTAACAGACCATGATTTTACCCATCAGACTCCGCACCAACTCCCTGCAGGATTCCAGTTATCAAGGGAAGATATTTTCTGGACGGGAAAAAGGGAGCAGGATATATATCAACTTTATCTTCATCTTCTTCATCAACCATTATATAGAAAAATTGCTCCCTTAGTGTAGAAAATTCTCTTTCAAGTTCTACAAATACCGCCATTAGTATAGCTCTCAAAAATCTTTTATTTTCTGCCTAGTTCAGTAAGCTTTACATTCTGCCTGGTGTAGCTTTGAGCTCTCTTGGAGGATAAGACTCTCTTTAATGTAAGTATTGGTTTACTCTGTTTTCAGTTCAAGCTTTTAATGTTAACATTTATTTCTCTTGTAACTTCATTTATTGTTCCGCCTTATTGTTCTACACATGAGTTTGATTTGTTTATGTTACCTTTCTGTTTGAATCTCCTTAGAAGAATAGAATGTTGTACTTTCATACTCTTTACATTTCGTGCCTTTAGATCTACATGTTTTTAGTCTTGTACTTGTCATTCCCTCTCCTTGAAATTGTTAGTTCATGTTTATTTCATCCCATTTTAGGAAGCTTTGTTACTATGTCATTCTATTCTAGATCTACACTATGCTTTATTTTGGTGATCGTTGTTTTCACCAAATAAATCCTGCAAGAATTGATAGAACTTAGATTAGTATAGCAACAGGTATCGAACACAGGGAATGAAGAATTTTGAACCTAAAATTCTTATTAATCGAGATTTTGGTTAGCAACCACGTAATTTTTGGACTCACTAAACTAGGCACGAAAATAAATAACGAAAATGAAATAATCAAATTTATCAAGCAAGAAAAACGGGTTCAGCAAAATGTTCCACACGCACGAACAATCGATCCTTGAAACTAAAGATTAATTAATCCCCCTTAGATCAATTAGTTGTAGGACACCGTAATTAAACTAACACGTCCTCTATTCCCCCTTATTTATTCGGTAATCGACATGGTGTGCATTGAAACGACTACTACCCTAAATTAAATGCAACCTACGTTAGTGGGCAACTAATAGATTTAACACCTAATCAACTTTAAGAACTAAGGGAACCCAATTTAGGAGCCTACTCGTATGGTGGGCATCTAATAGTATCCTACCAAATTAATCATATTGTTCAAAGAACAATTATGCTACTTATTTAGCCTAATCCCACGAGAAACGATGGAAGTACTAAATTAGCTATGAATTAAATTAACATAGGGTGATCAAGCCTAAATTAATTAATCCAATTAATTAACCTAAATTAATCTAGAACCTAAGTGATTAATTATTAGGCCTAAGTCTCACGAATTAAGTTGTGCGCGTTTCACATTTTACTGAACCCTAAAAGGAATTTAGCTACGCATTTCGGTCCAACTGGGCAAGCAGACCGTAAAACTGGGCAGAACAAATAACATGCTGAAAAATCGAAATTAACTTATACGAAAATTATGACAATCAAAACTACCGATTTGAAAACTAGGAACACGAAATTTAACACGAAATTTAACCCTAATCAACTTTGAAAAATTAAAAATCCATAAACCCTAATTATCCAAATCAATCCAAGCAACATAATTCCAAATCAAGTATCGAAAATTAAATAACATGAGTTTGTTTTCTAGAATTGCACCTAAAAATCGAACGGGTGAAAACGAAGGATGAAAATAACTCGGACAACTCTCTCGGTTTCGGAACGGCGGTAACGATGATCTCGGCTTCGGCTTTGGAACGGCGATCGGTGAATGGAGGTCTTCAGCGGTGATCGGAATCTCTCACGGTGGTCGGCGGCTATAGATTGTGCTGGAGTCTCCTCGTGCTTTCGGCGATGATGATGATGAATGAAAAATATGATATGAATCCGTCTCTTCTTCCTCAGTTTATGTAACGCCCCAATTTTCATAACTTTTTAAGGGGACGTCACCTCGTGCATAAATTTAATCTTCTCAATTTAATTTTCAAAAAATATAGTCAAATCGGATATGTAATTATTGGAATAATTGTTGGAGACTCAAATAATGGATATGCAAGCATGATAACTTATATGCTGTTCTCTATCTCCATGAATATAGGAGCTTTTGCTTGCATTGTATTATTTGGTCTACATACGGGAACTGATAACATTCGAGATTATGCGGGATTATACACGAAAGATCCTTTTTTGGCTCTTCATAACTTTTTAAGGGGACGTCACCTCGTGCATAAATTTAATCTTCTCAATTTAATTTTCAAAAAATATAGATTTATGAAAACAATAAGGTTTTAATGCATTTTATAAAAGCGGAAGTCTTGAATCAAAAACATATGCAACTTCAAGTTCAGTGAATTAAATAGAGACAAAAAAAGCATAGTTCAAGATGAAAACTAAATTAATGCGATAAAAAGTGTTTTAAATCCTTTCACGTGTGTGACCATCACCATCAGCCACCTCAAGCATCTGCCGGACCATGATCTGAAAATGTAAAATTATAAGGGGTGAGTACGACTACTCAGTGGGAGATGTACACATTTATCAAAATTCTAAATCACACCGATAAGACATGGAAAATTAGATCATGCAAAGAGATACTCGGTCACACAGACCACATGAACTTTTCAAACAGTCCGATTTCGACTGACGGCCGGATTTTGACCGATTTTTCATAGAGGATCCGATTTCGATCCTATGGCCCGATTTCGACCATTGCCTTTCCTTTCAGGATCCGATTTCGATCCTAGGGCCCGATTTCGACCCTTCCTTTCATGCCTGTCATAATCACATGAAATATCGAGCACAATGTATAATAAAAATAAACGGTAACATTTCTCACCTTAACCTTGACTTGATGAAAAATAATGGATATCAATGTTTAAGTCCTGCGCGCCGATCCTAAACATGGAATTAAATCTTAATAATTTGCACATGGAATTTCATGCATGCATCAACAATTTCAATAATTCATAAATAGACATAGATCAAAATAATCAAACAAACATATATCATACCTAATACACTTATTAACATGCAATTTTAATGGTTTCAAATAGTAACAAACTTAAGTATATTAAACACATGATCAATAATAGATCTCTAACATGAACAACATGTCATATATACCATCATAGTAAAACTTATCATGATCTATAATTCATTTAATAGTAATATGAAAACTCTTGTTTTTCTATCTACATGCATGTTGACAAAAGAATCTGGCACATCAAGAAATAAATTAACAAATAAATACCAAACGTATCCTAAAAATTCTATATTTTTAACATGAATGACCTAACATGTATTATATCCTATTAATATTTAGCATAGTCGAAAAAAACTCAAATAAAACATGAAAAATAATTTTCCTATCAAGCTTATGGACATGCTGTCAAAAACTGGCAGGTTACGAATAACAATTTTAAAAAAATACTTATCATGCTTGAAAAATTCTACAAAATTAATAACGTATACTAGACATACCTATAAAGACGACCCTAAATTTTCACGATAATACGATGATGGGAAGATATGGAAATAATTCTTGAAACTGTTCGCAGATATGCAGTCAGATTTTCGAAAATTTTATGGGATGCTATATTATGAGCGACTAAGGGGTATTTATAAGCCTAAAAATCAATATCTAAATATCCCTAATCCTATAAGGTATCAAATATATTTTACCCATATTTATTTTCGTGCTTATATAATTTGTATAGAATTTAGTCTATCACTTACCATATAAGAGATTCAATCCTAGATAAATTAGGATATGGATAAACACAACTAGATTTTTATCCTAAAACATGTATATCACAAATATAATATCTATTTTATTCATAAAACATAATTTCAAATTATCTCATAATAACTAAATACAATATAAAATATTATATCAATTTATGAATCTAGTAGGTTTAGGAAATCTAAAATAAATAAATATTTTTCTTTCCCTATAATTATTAATTATAACATGATTTCTAAATAAATAAATAAACATTAAAATCATAATACAAATATAAATAAACACCTTTAAGATCAAAAATAAATTTACAAACCAAAAATGATTTAATGACAAATGAGACATATGCTTTAATTTTCCTTTAAATTTCTAAGGCGCGACTTACAGAACTAAAACACTTGATAACATGCATGGATAGATATGCAATGCATTTTATATTGAAAATTTTTGGGGCGTTACAGTTTATTTCATTTCCTTGCTTCAGTATGAGTAGCTAAGTCCAAGATCTGGCTAGAACCCATGAGATGTGTTAATGTGCTTAAAAATTGGTTAAGCTAGAATTTTAATCGAACTCTGTGTTGGTAGGTTAGTGAACTGCTTAGGCCTGTCCAGTCTGGGTAGGTGGTTGCTTTCTGTAACTAAGCTTTTGCTTTGTATGCTCAACATCGATAAAAGCTTTGTCCTGATTCCCTTATTCTTAATGCTCCCTAGTAGTAACCTAGTCATTGCTCAACAAGGTAGGTTAACTGATTGGGTAGGTGACTATTTCTATGCTCAACATGATAGTCACACTTGCGTAAAAGGATTGGACGCCCTTGTGCTCAACATAGCATCCTAGCCAGGTAGTCTTAGCTAAACCAATTTATCTAGTAATCTAGGATCGAAGAGGGAGTGGTGTGGAATTAGCCTTTATTATCCGTGGTAATCACCTGTTATTTATTACATGTTATTCTTCTGCCCGGTTTTAGATAACTCAAAGTTAATGGTGGATGTTAGCAAAAAAACTTAGGTCATTAGCAAATGCTTGTTTATCTCACCCGTTCCCTGTGGATCGACCATGCTTCCGCTCTTACTAATTGTTTAGTTTAGTGTTCTGTTCAGGAGAGATATTTATCTGGTCCGTCGATTCTTGCGACGGAATTGTGCTCGATCAGGCCTGCCGGAAACTGGCATTACTTGCACCACTAAGATTTCGGTTAGGGTGAATGAAACTACGGCTGCGAAATTAGCAAATCCTGATACTGGGAGCCCTGTGCCTGTAAGCAACTTAGTTCTGTTGTAGTGTTCTCTTCAAAGTAGATTTTCAATATAGTGGTCAGCGGATGATGACTGCGCTCATGGGCGGATCCAAGGGGGGGCGGGTGGGTGCAATCGCCCCCCCGAATTTTTGTGCAATACTACGAGTTATCTTTTATTTCTAGAAATTTTTATACTTGTTCCAATTAAATTTTCGAATTCGCCCACCCTCCGAAATTTTTTAATTTGTTATCCTAACTTTGAAAAAAAACAAAAAAGATATAATAAGTGTCACATATTTTAGTGGAGGTGTAAATTTTGAGTTTTGGATACCTAGTTTGGTAGAGTCAACTTATATAACTTGATGCAGTTAATATACTATGTTTTTTATTTGATGCAATTAATATATTATGTTTGTGTTTTCTTTTTTCATGTACTTATTGATATAAAATTAAGAACATTTGAAGTATAAATAAACTATCATTTAAATATTTATTAATTCCTCAGTTAGATATTATTATTCTTCATAATTTCCTCTAACTAAATTTAGAATGATGTCAAAATAGGATTGTGTACTTCTATCCTTTTTCCAGCATATTTGGGGTTTCGTAACGGTGGAAACTGTGTTTGTGTGGCATACAATCTGCACATTGCAGGAGTATCTGTATATGCCCCTCTAGTTATATTATCTTTCTTTGTCTTCTATTACCCGAAATCATCAAGACTGCAATCTCTGGACCTAGAGAGTGATCAGAATGTGGAAAATTGTCTACTCAACTATGAATCTCTAGCTCCAACAAGATATAGCTACTCGGATATCAAGAAAATGACAAAATCCTTTAAAGATATGCTAGGCCAAGGAGGATATGGCATCGTATACAAAGGGGATCTACCTGAGGGTCAGCTTGTTGCGGTGAAGGTCTTAACTGATTCTACTGAGTCCCACGACAATGCAGAAAAATTCATTAATGAAGTTTCCACTATCAGTAGAACTTCCCATGTCAAAATTGTCAATCTCTTGGGATTTTCCTATGACAAAAAGAGAAGGGTTCTTTTCTATGAGTTTATGCCCAACAAATCCTTGGACAAGTATATAAGCAAGCATGGATCGAGAGATTCGGAATGTTCTTTGGAGAAGGGTTAATTGAGATTGCGTTTGGAGTTGCTCGAGAGGTTTAGAATACTTGCACTGAGGTTGCAACACGAGGATCGTGCATTTTGACATCAAGCCTCATAATATTCTTTTGGATGATGATTTTTGCCCCAAGATTTCTGATTTTGATTAAACAGAAGCATAGCAAAATATCAGCGTTTGGTGCAAGAGGAACTCTAGGGTATATAGCTTCAGAGGTATTCTCCAGAAATTTTGGAGTAGTTTCTCACAAATCTGACGTCTATAGCTATGGGATGATGCTACTTAAAGTGAGCCTATCTAATCCACTGAAAACTATTTTCCTGAGAAAATTTGTCAGAAACAGAGAATTGGCCGGTTTCGAGATAGAAGAGAAAGAAGAAACTGTGAGGAAAATGTTAATGGTTGGAATTTGGTGTATTCAGACAACACCATCAGAGAGGCTGTCAATGAGTAAGAGCATCTCCAAGGAGAAACGCTACATTTTACATTATTTTTCATTTTATGCTCCAACCATTTCTTTCACATTTTACACTAAAATGAAATATTCTATTTTGATCTTTTCATTTTTGAATTAACTTAACAATTTATTGCATATTATATTTTCTTATATTAATATTTTTAAAATTCTATTTTTATAAGTAGTACTTAAGATAAATTACAATGGAATAAAATCAATATAATTTGTATATTATTTTATTTTAAATATATTTACATATAGTAATAATCTTAATTTATTATATGATAATTATGATTAATTATATAATTATATATAATTTTATTTATCCATATAAAATTAATAAAATAAAGTAAAAAAATAATTAAAATTGTAATGTTAGCGTTAATGGTGTCACACCGTATGGGATGGAATATTGTTCAATAACACTATTCTAGTGTAGAATATAGTGTACTGTTGGAGTGAAACACTAACTAAAATTTTGTTTAATGTCATATGTAGTGCATCATTGGAAATGTGTGGAGATGGTCTGCAGTCTATACAAATTCCTCCAAAGCCTGTTTTCCTTTCTCTTAAGCTGTCAGAACCCTTACAATTTTCATCTCTGTTAATATTGACAACGAAAATTGAGGTTAGCTACTGCATGACGATGTCTTAGAAGTGTAGGCTTCATTTTTTATTTTATTTTTGTAAGCAAAGCCAAAGAATGTATAAGTTTCGACTCTTGAAATGCTATGACTTATGACTTATTACAGTATATTTTAGGATTATTTTATCAAAGATCTTCTGATGTGCGGTTAATGTGTGCCTACTCCTTACTAACCTCGGTTCCTTTCCTTCAAATACATCGATAAAGTAATATTCGATAAAGTAATAATCTCGTTAAGATAATAATTTTTTTCGGTCTCGATATGAGTTAATGCACTAAAATAATGTTCGATAAAGTAATAATCTCATTAAAGGAATATTTTTCTTGGTCCCAAGTTATTACTTTATCGAGGTTTAATTGTACTTATACCTAGGCCAAATAGAAAGTTTTTAGCTACCTGGGTATTTCTCATTTTGATTTTGAAGCTGTTAAGATAAAATTCAGTGCTTCAGCTGTTAGTTCTGTATTTTCCTCTCTCTTTCTATCCGAGTATGAACCTATGACAAATCTAGACATCATTTAATGTTTGTTGAATAAAAATGAGTCGAAGACTTGCAATTTTTGACTAACTTGGCCAATTAGGTGTTACCATCCTCTGTTCAATTCCCCACTCCTTAGAGGGTGTTTGCAACTGCTTTTGAAAAGTGCTTATCTGCTTTTTTAATCCTATAAGCACTTATTTCGTGTTTGGAAAAATTGTTTTTGCGGTGGATTCTCTAAAAATAAACAGAAAAATTGCTTAAAGTTATAAGCAACCCTTTAGGTGCTTTTGCAACTTAACGCAATTTATTTCCGGAAAATACCCTTAACCTAAAAATCTCACAACCAAAAAAAACGCCGTCTTTTATTTTCTCTCTTCTTCCCTTTCCTCTATCAAACCCTCCGCCGCTGTGGTCTCGTCAATTTGCTCGAAGGTAAGTCCTCTTTTCTTGTTCCCTTTTACAATTTTTTTTCAATTGAAACTTGAATCTATCGGTTGATTGGTAATTTTGTGCCATTTGTGATACTCTATAATTATTTTAATGTGGATTCAAATTACAATTAGAATGTGTGATGTGTGATTTGAGAATTTGGTGCGTGTATCTGCTGGGAATCTGGTGCATATGTCTATTGTCGATCTGATTGCAGTCGGTTTCTTGAGCAAGCGAATGAACTGTTGAGAATTTGGTGTGTGTATCTGCTGGGATTCTTGGTGGGTGTATCATTTTCTTGTCATTTTGTTGAATTCTCATCATATCACAAGTTTGCATTCTCGGTTAACTTTTCATCATTTTATTATTTTAGATCAATTCGTGCTTATCTGATTCTCGGTAGATCCATTCGTTCTTATCTGAATTCTAATCATATCATAATTCTCGGTTGCCTAAGAACTTAGAGTTGATATTTGGTCTGATATGTGACAGGAAAGAAAATAATGTCTAGTTTGCTTAAGTGTTTTTGTTTTGATAATAGTTTTACTGTGTTCTTTTGTAGTAATGGATAAATTTCGTTCTTCTTTTAAGAATGCGTAATGAGACATTTTTTCAATTTTGTCGACTCTTGCCACCTCCAAGTATCATTTTTTCATATTTTGGTTGATATGATCTTTTTGAGTAAAACATATTAAACTCTTATATTGTTAGGTAAATTTTACTTGGTGGATGCCGGTTATCCGAATATACCTGGTTTTCTTGCTCCTTATAAAGGCCAAAAGTATCATCTTCCTGATTTTCGGCGTGCTTCTATTTATAATAATCATTATGAAATGTTCAATCATGTGCATTCGTCATTGAGAACTACCATCGAAAGATCATTTGGTTGCTGGAAAAGTCGGTTTTATATGATAAAAGATATGCCTGTTAATATTCCATGGGAGGACCAAGTTGCACTTGTTCCACCTACAATGGCAATCTACAATTTTATTCGGAAGGTTGATGCATTAGATGAAGAGTTTTTAGAATATGACCGTGATCCGAATTTTGTACCAGAAGAAATAACTCAGGACCACACTAATGCTAATAGACACGAACCAGAAATACCAGTAGCAAATGATGGAATGGATAGAATACGTGATGAGATATGTGCTTCTATATCACTTTCTAGAGCTGGGTACCAAATTTAATGTTTCGGTTTTCAATCGTATTAGTTGTAATTTTTTGGACCCTTGCTAATGTCCTCCGTACCCTATCGAGTCGTTGGGTATGACAATCAGACCCGGACAGTGAGGGTTGCCAGGAACGACCTATGGGACACCATCTGCCCACCTTCTACTTGAAAATCAGAAAAAAATACTTTTCATTCGTAATCTATCTGTAACCTGTACATTTACATATTTATAGAGATGGAGAGATCCACCAATTATACTCTTTCCTAATATAAGAGATTTCCCTAACATAATAATATCTATAAACTAGGAAAGAATCACAACACAATCATCTTAATATCTTACAATAGGAAAGAATCACAACAAAATATCGCAACACTCCCCCTCAAGTTGGTGCATAGATGTCACACATGCCCAACTTGCCCAAAAAATTTAAGAAGACTTGACTTGAAACTGCTTTGGTGAGAATATCAGCTAACTGATCTTCTGAACGAATTCGAGGTAACTCCACAATTTTCTCATCCAATTTCTCCTTAATAAAGAATCTGTCTACCTCCACATGCTTTGTATGATCATGTTGGACCGAATTATGAGCAATATCACATGCGGCTTTATTGTCATAATAAAGTCGAATCGGTTGCTTAGGCGGATAGCCCAAATCCATCAAGAGAAGTGTGAGCCACAATGCTTCACACATTCCAAATGCCATACCTCTAAATTCAGTCTCTGCGCTTGAACGTGCAACAACATTTTGCTTCTTGCTTCTCCACGTAACAAGATTACCACCTACAAAGGTGAAGTATCCTGAAGTAGATCGTCTGTCATCTATTGCTCCAGCCCAGTCAGCATCAGTATATGCATCCACGCTTTGATAATCTACATTTTTAGTGAACAAAATTCTCTTTCCAGGAGCAGACTTTAGATACCTCAAAATGCGGATAACTGCCTTCATATGTTCTCCAGGATTATGCATGAACAGACTGACAATACTCAATGCATAGGCAAGATCTGGCCTTGTGTGGGCTAAGTACATCAATCTTCCAACCAACCTATGATATCTCCCTTTATCAACAAGCACCTGATTAGTCTCAACACGTAACTTCAATCCTTCTTCTACTGGTGTATCTGTTGGTTGACATGCTGACATACCAGTTTCCTGTAACAAATCTAAAGCATATTTTCTTTGAGACAAGAAAATCCCTTTATCAGATCGAGACACTTCGATCCCAAGAAAATATTTCAAGTGCCGAAGGTCTTTCATTTCGAATTCTTTTGATAAGTAACTTTGTAGAGCCTTCCTTTCATCAGGGTCATTTCCTGTAACCACCATGTCATCAACATACACAATAAGGGCAGTAATTTTATCTTGCTGTTTTTTAAAGAATAAAGTGTGGTCTGAATTACTCTGATGGTAGCCAAAAAACTTCATGGATTTTGTAAACCTTCCAAACCATGCTCTCGGAGATTGTTTTAGCCCATACAATGATTTCTGTAATTTGCACACTTTTCGACAATGCACTTCTGGTATTATGCACCCTGATGGTAAGTCCATGTACACTTCTTCGGACAACTCGCCATGCAGAAAGGCATTTTTTACATCAAATTGGTGCAATGGCCAATCCAGGTTCACAGCTAGAGACAACAAGACTCTAATAGTGTTGATTTTAGCTACAGGTGCAAATGTATCTGTATAATCAATTCCATAGGTTTGAGTGTACCCTTTTGCCACCAGTCTCGCTTTAAAACGTTCAATTGTACCATCTGCTTTGTACTTTATAGTATAAACCCACCGACATCTAACTGGTTTCTTCCCTGGAGGACAGTCAACAAGTTCCCAAGTTTCATGCTTTTGCAAGGATTTCATCTCCTCATTCATAGCAGCTTTCCACCTTGGGTCAGCTAAGGCTTCCTGCACACTGTTAGGAATAGATACAGTAGATAATTGATTTACAAATGACTTATTTGATTCAGACAAGCGATGGTTAGACACATAATGATTCATAGGATATTTAACTTTACTAGAAAGTTCGGGTTCATATGTGGGTTTGGGGATACCTCTGGTCTGACGCGGTGGTAGCTGTTTTCTTGGTGGTTCAGACACTATATTAGGACCATCCTCAGCAGACGATTGATTTGATATATCAATTGTCTGTGGTGCAAGAGATTCGGATGAAGGTTGATCGACAACTTCATTTTCTGGATTCTCATTTGATGAAGATTGATCCACAACTTCATCTTCGGGGTTCTCATCACCTCTGTTGTCTAAATTCATACCACTTAAATCCAATTCACTACCAAGTTCAGGGCGTCCATTCAGATTGTTACCAGATTCAAAGAGTTCCCCTTCTATAGCGATGGAAAAATTATAGTCTAGAGCTTGAACTTCTTCCAGGTACTCCCCCTGAAGTTCAGGCTCAGAGGAAAAATACATCGAGTCTTCATGAAAAACGACATCCATTGTAACAAACATACGTTTTCTTGGAGGATGATAGCATCGGTATCCCTTTTGATAAGCAGCATACCCTAAAAAAGCACATCGCAATGCTCGAGGTGTCAATTTGTTGCGCTGATAATTTGTTGCACTGATGCTTATGAAGATGTACAAATGCTACACAACCAAAGACATGAGGAGTTAAGTTTGGAACAACTGGAGCAACAACTGCTTCAATGAGAGCCTGGGATGGTGTCTGAAAATCAATAGTGCTAGAAGGTACCCGGTTGATCAAATATGCTGCAGAGGTTAGTGCATGTCCCCAATAGGATAAAGGCATATGTGCTTCTATTAATGAAGCATGAACAACCTCCAACAAGTGACGATTCTTCCGCTCCGCCACGCCATTCTGTTAGGGTGTATCGGAACAAGTAGTTTGATGAATGATTCCATAGGTGTCCAAATACCACTTCAATTCAAAACTCAAATATTCACCTCCATTATCACTATGGAGAATCTGAACCTGTGCATTGTACTGACTACAAACCATTTTATGAAAATTTTGAAATAAAAGATTTACTTCACTTTTGGACTTCATCAAACATACCCAAGTCATCCTGGTACAATCATCAATAAAAGTAACAAACCAACGCGATCCGTCTAAAGTAGCAAATTTAGATGGGCCTCAAACATCAGAATGTATGATCATAAAAGGAACTGGACTTTTATTCAAAGTTAATGGAAACGAAGCACGTTGGCTTTTTGCAAGTTCACAAACTTCACATTTGAAACGAGAAATATCAAAGTTTGCAAATAAACTTGGAAATAATTTCTTCAAGTAACCAAATGAAGCATGCCCCAGACGTCGATGCCATAACCATATCTCAGATTTCTTTTTTTCCTCCTCAGAACCCCCAATCTTTAGAGCCTGACGCAACTTATCTGAACTTTTAGACACCAAGTCTAAGTAATATAGCTTCCCTCGCTTAACACCACAACCAATCGTCTGCCTTGTTTGGATGTCCTTAAAAACACAAAATTCAGGCCAAAAAATGACAACACAAAATAAGGCAGTGGTTATTTGAGAAACTGATAAAAGATTATAATTCAAAGAGGGAACAACCAAAATAGAATCTAAATTCAAGGTGTTAGTGAGAGACAAGGATCCTTCCCTAATAATTGGAATTGAGGTACCATTGGCAATGGAAACATAATTTTGTGAGGAAGGTTTAAGAGGTGAGACTTGTCTAGAATCAAATGTCATATGATCTGTAGCACCGGAATCAATTATCCATGCACTATTAGAAATAGGTGTAGAAATATTTAAAACCTTGCCACCATTACCTGCCGTTGTTGCCAATGCTGATGACTTTTCACTACTATCATCCTCTACCTTTGTTTCAACAATTGCAGCAGTAGAGGCCATCTTGGAATCCTTCTTTCGAGAATCACGGCTATGATCCCACCATTCCGGATATCCCACAAGTTCATAGCATCGACTTTTTGTATGACCAGTTCGATTACAATGAGTGCATTTATATGATGATTTCTCGCCACCACTAACAGTCTTAGATCGGTTCCAAGTCATCATGGCTGAAGTTTCAGAATTTTCCAGTTGTCCATTCATCACCCCGCGTCGAACATCTTCGCGGCGAACTAGAGCATAACACTCTTCTAAGTCAGGGATAAGATCCTTCCTCAAAATTTCACCGCGCACTTGCTCAAATTCACCCTCTAATCCAGCGAGAAAGATATGCACCCTTTGTTGCTGAAACGATTTTTGATAAGATGCAATATCTGTCTCATCCACCATGACTACCTTATCACAATGATCCAACTCACTGAAGATTTCAGTCAGTTCTCCATAATAAATAGAGAGTGGTCTGCCATCTTGTTTTGCAGAGAAAGCCCTCTGGTTCAAGGTAAAAACTTGTAATTCATCCGCTCCATCATAAAAGGCTTTCAACAGAGCTTTCCAAATATCTCGTGCGGTAGGTAAGCGAATATATCGTTTCATAATCTCAGGGGACATAGACATCAGTAGCCATCTTTTGACCTTCTGATTATCTGAATACCACTTTTCGTAGCCTTCATCTTTCTCCTTAGGTGGCGATGATGTGCCACGAATGAAGGAGAGTTTCTCCTTCTCTGCAATCTGCATCTCTATCATTTGAGACCACAAATCATAGTTGGTCTCATTCAATATAATTCCTGCATTGAATGATGAACCTTCGTGTTGAATAATGATGGGGGTAGATTTGGTGCCAGAACCTGGCTTGCTCATGGTTTAAGGATTCAAAGGAAAAAAAATATGATTTAAGGTTTCGTGGTAGGCTCTGATACCAACTTGAAAATCAGAGAAAAATACTTTTCATTCGTAATCTACCTGTAACCTGTACATGTACATATTTATAGAGATGGGGAGATCCACCAATTATACTCTTTCCTAATATAAGAGATTGAGAGAGATCCACCAATTATACTATTTCCTAATATAAGAGATTTTCCTAACATAATAATATCTCTAAACTAGGAAAGAATCACAACACAATCATACTAATATCTTACAATAGGAAAGAATCACAACAAAATATCGCAACACTTCTCTCTCCAACACAACCTTAAATACCGCCCTTTTCAATCATTCTTCCACTGATAACGACCAGAACATTACTCTGTTTTACGGGTGCACTGGACAATTTCCAACACTGGTGCCCAATCAGTTCGCTTGCAGTGGTGAGGATGCCTACTTCTTCACAATTCTGCCGCCTAATCCAATCAATTGCTCCACTGGGATTTCGGTTTGGGTGAGTCAAACTGCGGCTGCGGCGTTAGCAACTGTGACTAGTGCAACCGCCTCAAATGTGTTGCAGACTTCTCTTCAAGGTGGATTTTCGATCCAGTGGTCAGCGGACGGTGATAGCTGCACTAATTGTGCGGGATCAGGTGGATCGTGTGGCTTCGATCAAACTAGTTCATCGTTTGTTTGCTTTACCCCTAACGGTCTCGGTATGTATAAATGCCTAATATGATCTGCATAACACACATCACATTTATGACTAAAATATCTCATCTGCTCGTGATTCATGAATCGACTTACATTGCTTCTTAGACATATCAGATATGATGCATATATAGACAAAATGTTGTAGGAATCCGTATACCATACAGCATCTTCCGTTTTGCTAAAAGTCAATCCTGCATGTCCGTAGCTGATGCAAACATCTATCTACATCGATGTTCTTACAGTTACTAGTTTTCTTTCAGGAGAGCGTTCCAATCAGCAGAAGATTGTAATTGTAATAACAGGTAAATCTTCTACTCTTTTTCAATATAGTCAAGATTTACTAATGGTGGGAAACGTGTAACCTAATTAAATCTGCCACTTTGCAGGAGTCTCCGTAGGAATACTAGTTCTAATTATATTATCTCTCATCTTTTACTATTACACAAAACACTCAAGATTGCACTCGCTACACCAAGAGAGTAATCAGAATATGGATGATTTTCTACTCAACTATGGATCTCTGGCTCCAAAGAGATACAGCTATTCCAATATCAAGAAAATGACTAAATCCTTCAAAGATAAGCTAGGCCGAGGAGGGTATGGTATTGTATACAAAGGAGAGCTACCTGATGGTCAATTTGTTGCCGTGAAGGTCTTGACTGAGATTCATGAAAATGGAGAAGATTTCATTAACGAAGTTGTCAGCATCAGCAGAACCTCCCATGTCAACATTGTCAATCTCTTGGGATTTTGCTATGACAGAAAGAGAAGGGCTCTAGTCTATGAATACATGCCCAACAAATCCTTAGACTTGTTCATTAACAAGCATGGATTGACAGATCCAGAATGCTCGTTGGAGTTGGACAAGCTATACGAGATTGCACTGGGACTTGCTCGGGGTCTTGATTACCTGCACAGAGGTTGCAACACGAGGATAGTGCATTTTGACATCAAGCCCCAGAACATTCTTCTAGATGAAGATTTTTGCCCCAAGATTTCTGATTTCGGGCTTGCTAAATTGTTCAAGCAGAAACAGAGTAAATTGTCATTGTTTGGTGCGAGAGGAACTATAGGGTATATAGCTCCAGAGGTCTTTTCCAGAAATTTTGGAGTAGCTTCTCACAAATCCGACGTCTATAGCTATGGAATGATGCTTCTCGAAATGGGGGAAGCAAGAAAAATAGTTGAAAGTGAGCCAATCCAATCCACTGAAAATTATTTTCATGATAAAATTTATGAGTATGTATTGCTCAAGAACAGAGAATTGGCTGATTTCACGATGGAAGAGAAGGAAGAAAATGTAAGGAAAATGTTAATGGTGGGGATTTGGTGTATCCAGACAGCACCATCAGACAGGCCATCAATGAGTAAGGTTGTAGAAATGTTAGAAGGAAGCCTGCAGTCTATACAAATTCCTCCAAGGCCAGTTTTCCCTTCTCCTCAGCTGTTGGAATCGGTACAATTTCATCTTCTTCTATGAATATGGACACTGAAAGCTCAAGGTTAGCTACAAGCTGACCATTTCTTGAAAGTACAGGCTTCATTTTTTTTTTTTTTTTTTTTTTTTGACGAGGAACCCGCAGCCGCTACCTTTGGTGCGCACAGGGTAAACCTCGCTCTTGTGCAATAGCCTGCAAACTACACAGAAGAGTTAAACCACCCTTAATGTGACAGGGTGACAGGCTCACACATAGCGTGTCCAGTGGGAATTGAACCCATGACCTATCGGTCCCGAGCCACCCATCTTCACCGCTATGCCATCCCAAGGGGACGTACAGGCTTCATTTTCTTTTATATTACTGGTAAGTAAGGCAAGAAGAAGTGGGATGTGTCCATTTTATTCTTGCAATGTTATGAGTAATGTACCTGCATGTAAACTTCAGAACGGATTCTAAATTTAGAGGTGTACAGGTACAGCTAAGCTTATGTTGAAAAGCTTATAAACTTCGGCATCTCATATGGTGTTTTTTAAGCTTATAAGATTTGTCTTATACCAGAAATAAGTTGTTGAAACTTGGAGTGTTCAAATAATTGAGCTTATTTGTGCACTGCGGAAATATTTTTCACAAATAATTGAACTTATTATATATATATATATATATATATATATATATATATATATATATATATATATATATATATATATATTAGAAATAAAGCACTAAAATGATTAACTCTGGCTGATCTCTTCACATATTTCCATCATTGATCTGCTGATCTGCTCCTCAAAAGACACAGTATTCTGTATTTCTGAAACCATCAAATTTATAGTTCGGGAATGATGGAGACAAAGCATATGAAAAAAAAAAGACATAAATTTCACAAATATGTAGTTCCTTTCTCATGCTCAACTTCTCTCTGGAACAAATAGGACAGTAAAAAACCAACAAGTGATTAATAAAATGTACATCTAGAGCAAGTGCAAGACAGTTTTTCCAGATGAAATACCAAAAGGAAAGGAGAGGACCTGTGCCGTAATAGTACAACAAGCATTATATCTTCTTGGCCTCATCTTCAAGTGGATCGCGAAGAGTTCCAAACATCCAGTCCATCCATATGGTGTAGTGGCCATAATTGTGGCGATATGTGGTGTGGTGAATAGTATGGTAGCCAGCACCCATTACCGGCCATACTTTACCATGTATGCAGTCGTGAATATTGGCAGTCCACAAGGCCTCTATGAAAATAAGGACGATGTGCGTGGTGAAATGCATTGGCACCAGGAAGAGAGCTATCACGTGGGGCACTGCCTGTAATATACCATCCAGTGGGTGGAATGCTAGACCTAGTTCAAAGATAACCATCTACAATTAATTAACAGTCATAAATCTAAACAAAACGCCAAAAAGTTCAGATAGAAATAAAAGAACTGCAACTTCAGGTTGGATAAGATTGCTTATAAAATGTCAAACTGCAGGGCACAAAGTGTAAAATGCATTTTTTGTGCGACATATTCTAATGCATTCACATAATGTACAAAAGATCCCTGTAAATGTGTTGAACAAATTTCAGGAAGTGGAACAGAGTAATGAAATCCCAGCAAATCGACAACAGTTCACCAGTCAGAGAATGTACAAGTTTACAAAGATCTTGCATTTATTGGAGGAAATGAATAAGATTTTACAATAAATAAATTAGGACATGCTAAAAGGTACAAAGAAAGCTATAAATATATTAAAAGTATCAACACACATGAGTCACTTTCTTACTGATTTTGCAAGCAAAGAGGAAAACTCAAAACCAGAGCTTGACAGATCTAAAGGAGTTGAGATATGCCGGCATCTAAACAGGTCATGGATTGTTATGCTATAAGAAATAAAAAGTAGAACAAATCCAGTTGCAAAAAGGTATGAGATAATACATGCCTAGTTACTTCATAATAATATAGATAATCACAAGGAGCCCACTTTTCTCAAAATTTGACTTTTTAGAAGCAAGCATATCACATAATCAGTATTTACGCAGGTTTTGACGAAGCAACTGTGTCAAAGAATGCATTTAAACGATCGTGGTGTACTATATCACATTCTTAACAGCTGAGTCACCTAACTAAATCTGAAGTTTGAAGTCAGTCAACAATGGATGCAACAGAAAGTCGCACACAAATACTACGCAATAGATTGCAGTCTTTGCAAGTAAACAATCCTTTAAATGGTTAAGCCTTGAAATTTAATAAATTTACATCATAGAAATAAGAAAGCATAAGAAATTACCAGCAAAGGGGGAAAGAGTGTTTTGCTTGTTATAGATGTGATGTGTGGCATGAAGATACTTGTAGAGAGGTTTTATGTCATGCAACTCTCTATGCATCCAGTATATACCGAATTCCACAATTATAAGGTAGACAGACACATTGCAGACGTATGCAGCCCAACCAACATCGCTTATCCTTGAAAAGCATTTAGTCCATCCATGTTCGATCATGTATTCAGAAACTGATGGAAGAGCGCAGTACCACGGCATAGCTTTCATGGCAACTCCTATCTGCAAAAGCATGGATTTTCTTGTGGGAATGGCATCTGAAATCAAATGAGACAATGAATACACACAGATTTAGACGTACAAATCTAGTCTCCGATTGCATAAACAAAAAAAGGAACAAGAAAATTAGTCTAAAGATTGATGAAACTCTTAAAAATTAGAGTTTCCTCCCAGCGAACTAATACACATATACAGAGAGAAAATTACGTCATCTCAGCTCCTAGACAAAAAATTAAGAAATCAAGTAAATGCTTTTCATCATGGAAAATATCACGAAAGAAAAAAGGGGGACAGAGTTTGTATAAAAAGAAAACTTCGTAATGACCTGCATCAAAAAGGATTGGATGTAAAACAATAAACTTATAACCTGGCTCCCTCGATCATATTGCATTTCAAAATTGGTAAGGCCTGAAGAAAATATTATCTAAGATAAGCACTTGAAGACCTGACATCATTAGACTACTTTTAATTTTTACATCAGCTTAATCTCTTTAAAAGGTTCCGAGAAGAATACATAAACCAGATCACCAACTATATAATGATATTCATATCAATCATTGAAAGTGAATCCGCTGATCATGTAATTGCAGTAAAATACTAAAACAAACATTAAATGTAAGTTAGCACACATTCATATAAACCCAATTTCCCGAGCCTCTTATGGGCAACGTACAGGAACAGAGAGTCGTTACAAATTGGACAAACACTCCAAATCAATTGATGTGAGAGAGATTGGAGTGGGAAAAACAAAAACTATATCAGGTCAAAATCTGGACATCCAATCAGATCGCAGGAAACGAGACAGTATTTTTCATAAAAAACAAACAATAATGGCAAAGAAAAATCACTAGAACAATCGTAAAGAAAGAAACACCACCTTTTGGAACATAGACGTTGCGCTTCAGGTAGTAGATATACAAACACCAGAAGATTCCGGACAACATGTACAGCAAGGTTCCACCAATGTAGTTCCGCAGCCACCCTCTGTAGAAATGGGGGAGTGATCCCCACCACTTCTCCGGCAGCACCGATCCTAAAACGATGTCATTGTACCACGACGTCTCTTCCACGAACAGTCTCAAATGGTCTTCCATCGCCGCCGCGGCCGCGGACAAGTAGAGGATTCTTTCTTCTCTTCTCTGCAGAGAGACGATTTGTTTTATGCTAGGTGGGAGCACAGCGCCTATCACCGTGAAATTTATCTACACTGTAAGAGAGTTAAGTTGGGAGTGAATTTACACTTGTCAAAATTCGGGGTGGAAGGTACTGTGCTCCCACCCCTAGCATAAAAAAGGAACCATTGAGGAAGATTAATGAGGATAGTGGGCGGGGCGGGGGTGTGTGCCTGTAGCTGTCGTAGATTTTTTTTATCTTTTTCTTTCAGATGCGCATTTAATTAGCTTTATTTGGTCAAATCACATTAATAATTTGATCATCTCGAAACTAAATTCCCTAATTTTTTTTTTTAGTTTTTATATTCCCAAATTATACTAATTAAAAATTTTAAATTTCTCCTTAGTCAAATTTTTATCATAATATATTAAATATTAAATAAAAAGATTAAATTTCTCCTTAGTCCAATTTTATAAATTAAATTTTATCTATTTTTTCAATTATTTTTTTTAATTACAATATTTTTTTAAAAATTAATTTTTTGGTACGTAAAAATAATTTTAAAAATAAAAAATTAACTAAATTCACTCTCAGCCGCCGTACCACGGCTACACCCGCCACCATAACAGCAAACTCTACAAGCTCGCCACCTCACCTACACCACCATCTCCCAGTCTTATGCCTACATCATCCTCTCCTTTCTCTGTCTACCTCTTCTACCTTCAAGTCATCTAACTGCTCTTCTCCAACGACATTTCTGATCTTGAAGAACGCAACACCTACCTCAACTATTGCACCAACCCTCTCCTCTGCCATGTTTACTAGTTAATATAGGTTTATTTTTTTTAATTAATTTGCTATTTAACTTTTTAAATTCAATACTTAAAAAATTGAAACTTGACTGGATTTTCTTAAAGGAATAATCATTTTATCTAAATTAGTACTCCCTCTGTCCCATTATATGTGGCCATATTTTATTTAGCACGAGAATTAAGATAATATAGATAAAGTATGAGATTGATGGTAGATGATATAGTATGAGAGAGACAATAAGTGAGATAATGAGATAGTAGGAAATAGAAGATAAGTGAGAAAATAAAGATAGATGATAAAGTAAGAAATATAAGATATAAAATAAGAGAGAAAGATGAGTTACGTAATGAGAGTAGATGATAAATTAGTAGAGAGAAGATGGTAAAATAGAAGAAATTATGGTAATTATTTGTCAATTTCACCTTTAGTAGGATATCTCAATAGAGAAAAGTGGCAACTTTTAGTGGGACGAAGGAAGTATAAAGTAGGGACCAATTAACTAAAAGATACTCCCTCTGTCCCATTTGAATGACCATTTTTTCCTTTTCGAAACGTCCCATTTGAAATGGTCATTTTTCAAAAAAAAAAAAAAAAACTACTACATTCTCTCATATTTTATCATTTCTCTATCCTAACTTATTATCCACTCTCTCACTATCTCACTCATCTTCTCTCTCTTACTTTATCATCTAATCTATTTTCTTAATTCCCGTGCCGAAAAGCAAAAGGGTCAATATAAATGGGACGGATGGAGTATTAATGACCATTTCATCCAAAACTAACATAATTTGGAAACTGTGTCAATTTACTTTAACGTAATGCCGCATATAAATCAGATTGTGTAAGGAGCCAAAATCTAATTCACCAAGTGCTCCATCATCATATAAATCATCACATAGTTAGGTTATAAATACTCCTCCGTCCCGTTTGAAGCGACGCGTTTTTTTTCGACATAGTAATTAAGAAAGTGGATAATAAAGTAGGAGAGAAGAATAGATTATAAAATAAGAGAGAGAAAATGAGTGAGATAGTGAGAGTGTAGATGATAAAGTAGGAGGAAATTTTGTAATTTTTTTTTAAGAAAGATATTTCCTTTAACGTATTGCTTCAAATGAGACACCCCGAAAAAAAAATGCGTCGCTTCAATTGGACTAATTGAGTATTATGTATTCATATACAGATAAAATCAAAACCTTAATGTCTCACATCCAAATCTCATCACACCTTTACATCGAGCATGTTCAGTATGAGCAAGGGCGGATACACATATGGGCTGCATAGGGCTGTAGCCCAAGGTGTTTTTCCAAGAAAAAAATGTAATATATAATAGGCCCAGCTCAATATAAATAAGTTTTAGTTTTGTTAACCTGTTATCTTAAGAGTTAATTGTATATTAGGCTCATGCTGATGTTAAATTTTGGCTCAAGTGAATGTTAAACTAGATTTAGTTAAAAATAATGGATCGAACCGACTGATGTTGAAGAATCAGCAGATGAGCTGTGGTTAGGGATGAAATGCCACTCGAATCCAGAGCTAGCTGGTTCTCCCTGAAATGCGTTGAGGCGCAGCCATTAATTGGACATCTAGGGCTAAAGCAATGTTTCAGTGCGGGCTGCGAGAGCGGTACCAAATCGAGGCAAACTATGAATACTAAATATGACCTCAAAATAACAGGGGTCAAGGTCGGGCAGTGAGACGATGGAGGATAAGCTTCATCGTCGAGAGGGAAATAGCCTGAATCACCATCTAAGGCCCCTAAATGATCTCTCAGTGATAAAGGAGGTAGGGGTGCAGAGACAGCCAGGATGTTTGCTTAGAAGCAGCCACCCTTGAAAGAGTACGTGATAACTCACTGATCGAGTGCTCTTGCGCCGAAGATGAACGGGGCTAAGCGATCTCTGAAGCTGTGGGATGTAAAAATACATCGGTAGGGAAACTTTCTGCCTTAGAAGGAAGCCTTTGCGCAAGCAACAGCGGACGAAGCGGAAGCGAGAATGCCGACTTGAGTAACGCAAACATTGGTGAGAATCCAGTGCCCCAAAAACCTAGGGGTTCCTTCGTAAGGTTCATCTGCGGAGGATGAGTCAGGGCCTAAGATCAAGCCAAAAGGTGTAGTAGATAGACAACAGGTGAATATTCCTGTATTTTGGTCCTGAGAGACGGAGCAAACTATTAAAGATATTATAAATTTATAGAACCTGTCTTGAAATATTTGCTAATACTAAGCAGTCGAGCTTTTTCATAATATTAATTTAACACCCCATCCAACTCCAAGCCTAGTTAATGATTATTTAAGATGATAATAGATTAATAATCAATACCGACCAGAAAATTGTGAAAATAAAACAAGTTATTTTGTGAAAATAAAACAAGTTTTTTTTTTTTTTTTTCAAAATCTAATTAGTATAAATATTATTGTCAAGACTTCCATCAATAGTATATATAATAACTTTCGGACATTTATCACTATTTTAATAATATGTCTATGTAAAAAAATGACTTCTATTCCTGTAAATGATTGAATGTAAATTTTTTTTATAGCATCCGTCTACCCCAAGATGTCTACCCCAAAGTGACAAAAACTATGGATCCGCCTCTAAGTATTACCAATCATAATAATGACAACTACTGAATATTTTAACTCAATAAGTAATGTTTCAAGTCAAATTAGTTTTGGATATCTCCTCGGACTTTTATTGCCATAGAAGATTTAGGTTTTGCCAAAAGTCAGAAAAATAAAAACCGCAACATAAATTATTTAAAATGCAAGTCAAGAACTACGCAAATTATCCACAAACATCAATTTCACTAAGAAAATAGTGCGGCAAAAAGGTTTCTAAGTGGCTGGACTCAAAGCGCGTTCTATTTCCTCCAAGGAGCGCCCCTTTGTCTCAACAACATTACCCGATATGTACACGACCGCAAGGAGACACACAGAAGCGAATCCCAGGTAAACCTTGCCGATTCCAAACTTATTCAGGACACTCAAGAAGTAGAGGCCAATCACAAAGTTGGATATCTGTTCAAGTGCAAATTAGGTTGATAAATCCCAAGTGATCATATATATAACAGAACAGACTCCATATAATCAAACTTATATATAAGATGAAAAGAATAGGAAACCGTTTTCCTAGTAAGATTCAGGCATATATATAATAATATATGTAATTAAACACAAAAAGAGTATTATAAACAAGATATTGATTTGACAGTGTGCAATACATAAACAGACAGCTCGGTCACTATCTATCCTCTTCACATATGTGACTAGGAACTTTCATCAAACCTATTTTCAATCCCTCTTAGCGTCCCAATTTGAGTTAGGCCAGACACTACTCGTGAGTCATTTGGAAGTTCGACCAAATTAAATGTGTAGATGATCCAATAAACCACTCAATTCAATCTATTAAAAATGTTCAAATTATCTTAAAACACAAGGCTGCTAACCACTACTGTTGATTTAACTCTGCTTCTTTTTCCACTCTAATCTCAAAACAGGAAGCTATTTTTTCTTATATATTATGGACAATATGATATAAAGAAAGTAAACCATCTTTATCATTCTATTTAATTTAGAATATTATACATATTCTTGTTATTTCTTTGACACATATTCCTCATTCTGCATGTTCCCTGATACTCAAGCAGGTGCCCAATAGCATGTCAGGTGATCACCCATGGAACTCATGTTAGACTCTACTTATGTCATATGCATAACCCTTATATCCTAAAAGCCAATTTTTGTATTCAAAAGGTGTTATGGAGGCAAAGGCTGCGTCTGCCTGAGGGTAAATGAAGTATGGGAAAACAAAAGATAAAAGACAGGGACAAAATTCCTCGAAGATTTTGCTTACCCAGTGCATGCCCAAAGATAAAGCCACTGCTTTTGCTCTGATTCTAGATGCGAAAATCTCTGGAAGTAGAAGAGCAGGCACAGGACCAGCACCAAGCGAAAAGGATAACACATAGCTGTTCAACCAAAAAAAAGAAGTTCATTGCACAGTACTTTCAAAAAAACATATGAGCTGCCAACAAGCATCACTTACAGAACAGTCCCAACAACAGCCAGTGTCCCTGAATATGCTGACAGGGCTTTCCATGTAAAACTCAATGATAGCAACAACATTGAAGCAGCCTTAGACAGAGGAAACGGAGAAGGAAAAATTAATAGTAATTAACTCAAAACCAAGCAATTAATAAACTAAACAAGTTTTACTTGTTTCTAACAAGTCAACAGTATATAACCTTTTAATGTAGAAGAATTAAGGTAACCAGGTCAGTTTTGTGATGAATATAAAAGTAAATAATATGCACCTAAACTTTAATGATAATAATTATGATTATGAGAAAAGACAACTACTAGTGCTGAATCTATCTAATTAATATCCAAAGATAATTTCTCTGACTGATATCTGAAAATCATAATGTATGAGCCCAAATACCCAACCATCAATTTAAGGATAGGGGATAAGATGGTAGGAGAAAATTATGAGACCAACCAGATATGAATGAAAGTTAGAACTTCCATAGACTGGCATTTAACAGAGTTTTAGCAATTCCTAGTGTCATAAAGACGCCTAACGTGAGTCTCTTTTCTTTAACTTTCATTTTTTCTTTTTGGTGTCACAGTCCAACAAATTGTTTTATACCATTCCAGCAAAGCTTGTAAGCAGCAGGCTTTTGCGTCCTTGCTTGTCCATCAATGAGGATGCGATTGTTGTTCCTAGAATAAGATTAATATCCAATGAGGATAAACACTTACAGCCACTAAAACCACAATGTTACAGCTTCCAATTCAAGACTAACCAAATACATTTGCTGCCCCAACCAGAGCACTGGCAGCAACATCAGATGTAATTCCAGCACTGCGGAAAACTGAAGTTGAATAATACACAACAGCATTTATCCCGGCAAGCTGCTGGAACAAGAAGAGAGCTGCACCTACACTAACAACTGCCAAAAAAAAAAGTAAAATAATTTCTGGCAGGCCTGAAAGACTTGGACTTTTCCATAATTCAGAATACACTCAATAGTAGAAAAACAAGCAAGAGAATATCAAGATCTAATTAAATTGGTCTTTGGATCTACATCGAAAAACTTGTAACTTCTTGTATCAACCTTGTAAAAAGAAAATGTTTACATACTTATACATGAAGGGAATGAACCAGGACGTTTATAATAGAATACTGCACTGGTGTTCAGATGGAGATCAAACATAAGATCATATAGTTAAAAACCCGATATTGAGTCTTTGTTGAAAATTCCACAGATTGTTCAATTCAAGATAAAGGACCTTTCTATTGCATTCTGCCAATTGTTTTCCACATTATGAATAGCAACAGCTACTATTTATGCCAGGCTGTATTTGTCAAATGCGTGCATCAGGTAACTAAAAAACTAGGAAAATTCTAATAAGCTGCATGAGACGAGAGAATCCAGCTTTTTCCCAGAGTAATAACTGGCATATGGACCACACGGCTCAAAATAAAAAAGGTTAAATGATTTTACGGATTTTCTTATCCACGAACATAATTGACGAATCACATCCATATTTACTAGATTCTGGTGCAGTAAAAATGAAGAATTTTACAGCAGAATGTATACCATTCCTGTAACGGCTGCTGAAAAGATCAAACCAGCCTGCTTCTGATTCTGTGGAACCACGTCCTGATGCATCCAAATCTCTCATAACCTCAGCAACTCTTTCTTTACCATAAAGCTTCTTAATGGATGCTTCGGCATCAGAAATTCTACCTTGCTGCAATTAGAAATTGTGCTTCTTGTAGCATTAGCTATCAGACTATCACAACAAAACATGGTGTCCGCAGAGGGTGTGTTGAATTAAAAAAGAGACTCCAGTTAAGTACAAACTAAAACCTGATAAAGCCAACGTGGACTTTCAGGAGAAAATGCCATTCCAAGTGCTAGTAAGACAGATGGAACAATTGCAATCCCAAACATTGTCCTCCACCTATACAACACATGCCAGAAAAAGGATTATTCAGTCAAAATGTACGAGGATAACCTTCTTCATGTAAATAAACCTAGAAATGATCGAAAGATAAAATCATTATACAATTAAAATTCAACTATTTTAGTGGTGAATGAGCAAGATGAAGAAATTTATAACATTACATAAATAAAGGAAGAAAACAATACAAATATATAAATTCCATATATTAGATCATTATATTACTATATAACTTCAGATAAATATCATAAATATTGCAGTAGGGATTTTACTTCAAAACATGCCCACAAACAAAATACCATCACTTGCATTCATTTTATGTAATAGCTCAAAATTTGGAGGTTATGATGATACTCGAAGTGAAGCCCGTAAAAGTTCATAGTTATCAAGCTTTGGTTCTTAAACAACTGTAAGCCCAACAACTTCTCCATTTCACATGTTTAGCTCACGAAACATTGAACACGATTAATTCCATTTATCAACTGCATAATTTATTTTTGAATCCACAATTATACACGAAAAAGAAGAAACGGTGGCTGTATCATGGACGCCATCCTATTCTAATTTAACCACTAACTCATTTATACTAATACCAGTCATGCATTAGGTGCTATCGATGCTAAGCATGGAATTAAAAAGCGCTCGATTATACGCCTCGAGGTCCGCCTCGGAGCGAGGCGCCGGAAAAAAGATCTGAGGCGTACGCCTCGTTAAATTCGCTTCGCCAGGCCGCCTCAGTCCGTCGAGGCGCGCCTCGAGGCGTACGCCTCGAGTCGATGGCTGAGGCGTTCGAACCATAAATTGGTCGTATTTTCTTTGACTCATTCTTCAATTTCAACCAAATAACTCAAATTGGCCCAAATTTCATGCAACCCATATATTTATTTTTCAAAATTTATTCAAATCGATTCAACCCTAATTGATTAAAACCCAATTTTTTCCCAAATCAAAACAATTTACCGTGAAACCGCCCCTGTCGC
This sequence comes from Lavandula angustifolia, assembly GCA_028984105.1. Classification (NCBI taxonomy): domain Eukaryota; kingdom Viridiplantae; phylum Streptophyta; class Magnoliopsida; order Lamiales; family Lamiaceae; genus Lavandula; species Lavandula angustifolia. The sequence goes on from CM054819.1 coordinate 20,498,168, forward strand.
CGATGCCGCTGAAACGGCCGCCGCCGCTGCCCTGAAATTGCCGCCGACGATATTTGGTTGATGAGGATGACGAAGAAGAGAATTATGATGATGAAGATTGATGATGCTTAATTTGTGATGTTGAGATTTAAGACCTTATAATTCTTTGTGTTGGTTTGAATTGATTTTTTTGTTGGTTTGAACTTGGAAGAAACTTGATTTTATGTGTTTATGTGTTTTTGTGGTGTTATATGTTTCTTAGGGGAAAAACTAGAATTTACGCCTCAATTTTACGCCTCGGTCCGCCTCGAGGCTTACGCCTCGTGACTCGTAAGGAAAACGCCTCGGAACCCATTTACGCTTTTTTGAACTTTGATGCTAAGAGTGAATTATTACCACAGAGGATTCCCTGCCAAAGGCAGACCAGCTACCAATGCTGCAAGAATCCCAACACATATAAATAGCTGGTTGACAGACCCAAGTGTACCTCGGATTTCAGTCGGTGAGATCTGGCAATAGAAAGAAGGTTAGGTTATGGTAAAATTCAATACAAAAAGCTAAATGTGAAAGCGAGAAAACCGGTACCTCGGAGATGTAAAGTGGCACAATAGCAGAAGAAACACCAATCCCAATGCCAGCAAGTAATCGACCTATTATCATTGTCTCTATATTTTGGGCAGTGGCGCTGAAAATGAAAAGACAGTTTAGGCAATTATTTCCAACCCACCCCCCAACACACGCACGTTCGCGTTACAAAAAAAATATCAAAGAACATATATTAGGAAATAAATACATCTTCTCTGTAAGAATATGTACCAAAGAAATGCTCCTACAGCAAGTGGAATTGCATCCAAAATAAAAGTCTTAGTTCTCCCAAACTTATCAGCCAATGAACCGCCAGTAAACGAACCGACTGTGGCACCAGCAAGAAGTGTGCTAACAGCCCAGCCTACAAGGAACAAAAGGCACAAAGAACTGAGTCTTTTAATAAGAAAGATTGAAACATCCCCACCAACAACTAGTAACTGCAATACAAGATAAATTCCAATTACAGAGAGTAAGTGATTAATTATTCATTTACGAGCTAACTGATACTACATAAACAGCAAACATGTCCCTGACCAGGAAGGTTCTATCTGTAGAATTATAAATCAATCTATGGATCCAAACCCATAAGATGCTTAAACAACAATGGGTTGAGTAGCCAGAGACAGGGTCTTTTCAGCACCATTCAGAAAGAAAATGCACTTTACAGGCAGAAGGAAGCAAGCAAGATTCCAAGGTACTCTAAATGCCAGTGAGGGTTAAAGATCTTGCTAGATTGAGCATACCGCCCCTTTCATGTTTCGATTCTATCTCATTCTCTTTTTTAACACGGGGCTCACTGAAATTTGGAACGACAGGCTAATTCAAGATTGTATTATCTTTTTTCTACTCACTAAAAGTAACAGAAAGGATCATATATTTGCATCTGATTTCATTTCTAACCGTTTGTTAACTATCAGATGGATCCAACAAGTAACAGGGACTTCAACTACAACTTGCCTTGCAAGACTGTGTTCTCTGCAATTCCAAGATCTTTAGCAAGGTACTCCAGAGCTCCATTAACCACCCTGGACCATAAGTGTGACAATTGAATGAAACAAATAAGCTTCTGAAAATAAATTAAGAGGCAATAAAGATGGGATCAATATGTGAATGGATGTATGCCATTCAGCTTACTAAAGCATACCCTAAATGATATCCAAATAGAACTGCTCCAAGACAAGCAACACCAACATACGGCAATACAGAAGCAGAAGATGCAACAGGGATTTTGGCGGGCGCAATATCCTCAATATCTCCTTCTGCATAGATGCAGATAATTGTAACAATAAGATGGTGCTAGTTAAATAACAACATAAACCAGAAAAAAGTTGTAAGACCCCAACGAGAAGGTATTCACATTGGCATTCCCTAAATTAAGGTTATTTACAACAATGTTAAAATTCCCTACTTCATCTATTATAGTAGCTACATCATCCACTGCTTAAAAATCATATTCTAAATGTTGAAACAGATACTCGATCCAAAATACACAGGAAAAACACGAACCAGAAGCTTGAGCTCTGACTAATCTAGCCTTGGCCGATGATCCGAACGAACTCTGAAGACTACCTCCCGTTCTCCCCATTGAAGTCGAGGCAGAGCTTATCTTCAAACAATTATTCCTCTTCCCAGTGCGAAGATCACATCCTACGCCAAATGCTAAGCTCTGTTTCCTCAAACCACCAACGCTCGGCAAAATCCTGCGGGTATGGAGGCCGAAGCACGATTTTGAATTGACTACATATACGGAAGCTTCCATTTTATTCTAACTGACCCGTCAACGCTGGAATACACAAAGTCTAAAAAAAAAAAAAAGTGATTATTTCAATGCAGTTCAGCGGCGGTGGCGGTAGAACAAATTGCTGCGCATGAGTTACACAGTAGCAATGCCAATAACGTAATGGCGAAACACCACTAGTCCTAGATTGCCGTTACGATCCAAATTCAGAACAAAATCACGAACGTAAGAGGACAAGAAATTGCGATTATTACCGGTGATGAGGCGGTGCGAAGTAGAATCCGTAGATGATCGGTACGCCTTTGCCGCTTCCCCGAGTGAAACGAATTTGTGCGTCGGGAGTAACGTTGAGTTGTCAGACCCAATTCACCTTGAAGAATCCGGAAAACGGAAAACAAAAATTATGGATTTGTTTGGATTTTAGCGTCTTATGCCTCTCTTAAACAAACAGGTGGTGTCATTCGGATAAACTTTAAAGTATATTATTAGTACAATAAATAGATAAGAACTTCATCGTTACACGAAAATTGATATTCGACTCTAAAATTATACTAATTCGTAATATATTTTATTATATTGAATATCAAGTTTTTATAAATCTCGGTCTCCTTGTATTAAGATCAAGGTAGGAAGGAGAGAACAGTGGATCTAATTCTTTGGGGTACGTACAGTATTAGATTTTTGGGATTAGATTCGGAGAGTTGGAGATGACGTAGGGTTAATCTGACGTGGCCAAGGCTCACGAGATGTACTCAACAGTCGGCACAATTTTTTAATTTTTTTTATCTGTAGACATATTAGAGAGCTACAAATCGTCTGGCCCATTTCGGGTGGCCCTTTCGGTGGCCCACCAATCACGCCCCGCCACGCGTGCATTGGTGGGCCACCTTTTTATAACTTAAATATTTTTTATTATTAACATGGCCCATCAATGCACGCGTGGCGAGGCGTGATTGGTGGCCACCGAAGGGGCCACCCGAAATGGGCCAGAGGAAGCGGATTGATATTAGAGTGTGTATTGGATACATTTCGTTTATTTGTTCGTCTGTAAATAATATAAGAGGATCTAACCAACAGAGACTAATCATACTGACATACAATTGTTTTGTAAATTTTAAATGCATGACCTTTCGATCATAATTTTTGAAATCTTAATACAATAAAGAAAATATTATCTCTTTTTTTTTTTTACTCAGGAACCAGCTGCTGAATACCTAAAGTGAATACGTACAAAAACATTTTAACGAGGCCTGAGAGGTCTATGTAGTTTATAAGTACATACCGCGACGTTGTATAATAGGAGAGTAGTTATGTTGGTCGAATGTATGTTAACTTATACAGTATCGGGAAATTAGTTGGTTCTTGAAAATTATATCACATGAATTTTCCGGCGGCTACATACACATTTTTCTAATCATTGCGCAAACAATATTTAATAACCAACCATATAATGTAAGTTTATGAATAATTCTCAAAGTATAGTACCACTAGTTTATCATGAAGAATGAATTTGTATCTAATTTGGACCGGTTTCTCCTCTAAATTATGTCTTTGGCCTTGTTCTTCCATATAAGGTAATCCAATTTCAGACAACGAACTTTTGACTTTTTGATTATTGATGAACCTTTCTTGTATTCAACTCTTTCCTTTAATTTTTTTTAGTTTAAATATCCACCCGATTTAGATCGAGAAGAAGATATTTTGTCCAACAGGATTTAGAGAGTATTAAAATGCGAGAATCATTCAAGTATAGAATGGACACACTATAAGAAGAGAACTTGCATATACAAATACCCCATCAACTCAATACTTATTATAACAACCTAATGCAATATTCGTCATTTTTCTGAGTCCAACTCCCAACAAGTTTCCCAGCTGTTGTTCAATTGGGATCAAGGCTAGTTTTACAATTTCCTACATAAAACTATAATATATTTATAAAAATTTTAGAACCCCCCGCGGCCCCGCCCCCCACCCCACCCCACCCCACCCACACCCGGTTTGCTATTAATGCACTTTGTAATGAGGATGTTGATGTGGGCTAGTTTTTATATTATTTTATCTCTTAGTTACTATTAATTTATATTATAAGTTGTTATTAATTTGTACTTTTCTTAATTAATTTTTTGTTTAATATTTTGAGCTTTTATAATTAGGTTTAGGGTTCGTTTTGATCTCTAAATACGGTCGAAGTCTTTGTGTTATTATCTTTTGGAATTGAAAGGAAAGTTGGGCAAGAAATTTGTTTTCTTGTTTAGGGCGAGATTTGTTCTCATTTAACTTGAAATTACTTCATTAATTTCTTGATTTTATTCTCATTTGCATCAGTGTCATATGAGACTTCATCCCTTCCAAAACAGAAAAAAAAAAACCAAATTCTTACTTAAAGGTGATAATCTAATAATAGAGTCGATTATCTTATGATTGAATATTATAATTTCGAATATATATTATAATTTATATCTTATGTTTGTTATGTAAATTATTACACAACACTCAACAGACAAATTTAAAGGCCTAACCAATTAGACTGACCCTATGGAATGTATTAATGAGTTAGATATATACTGCGCGTTGTTTAATGCAATAAATAAACTTGAACACTCAAAAAAATTGTTGATTCCAATCCCCTTTCTATTTTGGGTTTTTCTCATAAAGGTCCATTTACAGGCTAGAGCAATATAGGCCTCCATGAAAAGTTAGAAATCCCGCGCATTTAGGATTGGAGGGAGGAGAGGTGGAAGAAAAAGCTCGGGATGGATTTAGGAGTCTTTGTGCGTTTTTGGCTATACATATATTTTCACAAATAAACTATCAGAATTCAAAGGAAAGAAGGCGTGAAACTTAAATAACTTATTCAAAACTTATCGACAAATTCTTTCCAAGTCCAAAGAAATTAAATTAAAAAGGGATCATTGGTTCCATGGCTTGGATAGCTCAGCACTTTGCCTTTAGGCTTTTTAAGTCCGTCGTCAAATCCTAGGGTTCAACCCTGGACAAGTGGGGGTTAGTTTATGCATGGCGGAAGGGAGCATTGGAATGGTCTTAGCTCAAGGCGGCCATTCTTCTCCTTTTAGATTTGTAAATCCTTCTCTCCCCAACTAGTCCAAAGAAGGTTTTAAACGACATATGAAGGAAAGATTCGGAAGAGAAGTGTCCTCGACCCACCAACACAAAATCTATTTTTTGATTTATTTAATCTATTCCATGATTGAAACAGGGGAGGGTACAAGGAAGGCCCTCCAAAGTCCAGTGTGGAAGGTTTTATATGATAGGGCCCAGTTAAAAAATAATCGCAAAAATTCAAACATGTATCTATCCAACCATAATCCATCCGAACTTGGTTGTTAAACTTTACTGCACAGGATTTTCGGGAAACTCTATTTATTCTGGTGTGGGTGGCAACAGACCTATATTCTTTGATGGATTTTTTTTTTAAATCTTCTATTTTTTTCTGTTAGAATTATTATAAGTAGCTTTTTCTTTATTGAGGGGAATGTCAAGAGTATACATTTCCATGTTTGAAAATGCAAAAATATACAAACTTTTCCATAAATGCAATAATATACAAATGACCCTACTTCACCTCCAATGTGTGTGCAGTGTGTGTGCAGGTGTGTGTGCAGGTGTGTATGCAGTTTGTGTCGGAATCTTTTTCTTGAATATGTAGTCTCGAAATTAGCAAAATAAAAGTTGGTGATTTTTTTTAAAAAAAGCTAAAGTTATTTAAAAAAAAATTCTTTAATTGAATATTTTCGTAAAACAAAAAACTAAACATATTCGTTTAAATATTTTAAAAACCTGAGTCGACCACCGCCGCCGAAAATTTTATATTTTAAAAACCTCAGTCGAAAATTTTATATTTTTGTATATTTAATTTAATTTAACGAAAATTTAATATTTTGTTAATTTAATTAATGAATTGAATTTGAGGAAATTTTAATATTTTAGTAAATTTAATTTACAAAATTTATGCAATTTTGATAATTTAATTTAAGCAATTTCATTAATTTAATTTAGGCATTTTCGTTAGACAATTTCGAGAATTTATTTTTTGCAATTTCATTAATTTAATTTAGGCAATTTCATTAATTTAATTAGGCAATTTTGATAATTTATCGAAAAACCGGTTTTGTTAATTAGGTAATTTTGTTAATTTAATTAGGAAATTTTGAAAATTTAATATAGGAAATTTTTGAATCATAATTTAATTTAGGCACCTTCCGATCGATCGGTTATAATTAAAAAAATATATATATATATATATATATATATATATATACATAAATTAAAAAAAATTATTTGTGCCTGATCGGACGAAAATAAAATTATATATAAAATAAAAAAAATTATATGTGCCGATCGATCGGCATCGGCACTATATATAAAAATATACATAAATTTTAAAAAAAATTATGCGATCGATATAAAAATATATATAAAAATTATACGTGCCCGATCGATAGGCACAGCCCGATCGAGCCCGATCGATCGGGCACATATAAATATATATAAATATAAATATATATAATAAAAATTATACGTGCCGATCGATCGGCACAGCCCGATCGATCGGCACTAGTTAAAAAAATATATAAATTTCGTAAATTAAAAAAAAATTATACGTGCCGATCGATCGGCACAGCCCGATCGATCGGCACATGATACATAATATTTAAAAAAAATTAAAAATATTTATATATATATATATAAATGTCGTAAATTAAAAAAAAAAAAAAATTTAAAAAATATATGTGCCGATCGATCGGCACAGCCCGATCGATCGGCACGAAATTACATAATATTAAAAAAAAATTATAAATATATATATATATATATATATATAAATGTCGTAAATTTAAAAAAAAAAAATTATACGTTCGATCGATCGGCACGGCCCGATCGATCGGCACGATATATAATATTTAAAAAAAATTATAAATATATATATATATAAATGTCGTAAATTAAAAAAAAAATTAAAAAAATATATGTGCCGATCGATCGGCACAGCCCGATCGATCGGCACACAAATTATCAATATTAAAAAAAAATTATAAATACATATATATATATATATTTATATATCGTGAATTTAAAAAAAAAAAAAAAATTATACGTCCGATCGATCGGCACGGCCCGATCGATCGGCACGATATAATATTTAAAAAAAAATTATAAATATATATATATATATATATATATATAAATGTCGTAAATTAAAAAAAAAATTAAAAAAATATATGTGCCGATCGATCGGCACAGCCCGATCGATCGGCACACAAATTATCAATATTAAAAAAAAATTATAAATACATATATATATATATTTATATATCGTGAATTTAAAAAAAAAAAAAAAATTATACGTTCGATCGATCGGCACGCGCCCGATCGATCGGCACGATATAATATTTAAAAAAAAAATTATAAATATATATATATAAATGTCTAAATTTTTAAAAAAAAATATATATATGTGTCGATCGATCGGCACGTACCCGATCGATCGGCACACAAATATATAAATATTAATATATATAAATATAAAATATTTATATATAAATATTTATATAATATTTCATAATATAAAAATATATATATATAAAATATATATAAATACAATAAAAAATATATATATAAATATACATATATATATATATTCATAAAAAAAATATATATATATATATATATATATATATATTATTAGCACACACACACACCGACACTAAACACACACACACCATCGGCACACACCGATCGGCACACACACACACCACACTTCGGCACACTCAAATCGGCACATTGAATCGACGGCACCAAAGCTACTTACATCGGCACGCCTAAGATCTTTCAGACCGCTCGAAACCGCTCGTAATAATGGAAGAGGTTAGTATTTATTTTGAAATAAAATTGAATTTTAGATGTGAAATTAATGTATAATTACATGTTTAAAAGTGATTTTTTATGAAATATATATGTTGGGTTTAGTGTGTATAATATAGATTTGTTTAGATTGGGTGAAAATTGGTGAAATTGAGGTAGAAATCGCCGGAAAAAATGGTTGAAGCGGCGGCGGCTGATACTCATTTGCCGGCCGTCGGTCGACCGGTCCGAACCCGGCCCGATCGGCCAAGCACGTTTTTTTTTTTTTTTTTTTTTTGAGTTTATTTTTAATTATTATAAGCTGTTAATTATAATTTAATTGCGTATGCCCATTACGAAATTTGTCTTTGCTATGTTCATAGAGAATTGACATGTGGATCGAAAGATTGAATATTTTCTCGAGGGATTTGCTTGAAAGCCGATTACTGCTATACTTAGATTTCATAATTTAGTCTTAAGAAATTTAACGTGTTGATTTAAGATGATTGCTACTTTTGAAGTTTTGCTCGTTACGTTAATGTTTTCTTTATGCCATATTTCTATGTAAGTCTGGCCATTGTGCATCATGTCTATCCTTGCTTATTGTGAATTTAACGAAATTGGATCATTGGGTCGATATTCACTTCGCCGACCGGTCCGACCGGGTCCGAACCCGTCCGACCGGCCGGTCGCACGTTTTTTTTTTTTTTTTTTTGAGTTTATTTTTAATTATTATAACCGTTAATTATAATTTAATTAAATATTAATTGTTATATATAGGTCAATTTTAAACGACTAGCACTATGAGACGTTTCTCCGGGGATCACAATATATTATAAGCATAATTTAGGGACTTTGATTAGACGAAATTAGGTTTGCGGGGTGGTGTGGATTTAATCAAACGGTTTGTTTGCGGGCGGTTCGGGGCATAGTGGGTTGGCCGGAAGGTAAGAATGCTATGCGGGCTCTTCACCGGCTATTATGCTATGAGATTTCGGTACGACCTTCGGAGGTTTGGTTTAATTATGTTGGTCGAACATCCGTTTCTCTCATCCGGAGTTTGCATTGGTTCTTGGGCTCATGTTCGGCGAGTGTAGTTTTGACATGTCGGCATTTTATCATCCTACTCAATCCGGGGTCTACGATAGATTCAATGGTGGGAGACCGATTGAAGCAAAGCACTTGTTAAAGCTGGTTTTGTAACTATGAGCCCGATGGCATTTCGGATGATGACTTGATTAAGTTGTCGAATATTTTAGCTCTTTTCTTCGGTTCTATGCTCCCTGCAGAGACTAAGAAAATTGATACATGGATATGGGTATTGGGCGATGATATGGACCAATGGAATGCGTTCCCATGGGGTGCTTTTACCTACGAGGCCATGTTGCACTACCTCGATTACGTGCCAAATTCCTTGGACCTCGTAGGATCTAAGTATAATCTCTACGGGCCGATTTGGGCGATGCAGGTATAATATTTGTTGACAACTTAATTATTACTAATTTATAATTTTTTATTAGTTGAAATAATTCGATATATTTATATTGTAATATAGGTGTGGGCATATGAGGCCATTCCAAGTTTTGGAGCTCGTTGTGCGACCCTTCTAAATCCCGATGGTTATCCTCGTTATTTACGGTGGTCGTTTAATGACGCCCGATCAGTGTGATATAGCCCGTTTTTTTAAGCGCCGTGTAATAATTTTTTTATTATTTATTAAGCGATTGAATATGTTATGGATTTTCTTATTAATATTTAATGCACAAATATTACGTATTTCGGATGAGAGACTCGGTAGTGTATGAAATGTTAGTACCGACCGAGATTGAGGAGAATTGTCCATATTGGCGAGTGCGGTTGGTAGTAATCCATTTGGTCTACACTTTCCTGTGCCCTTGAATCCCCTACAACCGGCGCAATATGACCAAGATGGACGGCGTATATTGATCGGGCGCACCGAGGAGAGCGAGACGTAGTTCGAGTAGAGGAGTTGTCGGTGAGGAGGAGGAGCAAGAGGAGGAGCACACTTGTGGTAGAGAGTAGGAGAGTTCGGAGGCGGGCCCGCCGTACACAAGCATCTTCATCGGCGGCTAGAGATGCATCGGGTAATAAACTTAAATTAACGGTAAAAATTTTTCGGTCAATTCCTCTTTTAATAACCGTCCTCTTTCGTGATAATTATTAGCCGTTGGTGAGACATCTAGTTTTCTTGACCCAAGAATAGAGGCCATGATACGTCGATCTATTGAAGAAAATTTTGAAAGATGCGAGCAAAATATGATGAATAGAATTGATGATTATCATCGGACTACGAGTCGGGAGCTAGTCGGTAGGTGTGAGGAGCTCTTTGGATAGAAGTAATATGTCATTTCGGTCCGGATATAGGCGGCACGCTCAGGGCTACGCGGTGGCCCCGGTGGGATGAGCCCGCACCACCGACCTTTAATCGGCATGGTCAGGCATGGATGTAGAACCCGGCGGCGAGTTGGTAAGAGAATTTTTCAATTATTTTAATTTCTTTTCCTAATTTAATAATTGTCTTTTGTAGGATATGTTTGAGCCGAGTAACTCGTTGGCTCGTAGTTTTGAGCGATGATTTGTCCGGTGAAACCTTGGCCTTTCGACGTCCGGATGGTTTTCCACTTCAACGAGAATGGTTCAAGGATTTTCTAAAAATTGATTACGAAATGGATTGTGAGATGATAAGCTGCTATATCCGGTCGGCTGGGTCGGGCTAGCTCAAGGTAACCTACCCATGACTCCGGATGCCCAATACACGATCGTAGCGGACTCTACGGTATTTGTAAGTATATTTCATATTCGAGTATTTTTTGCCGATCCGGTATTTGTTTAGTTTAATTTTATCATTGAATAATTGTTTATAGATGAGTATTGTGAATGCGTGGGTCAAGGGCGTGAAGAATCCGGAAAGTAAAAGACACGAGAATGATAATGATTATAAATGGGTTCCGAAAGAGGAGGATTTGCGGTGCGTGATGGGGAATCCGGAACTTGGGACAAGGGATTGGTACTCCGCCAAATATGTGAGTACTATTTATATATTTTATATATAATAATTTTAAGGTTCTAAATTATATATTTATATCTATTGTAGATCATATTTCCAATCTTGGCAAGACACCATTGGTTCGTATTGCGGTTATGTATTTCGGATTGGAAGCTTGAGATGTTTGACTCTAAAAATGATTTTAGAGATCCAAATGTATTCAATTGGCGCGTCAAATGCCTTATAGCTTTCCGGAAATGTATAGCGCGATTCTTATTGCACGGGAACTATTGGGCGTGTAATGCATATGGTTATCCATTCCCGGAGGTAAGAGGCCCTCGGTTGTGCTTATGGATGATGAAGAGCGTGACTTGCAATTGGATGCGTATAGTTGCGGGGTATTTACATGCATGACTATAGAGCGTCTCCTCACCGGTTTTCCCACTCGGGTATGGGGTAATGAAGAGCGAAACATGGTGAAATATCGTAATTGGATGGGCTGTAAAATGTTTTGAAATGTGTGATATTGGTAATGTATGAATTTGAAGTGTGTATGAATGAAACATTAATGTATGAATTTTAGAGCTGTGTATGAATTTTGAAGTGTTTTGAAACATTGTATTTTGATCGGCACATATATAAATATAAATATACATAAATATTAAAAAAAAAGTATATGTGCCGCCCATCGATCGGCTATGTAATATAAATATAATATACAAATATAATATAAATATAATATACAAATATAATATACAAATATAATATAAAATATATTTACGTGCCGATCGATCGGCACAGCCCGATCGATCGGCACTATAATATCTAATATAAATATAATATACAATATAATATGTAATATACAATATACAATATAATATACAATATAATATAAATATAATATAATATGTAATATAAATATAATATACAATATATTTATATTATATATAAATATATAATATAAATATACAATATATAAATATATAAATATATAGATAAATATAATATACAAATATAATATAAATATAATATACAAATATAATATACAAATATAATATAAAATATATTTACGTGCCGATCCCCGATCGATCGGCACTATAATATCTAAATATAAATATAATATACAATATAATATGTAATATACAATATACAATATAATATACAATATAATATAAATATAATATAATATGTAATATAAATATAATATACAATATATTTATATTATATATAAATATATAATATAAATATACAATATATAAATATATAAATATATAAATATATAGATAAATATAATATACAAATATAATATAAATATAATATACAAATATAATATACAAATATAATATTTACGTGCCGATCCCCGATCGATCGGCACTATAATATCTAAATATATATATAATATACAATATAATATGTAATATACAATATACAATATAATATACAATATAATATAAATATAATATAATATGTAATATAAATATAATATACAATATATTTATATTATATATAAATATATAATATAAATATATAAATATATAATATAAATATACAATATATAAATATATAAATATATAAATATATAGATAAATATAATATACAAATATAATATAAATATAATATACAAATATAATATAAAATATATTTACGTGCTGATCCCCGATCGATCGGCACTATAATATCTAAATATATATATAATATACAATATAATATGTAATATACAATATAATATAAATATAATATAATATGTAATATAAATATAATATACAATATATTTATATTATATATAAATATATAATATAAATATATAAATATATAATATAAATATACAATATATAAATATATAAATATATAAATATATAGATAAATATAATATACAAATATAATATAAATATAATATACAAATATAATATAAAATATATTTACGTGCCGATCGATCGGCACAGCCCGATCGATCGGCACTATAATATCTAAATATAAATATAATATACAATATACAATATAATATACAATATAATATAAATATAATATAATATGTAATATAAATATAATATAAATATATTTATATTATATATAAATATATAATATAAATATACAATATATAAATATATAAATATATAAATATATAGATATATTATTAAGAAAAATTATACGTGCCGATCGATCGGCACATCCCGATCGATCGGGCACAATAATATAAAAATATATATATACATAAATAAAAAAAAATATATATATATATACTCAAATCGGCACAATATTTTTTTGAATTTTAAATTTGCAAAATTCTAAATATATTAAAATTACGGATGAGCTACTGTTGATTTCTAAATAATCAAAATTTCTAAATTTCTAAATAAGCAAATTTTCTAAATAATCAAATTTTCTAAATAATCAAAATTTCTAAAATAATCAAAATTTATAAATAATCAAAATCTTCTAAATAATCAAAAGATCGTGATCGAGACCATATTATATTTTTTTTAAATTAGGATGTTATTAATAATCAAAATTATATTTAAAAAATCAATATAATTGAAATAAACTCATAAAAAATTATAAATTTTAAAATAAATATTTGATAAATATTTTAGGGGAATATTATGAAATAGTGTAATAAAGCTTTATATATATCTATACATTAGCAAAATTAAACATGAATCATTCTTGAATGATATAAGTACTTATGACTTTATACAAAAAATGAACTCATTTTTCAAAATATGAGAAGAAGTGGAATTTTTTTTTTATTATGTCTCTATGATTATATTTCAAGGTTATTAATGATATCATCAATATCCTCTTCGTATATCACTTTTCCTTGCTCGAATTCGATTTTTTTAGGTTCCGATCGATAGTATTTGGGGTTTTGATCAAGGGTTTTGAGGGTTTAGAGGAATAGTATTTGGGGTTTTAATGAATAGTAGTTGGGGTATCCCCTAATCATCCTATCGGTCGGATTGGATTGTATATACAGTTGTCGGCACGAATAGTTTTATAGTCAAATTTCAATAAAATAATATAGTTTGTGACGTATTGTCCACGTATCCCACGTTTTTACTTAAAATTAAAATTTATATATTTAATATAACCGTTCCGATCGATCGGAACATATAAAATATAAATTTTAAAAAAATTATATATAAATGTGGTAAATTTAAAAAAAAATTAAAAAAATATATGTGCCGATCGATCGGCACAGCCCGATCGATCGGCACACAACAATATTTAAAAAAAATTATAAATACATATATATATATATATATATATATAAATGTCGTGAATTCTAAAAAAAAAAGTATACGTTCCGATCGATTGGCACGGCCGATCGATCGGCACGATATATAATATTTAAAAAAAAATTATAAATATCTATATATAAATGTCGTAAATTTTAAAAAAATATATATATATGTGCCGATCGATCGAGCACGACCGATCGATCGGCACACAAATATATAAAATATTAATATATATAAATATAAAATATTTATATATAAATATTTATATAATATTTCATAATATAAAATATATATATATAAAATATATATAAATACAATAATATATATATATATATATATATTCATAAATAAAAAAAAATATATATATATATATATATATTATTACATATATATTTCAGATTGCGTTTATTTGTGCCCGATGGGACGCAAATTAAAATATATACTTTTAATTAGATGTTATTAAGTAGTTGGGTATCCCCTAATCATGTTATCGGTCGGATTGATTGTATATATACAGCTCTCGGCACGAATAGTTTTATAGTCAAATTTCAATAAAATAATACGGTGTGACACGGTACCACAGTATCACGTTTTTACTTAAAATTAAAAAAATTAAAATTTATATATGGTCCGATCGATCGGCCTTGTCCGATCGATCGGGCCATATTAAAAATTTTAAAACTCAACTAATTAAAAAAATTAAAATTTATATATTTAATATAACCGTTCCGATCGATCGGCCTTGTCCGATCGATCGGAACATATAAAATATAAATTTTAAAAAAAATATATATATAAATGTGGTAAATTTAAAAAAAAAAAATTAAAAAAATATATGTGTCGATCGATCGGCACAGCCCGATCGATCGGCACACAAATTACACAATATTAAAAAAAAATTATAAATACATATATATATATATATATATATATATATATATATATAAATGTCGTGAATTTAAAAAAAAAAATTATACGTTCCGATCGATCGGCACAGCCCGATCGATCGGCACGATATATAATATTTAAAAAAAAATTTATAAATATATATATATAAATGTCGTAAATTTTAAAAATATATATATATGTAAATGGGTATGGCCGATCCATCGGAACATATATATTTTTATTTTTTTATTTTTTAATTAGTGAATGTAAATCTAATTAAATAGTCCGATCCATGGATCAGCAATTTAGGGTTTCGTTAAACAACCATACCGGATTAGGGTTTCAACAATTTATGGTTTCGTTAAACAAACTTCATACTTCAAATAATATAGGCACAAATAAACTTGAACTAAGACACCACAAATTTAATCTTGTGTCTCCCTCGCTGAACATGTCCTCCTTGTGTGGCCTCTTTCGTGACAAACACCACACTTTCTCGCTACGACCTTGAGTTGAGCTTGTGGAGGCCTCCGCTCCCGATCGGTAACGTCTCGCTTTGGGCGACCGGGCCCGACGCTTCGCTAGGGGTGGTAACAATGGATCCGCATCTCGAATATGGTCGGGAATGGTCCAAAGCTCCAATGCGGAGTAACGAATTAAAGTGATGTTCGTAAATATCCATGTGGTTGCTTGTAGTGTACATACTCGTGGACATAGTTGTAAAATTGGTCTCCGCTCTCCCTGTTGTCAAACAAAAAATGTGTTAGATATATAATAAGTGATTAAAAAGTGTAAAAGAATTCATACGAGAATCGCGCGGCGGCGTGGGAGCATGGTATTAGGTCCATATCAAATTCGTGACACGTGCACGTTTGGTTCTCCAAATCCACCTTATAGTTGTGATTTCTCCCGTCGTTGACTTTGTATCTTCCTCGGCGGTTAAGGTGACGAGTATATGAGCGTGCAAGTTCAATCTCGCGCGCTTAACTTCCTCTTCGCAACGTCCACCAACAAATGGCTATTCTCACTCGGCAGTTGACGCCTTTCATCCCACCATGACTCCATAATTGCTCGTATCGTGTCTATCATCGAGCAAATCGGCAATCGACGGGCCCACAAAAGTCTTCCGTTGAAAGACTCGACACAATTTGATGATAGAAAGGCCGTAGCGACGCCGCGGACATTGCGAACGTGCCCAACGTTCGGGACCAATCTCTATCGGCTTGTTGTATGCTCCTTCACTCGCCACGAGGATTGATGCCATGTACTTCCTAAACTCCGACTCACGGTATGCGTGCGTTGCCCTGACGGAACATGTAGGGTACTTCATTCTTGTAAGAAGTGAGCTTGTTATTAAGATGGACGTTGCAAAGGCAGTGAGGAACTCCGAGAAACACCGCTTCGACACAGATTTTTAATACCGACGTGCTCGGTCGGACACGATCGAGTAGGTCACCGCTCGAACCGTACACTCGCTTAAGATTTCAGTAGAAACCACGCCCATGAGTCATTGTTCTCAATTGGTCCAATGCCAATGGCGAGCGGTACAAGCTGTTCGTTGCGGTCTTTAGTAACTTCGCAAAGAAAGAGAATGCCGGTATTCTTTCCCTTCGGGTGAGTTCCATCAACTACAATCACCTTCCTTAAATGCCACATAAATGCGGGGATGCACGGCCCCATGCAACAAACGCGTACTCGAACCTCCCGTCGCTGTCGACACGAAGATTAGTTACCGTTCGGGGTTTACCCGCTTCAACATGTGCAAATATCGAGGGAGCATCTTGTACGAGTCTTCGTGACTCCCATAAATCAATTGAATCGCATTATTTCTAGCACGCAGGGCCTTATAATACTCCACCTTCACACCAAATTTCGGACGCATCTCATTGATCATGTCTCGAGGTCGCAACATCGTTCCCTCCATACGCATTCTTTGCCCAAAATAGGCTCCGATAGTCTTCGCGAGCAACGGTGATCGGTCCGGCATTATCAAAGTCGTCTTGACATCCGTGCTCCGGCACAAAATCGTAAATTGTCCAATACATACCATTATGTCGTGCACGTACTACGAATGGACAAAGATCGCCCACATGACATTCAAACCACCGATACCGAGGACTTGCCCTCTTCACTTTATAAGACCGTCGACACTCTAAATGCCAGAGACCAACGGCTATTGTTAGGGCGTCCTTCGTCCAAAAGATGTTGCCGTTTCCGAGAATGCCCTCTTCAATCTTCTCTATATCCGTACAACCAATGACACCTGCTTCACCTGGCGGAATAATTGGCACTAGCCAATTTCTGACTTCGTCAACAACTTCATTATCTTCGTCTTGTAGGCAACCGCTCCGTTGCGTGGCCGCTCTAGAAGTGTCATTAGCCGGTTTAAACCGCCTTCCCCACGAATCCATGATGCAAACTCATACATGGTTCCATAAAAGTTTTTAGCGACAACATGTTCGTCTTCCTCATCCTCTTCCTCTTCCTCTGCCGTATAATCCTCGTCATACGTATCATCATCATCATCATCGTTATTATCATTCGCACCTTGATCCTGCTGTTCTGCTTCTTCTTGCTCCTCTTGTTGCTCTTCTTCTTCTTGCTCCGGTTGTTGTTCTTGCCTTCCAAACTCATATGCAGCTCCGCTTTGACCATATGCATCACCAAACATATTTGGGAAACTAAATTGGTAATCAAATGAAGGGACGTAATCTCCTTGTTGTGATGTTCGAGCACGATCACCCGTCAAACGACGCAAACAGTTGGATCGGTCTCTAAGTTGATAAGTCGAACCAAGTCATCATCCGTCATCATTAATGACTTAATCAACTTTCCAGATCCAGCATGCTCCAACGAATAAAGCGCATAGGGGGTAAGCCGTGAGTTAATTTGTGTACGGGCTTCGATGCTTGCCCTTAAGGATAACAATGTTAATTGGTCGATCCGAAGTGGGGCAAGCTGTTCATCCCCACCTTTGTAATCTCGAACCCAAGAAACAACCTCCATACTTTACGGTTACACGTGTCCGGGTAGCCATCCGGAAAGAATTAAAAAAGAAAAAACTATCTTAGTACTCCGCAAAACCAAACTTAGTACTCCGTAAACAACACATAAGATAAGCTAACATGCGGAGAGCAAAGATAAGCTAACATGCGGAGAACAACACATAAGATATTTTATAACTAATAATACGTACATATTTACTCCTCGAATCAAGCAAAATCAAGAAAAAAATTCGTTCAAATCAAGCATAGATATTTACCCTCAAATAAAGCTAAAATCATACGTACATATTTACTCCTCAAATCAAAGAAAATCATACGCCCTCAAAATAATACATATATATTTACCTAAAATCAAGCAACAAATATAACAATTTATGGAATAGGTTACCTTTAAAATTGTTTCACACTCTCGCTCCCTCGCTCTCGTTCTCTCTCGTGTTTAAAGGACCCTCGCTCCCTTGCTCTGAAATAAAATTTTCGCTCTCTCGCACCCTCCGTGTCTTGCTCTCCTTGTTATAGAGTTAAATTTTTTTGCATCTGAAAATAATCATAGAAGAGTATACTGTGTTGCGTGTGAAGAGGAAAAGAATCAGATTCCTCCTACTGTGTATAGAGTTCGGCTTTTTTCGCAACTTTATTGCATGTCACTAGGTAAAAAGGTAAGTGAATATCTTTTCCGGATTTTTTTTTCTCGTAAATATACTATTTACGAGAAAATTCTTGATTAAAAAACTAAAAAAAAGCTGCATGAGGACGAAATTATTCTCGCATGCATGAAGACAAAAAAAGGCTGGCATGAAAATAAAAATGTAAAAAAAAAATAAAAATGCTCCGATCGATCGAGACTTAAAAAAATTGGTCCGATCGATCGGCCTATATTTTATTTTTAAATTATAAAAAAAAATTTAAAATGTTGTCCGATCGATCGGCCAAGGCCGATCGATCGGACCATATTTTATTTTAATGCTATATGTCCGATCCCGATCGGCCAAGGCCGATCGATCGGACCATATTTTATTTTTAAATTATAAAAAAAATTTAAAATCTTTGTCCGATCGATCGGCCAAGGCCGATCGATCGGACCATATTTTATTTTAAATACCATATTTTATTTTTAAATGCAAAAAGAATACGTTTTTTTTTATAATTTAAAAGGCAGGCAGAAGGAAAAAAAAATCAAAGTCAACAGAGAATTAAATAAGTAAAAGACAAGACAAAGTAAGAGGAAATAAAAACCTATTAACCTACCTAACTTTATAGGTTTCAGAGGACAAAATGTACATTTTTGCAATTATGGAATCTCATGTATATTTTTGCATTTTCACATGTTTGTTTTGTACATTTCTGCACATCCCCCTTCTTTATTTGTTCAGGGAACCGCGCAGTCAACTCCAGTTGTTGGAACAACTTCCATTGAGAGGAAAGGGTGTCAATGGTACGAGTCAATGGGACTAACGATACTAGACTTAATGAATTTCCCAGTTAAATAATTACTTCAATACGCCTCAAGCCTTTTCGCCAAGCTGTCTTTTTGCCCGAACTCAATGGAGTTAGTTATGGTGATACATCTACTGTGGAAAAAAAGTCGGCGATAAAGTAACTGGAAGGCATGGAAATAATGTGATGGTCGTCTCCTGTCCCCTGCCGGCAAGGAATCCGCTCCCAGGTTGTCGCACATAAAACAATATCCGCTCCCGAGAAAATGGCTAATAGTTATTTTGGCTTATTAGGCATGAAGAAGATAAATTTCCGGGATTGTCGGCTAAACAAGCTTACCTTAAGCTCAGCCACGCCACCGCACACTTTTGTGTTCAGAGCATTGTCGGACCGCCTACCATGCACTCCTACACTGGGAGACCCGGCCTCTTCTTACTAACCAAAGAAAGTCAAAGTACCAAGAACAAACTTATAATATAGAATCGACTCGATTATCAGATTTATTTTGATTATTTCTTGATGTTTTCTGACGTTTTCCTTTTTTTAAAGAGACGAGAAATCTCAAACTGAAATAAATAATTATTCCAATGGAACCTTCTCAAATCCAATTCTCTCTTGATACATTTCTCAAAAAATCCGAGATTCAATTATCAAGATACACAACGAGGATCGTATTGAGCCTTGCGAGCTCAGTCTGCTCTACCCCACGCTGAAAAAAGGGAAAAAAAAGGATAGGTATAGAGACTCAATGGAAGAGATTGTGCGCATCGGGCCCTTCGAGTGTCATATTTTTCTTCTTGGGTGATATTCTTGAATTGTATTTGTTATCCCTCAACTATACCCAAGAGGACTTAGTTGATCCATGATTTCTGTATTTGATTGATAATCATATAAAGCAGGTGATATTTTAGCCATTTGCATTAGGCTCAATCAAACTCCCTTTTCTTTTCTTTCTAAGAGGTAAAATAGAAGAATCCAGTATCATGCTAGAATCAATCATCCATATGATTCTTTGGTAGAAAGACTTGATCGTGAAATATCGATTGCTTGTTGAACTTATGGCCTTTTTTTTAACCTCATTTGTATTTTAACGAGGAAATAACTACGAATAGAAAGCTTTTAAGCCGAGATTCGATCCCAAGTGATTAAATAATACAATACAAGCAAAAGCTCCTAGAACATCCTCTTTCCTGGATCTAATTTCCAGTTCATCAATCATTAATTCGTCATGAATCTCAAAATATCTCGTTTTCTTATTCGTAATCCTTTCCTCTGCTGAGTGGTTCATTTGCTCTATACGAATTTGAACCTCACTCCCCGATTTTTTCTTAATATTATATATAAAATTAGGCCTATAGAAATACGAGGTGATTAACAACTGTCTCATATGACAGGAGTTGATGATTAATTTAAATTAAAATGGCGACTTCTTCTTGCCCTTATACTTGAAACCTGCAGAAAAAACCGGGCCGAAGCAAAGCAGATTTGGAGAAGAGAAGTTGTAAATGGGATTGATTTTCCCTCCTCCGTTATACGAGCAGTTGGTGCCGTTCTTCTTCAACGGCGGCTTATGCTTGTTAGTTGGCACCGAATACACCTCAAAATTCTGCTTCTGATTATTCGACGACGGGCGGTTAAAGCTAGCAGTGGCCCCGGTCGAACTGCTCCGTACTACAGGCGGCAAGGGGCACAACGACGTCGCATAGCCGTTGCCGCAGTTTAAGCTCGCGCTCCGCTTGAACCGCCAGAACGACGGCGTTTTATGATTCTGCTGCCTATCTTCGTAGGTTGCTCGTGGTGGAGGTGGTGCCTTAGGGGGTAGCGGAGGCTGCGCTGCCACGTCCGCAGACGATCTAAGCGGTGGCGCTACTGCCAACCGTTTCTTGGTCTCGATAGGGAGGATCTTGCCGTCGAAGAAAAGCTCGTCGGCGGAGGATGATTCCTGGTTGGGGTTTTGGCGGGAAACGCAGAAGTCGAAGTCGGTGGTGGAGGAGGAAGATGAGCGAGTGTGGTGTTCGACGAAGACGGCGTCGTTCGGCGTGAGATCGTGGGAGAAGGATATTCGTGGGGTCACATCGATCGCCATTGGCAGAAGTGGAGGTCAGTTTTTGTGTTGAAAGTGAGCAGGTTTATAAAGGGTGAAAAATCTAAGGGATTAACAACTATTTGCATAGAGAGTAATTAGTTATAAATTTTGTTTCTTTTTCTTTTTTTATAATTAAGAAAAATTAGATTCAATTTTGTTGTCAAAAACAAAGAGAGTGGTCGAGACTCGAAGTAATTGAAATTATTAAGGTTTATCCATAATATTTAATTAGCAAATTATGCCGTTTTTCTCCTTGAAAAATTAGGTTAGAGGTTAGCATAAGTGGGACATGATGAAGACAGACATGTGATCGAAACAATAACCTAGTGAAACAAGTATGCCACTCATAATTTCAAAAAAAAAAAAAAAAAAAAAAAAAAAAAAAAAAAAAAGTATGCCACTCATAAATCCGAATCATGATTGTTTGATCCATATTATAATCACTCCTCGGTAATGTCAAATAAATCATTTTTGTCCGGTTTGGTTGTAAAAGAATATTCCTCCTCAGTAGGTATTACTAGACTACTAGTTGAACAGTGTAACCTAAATATAACATTAATTTCCAAACAAAGATATTAGTAATTGGTTAAGGCCGATTAATCTACAAGGAATATTTAGAGGTTCTTCATATAATCGGATAAATCCTGGGCCAGCTTTGTTTGGTGTTGTTTCTTTTCAGTAATCTATTTCTTGAACAGTATCTTTCCTCGTCAATTAAATTGGACAGTTAATAAAATTAAACAAATACATATGTAAATCCTATTTTATTTTAGTTAATTTAGGGCAAGGAGAATCCGACAACTCTGCTTCAAATAGTATATGTATATAAATACTGCAGTTGGATAACCAAAAGAAAACGCTGAATGTCAAAATCACAATTCATAATATATTTGTAACTATAAATTTGTTTATGTACTGAATATCTTTCAATTGCATTCTGTCATATAAGTATTACTATAATTTAAAGAGAAATATAAAAATATAAATCTCGAACCAATTTTTTGAGTTTTTGTACAACCATACCTCGTTAGGTTCATTACAACCTAAAGATAAGTACATAGTGGATCTATTAAGGGTATTTTGGAAAGTTCACCATAAAATGACTAATACATCTCATACTACTTTATAAGAGTGGCCGGCTGTCATTCATCTCTCTCTCTCTCTCTCATGCATGCACAAACAAATAGATGATAGAACAGCCAACATTCCTCCGAAAAGGAGTTAAGAAGGGAAACCTGGAAGCTGGAATCAGATATCCAAGTCATCATCAGGATCACGAAAATAGATTATCTCCCCCCCGCCAGAATCCCCTTTCTCAACACAAGTGTGTTGAATGTCAGCTATGCTCTCACTCATAGATTTTCGACCATCGTATATCTCAATGCTTTTGAAAAAGGTACAAAATTGATGCCATAATTATCAACACAGAGCTCTTCAACCTAAAGGCTAAAACAAATTTGATTATGTACTACCATGCTTGCTTCCTTGTGAAATTCTCAGGTCAACGATATAGGCATATGACACGTATGTAGAAGAATACTTGAGGCTGATATATGAGGAGGAAGAAGTGTCATCATTCTAACACGTCCATTTCTACCTTTAACATGCACACCGAATTTTCATCGTCCCAAGTTATGCCACATCAACCAAACACTCTCAGAGTTTCCTCTCTGTCCATCCACTGGTCGAGCCATTTATTGTAAGGTAGCCTTCATAGAAGATATGTACTCAAGCGCAGGAGTAGCCCGGGTGTCATGCAGATCCGAATGTAATAGCCAGAATAAGATAGAAACTTGGCCGTGTAATCAGAAGATAAGGAATTCGATTTACAACCAAGCAGAAGGTCATAGACAGCATAATCAATTGTACCTGAGAGTACAGAACCAACGGCAAATTTCAAAATACTAATTCCAATGGCGTCTCTCCTTTTAGATGTGTCTCCCTCCCTCAGTATGTTGGCATGAACTAAGACTAAAACGAAATAACACATTCCATCATGAAGACTACAAAGGATCACCAATAAAATTCTATGAGCCAAGGTTACTACATGACGCAGATACAAATTGTGAAGGATTCACACACGGAGACAAGGTCATGTTTCAGCTGCTTAGCTTCATGTGATTGCAAATATAAAACCCAACTATATTACTTGACATTAATTACATCACAGAATCTTAGATTCTTAGTTGTGTTTTGTATCAGAGACAGAAGAATAAGGCTCGACATATTTCACTGACCCAAATTCGGAGACGTGTAGAGCAATATCATTTGAAGGTGGACAAAGATTAAATGCATAACGTATGGTCTTTATGAAAATTCTAATGAGCATGAAAAAAAAAAAAAACAAGAAAGAAAGAAAGATCATATATATATATATATATAGGGGCCTTATATAGAGAACCCTCCCTTATAGAGAGAAATGAGAACAACTTACATCCATAGATCAACAACAATGGATGGCTAGGATTGGAAGGGATTTAATTTATTTTATCATTAAGAAGGTAATTGGTCATTAAGGGTAGTTTGGGGAGAAATCGGGAAAAATTGAAAAGAGGATTCTTGACCTTCCCGTCAGATTCATTCACTCATTTCCCCTCATTTACCTCTCTTCAAAATTCAAAATCTCACTGCAGAAAATTTGGCAGCAGAAAACTTTTCCCCTTCCTTCCCCCCTCTCGAGAAATTGATAGTAACGGAGGCGACCCGACGCGAAATTCCCCCCATCCCTTCTGCCCTTCCCCTCCTGAAAAACCAACACAACAAGTATCGATGTGACATAGCAAGAATCAACGTGTTGAATCAACACGACCTCACCCAACAAGAATCGAGCGACTAGCGTTGAATCAAACCGTTTGCGCACGCAACCGAGCAATAATCGACGCAATCCAGCAAGAATCGAAGGTGTGGTTCTAGTATATTTCGTATTTTGAAGCTTTAGTTGCAAATTTTCTAATTTTGAATTTGATTTCTTTACATTAACATTTTAGGTACTTCGGCATATTTCAACCCAAAAGATGAAAAGAGAGTGATTCTTGAAGGAGAATACACAATTCGATTCAAAGAGAGCGATTTGCGAAAATCGAAGGTATGTAGACATTTGAATCTAGTTCATACAATTTTTTTTCGAAATGCTAATATAAATTTGTAAGCCACACATTGAAACCTTTGTGTTCATGACTTATTTATAGGGTTTATATGGACATTGAGATCTAGTTCAAACCAATTTCTAGGGTTTATATGAACATTTTGTACACACATTGAAACCTTTGTGTTCGTACCCATTTCTAGGGTGTATATGGACATTGGGATCTAATTCGTACCAATTTTTACGGTTTATATATACATTTTGTATGCATATTAATCATGAAATGTATGCACATTAACTATGAACTATATGCACAATCATATTTCCGTATGAATATGCAGATTCTGTGAGTTAATCGCGGCTATTTTATATGCACATTTCATAATCATTATATATACATTAATGTTATCGATTATGCACATAAATTTGTTATGCACATTTATGTATCAAAGTATGCACATATTTGTCTAATATTTATAAGCATGCAGATGATTGGCAAGAGAAAGACAGCGGCTATAATCGGGGATCTAAAGCCACAATAAGTTCAAACATATTGAAAAGAGGAAAGATAGACATCAAATGGGGCAAGGTAGATAGAAAAATGATTGGAAGTTGCACTTGACTGTTAGTTTTTGTAGTCCCAAAATGTGAGGAAGACGAAGGTTAGTAATGTGAGGAAGACGAAGGTTAGTATCATCACCGTCAAGTGAGAGACATGGAAAATGTCAGTGCCTTGAAGGAAGTGGTAAAGGAAAAAAAACTTTTTGTTGAATAATTGGACTTCATTGATGATGTACTAAATATATAATTTTCAAGTAAATCTCAAACTACTCGAAGTTTTAATATCTCTATAGTATGATGATTAGAAAGCTTGCAATAGTACATTCTGAATATTCCAAATGCACGGTTTCAAGACCTTATCCATCACCTCCCAGTACAGCCGGGATAGAAGTAGTTTGGGGAATATTGAGATTAATTCTAAATTTATTAATTAACTAAGTGAGTTAGTTAATAGAGGTGCTCAGTTAGTTTGTTAAGAAAGTTAGTTAGGGAGAGAGAGAGAGACGTACAAGATACGCAAAGCCACCGCCTCAGCTTTGTATAAATATGAGAAGTGCATATCGGAAATATACTTTTACATTTTCCCAATTATAGTTTAGAACCCATGTAACAAATTCGGTATCCTAGTTTGGATCACCTTCAGACCCAAAGCATAACCAGGACACATCCTCCGCCCCGACCGAAATGGTAAGAACTCGAAATTCTGCCCCTTCACATCAATTTTCTTCTCAAGAAACCTCTTGGGGTGAAACTCATTCGGGTTTTCCCATGTAGTTGGATCCATGTGAATTGCCCATGCATTCAAAATCACTATTGTCCCCTTCTTGATGTTGTATCCGGCCACCTACAAATTTACTACAAACATTGTTTTGTTGATATGATGTTTTGATTTCTTTTATAATTAAATGATTGAATAGTACCTTACAATCCTCTCTAGCGAGGCGGGGCACTAACAAAGGCGAGACTGGGTGGAGCCTCATGGTTTCATTGACAATGGCTTCTATGTAAGGGAGACTAATCATGTCTTTCTCTTTTACCCATTTGTCTTGGCCGATGACACGGTCCAGTTCCTCGACCGCTTTCTCAAGGATTTTAGGATTTTTAAGAGTTCGGCGAGCTCCCACTCCACTGTCATGGCTGAGCTCTCAGTCCCACCAGCTAATAAATCCAGAATCAAATGTATTTATATATAAAAACATAATCGAATAATAAAAATATTAAAAGAGATATATATATTAAAAAAGTCACTTTCGATAACAGAACATTTATTCATATCGTCATTGTGAGTAAATTATTCCTAACGTTTACATAGTTCTAGCCTATCAATTTTGACTTTAATCATTTTTAGATTATTTAAGTATTTTGATATGTTTCAATAATTTAATCTAGATAAGTGAAGAAATTAGGTTGGCCGGGCAAAAAAAAAAAAAAAAAAAAGAAGAAGATAGGACCAAATTGATCAATAATTAATTTAATTGACTCGTCTGTACTGTGAATCACTACAAAAAAAACTGTGTTTTACCGACGGAAAATTCCGTCGGTATATTATCATTTTCTGTCGCTAAAGATGATACCGACGGAAGACCTTTAGTTGCTGTTGGCCTTGTCGGTAACTCATACCGACGGAATTAAGTCCGTCGGTAATATATACCGACAGAACAGCCATAAAAAAAATTTAACCAGCGACCACCGCCGACGAGCTCAGTTCGACGGCGTACTGACGGAATATTCCGTCGGTAATATTACCGACGGAACATTCCGTCGGTAAACTCCGTCTGCAATTTATGTTACAAGTGACTGGGGACCGACGGAAATTTTCGTCGGTAATAACCGTTCACCATACCGACGGAAATTTCCGTCGGTAAGAACTTTTTTTAAGACAGTTTTCGCTTGTTTTTTCGTACCCAGTTACGACAACCTATAATATTTCTTCATAACAAACAAAACCAACATTCAACGAACTAGTAATAAGCACAAATATAATGAAAGGCTTAAACAATTAACTAAACGAAGTAGTAAGCACAAATAATCACAAATAGGCACAAATATATCTCAAGTTATAACATAATGCAACGTATGTTCAAAAGTAGTTGTTAATATCAAACATCTAGAAAGGCTAGGAATGTCAGTCAAGCAGGAGGTGTGGACTGATGTGAGTTAGAATCCTCATCACGTCTGCTCGAGGGATCCTGCGAAGCGGCGGCCAATTGCGAGATGAGCCTCTCCAAGCCATCGACCTTGGACTCCAATGCCCGTCTGGCCTCTCGCTCCGACTCTACAATAGCCTGAAGCTCATGCACACAAGGTTGAGTTGTATCGTCTGTGTCGGCCGTGTGGCTCAAGGTCGCATGAGGATTCCCATAGAGGCGCCGCTTCTTATCCTTGGCCCCGTCTACCCTCAAAAATATATCGTTCAAATCTGCACCAGGTCCCTCAAGAGCTGCAATTTGCTTAACTTCTTCCTAAAGTTCAAACCACAAAAAAACATAATCTTAATTAAAGGGAAATATAATTTGAAATTGCAATAGATTTTATATTTTTGGAAACTTACATGAATCTTCAAAGCCTTCATGTTAGAGGATTTTTCATTTTTAAAGTGAATTGCCATGAAGGTGTCATAGTGTGCCTTATGAAGCGGAATGCCTTTCTCGAGCGCCTATTCACAATTAATACAATCATTAAAGTTATTACCGAATAATAAATTTATAATATATATGAAACAAGTTAATTAATTAATACTTACAATCTTCTGCCCATATTGGTTAGAAGACCTGGACCCTCCCTTATGCTTGCTAATGCCGCAACCAGGCTCCAACTCCCTTTTTTTTTCGACTTGCTTTTTCTGACTTCTCTCGTGCCTCTGGAGAATCCCAGTACGCACACAAAGCGGTCCACCTCTCCTTAGTCGTACCATTTGGCTTCCCTTTAGCTTTTCTTTTTTTGATGTCGTTATTCCAGTCAGAAAATCTCTTTGAAGCCCTCTTCTGCCACATGGCATGCACATGCTTCTCCCATTGAGGAGGCCAATAGAAGTATTTCTGAAAAAATAATGGTTAATTATTTTATGTAAAAGTGTATATATAGTTTATTCAAATAAAGAAAAATAAAGAAAACTGACCCGGAATTCTTCGAAATACTGCTCCTTCACTTCACTGGGAGTTTTAGCCCAAGTAAAGCTAGTGGGATTGGGTATATCATTGAAAGTATTGAAGATCGCGTGTGCAAACCCCGGGGGTTCAAACAAAGTCATTTGAAAAATCAATTGTTATAAACCAAATATAAATTGAATAAATAGTAAGGAACGTAAATCAATTAATCAATAGTAAGGAACTAAAATCATAAATAAAGTAATTACCCATGGAACATCTGGAACGGTGTCCTGGTATCCGGTGCACTGGACCCTTCAGATGAAGGGGTATGCCACTCTAAAGACTCCATGTTTCTCCTTGAGGTCAGATGAAGGGGTATGCCACTCTAAAGATGAAGGGGTATCCGATTGAGGCCGATCTTGTAATTGGGTCAGTGGTGTGTGTGAACCCTACTTTTATACGGGTGTCTGAGCCTTGAATCTAAGGGATAAATTCTTTCTGTACACTCTAATTCGACGGATCTAAACCTTACAGAGGATAGACAACCTGGTTTTAAAATCATCATTAGTAGAGATGTGATTTTTAATGAACTTGATTTCCCTTGTTTACCCTCCCCTGTTTCTCCTGTGAATGATGATGTCTCTGGTGATGAGTTTAAGGTGGAGCCTCAGGCTTAGTCTGTGTCTGATTCTGTGCCCACTGAGTCTACTGATGTGTCTGAGTCTGACTCTGAAAATGCTTCTGAACTGGATATTGATTCTGAGAGTGACTTTAGTCATGAAACTGATGTGCATGCTAACTTGTTAAATGGTAATAATGTGTCTGAATGTGATCCCTCCCTCTCTGATTATGAACATGCTAGGGATAGATCTAAGAGGAACATTAGACCTCCACCAAAATTTGATGACTATGTGATGTCTATGTATGCTTTCAGTGTTTATGATTCTCTGGATTCTGAACCCACGTGCTATTTTGATGTTATAAAATCTGTGAATGCTGATCAGTGGTTGAGTGCTATGAAGTCTGAGATGCACTCTCTGCATGCTAATCAAACCTGGACTCTTGTACCTAAACATGAACGTTGTTCTGTTGTTGACTGTAAGTGGTTATTTAAGGTTAAACAAGAAGTCAAATCTGTTAGGTTTAAAGCAAGACTTGTAGCTAAGGGTTTTACTCAAAAGGAGGGGGTAGATTATACTGAAATCTTTGCTTCTGTTGTAAAATTCACCACTATGAGAATTATGCTTGCTCTTGTTGCTCACTTTAACTGGGAGTTAAAGCAAATGGATGTTACTACTGCTTTTTTGCATGGTGATCTTGACAAGACCATTTACATGAAGCAGCATGAGGGATTTGTGGCTCCATGTAAGGAAAATCATGTGTGCCTCCTTAAAAAGGCTTTATAAGGACTGAAGCAATCCCCTAGACAGTGGAACATTAAGTTTGATCAATGTATGCAGTCTCTGAATTTTAAAAGAAGTGCTTTTGATCACTATCTCTATTTTAAGGAGTCTCCTTCTGTTCCTGTCTTCTTGCTTCTATATGTGGATGATATGTTTATATCTGGTCCTTGTCTGAAAACCATAAAGCATGTTCAAAAGTGCTTGTGTGATAACTTTGAAATGAAAGATTTAGGTGATGCTAAGAGGATCTTAGGTATGAACATAGAAAGAGATAGGAAGAATTGTACACTTGTGCTCAATCAGATTTCATATGTTGAAAACATTTTGAGTAAATTCTCCATGTCTGTTGCCAAGTCTCTGAATGTACCACTTGCCTCTCATCTTGTTTTATGTAAGGATCAATCTCCTAAATCTGCATCTGATATTAATGCTATGAAAAATGTTCCTTATTCCAATGCTATTGGTTTTTGTTATGTACTTGATAATTAGTACTAGGCCTGACATTGTATATGCTGTTATTTGCTTGAGTAGGTATGGACCATTGGAATGCACTTAAATGGCTGCTTAGATATCTGAAAGCTACCATGCATGTTGGTTTGAAATTTTCTAAGTGTGCTGCTGGAACTACTTTGGTTGGTTATGTGGATTCTAACTATGCAAATGATAGGGACAATAGGAAATCTACTACTTCTTAAGTGTTCACTCTGTGTGGGTCTTGCATTAGTTGGAAGTCACAACTTCAGTCTATAGTTGCCTTGTCTACTACTGAGTCAGAATATGTGGCTGCTACTGAGGCTTTGAAAGAAGCCATCTGGCTTAAAGGTTTGCTTTCTGAAATTGGTTATCTGTGTCCAGATCTGACTTTGTTTTCAGATAGCCAATCTGCTATACAACTCTGTAAAAACCCTGTTTTTCATGATAGGACAAAACATATAGATGTTAGGTTCCATTTCATTAGGGACATTGTTGAAAAGACCATTGTTAAGTTAGAAAAAATACATACAGATTTGAATCCTGCTGATATGGGAACTAAGTGTTTAAGTGCTGAAAAACTGAATACATGTTTAAAGATTTTGAATCTCCATTCTGGTTAATCTGTGTGGTTGTGATTTAAAAAATTCCATAGTGTTTTTATATCTTTGTTTTTCTTCCTTCTGCTACCTTCTTGTTTGTGTGTTTTGCTTGTATATTTCTGCCTCCTCTGTTGGTTGTTTTGCAGGTTTGTGTGAGGTTGCAGAGTTTGTCCCTTTGGCGATGATGACACTTCCTTTTGGGTATCTTTCATGGCTAATCCATGGCACACCATTATTGGGCCTAAGGTGGAGATTGTTGAATTAAATAGGCCCAGCCCAACTTACCTGTTCGGCCCACTTGCCTCTGTGCAGCCCAACCCAGCTTCTTGGCCCAGCTGCGAGTGTCGCCCTATGTATAAATGGCTGAGCGACGTCTCCTTCTTGCCCTAGCTCTGTTGTGCTCAGCCGATGTGTTCTACACTGTAATCCTCTCCCTTCTCTTCGTGAGATTGAGTGCGTTGTGTAGTAACTTGTATAGGCTAGCTTACAGGCTCGATTGAGGCCGATCTTGTAATTGGGTCAGTGGTGTGTGTGAACCCTACTTCTATATGGGTGTCTAAGCCTTGAATCTAAGGCATAAATTCTTTCTGTACACTCTAATTCGACGGATCTAAACCTTACACTACGGATCACGTTCAGACTCATGTTAGAAAGATAATCCTTCAGTTGGAGCGCGTGCCCCGAGGCGCCAAACATCGCTCTCATCAGTGCGTCAGTCTCCTCGGTCCGAATGTACTCGTACGATTCGAGGCGTTTAACGTTGTACATTCTTCGGGCCTGCCGCCAGTACGGACCGTAGGGGGACCACGTCATGTCGGAGTAGTTGTAGGTGGTGATTTTTCCTGCGGAGGTTTTAGGCAGTGAGGCGAAGTTGATGTCCATCGTTTTGAGGAAGATCTTTGCCGCCTCGAGGGAGGATCCGAACTTGAGCTGCATTATCGGGCCGTATTTCTGCGAGAGGCCGTGGATGGATCGGTGGGGGAGAGCGTCGATTAGGCTGATATTGCCGATTACGGGCCATGGGTACGGGCCGGGCGGTCGTTTCACTTTTCGCTGCCGGAATATTTTGTTTATAAAATGTGTTAGAAAAAGGGTTAGTAAAATTAGGAGTGAAATTGATAGGATTTGGTTTTCCATTTGTAAATTTTTGTTGATTGAAGATAAAGAAGAAGATGAGTCTGTAATTTATAAAGAAAATTTTGATTTTGGTAATGTAATGCTTCATTCCCCTTTTCTTTTCTCATGTAGTGTGGATCAGTGGATGTGTGTGTTTTTGGTTGTGTTATGTGAATTTGATCCCCCATAGCTAGTGTACGAAATGTGACATGCGATCCTTTTCAGTTGTATAAACAAATTGTATAAATATTGTGCATTTAAGGTTATGTTACACGTAACTTGAAAAGGGTTGTGTGAATTTAGCTTTATATTTCTAAATGTTACGAGACAGATTCAGTCAATTTAAAAAAAAAAAAATCGAAATTGACTGGTGAAACTTGAAAACTTGAAATGGAAGATATATAAAATTGGATGATAAATTATCTGGGTGGATATATTTATTTAAAATCATTAAAAATTAATTTATTGAGTAAGTATCACTATCAATTAATTAAAGAAGCTAATTAGAATTATGATCAACTAGCAATAGAAAATAATCGCAGCCCCTTAAAATGAAGTAGTCAACGTTGACACAACTAGAACCAAATGTAAAAAGATAGAACACATAATAATGCCTTGCAATACAACACGAATTAACAAAACCGAAAATTCAAGTTTTTATAAGGGAGACTCGGAGATGCTGCCTAAAATCTGCACTGCACACATGCAAACTATATAGAAAATTTAAATTATATTGAACAAATTATGTGCAAATAATTAACATCAGCTTCCGTGAATTTTATCCAAAATTAAAATTTTAAATCACGGAATAAAACTATTCGTTAATTATTTCCCTCATATCCTCGAAGACCTCGACTATGAGGTTCAATTAATTTTTTCTTGAGTTCGTAAGTCCACAGGTATACTAGATATACGCAATCTTATTTTAGTTATAAATTGTAATATATCTTAAATCTGTATGAAATCTAGTTAGAGCCACACCAATAGTAGAATCGCAATTTTTAGAATAATGGAGTAGTATTTTAATATTATATAATATAATAATCAACAATTGCGTGGCTACTATAAAAAAAATTAAAAAAAATTAAAAAAAATCAGATCCAAATATCATTTTTTAAGTAGCGTTGAAGAAGACTATATATTTTGATGGTTAATGTATGAAATTGAATCTATATCTATATCGTACTCTCTTCATTCCATTACTTTCATATAGGATTTCAGTACAGAATTTAAAAATTTTGACTTTTGTATATAAATAATGCTGCCCATGTACTTTTTATAATTTGTAATATTATTTTATCTCCTTTTATTAAAAGGATACAATATCAATGGAACAAAATCCAATATAGCGTACAAGATAGTATGAATAGAATGAAGGAAGTAATATTTAGGTGAATTGTTAGTCATATAAAATAGTCAATTACCATTCTACGAAAAAGAATATCCCAAAATAGTCTTCTGTAAAAATAATTCTCAAGCTAATCATTTCTATGCCACAGAGATAATTACATCGAAATTATTTTTTATTTTATTTAACATAATATTCTTCTTTTCTCTATTTTATTAATTAAATAAGGATAAAAAAACCAGTTATTAATTATTTATGTGAAATCCCAAATTTCCACGTAATAATGATTTTTGATAATAAAATAAAAACATATTTCAATAAATTTTTGTTTTGTTTTCTTTTTATAATTTCTTTGATTAAATATTTAATATTTCTATATTTAATGTGAGGATTTGTATTAAATTTCAAAATATATTAATATTAAAAAAATCATATGAAGATTATTAATAACGGTCCAATTTATAAGTGATAAAATAACATTAAAAAGAAAAATACTGTATTGAATGAAATAAAATAAAATACTAATAAAATAATTTCATATGAAAATTAGTAACAATAGTTTAGTTTACATTGAATATTATTGTAAATCAAATAAAATATAAAATGAATAAAATAATTTCTATATTGTAATTTATGCAGTATTTTTTAGAGAAGATAATTTAGAAAATACTTTTTTTATGAGAATAGTTTGAAAATTCACATCAATAATAAAATTCCTTCATTAGTGGGACGATGATGTATGAACGATGGCACCGAAACCTATAAATTATACTCCTAATGGGATAAGGTGCAAATATGCCCTTCAACTTTACATTGAAGAGCAAAAATACCCTTAATGTATGTTTAGGTGCAAAAATACCCTTAAAGTTAACATTTAAGAGCAAAAATATCCTTAAAGTTAATATTTGAGAGCAAAAACACCCTAAGATGATTTAATTTGTTAAAAATCAATTCTCTTATGTTGGTCCGGAGACGAAAAGTCAGGTGTAGAGGGGGGGGGGGTGAATACACCTGAGCTCTGTTTCTTTTTCTCAGTGAAGGTCATTGAAGGCGATGTTTGCAGAATCGATGAACGGTGCCAAGTAAGCCCTCGATCACTGGGGTCAAAGTGAGTCAGCTTCTGAGCTCTTCTACTGACTGATGTCAGTATTACGAAACTCAGTCGGAGACTGTAGTGCGGATAAGTGTTAGGCCCGGAGTCGTTTCTTTTGAAAACGCATTTTAGCAAGTTAAATCTTTTGACTGTGCACTTTATAAAATACGTTTTATGCAAGCTTATGATTTTCAAGTCAGTTGAATGCTATGCAATAAAACAGTAAAAGAACACAAGCGATTTAACGTGGTTCGGATACGCAAGATCCTACGTCCACGGTCCCGAACAAGGCGGGAGAACTTGTTGATTATTTCGAGCAAGCCTCGGCAGGGGATCTGTGCCTTTGGACGGTTCCCTCTAAGTTATAGTCCTTAGCGACTTTACAATCCAAGCCTAAGTTTAGAAGGGAGGGAATATTCTCCAACTGAGAAGGAGTTCTTACAACAAGAACAATTCACTAAATGTGAACTCCTTCGGATCTAAGCTATGAATCTAGCAATGAGCTTAGTCTAGAGAAGAAAGGGATCAAAGAGCTCTAGAGAGATGAACTACAAGAAGTGTTCTATGAAAACTAGTTCGTCTCTGGATAAGCTTGAAGGTTCTAGAGCGTTGTGAGCTTGAATGATTTCCCTTGATTTCGCGTATATTCCTTGTGTGAAATCTTCAAATCCTTCTCTATTTATAGCTGTGAGTTGTGGCATATGTCCGTTGGAGACGACGATGCCACGTGTCACAAGCGTCCAAAGAAAACGGCAACTATTCAACTTGTTGCAGCAGGACAGTTAATGCATTGTTCATGAGAGCAGCTTTACTGTGTAGAGTAGGTAAGCGTTGTCGGCTTCTCATTGGTCGAGGTTTGTAGTTGGTGAGTGTCAGAGTTGACCGTTCAAACTACCTCGTATGTCTTCGTCGAACATTTGAAGGGACTTTAAGTCTTTGGGTCGCTTTACGTCGGATACTGATGACCTGGAAAGTCTGTCTTCTTCGGTGAGTCGTCGACCGATAAAGTGAGCTTCGATAGTCGGTTGGTCGATCGCGAAGGTATACTTGCTTGCCTTGGTTCTTCTACCGATGACCATCGCTTGTAGAGAATGCTTCTGCGAGGTCCGCTCGGCGATGCGGGATCTTTAACCGAGTTTGATATTAGGCTGGCGACGAAGAATGCAAGCGATTACACCGATGACGTGGGGTTCGAAAAGTATCTTCGGCAGAAGATCGGTTCAACAACTACCCCGCACGGGACTTAGACAAAATAATAAGCATTACATCAAGTCTAACCTATACATCGCCTAATCCTATCGACACACTAATCTACTCGATATCGCCTCGGTTTTGGGATCTTCAATTCCATAGTACTACTATGATTTCCCCCAATTTCTTTTAACCCTAGAACAGCTGAGTATCAATCTACTGACTCATATCCAACATCTTAACATTTTATTTCAATTATAAACTACTAAAAAACTAATTTAATTTCATAATTTAAATATTTATTTTTTAAAGCATATATAATAATGAATAATAACAATAATAATAATGAATTTCGTCTGTGCTATCTTTATTTTATATTTTAGATGGAAACTTTATATTAAAATGGAAACTGAGAAATCTTAAAATAAATTATTGTTACCAAACAAAATTTCAAGCAAACTTGGATAAAAAGTATAGAAAACATCGATAATAAATAATATATTGATTTGACTAGTAATTAATATTGTTAATATTCTATGTCTCATCTTCACTAATAATAGTTGTTAATTATGCTCGATATTTAAATTGTTGAGTTTTAAAACAATAGTAATAGTTATTTAGTTAATTACTTGTAATTATTACGTTAATTACCGTTTCATCTTCATCCATCCTAATCAATTTATTTTTAATTATTATTTTCTGTTAATATTTTAAGTTGTTGAATTTATGCTTTGTTGATATTTTAAAGTTTCATTTTGTATATATACTAGAAAATATGAACATTTTAATTTCTAAGTTAAAATAATTATTTTGGGAGGTTATAATGGGCTTTTTTTTTTTAGTATTTATGCATAAAATAGTTGACGGTGTTTTTGCTCTCAAATATTAACTTTAAGGATATTTTTGCTCTAAAATATTAACTTCAAGGGTATTTTTGCACCTAAACATACATTAGAGGTATTTTTGCTCTTCAAGATGAAGTTGAAGGGCATATTTGCACCTTATCCTACTGCTAATTAACAATCTGATCTAATTGCCCCAGCAATGATAACGGCTAACGCCTTCACTTGGTCAAACGCCGTCACTAGTAAATTTTGACGACTCACCGAGATCATCCGACGTTAAAATAACCGTCTCAACAGATTTGAACACATCCTTGTTTACATGGTGATGTGTAGAGAGAGAGAGAGAGAGAGAGAGAGGCAAATTCAGACAATTATTAGATATTATAGAAATATGGCAAGTAGTAAAACCATGCAGCAAGGAACTGGAACAGAAATTAACCAGAAACGAGATTGTAACATATAAAACAGTATGCTGAACACTTGCTACAAAACGAGCACACAGATTCTAATGGCAGTCCAGATTTCTCTTGGTCAAAACTTCAAACACCTCATAATCAATTCATTAAACAAAAGAAATATAGATAAAACCTACAAACGGCAGATTTTTAGGCTTCCGTTATGGGGAATTCAAAGACAACATCTTTGCCGGAGAGCTTCCTGTACACACCAGCAAACGTCTCCAGCTTGTTTTCGGTATCGTTCCTTGCCTTGGGATCCAAGAAAACCTGCAATAGAGAGACAAAAAGATGAAATCAAATTCATGGGGCGTTATACTAGGTTAGATTGGTAGAGGTATTTCAAGGTAAAGCAAGAAGGAATCACCTTCATTATCTTCGATCCATCGAGCCTGTATCTGGTGCGTTTTCCAACGATCTCAGCAGGGTACACGACATCTTCAAGAACAGCTTCATGCACTGAAGTAAGTGTGCGGGATCGAGGCCTTTGGACAGCAGAACCCTTCTTCGGGGGGCGCACTATCCTTCTGGTAGCAATTAGTACCACTTCCTGCAAAACCATTCCATAGAAACTGAGCCAGCTTTTGGTGGACAAGTAAAAGAAAAACAACATAATTTCAACTAAGATGGATTGAGCAGCAAATACCACAAAGGAAAACAGTTCTAACAAAATTACTCTTTCTTAGGCAAACACAGAAAAGGATAAATTAGAAAAACTAAATCATTTTTTACCTTTCCGCTGAACTTCTTCTCTAGCTCTCTCACTAGCCTAGAGTGAATCTTGCGGAAAGCTTTCCTCAATCGGTAAGGGACATGGATCACAACAGCCTTCTTGCCCCCAGCAACATCAATTTGGCTGGAACAAATTAAATTGTATATAATTATCAACTCAAATAGCGCCGGGACATCTAAATAGAGTGAAACCTACACAGCAGAGTTGATGTAGAGGTCCTTCAAGTCGCTCTTAATGTCTTGGTTGGTGTTTTCCAAATCAAACAAAGCCTGTAGACACATTCAAAGCTTAAAACTCGACATAACAAAATCCATATTCAATAATTTGCTTATCATGCATAATCAAAGCCTGCCAAGACCTGAGCAACGTTCTCCTCAAATTCAGAGGGCTCAGCATCCCTGTCTTTGTGAATTTTTTGCGCTGCAGTATACATCTTGACCTTCTGCAGGAAGGAAAAAAAAACCTCAATTGAAAGGTATAGAAAAAATCTATCAACTCGAATTATCAATATGCAAATAAGAATCAGCGATCACAACGGACATAGGAAAAACTACAAGCTGAAAAAATTGCAGATGATACCAATTCTGTCATTCATAGCCGCTTCTATACTAAATATTATCAGCTAACTGAGTAACTAATCAAGTTATAAACAGATTTAACTTTGGCATTCATGCTCAATGCACCAAATCCCTGCTACTCTAATGCACCGAACAAGAACAATCTCAATTTTCACAATTTTTAAGCGAACTCAACATACAAGCATTTTCCGGTGAAAATTTTCTAATCTATTTAAAATTACGTAGCTTGCATCTCAAAATTAGTGATATCCCTATTCAAAAGCACAGTATACAACTAGCTACGTATGCCAATCATCTCGACAACGTGATATAACAATAAATCCACATAAAAATCACAAAACTAGTAATCCTACACAAGAGTCCCCATCTCACGAAAACTATATCTAAAGCATTAAACAGAAGAGAAATTGAATGTCAAGCAAAGTAAAACTTTAGGTATCTTCAAACATCCATTCTGAAGATGAAGTGTAAACTAAATGTTTCTTCGGAAATGTACCTCGGTGTAGGTAGACGAAAGGAAAGAGGGGAACCTAGCTTCTGCGCCGGTATCACTCCTGAAATTACTACGAGAGAAGGGTGTAAGGCGCAAAGCAGAAGTTATATGAAAGCAAAAACCCTAGAAGTTTGGGCTGAGGTCCACTACCAGCCGAAACCATATGGGCCGTAAATTCGCTTATTATCCAATTTTGCTATTTCTTAAAATCGACTTATAACTTACTACTATAACGTTATCTTTTAACTTTCTTTTACAATAATATAAGTTTTTTAGCCTTACATCTTATTCTATCTATAGGGAGAGCTATGATGAGGCAATTTTTAAGTTATACAATTAGTAAGTATTTGGGGAGGGGGGGAAATAAAGAGAAAAATCAGCACATATAATGTAAATTGCACATCATAGGTTGCTTTGATATGTAGTCATGGAAAAAGTTTTACTCATTCACAAAATAATAGAGGCCAAGTATCTTGTTAGGAACTTGCTTCGTATATAAACAGAAAGTGAAAGTCCAGATCTACAACAACGGCTCAAACACCATAAACAAGGGTTCCAAACACACCACAATATTGACTCAATCTACACAATCGGCCAAGAGAGCTTGGTGGCACTCCAAGACTAGTTTCTACACATACACTCACGTAAACAATCTCACAGAGAGAATGGAGAAGAGATATAGTGCAGAAACACACAGCTGCGCACACAGAAGCTCTATAGGGAGAAGGAGTTGCAACGCTATTTATAGTTAGGGCAACATCGCAGGAGTGTAGAGAGAGTGGGTTGGGCCACCAGAAAGCAAGCATGCCAGATCAGGTAAGTTGGGCTGAGCCTAAATAATTCAACAATCTCCACCTTAGGCACAACAGTGATGTATCTTGGGTAGACCAAGGAGGATAACCCACAGGTAATGGTGTCATCATCGCCAAGTAGTCGTCCTCACCATATTCATCAGACCAGGACCCTGCACAAAGAAAATAGAAGATAAACAGAGAACATATCTTGCAAAACCATAACCAGAAAAGGAAAAACAAAAATATATCACCAAAAAACGAAGGTCAGAGAAACATGAATTAACCAAGGTTAAGATTCAAAATCTTAAGACATGTAGACAGTTTTTCCACACTAAGACATTTTGTTCCCATATCAGCAGGATTCAAGTCAGTATGAATCTTTTCCAATTTAATAATGCCCTTATCAACAATATCCCTAATGAAATGAAACCTAACATCTATATGTTTTGTTCTATCATGAAAAACAGGGTTTTTACACAGTTGCATGACAGATTGACTGTCTGAAAATAAGGTTACATCTTGACTTAGATAACCAATTTCAGATAAAAGAACCTTAAGCCAGATTGCTTCTTTTAAAGCTTCAGTTGCAGCTACATACTTAGACTCAGTTGTAGATAAATCAACAATAGGTTGAAGTTGTGATTTCCAACTTATAAAAGACCCCACATAGGGTGAACATATAAGAAGTAGTAGATTTCCTATTGTCCCTATCATTTGCATAATTTGAGTCAACATAACCAACACGTTTTGTACCATCATCACACTTAGGAAACCTCAAACCAACATGCATAGTAGATTTCAAGTATCTAAGAAGTCATTTAAGAGCATTCTAATGATCCATACCTGGATTTGACATGTATCTACTTAGACAGCTTACAGCATGTGCAATATCAGGCCTAGTGCTGATCATCAAATACATAACAAAACCAATGGCATTAGAATAAGGTACCTTCTTCATAGCATTAATTTCATAAGCAGATTTAGGAGACTGTTCCTTGCAGAGCACAAAATGAGAAGCAAGAGGAACATTCACAAACTTGGCAGCAGACATAGAGAATTTACTTAAAATCTTTTCAACATATGAAATCTGATTTAATACAAGAGTGAAATTCTTCCTATCTCTTTCTATGTTCATACCAAGAATCCTCTTGGCATCCCCTAAGTCTTTCATTTCAAAATTATCACAGAGACATTTTTGCACAAGATTAATGGATTTCAGACAAGGACCAATGCTAAGCATATCATCTACATATATAAGCAGGTAGACAGGAACAGATGAAGTTTCCTTAAAATAAAGGCAGTGACCAAAAGATCTTCTTTTAAAGTTAAGAGCTTGCATGGATTGATCAAACTTAATGTTTCACTGTCTAGGAGATTGCTTCAACCCATATAAAGCCTTTTTAAGAAGACACATATGATTTTCTTCACCAGGAGCAACAAATCCCTCAGGCTGCTTCATATAAATGGTCTTATCTAAATCACCATGCAAAAAAGTAGTTGTAACATCCATTTGCTTTAATTTCCAATTGAAATGAGCAACAAGAGCAAGCATAATTCTCACAGTGGTAAACTTAACAACAGGAGCAAAGATTTCATTGTAGTCTACCCCCTCCTTTTGAGTAAAACCCTTAGCAACAAGTCTTGCCTTAAACCTAACATACTTAACTTCTTGTTTTACCTTAAACAACCACTTACAGTCCACAACAGAACAATTATCAGGTTTGGGTACAAGAGTCCAGGTTTGATTAACATGCAAGGATTCAGACTTCATAGCAATTAACCACTTTTCAGTATTCACAGAATTAATGGCATCAGAATAAGATGTGGGTTCAGAATCCAATGAATCATAAACACTGAAAGCATACATAGACATCACATAGTCATCAAATTTTGGTGGGGTTCTAATGTTTCTTTTAGATCTATCCCTAGTGAGTTCATAATCAGTTAAGGAAGGATCACTACCAGACACTATCACCATTTAAAATATCAGCATGCATATCAGATTCATGATCATCAACAGTTTCAGAATCTTTTTCCAGAATCATTCTCATGTTCAGATTCAGTTCTAGTTCAGACACATGCACTTAGCAGATTCAGTATTCACAGAATCAGTCATAGACTGAGCCAAAGACTCCGCCTTAAACTCATCACCAGATGCAGATTCATTTACAGAAGGAGTAGAAGAGGAAGGCAGACAAGGGAAATCAAACTCATTAAAGATCACATCTCTACTAACAATGACTTTAAAACTAGGTTGACTCTTATCCCACAGCCTATACCCTTTAACTCCCTCTGGATAACCAAGGAACACACATTTCTTACCTCTGGGGTCAAGCTTGTCCCCCTTTTGATGCACAAAGGCAGCACATCCAAACACACGAAGATTGGACAAATCAAGAGGCTTACCAGAATAGACAGACTCAGGACACTTACTATTTAGATGAGCAGATGGAAGTCTATTTATCAAATAAGTTGTAGCAAGGGCAGTGATTCCCCAGAAAGTCTTAGATAAACCTGCAGACCCAAGCATACATCTGACCTTATCTAAAACGGTCTTATTCATCCTCTCAACAACTCCATTTTGCTGAGGAGTGTAAGGCACAGTCCTATGTCTCTTAATTCCAGATTTAGCACATAAGTCATTGAAAGAAGCATTACAAAATTCAAGACCATTATCAGTTCTCAAAACTTTAATTTTCTTAACAGTTTGGTTTTCAACAGATTTTTCCAAGAAACAAACATCTCAAAAACTTCAGATTTGTGTTTTAAAAGAAACAACCAAGTTTTTCTTGAAAAATCATCTATAACAGACAGGTAATATTGATATCCACTATGAGTAGGAGTGCTAGAAGGACCCCACACATCAGCATGTATGTACTCAAGGATATCAGAGGAACTAGAACACATAGCAGGATCAAAAATAGGAAAAGACACCTTATGTTGTTTACGAGAAACACAAGAATCACAGAATGGTACAGAAGACAACTTATCTTTACCAAACACACCAGTCTTTTTCAATATCTCAAGATTTTTAGGACTAACATGACCTAATCTGTTGTGCCAAAGGACATTTTTGTCATCAAAGGTGGCATTAACAATGCTAACATCATGAACAGGAACAACAGTGAAAGGATACAGATTATTTGTCCTTCTGGACTTAAAGACAACCATAGACCCCTTCTTAACTTTCATCCAGCCATCACCTAAACTACCCCTGAACCCATCATTTTCAAGAGCAGTAAAAGAAAGCAGATTACAAACCACATCAGGTACATATCTCACATCTTTCATGGTGTAAACAAAGCCAGATTCAAATTTAAGACAAATATCACCAATTCCCATAACAACACACTTATGTTTATTTGCACCAATAACATAACCAAAATCACCACTTTTGAATTTTGAGAAACAGGTTTTGAAAGGAGAAACATGATAAGCACTGTCAGAGTCCATAAGTCATTCATTCACATAATCAGAATTAATCAAATTCATAGAAG
Source organism: Lavandula angustifolia (assembly GCA_028984105.1). Lineage (NCBI taxonomy): Eukaryota > Viridiplantae > Streptophyta > Magnoliopsida > Lamiales > Lamiaceae > Lavandula > Lavandula angustifolia. Next base: position 20,541,354 of record CM054819.1, read on the forward strand.
ACATATTATGAGGTTCAGTTACCATAAAATACTTCTCTAGAATGCTTGGATATGTATCATCTCCTAAAACAGCATTAGAAGCAGACACACCTTTCTGATCACTGCCCTGTTTTCCCTTCTTAGGATTTGGACAGTCCTTCTGAAAGTGACCATACTCACCACAATTCTAACATTTTCTTCCCTTATGCCTAGACTTAGACCTACCTTTCTGGATCTTTTTCTTACCCCCATTTTCAGAGTTTTTATGGTTGTGAGTTCTTTTAGTAGTTTTGCCTCTAACATGAAAAGTTGTACTATTTTCAGAACTCCTACCCCCCCCCCCCCCCCAATTAAATTTTAAATCCAGTTCCTTACTTTTAAGGGATGAAATCACAGTTCAAGATCAGTTTTGTCCCTACCATATTTAATAGCAGATTGAACATCATCAGGAATGACATTTAAAAGAGCAATGGGAGCATAGTTATCAATACTCTGATTTCCAGTCTGTTTAATTTGTTGCAACTGTTTATTAAACTCATCAAGATTCTCATCAATATCTTTAGACATGCCAAGTTTAAATCTAAAGAAAGATTGCAGTAAATACATCTTAGATGGCAGAGCAGTTTCAACATATAGTTCAGTCAATATCCCAAGTTTCTTTAGTAGAGGTAAGATGCTCAACTTTCCTAAGCACAAAATTAGACAAATTTAAAGTTATAGCAGATAAAGCAAGCTCATTCATTTCATCCCTTTTCTTTTCAGTTTCCTTTTCATCATATGAGTGATCAATGGCACAAACAACACGTTTTTCAACCAGAATAGCTTTCATTATCCTTTTCCAGAGATTGAAATCCGACTTACCATTGAAAGGTGCTATGCCACTGGAAGAGGCCATAGCTGCACTCACTGTGCGAAATTTGTTAAGTCTAGTTAGGAGTTAACAAAAGTTCAGAATCACGAACGAGGATTACCCAATTCACAATCGCAGACTCAAGGTCTGGGCGCAGGGGGTCACCTCAGTCCTCTGTACACGAGAGAAACAACTGTTTATGAAACGGTTCGAACAGAGAACAAAAAGACAAAATACAGAGTACAAAAAAACGAGCGGAAGCAAGGGTAAGGCAACCAGACAAGCACAGGCAGATAAACACACAAGGATAACAAAAGAAGCCTTAGATCTACCAGCACATAAGTCCCAACCCTAAGACTGCACCAGATGGCAGCAACTAGAAATCAAAGAGCAGAGAGGATTTAAGCCGCTTTACCTGAGCAGGGTTCGGAGACTTGAACCCTGACTTACTTAGCCACAGATCTAGAGATCTAGACAACGACGAAGACACCACCGTAGCTCTGATACCACTGTTAGGAACTTGCTTCGTATATAAACACAAAGTGAAAGTCCAGATCTACAACAACGGCTCAGACACCCTGAACAAGGGTTCCAAACACACCACAATATTGACCCAATCTACACAAATCGGCCAAGAGAGCTTGGTGGCACTCCAAGACTAGTTTCTACACACACACTCACGTAAACAATCTCACATAGAGAATGGAGAAGAGATACAGTGTAGAAATACACAGTTGCGCACACAGAAGCTGTACAGGGAGAAGGAGTTGCAACGCTATTTATAGTTAGGGCAACATTGCAGGAGTGTAGAGAGAGTGGGCTGGGCCACCAGAAAGCAAGCATGCCAGATCAGGTAAGTTGGGCTGGGCCTAAATAATTCAACAAGTAAATTACTACTACTATATAGGTGAGATGAGAAGAGTTCATGTTAGTCCTCACATACTGTGTTAACACGCGAGTTTCTACTCAGAGCATTAACATGAAAGTTTCTTATCTTATCATTCAACTAGATTCGTCTTATTTGAAGTAAGAGCATTTAGAAGAGTTCATCCATACATAAATATATCTCTTTTGGGAAGAGGATTTAAAAATTGAGTGTTTAAATATATCTCTCCTTGGAGGAGACTCCTCCGTATCATCTTATTTTTACAACACTCGGTTTTTAAATACACACGTCTCTCGTTAATTCATTTATCCATATCTACCAATTCTACTTTATTGGATCTCACCGATAACCAATTTTATTTTTCTATGCAATTACATTTCAATAGAATCAATGCCAACGCATTCATCTCGCCCACTTTCCCTATCCAAAGTTTTAAACGAATTCATTCTCTCTCATCCATACTTTCCCTCTCCAATGTTCTCTTCATTCATCTGTCTTCTTCATATCATTTTTTTTTTCATTACCCAACTTTTATACACACATATTCTACTTTCTTAAATTTCAGAATTTCGATTTTTTATACATTACATCCATATCTACCAATTCCGTCTCCTGCCTTTGATGAAAATGGGTCCACAACTAACTTTTCGCTCTCCATTAAAAAATGGAATGTAAAGCAGCAACAATCTGGTGGCAGAGTCTCAAAACAAAGCACAGTAGAATATATATGGGGAGCTGTTTTTGTGTTCTCCTATTTTTGCTTTTCCATTTTTTTAATTACTCAAGTAAAAAATCACATCGGTTGCACTAGTAAACTTGTTCGTGTTGTGCAGCCTCAAACCACACCCAAAGAAGCAGAATAAATTATTTGTGGAGTGTGAGTGAATCCAATTTTTTATTTTTTATTTTCCAGCTAAGGCTTAATGATGCAGTTTTACAAAGCAGAGGTGGTATAGGCTAACTGCTCCTAAAAGCAGTTGAAATGTAACTGAAATGAAAAGTGTTTGCTCAACGAATTCCATGCTTTGTTTCCTCACTGCTACTACTCACAGCTTTGGTAATGAAATGGGTCAGAATTCCAACCGGACAGGATAGCAAGCACAGAGAGACTGAATGCCGAGTTTCCACATTCTCTTCCAGCCCATCAAAATAAATTTGCCTATTGAATTCAATACAAGTCCAACGTCAGATCACTATTTTATTTGGGTGTTTGTTTGTATACAATGAGAGAGAGAGAGAGAGAGAGAGAGAGAGAGAGAGAGAGAGAGAGAGAGAGAGAGACCTTGCAGCAAAGAGATCAACAGCTAACAAATGAATCCAAGCAGAAGCCAGTGTCATCTCACTAGAGAACATCTTGGCAATGCCTGGTAGCTGAAACACAAATTAAATAAACACATGAGCGTTTTTTATTCAATCTTATTCTTCAAGTTCGACTTAAAGAGTTAGATACGCACCTCGGGTAGCAAGTATTTGCTTGCAAACATGTAGCGGATCGTATCGGGCGTCCACGATAAGAAAAGTAGATAAGCATACAAGATCCCAAGACCAACATAAGGTATGCTGCTTCCCACTACTTTCTTGGTCTGCAAAACATACAATGTCCAAACAACAATTCCTTGAAAATGAAGCAATCAATTGAGTTTGTCTTAAAAAGAGAGACAACTCACAAACTCGGCTCGAGGCGCCGCCAACATCAAGGTGTAGCATGGAAGAACTGCTACTGTCCCCCATGTAAAAGCACTAGCAGCAATCTCAGAACTTGCTACTGCAATTCATCATACATTTGGTTGATATAAACTTTTCAGGATTCTAAAGAAAGAGATGAATGGAAAAAAGCAAAGCCAAAAGGGACTTAGCGAGTGGAAACAATTACATGAAGCAGATACAACCGAGCTTTTTCTTGAGACAGGTTTTCTACTCAAACACTGCTTCATATCCGGTAGGCCGAAAAACCCGGTTTTCGGGTTTTCTGGAGAAACCTTGCATCTTTGGTTCAAATTGTTGCATAATTTGTTGGGGGTGCGATGATCAATCTACAAGATGGAGAAGTTAACCATGTTTCAATTTTTTGTTTGAATCCCAACATGAAAGCTCGAAATTTTGTTAAAAGATGTCCCAAACAAGACCAACTTTAAATGGCAAATGCAAGATCTCTGTTTTAAAATCATGTTTGCATTTAAAGAATTCCATTTCAGCAGTAATTCATGAACAGCTATCAAAGCTATAATTATGCTTGTTAAATGGAAAGATAGAAATTAGCTCAACAACCACCACCTCCGTCAAGATTCGCTGCCGGAGTTTCTAAACGTAAAAATCAAGAAAGCCCAAATGATGTAACCCAAAAGGGTCATGCATCAGATTTCACAAGCAAAGATAGTCATCAACAAATAAGTATGACACAACACAATCCAATGCAAGAATTCAAGACTTGCACACACGAAAAGAGACGAATAGGCATACTCCGAGAGAGACACAGATCGCAGAGCGGAGAAGACAAGAAGACAACGCCATGTTTCAGAAAAGACGAACAAAAGCGCAACGCCCACAAATGAATAAATAAATAAATCATTCAAGAAGAAGAGGGTAGTAATTTATGAAGAGGCAACCGGCAGGGAAGAAAAAGACAAGTTGTTGGCCGTCATTTGGAGACACGAAGGCGCCATGTGTAGGGAGAAAAGATGTTGGATGCTTAACTGGAGATACCCACTCAGAAATGCATTGCTATTTTTTGAGAGGAGAATGGTAGAGAGAGTAGGTAACAAAAAGTTGGACAAATCCAAAGAGACAACGTTATTGGATTGAAGGCATGTCCGGTCCCTCACAAGTCACAACATCCTTCGCGCCGACTATTTTATGCAAAGTGGATTCACATACATCCTCCTGCGCCTGCGGCCCAGCCATGTGTTTTTATTACGCACGTGTTGTTTCTTGAGAAAGACATGCCCACTGGCCTGTAGGAATTGATATGGACTTTTTTTATACTTGCTCTTATAATTTTGATTTTAACAAATATATCCATCCACAATTAGTGTCGTTAATCCTACTAAGATGTAGTAATAATTTTGTCAACCATAGTGTTGTTTGAGCCAAATTATCGTCTACTTACCTTATGAAATAGGAGCCAAATTATTGTCTACGTAACTTTTGCAATATGCATTAACTTTTCTTTTCCTTAGGATATTCATAACTTGTTCTGGTCAATTATGAAGTCTTTGATGTGATAAGTGCATTACAGATAGGGCTGCCAATTTGGTCGGTTAATCGGTCGAACCGAATTGAATCAATTTTTTTAATCGAATCAAATTGAACTAAAACTTTTCAATTTGGTTATGCCGAATTGATAACCCTAATTACGCGTGACTAATTGAGGAAAAAATAATTTTGGTCATGTAATGTTGCCTTAAATTGATTTCTTCCTTTATAATACTCCAATAAATTTTGGTCTTGTAATGTTGCCATAAATTAATTCTGTCCTTAACAATACTCCAATCAATTACGGTCATGTACTTTTATAAATAACTCAATTTTGGTCAATCTTGCCGAAGAGTGAGATACACTCGTCGTTTTCGTTGCCAGAGATATTTTTAGCTATTTGTATACGTACGTGTGAAGCAACATCTAAGAAATTCATTTTTGCTCCTATAATATTGGCTAGTAATCGATTTTGGTCTTGTAATGTAACATACAATCGATTTTGGTCCTATAATGTTCCTATAGTCAATTTTGATCTTATAATGTGATTTGATAATCAATTTGATCTTTTAGTGTGCATGTAATTGATTTCGACAATGTAATGTGACATTAGTTTATTTTTTATTAATATTAATTTATCAATTAACTAATATATTTATAAAATAATAAATATTTTGTATCACAGTTCACGTACTTAACATAAATGAGTTGTGACATTTGTAAAACACGTTAATTATGACACATAATATATGATACACACAAGAATATAAACTATGTGCCATAAAGGCTTTTCCCCCAAATTACATGCATCCAAAAAAGGATAACAAAACCCTAATTTGAGACCAACCGAGCCGCTGCCTTGTGTCGAATATTACAATTCAATTGTCATATACGGTAAATATTGTTGTATTAGTTGCAGAAAGAGCGGTTTCTGTCCATTTCTTTTAAACCATCACTATATTCTTGAAAAGGCCAATAAATATTTCTGACTCTAAAATTTGATCAATTAGCAAGCCAGCGATAAAATAAATAAATAAAAAATAATAATGTTCAGATTTACAAATTTTAATTTCCGATTTTTGAGAGGGTCGGATTGTTTTTATTTATTTCTAACTGGAGAATATTTTATTCATAAATATTTTCAACTCTAGATATACATATTTGGATAAAGTTGTTTAATTTCCAAATATCGTGATCGTAACCTCTCAATATTTTTAAATGAAATTGGTGGCTCCAACTTCCAAATTTCAGCCTTTCACATGAGAAAATGATCAGTTTTCCTGTGGAAACTGATTGGAGGGTAGTTTGTTTCTTGGGAAATCATTCCATTGTTGCCATAACTTCTCATGGATTGTTGTGAAGACCCGATCCCGATGGCGATGTACCGTGTCGTCTGCCCCAAGCCACGTCGGGTCGCCCCGCCCCATATCAACCACGTTTCATTGGCACCATCCAGATTTCATATCCGGTGATTGATTTTCCCCTTTTCTCTCTTTAATTTTCAACTTTTTTGGTATTTCTTTTTCCAAATTGAATATTTTTTTTCATCGTTTTGATGCATCTCATTGTCAATTGAAAAGGAATGACGCCGAATCGAACGACGGCACGGAGTTGCTAGGGCTAATACTTCGGCAGGTAGGGTTCTTCCTTATTCATTCATTCATTAACTGTTTTTCTTTGAATTTTGTCAGTCGTGTAAGATTTGGTTTCTTCCTTCTGCAATTTTTTTTCTTCAATATCGTTAATTTTCCCCTTTTACATGTCCAGTTCGATTAATTTATAATGGTCGTTGTCAATTTTCGGTTCCCAAACTATTTTTCTGCATAATTTTCTTGTTTGTGATGAGGATAATCCGCTACTTAAGTGTGTAAAATTATGTTGGTTAAAATATAGTGGATAACCTTGGAAAGGCTTACAAAATAATAATAAGTAATTGAAAATACGATATAAATTGAGGTACTAGATTACAACCAATTTCGTATCCAATAGGGCAGACAGTTTTATGGTCTTTTGGCAGAACGTTCGGGTTGATGATCCTCCCGTATATGACAGACTGGACAGACTTGACTGGACTGGACTGAACTGACTAAAGTCAAGTCGAGTTTCCTCTTTCCGCAATACAGCATTGCCCCGGCTAGTGCTCGCGGATTGCAATCTGTCCCAAAAGATAAAACGATTTTTCTCCTTCCCTGTAGCATCACAGCCAACTGGAAAGGCTTCGACGAACTGAACCAAAGCACGAACTGGACAGACACAAAACTAGACTATAGATGCAAATGAAATGCTTTGTGATTTTCGTGATATCTTGTATTTGTTGTGTGTAGTGTATGTTGTATGTGAAATGCTTCTAGATGCATCTATATATAAAAGTAACTTACACCATGTGAAGGGACTCAAGGCATTAAAGTGTATAACCATTACTTGAGACCTTTCAAGTCTCCTGGATGCTTCTAGGTCATCAAGACCCTTGATGTGCAAACAACTCGCAGGCAGTTCAACAGCCACACAGGTCAGTTGTAGATCAACCAGACTGGTCTTCTCACCATCAAGCCAAATCCACTGCTAGTCCAGATATCATGAAGCCCAACAAACTTAATATGTCAACAGTTTCAGTCAAGTCTGCTAACAACCAGTCCACAAACTTAGATCCAAACCCAAGCTCAATAACACAGTCCACTTGCCCAGACACGGGCCAAGTAATGGGTCGGGCAGGCTGACAATACTTGCATCCAATTACGAAAAGGCTCCCACAAGTGACCAACTTAAAACGCACATTTATCACTCACCGAAATTCGGTTTTGAAAATACGAATGTGGTCACAACAATTTAATCATGGCTAGACTAAAATATTAATTAGTCAAAACCAAATTTCCAACAAATTATGTGTTGATTGATTTAATCTCGTAACTAATTGTGTAAATATATTCATACTCACATATATAACTTATTTGTTTTACAAGTTTAATTTTGTTGATCTGGTTTGTTTGTTGACAGGAGCAAAGTAAAGCGAGTGTATCATGGGCACCCCCATTTTGGTTTGGGTCTCCTCCCTGCAGAAGCCAAAACCCTCTAATTCAAGATGTGGGTTTTGGGGTTGAAAAGCTAACCTTCGTCGGTGAAGACGAACATTGGGGAAGAAACAAGCAGCAGCTCCCACGCCATTGCCACATGTATATATAGGAGTGGAAGGTACACAACAACTGCAACAAATTGATGCAAATTAGAAAATGATTGCTTTATAAAGATTCTTATATGGTTATCCCTTCTTCTTCCCAATAAGCTACAGTACAGAGTATATATGTATTTATAGTTGTATCGGTTCCGAATTTCCCAAAAAACATACTCATTGTTGTAAATATATTTTATATATATACTTACCATATATTGTGATGATTATGTAAACCCTAAAAGCCCATCTTGCCCATCTTGTACTGTATAAATAGAGGTCTCCACCCTCATAATAATATACATCTATTTTCCGTCTTCTCTATTATTCTCTCATTCCATATATTTTATAACACGTTATCAGCACGAAAAAGCTCTCAAGAAGAAAAAATACCAACGGCCGTGGGAGGTATAATTTCTTTCCAAGAACTCTCCTCCTCTCGAGTTTGATGAGTGTAGGCGTAAATTGAATTCATACATGTTATTTTGACTTAGGAAACAATAACCTAGATGTACCTAAAATATGCGAATTATGCCATATTAGTAGGCGTGGTTAGTAACAGGGATAATCACCTGCTGATTATTAATGCTTTTTTTTATTTTATTATTCCTTTTAAATTAATCTCAAGAAACAACCTCGTGAAATCTTATCAGCCAATAGATTTGGTTTGACCGTTTGTGTTAAACAAGTCTAATTCATGTTTTCAATTAAGGTATTTTTATGGGTATTATATCCTTCATATTAATTTGTTATTTTTCTCAAATCCTTATATTGATAATAATTATGACAGTTATATTATCGTGCATGGTTTAAATTAGTAAATCAATCACTTATTTTGAATCATGCACTTCCTTCGAGAAAATCATTATACTTAGTGTTGCTCCAGAAGTAGCACAATATATTAATATCCTGAAGAATATTATAAGTTCTTGAAGAGCGCTTCCAAAATATATTTTTAACTTGATTTGTTGCTCCAGAAGTAGCACAATCAATAATCCTAAAGAATATTACATGCTCTTGAAGAGCATTTACTCTACGCTTTTATTTATTTATTCGTTTGTTTGATTGTTTGTTTGTTTATTTATTTAATGTTAAATCACAATTGTTGCTCCTGAAGTAGCACAATCCATATTCCTGAAGAATATCATATGCTCTTAAAGAGAAAATCAAACTTATTCATTGAAATGATTTAATTGTTGCTCCAGAAGTAGCACAATTTAATATTCTTGAAGAATATTACACACTCTTGAAGAGTTATTAGTATGATCTATGTATTTACTATATATATATATATATATATATATATATATATATATATATATATATATATATGTTGGTCCGGAGACGAGTGTCAGGTGTAGAGGGGGGGGGGTGAATACACCTGAGTACGAGTTTCTTTTTCTCAAATGCGAAGGACAGTTGAGCTGTAGGTTGCAACTGATGAATAGTGCCAAATAGTAACCTTCTGACCGCGGGTCAGAGTGACTCAACTACTGAGTTTCTCCTACTGACTTTTGTCAGTATTAAATCCTCAGGCGGAGAGTTTGTGCTGATAAGTGTGTAGGGCCCGATAGACTTCTTCTCGTTTTGAAAATGTGTTTTTCGCAAACCAAATAGTTTTGGCTAGTGCACGTTTAAATACGTTTTATGCAAAGTATGAGTTTGAAGATAGTTTGAAAACAATGCTATAAAACAGTAAAAGACACAAGCGATTTTTAACGTGGTTCGGATACGCAAGATCCTACGTCCACGGTCCTGCTGAACAGGAGGTCTTGTTGATTAATCTGAGCAAGCCTCAGCAAGGTATCTGTGCACTGGACAGACCTTTCTAAGTTATAGTCCTTAGCGACTTTACAATCCAAACCGGAGTTTGAAGCGGAGGGGATGTTCTCCAGGAGTTCTTACAATAAGAACAGTCACGAAATGTGAACTCCTTCGAAGGTTCTAAGCTATGGATAAAACAATGGAGCTTAGATAGAGAAGAGGGATCTAAATAAAGAAACTCTAGAGAGAAGAACTAGAAATATTCTAATGAGCAAGTTCTTCGCTGGATCTTCGTGAAAGTGCTAGAGTGTTTTGAATGCTTGAGCGTGTAATCCCTTTGATATCCCGTGCGTTGAGCTCGGAAAGGCTTATCTATTTATAGTTGTGACCCAGACATTTGTCCGTTGGAGGTGACGAAGCCACGTGCCACAAACGTCCAAGGAAAACGACCATATGTTCAAAATGTTGTCGCAGAGTAGTTGGTCACTGTGCATGAGAGCAGCTTTAGTTGGCCAGAGCAGGTAGAGCTTAGACCGCTTCTCATTGGTCAAGGTTTGTGGTAGGTGAGACTTGTCAGACATCAGTCTTCATCTGAGTTGATTCTCACTCATCCTCATATGATCTTCTGCTGACTTTTGAATGATGTTAAAACTCGGGTCGTTTCTTGTCGGATACAGTAGATCTGAAACAATCACTGTCTTCTTTGTATGAGTCTGCTGATAAAGGATCTTCTACTGAGCGAAGTCAGCTGATGACTCTGAAGGTAATGAGCTCTGTCCTGTGTTCTTCTACTGATGTGGGTCAGCTGATGAGAATCTTCTATTGATGTGGAGTCAGCTGATGACCTGAGAACACGAGCTCTTACAACTGATTACGTGAGCTTCTGGAAAGTAACTTCCTACTGAAGTTCAGACCAACAAATACCCCTTACAGAGACAAAAAAGATAAGGAAAATATGAACAATCTAGCCTATTACATCATCTAAACCTAACGAGACTACACTAAGGGTAAAAGACGGGTTTTGGGGTCTTCAATTTCATAGTATCAAATCACTATGATTTCCCCCATTACCGATAAACAGATAAGTCATATTACAAGAACTACTGATAAAATAAAACTAAGTACCCTCTAAGTGTTGATTAAAATCAACCACTGACTCATAACCCAACAATATATACATTTAATCTCAATATGTTGCTCCTGAAGTAGCACACGATTAATATTCCTGAAGAATATTACATGTTTTCGATGAGCAATTCATATATTTTGTCTTATTGACGGCCGAATCTTGGTTCTTGAATTGTTATTATTGTTGCTCTCGAAGTAGCACAATTGATATTCCCAAATAATATTATATGTTCTTGAAGAACAAATTCAAGCTCTTGATTTTGGCAACATGTTCATAATTCTAACTGTTGTTATTGAAGTAGCACAATTAACTCTACATGTTCTTGGAACAACAACCATGTATTACAACAACCATATTTTAATTGTTGCTCCTGAAGTAGTACAATTAATATTCTTGATGAAGATTACATGTTCCTATAGAACAATGAATATATAAAGGTATGTTGTAATTTAATATATTACTTAATTACATGGAGTGGTAGCAAGAGCTCCTCTATGTTGCTTAATTTCTTTTCAAGAATAGTTGTGAGATCCGGTAGATCTCAAAATTTATAATTTATTGATTTCATTTATCTTGAATAAAAGTAAATCGTTGCTCTAGAAGTAGCACAATTACATTCTGAAGAATGACCATTATGTGATATTAACATTACCATCACATGTTTGTGGAAATGCCTCAAATATAGTATTTTTATATACTATTTAATTTTTGCTCCTAAAGAAGCATCATTTTATATTCTAGAAGAATATTAAATGCTCTTAAATAGCAACTCGTACTTTCAATAATATATGTTATTCCTGAATGAAAAACAATATTTATGTCTTGTTGACATTAATGAAATTTTGATATCGATGCTCATATGCCAATAAGAGACATAGTGGGATAATAATATAATGAAACGAAGCATCCCAACAGGATTGCGTCAAGATATTAATTGTTTGTCCTCCCTAAAGCTCGATATGAGTAGTTACATTTTAAACTGCAAGATTTTAAAATCTAGTGCATCGAACATCATTAAAGGCTCCCGAAGAGCTTGTATCATTCTATCAAATGATACTAAATTAACTATTGAACATGCCATTTACTCTAGTAAGTCTAGAAGACACTTACTACGTTTTAAGGATATGCAATGGATAACATATTGAAATTATATAAGCAGGTAGTAATTCTTTTGTATTTAGCCGGAAGCTAACAAAAGAAAAGTTATCACACTACCACCTTAAATGTATTACACATTTATAAAAACAAGTGAGACAAAACATGTCATGAACCAGAAGTTCAAAAGAGCTTTATGCTTTGACATGATAAGTTTGGACATCTGCAAGCAACTATGACGCGACCATAATTGAAATTCATATGGGCGCTGCAGAGAGATCCTGAAGAATCTCTTAATTTCTATGAATGTTCGATTTCTAGAAAAAATGTAGAACTTGTTAGTACTATAAGTTCAAAAATAATGAGCTCAATTCCCTGAAGCAGATTTATCTTGATAAAGCGAGTGAGTTTATTAAACTCTAAGTTCCTCCTAAAGAAGACTTATATTATATTACTTTGGAATTGAGATTCAACACTTAGTTGTTCATGTGCATAATCAATGGTTTTGTACGTATAAAAACGAGTCTCACAAGAAGATTGTTATTATGATAAAATAATGTTCCCAACTTTAGATGGAACATATGTCACATTTGGATTCCTGAAGTATTCAATGTGAAATCTACATCCAACAAAAAGCACAAGAACAAACTAGTCACATTTGGATTCCAGAAGTAATCAATGTGAACAAGAAGTCAAAAGACTCACTTGCAAAAGATTGCAAACCAATTTCTTAATGCTTTTAATTTGTGTATATAAAAGAAGTGACAATGTCATACATGTGCTGCAAAAACCCCCAACAAGAATTCATGGCCCTGAAGGACAAGCATAAATGACAGCAAATGCATTTAAAATTCGTCAAAAAATATGGTGGACCAATTGGTTCTAAAAGAAATTTTGTGTCTAAGAAAAGGGGCACAACATATGAACAAAACAATGATGAAAATGATTAATCAATCAAATGAAGTTCCTGAAGAACTACAAGCGTCTGAAAATTAAGAGATCTCAATATATTGGAGATATCAAATATCGTCGTGGACGCATGACAATATATTCGCCTTTAATATGACTCGTGAAATTAAAAAAGAGGATACTCAATGACGATCTATAAGAGATTGTCAAGATTGAAATAATTGGCCAAAGAGGAACGAAGTCATATAAGGTGAATTAATATTCCCTAGAAAGCCGGAAATATTTGGACCTGCAGTTCCAAAATCCGGAAAGTATATCCCCGAAGGATACAAGTGTGTCTTTGTTACAAAGAGAAATGAAAAATTACGAGATATAGGGCAATACTCATAACACAATATTTTTCTCAAAGGCCGGGAATTAATTATGTACTCTCCCATAATAGACGTCATTGTATTTAGAATTTGATTAATCTGCTTATGTCACAAAAGGCTTGTTATGCGCCTTATGGATGTAGTAAATATCTATCAATATGATTCAAAAGATAGTGACATACATATGAAGATCCCTGAATGATTTAACTTGCTCAAAGCATGTAAGTCAAAAAGATGTTGTCAATTAGACTGCAAAAGTCATTGTAAGGGCTGAAATAGTACAGCCGTATATGATATAATCATAACGATGAGAATTCCTTGACAGAAGGGTACATAAATGATGTCTTGAGTTTGATTGCAACTCCTGAAAAACATAATACTTATATGTATACTCCGTCAAAACGACTTACATAGAACAAGCAATTATGAATTATTTTATTCATTGATAATCCAACTCACATCGTCGTCGGCATTAAGGGAGAGAATTTGAAATGGTATTGACCATTCTTTGTTATTTTCGAGACAAATATGATATTGGTCTATTTATGAGAGTAATGATATGTTGACATATTTATGCTATTATCTATACTGATAATTAAACTTGTGTTGCACATATTAGTGTAGACTTTAAAGATAACCTTGAAGATTGTTATCTTGAAGGGAGTAACAAATTGTAAATAATCCTGAAGATTAGACTGACTCCTAAAGGTCAAATGACCCTGAAGGTCAAATGGTTGTACTCTTTTTTCCTTTCTAAGTTTTTCCCAAAGGGTTTTCTTAGTTAAGGTTTTTAACGAGGTATCCAATGCAACACACGAGAAAATGAGTCATTGAGATTGATTCATAAAAGAGTCAATGCAACACATGATCTCCAAAAGAGTGGCGGCATCAACATCCAGCAAATTCGCTCAAGTGACAATCTAGCAGATTCTTTTACAAAGACATTACCAACATTCAAGAAGTTGTTACACAAGATCGATATGCGCCGACTCAAGGATCAAGAATGACTATATTGAGGTGGAGCAGCTGTACTCTTTTTCCTTCGTCCAGTTTTAATCCCAATGGGTTTTTTTTGGCAAGGTTTTAACAAGGCAGCAGTTTCTTTTAGGGATGGTCAATCAAGGGGGAGTGTTGTAAATATATTATATATATATACTTACCATATATTGTGATGACCATGTAAACCCTAAAAGCCCATGAACTCATCTTGTACTGTATAAATAGAGGTCTCCACCCTCATAATAATATACATCTATTTTCCGTCTTCTCTATTATTCTCTCATTCCATTTATTTTATAACACTCATTAAAATTACTTGCACATTATTATTAATTGACGTTGTAATCAGGTCAGTAATATTATTGTCAATAATAATGCACTACCTGTATTTAGGTATTCTTATAGAACTAGTATGATCAATTATATTATTATCTCTTAGCAAAAAGGAAAAATCTAACAATTTGAAATCATCAGGAATAACCAATAATTAGAGAGATATATTGAAATAACCAATCAATCGCCTGAAAATTAGGGTAAGGAAGGAGTGCTTGAAAATAAAAATTAGTCCTCAGTGTCTTCTTTTTGAGATGATTTAATGATATAGAATGTATGTCAAATGTTACAATTTCAAATCTCATCAAAAATTGTAGATCAAATATACGTCGAGTCTCGATATTTTTTTTCTTTGATGAATGCATGTTTCCATTGTCACAAGTATCTTTTTATATTTAATTATATATTTAAATGAAGATAAGTTGGATAGAGGGATATTTCCACCTATTCTTAGGTAAAATCCAAATGACCCCCAAAAGAAAATAAGAAATACTAAAAAAGCTTACATTATTCATGAAACCTTAATCATATGTTTATAAAGATCGAATTAGATTGAGGCTTCAATTTTCCTAATCTATAAAAGAAAAAAAAAAACCTAATACTCCCAAACCCAGCGCTAAAGAAATCAAAAAATTATCTTGGATCATTCTAAGGGCTCCAATTGTACTTAACTCCATGCTTAGGTTTCATAGTGAGCACAGCTACTGGAGCATGACGATAATTCTCTGAAATCTTGAACCTGAATTTGGACACCAGCATTGCTAATATGATCTTGGCCTCCATTAGAGCAAACCCTTGACCTACACTGTTCCTCGGCCCAGCTGCAAACGGTATGAAGTGGCGAGCAAACGATTTCGTCGTGAATCGCTCCGGGTTGAACTCGTTCGCATCTTTTCCCCATATTTCTTCACTGTGATTAATTGCCAGAACCGGGATCCATATCGAAAGCCCTTTAGGAATCAGCAGATCGCCGAGTTTTATATCTTCGAATGCCATGCGAGGAAGGAGCGAAGCTGGCGGGTACAGCCTCAGAGACTCGTTGATCACCATGTTCAACTGCAAACAAGTAGAATTAGAGATTTTCTATTTTAATCGTGTTTCAAATAGCAAGTTTTTAATTTAATAAGATGGTATTAAAAAATCAAAAAGTTCCCATTACTGTATACAACTATAAATAGATAGCAAAATACTTGATTTTAACTAAATTTATGGTACCAGGATCTGAATTTAGCTAAATAAAGTACAAGAAATCAATTGAAAAACTTGCAAATACAAGAAGTCAAGTCAAAGTAACACCGATATTACTTTAAATTAATTAAAGAGAAAAATGCATAACTAGCTAGTTTGAATAAGTAGATAAAGTTTATGGTTATTTTCTAAAAAATATACTAGTACTAGTTTTTAAACCACCTTTTCAATTTCGATAACTATATCTTACTTGGGCCACTAAACTCTACGATTCTTATTAAGGGTATTTTTGGCAGTCTAAGGCGACTACAAAACTTATATTATTGTGAAGGTGAATACAAAACTAATACACTTGACTATATTTCCACTTTTAGCTAATGATAAACCAGTTTTTGGCATTTTATTTAGGTAAATTGACACAATTGGTCTCCAATATTTGCTAATTTGGATAAATTGATCCTTAATTTTTTTAGTTTATTGGTCCCCAATATTTACTAGTTTGGATAAATTGGTCATTTTGTTAAATTTTAAGTTAATCAACTATTAGTCATAGGGGTTTTACGGATTAAAAGTTTCAGGGACCAATTCATCCAATTTTTAAATTAAATTTGAATTTTATTTAAATATATTTTCTAAAATTATAATATTTTTCGAAAAAAAAAATTAATTTTTTTCAAATAATTTTTTTCGAAAAAGATAAAAATAATTTAAAATAATTTTTTTCAAAATAAAATTTTCTTTTTTTAAAAAAAATTTTGGTAACGAAAAAAATTTATTAAAAAAACTAAATTAAAAAATAACTAATACTAGTTTTAGGGAGCAATTCATCCAATTTTTAACTATTTTTTCAAATATTTTTTTAATAACGTTTTTTAAAAAAAAATTTAAAAAAAAAATTAAAAAAATTTACTTAAACTAGATTAACTAATAATTTTGCATCTTACGGCAAAGTAGGGGAGCGGGTCGACACAGGAGTTGGGGAAGGTGTTATGTTCTTTGAGGTCGAAGATGTCGTCGGAGAGGAGTCTCCCACCTCCAAGTCGTCCAGGTGCTCCTCCCCGACGAAATCTTCGACTTCAAAGAACATAATATCTTCTCAATTGTTGTATCGACCCGCTCTCTTCCTCCGCAGTGAGACGCAAAATTATTAGTTAATTTTTTATTTAAATAAAAAACTTGAAAAAAAAAATAGTTAATTCAAAAAATTATTTCAAAAAATAGTTATTAATTAATTTAAAAATTGGATGAATTGGTCACTAAAATTATCATTTAATTTTTTATTTTTAATTAATTTTTTTCGTTACCAAAAATATTATTTGAAAAAAAATAAAAAAATTAGTCGAAAAAAATTAATCATTTTAGAAAAAAATTATTTGAATTTTTTTTTTGAAAAACATTATAATTTAAAAAGTATCTTTTTAAAAAAAATTCAAATTTAATTTAAAAATTGGATGAATTAGTCCCTGAAACTTTTATTCCGTAAATACCCTGTTGACTAACTGTTGGTCCGGAGACGAAAAGTCAGGTGTAGAGGGGGGGGGTGAATACACCTGAGCTCTGTTTCTTTTTCTCAGTGAAGGTTAGCTGAAGCTGATGTTTGCAACTGATGAACAGTGCCAAGTAAGCCTTCGATCACTGGGGTCAAAGTGATTCAGCTTCTGAGCTCTTCTACTGACTGATGTCAGTATTACGAAACTCAGTCGGAGACTGTAGTGCGGATAAGTGTTAGGCCCGGAGTCGTCTCTTTTGAAAACGTGTTTTCGCAATGTAAAGTCTTTTGGCTGTGCGCTTTTTAAGATACGTTTTATGCAAGCTGATGATTTAAAACAGAGTTAAAAGCAATGCGATAAAACAGTAAATAACACAAGCGATTTTTAACGTGGTTCGGATAACAGATCCTACGTCCACGGTCCTGAACTCAGCAGGAGAAACTTGTTGATTAATCTGAGCAAGTCTCAAAGAAGGAAACCGTACGCGGGGACGGATCCTTCTAAGTTATAGTCCTTAGCGACTTTTACAATCCAAACCTAAGTTTAGAAGGGAGGGAATATTCTCCAACTGAGAAGGAGTTCTTACAACAAGAACGATTCACTAAATGTGAACTCCTTCGAATCTAAGCTATGAATCTGGCAATGAGCTTAGTTTAGAGAAGAAAGGGATCAAAGAGCTCTAGAGAGATGAACTACAAGAAGTGTTCTATGAAAACTAGTTCGTCTCTGGATAAGCTTGAAGGTTCTAGAGCGTTGTGAGCTTGAATGCTTTCCCTTGATTTCGCGTATATTCCTCTATTTTTTCGAAATCTTCAAATCCTTCTCTATTTATAGCTGTGAGTTGTGGCATATGTCCGTTGGAGACGACGATGCCACGTGTCACAAGCCTCCAAAGAAAACGGCCATAAATTCGAGCTAGTTGCGGCGGGGCGGTTAATGCGCTGTTCATAAGAGCGACTTTCTTGTAGAGTAGGTAAGCGTTGTCGCCTTCTCATTGGTCGAGGTTTGTAGTTGGTGAGAGTGTCGAGTTGACCGTTCAAACAACCTCGTATGTGTTCTGTCGAACTATTCGAAAAGACTTCGGTGCGGGGTCGCTTTTCGTCGGCAGTGATGGGCGAATACGTCTCTGTCTTCTTGGCCGAGTCGTCCGACCGATGAAGTGAGCTTCGATAGTCGGTTGGTCGATCGCGAAGGTATTGTGCTTGCATAGCTTCTTCCGCCGATGACCATCAGCTGATAATGTCTTCTACTGAGATCGGGTAAGCTGATGCGTTGTCTCCAGCTGAGGTTTAACATTCAGCTTCTGACGAAGAACGCAAGCGATTACACTGATGACATGGGGTTCTGAAAAGTATCTTCAGCAGAAGATCAGTCCAACAACTACCCCGTACAGGACTTAGACAAAAACAATAAACAAAACATCAAGTCTAACCTATACATCACCTAATCCTATCGACACACTAATCTACCGATATCGGCTCGGTTTTGGGATCTTCAATTCCATAGTACTACTATGATTTTCCCCAATTTCTTTTAACCCTAGAACAGCTGAGTATCAATCTACTGACTCATATCCAACAATTTCCCCCTAATTGATGATGCCAAAACCTCTATACTAACATCTATTAAAGATATTGTCCTACTGATAACAATTTCCCCCTTAAATTATCTGAGGAAAAACTGATAATAGTAAATGATCTTCAGCAGGTGTGAGAAAGGCAAGATCAGAGAAACTGATGTGAGTGTGTGTCAGATCACTTGGTGATCAGTCGTGAAAACATGACACTAAAAAGCTTAAAGACAATGAGCGATTGTCTAGCAAGCGATAGGAACTCTTAAATATAGATCGTCAAAGTACAGGTTCCTATGGTATTACAAAGAATTATCAAAAATAAAGAGGAGAAATCATCGCCGTCGTCCGAAGCTCGAGTCTTCTTCTTGAAATCCACCGAGCGATCAGTCGGAGGGTCCGAGCAATAAAATTTATAAATCCTTTTGCGCAAAACCCGGATTTCCTCTTGATCTTCCGGGTCCATGCGGATGTAACTCATGCCGATAGGCTGCAGATTCGATTTCTTCTTCGATAGACTTTGTGATGATAATGCCTTTAGCAGTCATGGGAGGAGGATATCTTCTGAATGCAGGTGCTTTCACAGGAATGTTCAGTTCTTTCATGATAGGCAGCAACCATTCTCCGAGTTCTGGAAAGACTTCATTAAAACACTCTTCGAACAGTTGATCAGCCGGAATATCTTTCGGATAGAAGCCCCATACATACAGATTTTTAACAAACATTTCTTTGAGAGTCTCCCATTGATCATTCAGATCAGCAGGTACCCATTTGTCCACATGAGGTGCAGGAACCAGCTTCATACAAGGAGTTCGATAGTAGTCCTCCTGTTCCTCGATCCTCCGGGTATCCGTTTTCTCGGATCCGGCCGCTGGCTTTTCAGATAGGCTTTTCATTCTTGCCGAGTCAGCCATCCTTTTCTTCTCACGGAGAGCGGTTTGCTCTAGTGTCTCCTCGTCCGAGACTCGGTCCCTTGCGGCGTCGCTTCCCTGTGTCGCTTGATCTTACGCTATCCGCTCGGGTGTAAGAGTAGATATGGGAATACTCGAGCAAGTAGCTTTGATTTCGATCGGAAGAGCCTTAGCAAAATCTTCTTGGGCTTTCTTCTTTTGCTCTTCGACCGTATTAATGACCTTTCTCTTTCCTTTGCCCCACGACGGCTTTGCCCTTAGGCTTTTTCGTCGCTTCACCGTTGCCTCCTCTAGCTGACGCTCCTGGTCCAGCTTGTCTTGCAGCTCTTGGGCTATTCTGAGGTCGAATGCCTCTTGCTCCGCTTTTGATTTAAACTTCTCGACCGGGGAGGAAGGAGTAGTGGATTCAGTAGCGATTTCCTTCCCCGACCTCTGCGGCAGCTATTGAGACTCTTCTTCTTCAGCTGGTTCTTCAAGGAATTGAGCGATGTCGTCTATGTGCGCAGCTGAAGAGGAGATGGGGGTGGCTGGAAGTGGGAAATCAAGGAGAAGGACCTCAGTAGATGTACCTTTCGGAGTAGATGGTCCTGCCTCCGGAGCCTGTTCCCCCTGAATCTCTGCGGCTGAGGGCTCTGCTGCTGAGGAGGGTCCTGCCTCCTGAGCCTGTCCCTCAAGTATCTGGACGTCAGCTGTATCCGTATCAGGTTCATCTTTTACAATATCTTCCCCCTTTTTGGCATCAACAATATTTGCCAGGGAGGTGCGGATAGCTTTTACGTCCTGCTCCAGATTGTGCACAGAATCTTTGATCTTGGTAACTGTGTTATCAAAATCACTGACCAAGTTGCAGTAGTTTTCCCAGTCTTTCTCCTGATCAGCTCTAGATTTCTTCAACTGAGCGACTGACTCCTGACGGAGTTTCAGCAGAGCTTGATCATTTGATTCTGTTATTTCGTTCTGAATGGCTTTTAAGGCCTCAGCCTGTTGCTTGATGGCTGTTTGAAGAGAAACGGTTGCTATCTTGTTTCTCTCATCTATGAAGCCTTGAACTCGTTTTCATGGCTCGAGTCACCGCTCCGAGAAAGTTTTATGCTGAGCGGCAAGCAGCTGCTGACTCTGTGCTGTTAAATCGGCCTTTTGAGCACTTAGGGCCTGCTCAACTATCTCCTTGAAATCTGGCTGAGAAGCCTCTTTAGGAATTGAGATGTCGGCGGCAAACTTACTTAGAGCTTCGTTCTGAGCCTTAGTGTACTTCTCCCATTTGAAATGAACATCTTTTGCTAGGAGTCGATTTTTCTCACCTTGGCGTTTGATAGCCCTGTTGACAGAACGTGAGGACACGGAACCGATGGGTTGTATCGATAAGAGCTGGTCCCGAGCCTCTGCTCAGAGAACGAGATCAACCGCTTCCCTACCGTACTCCGGAGCGGTTGTAGCCTCACCGGATGTGACTATGGGTGGTGTTGGGCTCTTCTCTTGGGGAGTTTGTCCCTCTGCAGATTCTCCCCTGCCCGCTTCCTTGGGTTTGCCATCCATCTCCTCATCTTGATCATCATTATCACCTTTATCGGAAGGTGGAGATGGGGGCGGAGTCATGTTTCGATCGGAGCTCTCAAGCTCGGTAAATAGAGCATTGCGGCTCTCAAATCTTCGAAGGATGCCACATCGCTGGCTCTCCGAATCCAATCTTGGCTTGGAGCTCTTGCTCCTCCTCGTCGCAGCTCATCCGGTGACTCGCCGGGATTTGGCAAAGTCAATAAGAATGTCCCAGTGCAGAAACCTTAAGAGCATCTGTGCTCTTGTCCTTACTGCAATCTCAACGAGATCTGCATGCTCGCCTATTTACGGTATCTCTCGCCGAATCTCGACCGAAGCACGCTGATCGAGTGGTATCGGTTGTTGTCCACTCGCAGCGATCTCCGCAGCCGGTTCCCTATCTTCCGACTCGGTCTCTTCGAACCGATCACTTGGACCTTGTCCTTGATCGTAGCTCCTTCTATTCCAAAGTATCGGAGTCCAAGGGTGGCTCTTCTTGAGGTGGAGGAGTTGGCTCTACAACTGTCAGTGGCTGAGCCATAGTGACCTCAGCAGGTCGTGGCTTATTTAGCCTCCTCCTCTTGGGAATTTCAACGTGAGCGGGCAAGGCAGGAGCTGCTCTCTTCGGCTCCGGCGGCCCTTTGCCAATTGACTTCTCCGTTCTTTGCTTTAGTTTGGAATTTTATCAGCTTGGTGTCGAACAACTTGGAGTCCTCAAATGCTGAGTTCCTTTGAACTATGCTTTCTATCAGCACCGACATCTTCGTGCCGAATAGAAGCTTGCCTGTACTGGCCATCCGCCTCTCACCAGTAGGCAAAGTCGTGAACTTCTGTGACTGGGCTTTCAGCTGAGTAGTATAATAATCTGCCCAGTTCACTTGTACCCCATCATCGATAGCCATCATGAGTTGTATCCTCGGCTTAGAAAGTTGATCGTACGATCCAGCTGAGCTCGTCAGGATGTGGGATACCACATACGCTAAACCTCTGTACTGAGGTAGCAACAGATTCCTCGGCAGCGCAGTCTTGAATACAAGGTCGTTGCGTCCACATAATTTCTTCACGTAGTTATTTATCTCCCTCTCCTTATAACCAATGGGAGAAATACCAGCTGAAGGGAGGTTGAAAGCGAGGACCAAAGCCTCTGATATATTAAAAGAATGCGTAGTCTCCCTCCACTTGTTCGGGGCCACTTCCCGACTGTATCCAAAGGATGCCTCTTCTCCTCCTGAGGCTAATGATTTCCAATTGAAATAAGCCTCCACAACTTGTCTCGGCAGATGAGCACGGGGGTGCTTCGTTACAAGCGTAGCCAACCCTGACTTCTCAAGGGCATCAAACACCGGCTCCAAATATGAAAGGTCCACCTGCCGGAAGGCCATCGTCGGCTCAAACTGAGTCCGAACGGTCATGATCTCAACCAAATTCTCGGGTGTCTGTATTACCGCCATCGAAATCTGCAAAACAAATCGTTAGCACTTGAAAATAGAGTAAGTAACTATTAGCGGATAGTAATACATTACCGTGAAATAGAGCTTGAAAGGAGATATAGCAATGCAGTTTGAATGTGGATGTAAGGAAGATAACTGAATCGCTAAGAAAAAGCTCTAAGATATGAGAATGGCGAAAAGTGAGGAGTAATCGAAGTTGAAAAGATTTTGTATTAGTTGATTTGATCTTCAGTTTGAATCCTATGGTTGAAATTTAATCTTTCAAAATCGATGGACGTCTAAGATTGAATGATATAGAGGGTATGATTACTTAGCCGCCAATACTATAGATATGCGTAATAAAGGTAAGTGAGAAGACATGCATTAAATGCGCGACAGAGAGCATTAATTACACAGGCGAAGGGTCCTGCTGACCTTCCCTTAAACCTTAAACATAATAAATGGTAAGAAATAAATGCTCCTTAACAACTGAATGTAAGCGACTGATGCATTAAATGCGGCATGCTTCTGAACTATTTAAGTAACGATACTACGCAAACCTCTTCAGCTGAACTTATCACCTGGTTACCATCATTTATCAGGAGGATGGTTGTGCTGATGACCATGTTCCCCCTTGCTGTGTACAGTGTGCATCTCCCAACTGAGTCACTGTACTAAGTTTTCTGACCTGTCGTGCTGATTCCATACTGATACCAATTGTTGCTAAGTATATCATTATCAGTAGTTGGCTTCTACTGACTTGTCTCAGTAGGATCTAGCAGACCTAGCTCAACTGATAGTTCTCTGAACCTATTCTCAGCTAGTGGCATGGTCAGTATGTCTGCCCTTTGCTTATCAGTATGGATTTTCTCCATTCTGATGTCCTTCTTCTCGACATGGTCTCTGATGAAGTGATGTCGAATATCCACGTGCTTGCATCTCGCATGCGTAACCGGGTTCCGAGTTATAGCTATTGCCTTTGGTGGAGTCACGGTAGATGGGCACTTCATCCCGAGTTATACCATAATCTCTCAATTGTTGTCGAAGCCAAAGGATCTCGGGCACAAGCAACTTCCTCGCAGCCATGTACTCGGCTTCGGTAGTGGACGTAGCTACCGAGTGCTTGTTTCTTTGAAAACCACGATATCGGCTTGCCGCCTAGGAACCGACATGTTCCGGAAGTTGATTTTCGATCTATCCCGCATCCCGCATAATCGGCATCATAATAGCCTGTTAGTATTAAGTTATCATCGGCAGGATACCATAACCCGAAGATCGGGTGTTCCTCTTAGATATCGCAGAATCTTCTTCGCCGAGTCTAGATGACTTCGCTTGGGATTCGCTCGAAATCTTGCGCATACACCTACAAAGATAAGTTATGTCGAGTCGGCTAGGTTGTTAAATAAAGTAAAGAACCAATAATAGCTCTATAATCGGTAGAGTTAACGTAAGCTCCCTCATTGTCTAGATCGATTTTAAAGTTTGTGTTCATGGGGATCTTGGACCGGCTTGCTTTGGAATCACATACCGAATCTTTTGAGAAGATCTCGAGTGTATTTGGCCACGATTGATGAAAATTCCTTCGATTGATTGCTTTACTTGAAATCCCGGGAAATAATTCATCTGTCCCATCATAGACATCTCGAATTTCTCCTTCATCATTTTCTCAAACTGGCCGACATATGACTTCGTTTCAGCCGAAAATGATGTCGTCCACGTAGATTTGCACCAGTAGAATGTCATCTTCTGACTTTATGCTGAATAGAGTGCGATCTACTATCCCCTTCTGAAAACCTTTCTGAAATAGAAAGTCTGATAGGTTATCATACCAAGCTCTGGGTGCTTGTTTTAACCCATACAGAGCTTTCCTAAGTCTGTACACCTGATGTCCCTGCTGAAAGCCAGGTGGTTGTTCAACGTAGACTTCTTCCTTCAGTACGCCGTTCAGAAAAGCTGACTTCACATCCATCTGAAATACTTTAAAACCTTGATGTATTGCATATGCTAGGAAAAGACGAATGACTTCCAATCTGGCGACTGGAGCGAATGTTTCATCAAAGTCAATTCCTTCAGCTTGACTGTAACCTTTTGCAACTAGTCGAGCTTTATTTCTGACAATGACGTTGTTTTCATCTCGCTTGTTCTTGAAGACCCACTTTGTTCCGATCACGTGCTGATGTCTAGGTCTGTCAACAAGCTCCCATACTTCATTTCGCACGAATTGGTTCAGCTCTTCTTGCATGGCTATGACCTAGTCAGCATCTTTAAGTGCATCCTCTATCGATTGAGGTTCATCTGTAGACAGAAAACAAGAGTAAAGTGAGCTTTCGCCTTGACTTAATCTTGATCTTGTCCTTATAGTAGCTGATGGATCTCCAATGATTAGATCTGAAGAATGAGCATCGAGCCACGAGCGTCGAGTCGGGCTTCTTCTTCGATACTACTACGCACGTCCGTAGGAGTATTAGGCATTTCAGCAGTAATCTTGTTCGTGGATCGAAGCAATTCAAGAAGAAGATTAGGATCTACTGAGTTTCCAGGTTCAGGGGCATTTAGCTCAGGAACATTTAACGTTCCCCCTGAGTTTATATTCTCAGTAGAGGTCTCAGTTACCACGGGGGCTTCCTCATCGACCATTGTTACCTGTTGTTGATTCTGTTCTGGAGAATCAACTAGGTCAGCTACATTGCTTGTTGACTGAGTCTGAATTTCATCATCGTCTGACTCATCATCCCAACAATGCTGGATCTTCTCGCTTTATCAATCGGTTCGAGATCCTGTAGCTTGCCGCCGACATCTTCGGTGTTTGGCTCGAGATCTTTCCGTCCTCGGTAACAAATTCATCAAAAACAACATGAGGGCTTTCCTCCACGCAAAGAGTCCGATAGTTAAAGACTCCGAATGCTTTGTCGACCCGAGAGTATCCTAAGAATACTCCTTGATCGATTTCTTTGTCAAAGACTTTCAACCGATCTTTCCCATTATTGTGGATAAAGCAAGGACGACCAAAAATATGGAAATGAGAAATAGAAGGAATTCTCCCTTTCCACGGTTCGTAAGGCGTCTTCATGTGTTGCATTGTAAGCGGTGAGCGGTTCCGAGTGTAGCGGCCGTGTCGGAAGCATCCGCCCAAAACTTTGAGGGTAGTCCGGAGTCCGCTAGGAGCGTTCTTGCTTTGCTTCTTTGAGTGTTCTGTTCTTTCGTTCAGCAAGTCCGTTTCGTTGAGGGGTGCGTGCGGTGATGTCTCGTGCTGAATTCCCTCTTTATCGCAAGTACTTTTTTAACTACCGAGTTTAGAAACTCCGTTCCTCCGTCCGAGCGTATCCTTTGTATCTTGATGTCCTTTTCCACACCGAGCTTTTTCAGCAGATTAGGCGGCTCAGTCTGAACATCAGACTTATTGGCGATGAAGATGACCCAAGTATATCTCGAGTAGTCGTCTATGACGACTAGGGCATACTTCTTGCCTCTTATAGTCACTGGAGAGACTGGCCCGAAAAGATCCATGTGGAGCAGCTGAAGGATTCCATCAGTGGAAGGTGAAGGAATAGGTGGATTGCTCTTCTTTGTCTCGCTTTCCCTTCGTGCATGCTTCACAATTTCTATCTTTGATAAAAGATTCCTTGGGCAGTCCTCTGACTTTAGAGTTCTTTGCGAGCTTGTTCATAGTCTTGAAGTTCAGGTGGCTGAGTCTCTTGTGCCATAGCCAGCCCGACTTGTCACTTGATTTATCTGTGCAAGCAAGCAAGCCTCATGTTCTGCGGTTTTCTAGTTTGCAACATAGATGTTCTTCTTCTGCGAGCCTGACAACACTGTTTTCCCTGTAGATTTGTCAACAACATCACAGAAACCAGCGTCAAAGATAACTCTGTTATGATTATCACAGAATTGACTGACAGAAAGGAGATTATGTTGAAGTCCTTCAACATATGTTACTCTTGGAACTGAGGCAGTCCCAATGTTCAGTGTTCCATATCCCCTTGTGTAGCCTTTGGAGTTGTCACCAAACTCAATTCTGGGACCATCTTCTTGGACGTAGTTGGTCAGCAAGCTCTTCTGATGTGTCATGTGTCTCGAGCAGCCGCTGTCCACTATCCAAGGGTCCTTATGCACCCGCAAAACGAAACATTTTTAGGTACCCTTTGGTTCGGTTGGGTCCTTACGGGTTAGTGGGTGATTTCGGAACCCGGATCCGCCTAGGAACCTTAGAAGTCTCGAGACTTCATCTTCTGAACCTTGTCAGCTTCTCTCTCTTTAGAACTTGGAGATACTGACTTCTTGTTGACTTTGGGTTCAGGAGCTTTCTTCTTCTGAGTCTTAGCGCTTCTCCTGACCCTAGGCTCATAGTAGTATGAACCGTACTGAGCCGGATGCTCATACAGTGGTTCTCTATACTGTTCTGCCCATCTGACCTTCTTGGTTCCCCCTGAGTTTGATCGTGGTGTCCCGGGCTGGAACCATTTGTCACCGCTTCTTTCCGGTTGCTCGACCGAGGTGCAATAATTTTCTGTTTGTTCTTCGCCTGAGGTGGAGTGACAGCAGTTTGTACTTTCCCTCTGACGAACCTATCAGTCAGCAAGTCTGAGCTCTTGGAAGTGGAAGCTTCATGTTTGTAGCCAAGACCTTCCTTCACAGCAGTTGGCCGTTGTGCTCTGAGCATATTTTCCAACTTCTCCTTAGCTCCAAGGTACTGTTCAGTCATCAGTCCTCTCTAGACTTCGTCACTTCTTCTGAGTGAATCATAATCTTTTTGTACGTCTGAGAGCTTCTGACTGAGTTGAGCTATTTCAGTCTCTTTCTCAGAATTGTCCTTGGTCAGAACTGAGATCTGAGTCTCTTGAAGCTGAGACTTAGTCATAAGAGATTTAATCTCTTCCTTGAGTCTCGCCACTAGATCCACTGACTCAGTAGAGACCTGACAATCAGAAGAAAGTCTCGATTTTCAGCCTTTACTGTTCAAGTTCTCGAATCGTTCTGCTGAACTCTCTCGCTCGACTGAATCCGCTCCTCTAGTAGTTCATCATACGCTTGCACAACGTCTAGAGGATCATCTCGTGACGAGAACATGTGTCGTGTGTGCTATGTGAAGAAGAGGTTGTTTTAGGTTTAGAGTTTACCTCGGTCTCTTCTCCCCGCCATCAAGCAGATTCGGCCGACTCTTCGGGACTTGTATTTGTTTCCTCAATCTGCGACGAATGCGGCTTCGTCTTTAGAGGAATACATGAAAGTATCCTCTTCAATTGAGTTGTCGGATATCTCTCTCGGCTATGTAGGCCCGCCTTCGTTTGGCGAATTTTTCTCTTCTCGCTCGCCGTTCGCTCTTTGAGCGGTGAGAGTTCGGGACGATCGTGACCGATAATGTCCCTCCTTTTTGCGGTTATAGCATGTAGAGACTTTCTTTGCTTCGTCGCTTTTTCCGACCGAGTCCTTTGAAGGACTAGCGGCTTTATACTGCTGTTTTCCGCATTCGAGTGTAGAATTAGATTCTTCCCTTTTTTGATAATCTTTCTTACCCGAGGGTGAATCTTCGTGATACTTCTTTAGCTTCCCGACTCTCTCTTTTTTTCTTTGATATTTGAGAGTCATCGGCGCGAGCCGATCGCCAGTAGATATTTCGGATGACTTTGTTTCACCAAGCACGCCTTGCTCGATGAAGTATTTTTGTTTCCGAGTTTTCTTGACGATTGCCTTGAAGGCATGATCAATGTGGGTGTCACCGGAGCACCTGGAGCATCTCTCGGGGTAGGCTATGCTCAAATTCCTCCGTTTTTAGTTACGAAAAGATAACATCGGGAGTTAGAGAATTTAGATCAGAACGTCTTAGATAAGTAGCAAATGGAAGCCACTTCTGTCGAGGTAACGCTCTTAAGATCTTGGTGTTCATCTCTTTATTGGTGAACATCCTCCCCAGCCCATTGATGACGTTGACTTGGTTTGTGAATCTAACACTGAGCTCGTCAATCGTCTCATTTGGCTCCATAGTAAGGGCGTCGAACTTCTGAAGCTCTAGTTCGAGCTTGTTCTCCTTAATCTGAGGGGTTCCACGGCTCGGACAGCCCGAGCATCCCATAGCTCTTTTCTTTGTTTTACAATCTTGCACTCTGCCGAGGTGTGAGTCACTGAGCGTAGTCAGTATAGCGTTTCGTGCCACTCGGTCTAGATTGTGCAGCTTTTTCTCTTCAGGTGTGAAGGCAGATTTGTCTTTGGGAATCTTTGCACCTGTCTGTGCTCCTACGCCTCCTCTAGCAGCAAATACGACGCTGTCGATCATGGGGATTATGGGTCCTGCTTCAAGGACATCCGCCATGCTGTCGTGGAGTGACGTAAGATGTGCCTCCAAACGCACGCGCCAAACCGTATAATTTTCAACGGAGAACATCGGCACCATCCGAATACCTGACATATCAGACATGTTGCAACGAGTATAGGGATGAGATGAAGAGATGCTTGTGCAGAGAAAACGTTTTCGGGATCAGTTCGAGAGGACCAGTATTACAGAACCGGCGATCAGTTGAACACCGTGTGCTCTGATACCAATTGTTGGTCCGGAGACGAAAAGTCAGGTGTAGAGGGGGGGTGAATACACCTGAGCTCTGTTTCTTTTTCTCAGTGAAGGTTAGCTGAAGCTGATGTTTGCAACTGATGAACAGTGCCAAGTAAGCCTTCGATCACTGGGGTCAAAGTGAGTCAGCTTCTGAGCTCTTCTACTGACTGATGTCAGTATTACGAAACTCAGTCGGAGACTGTAGTGCGGATAAGTGTTAGGCCCGGAGTCGTCTCTTTTGAAAACGTGTTTTCGCAATGTAAAGTCTTTTGGCTGTGCGCTTTTTAAGATACGTTTTATGCAAGCTGATGATTTAAAACAGAGTTAAAAGCAATGCGATAAAACAGTAAATAACACAAGCGATTTTTAACGTGGTTCGGATAATAGATCCTACGTCCACGGTCCTGAATCAGCAGGAGAAACTTGTTGATTAATCTGAGCAAGTCTCAGGAAGGAAACTGTACTCAGGACAGATCCTTTTAAGTTATAGTCCTTAGCGACTTTACAATCCAAACCTAAGTTTAGAAGGGAGGGAATATTCTCCAACTGAGAAGGAGTTCTTACAACAAGAACGATTCACTAAATGTGAACTCCTTCGAATCTAAGCTATGAATCTGGCAATGAGCTTAGTTTAGAGAAGAAAGGGATCAAAGAGCTCTAGAGAGATGAACTACAAGAAGTGTTCTATGAAAACTAGTTCGTCTCTGGATAAGCTTGAAGGTTCTAGAGCGTTGTGAGCATGAATGCTTTCCCTTGATTTCGCGTATATTCCTCTGTTTTTTCGAAATCTTCAAATCATTCTCTATTTATAGCTGTGAGTTGTGGCATATGTCCGTTGGAGACGACGATGCCACGTGTCACAAGCCTCCAAAGAAAACGGCCATAAATTCGAGCTAGTTGCAGCAAGGCAGTTAATGCACTGTTCATGAGAGCAGCTTTACTGTAGAGTAGGTAAGCGTTGTCGGCTTCTCATTGGTCGAGGTTTGTAGTTGGTGAGAGTGTCAGAGTTGACCGTTCAAACAACCTCGTATGTCTTCTGCTGAACTATTCGAAAAGACTTCAGGTGCAGGGTCGCTTTCTGTCGGGTACAGTAGACTGAATACGTCTCTGTCTTCTTCGGCTGAGTCGTCTGACTGATGAAGTGAGCTTCTGATAGTCAGTTGGTCGACTGCGAAGGTATTGTGCTTGCATAGGTTCTTCCGCTGATGACCATCAGCGATAATGTCTTCTACCGAGATCGGGTAAGGCGATGCGCTTGTCTCCAGCTGAGGTTTAGCATTCAGCTTCTGACGAAGAACGCAAGCGATTACACTGATGACATGGGGTTCTGAAAAGTATCTTCAGCAGAAGATCAGTCCAACAACTACCCCGTACAGGACTTAGACAAAAACAATAAACAAAACATCAAGTCTAACCTATACATCAGCTAATCCTATCGACACACTAATCTACTGATATCAGCTCGGTTTTGGGATCTTCAATTCCATAGTACTACTATGATTTCCCCCAATTTCTTTTAACCCTAGAACAGCTGAGTATCAATCTACTGACTCATATCCAACACTAACATTTGACTAACTTAAAATTTAACAGAATGACCAATTTATCCAAATTTGCAAAAATTAGGGACCAATAAATTAAAAAAAAAAATTAGGGATCAATTCATCCAAACTAGCAAATATTGGTTACCATTTGTGTCAATTTGTCTTTTATTTAGCACAAAATGATTTACTAAAATTTTCAACTTTTTTTTCTTTTATTTTTTAATTTGATTAAAGCTTTTAATTTCTACAAACAAAAACCTCATCCGAAAAAATCGTACAACTACTTGATTCCAGTCCTACTTACAAATAATGGTCAAAGAATGAGATCCATATATATGCGCTGTACATCTTTAACACAAATTATCCAGAATATATAAATATATATATCTATGAATTATAATTAGATAATGTTTTACTATAGATTATATAAAAAAAAAATAATGGATAGTTAATTTTCTTACTGAAGTGAGCTTGGAGAGGTGTTCGACGGAAGGCTGACCTCCATCGCAGAGTCGTTTAACCTCCTCTCTAACTCTCTCCTACCAATCCTGATGGTGGCGAGCAGCATCACCGTCCACGTCAGCAGCAGCGCCGTCGTGTCGTGTCCGGCGAAGAAGAAAGTCTTGCACTCATCCATTATAACCTGCAAGCTCAAGCTGAATCCACTCCCCGACTTCTTCTGCATCTCGTTCAGCAGCATTCCCAATAGATCGTTCCCGTACAACCCGCTCCTCCCGATCTCGACGCAATCCTTCCGGCTCTGTATGATCTCCATCAGCAGCCTCTCCACCTCGCTTTTTAACGACTTTATCTCTCTATTGTACTTGTTCGGGAAGAACCTGCTACCGGGAAACCACAAATAGCGCGTCGCTCGAGCGCAGAGGTTTTGAAGAACTGTCAATAGGTTGAATATCTCCTTCCCCTTTTCGTAATTGGTGTCGAATTCGGTTCGTGAGATGATGTCGGAAGTGAGGCGAGTCATGTATTCTCCGATTTCGAATTCCGATCGGCCGTTTCCGATCTCGATTTCGAGCGATTTCAACTTCTGTTTAGTTCAATCCACCATGTAACCTGCAGGCTGCATAGCTCTGCAAACCCTAAAAAGTTCAATAAAAACCCTAATTTGAATGAGAATGAATAACTTACAGAAAGAAATCAAACCTTGAGCTTGTCCCCCATGAAGGCCGGAGCGACGATGTGACGTTGGTGGTACCAGTCGTCGCCGTTGGCCATCAAGAGGCCACGGCCAATGAAATTCTTGGATCCATGTTGCTGAAACCATGATTTACCAGAGATGCTGCTGTATTTCGACAGCAGCTCCTTGATCAGATCGGTTTCCATTAGGCACATACGCGGCTCCACTCCATTCCAAAATATAAACCGTTTTCTTACGTCAGATTACGTCAGATTGAGCTCAACATATATGTATAACATTTATATGTATTATGTATGTACGTACCGTAGGTTTTGGACCAGACGATGAGGTGGGGTAGGAGGCGGGAAACGACGTCGTGGTGGATGGAATCCATGTCATGAGCGGTGGATTGGGAGACGAGGTCGGCCATTTCCATAATGTTTCCGACGAGGAATGTGGGTTTAGGGCCACGGACGCCTTGTTTCTCCATTATCTTTCTTGATGCGTCTTGGAGCGAGCCAGTAGCATGATATGGTTTCGTAGCAGACTTTGGATAAAAAGCAGAGGAATAAGACTAGTATCAGCATCAAGGGGCGGAGGCAGGATTTTGATTTGGGGGGGCGAATTATGTGTGAGGTTGAGTGTTTCTCATCCGGGGGTTCGAGGGCGGAGCCCCCGAAAAAAAAATTTAGTGCAACAATGAGTATAAGGAATTCAAAAGTACTTATAATTTATAAAAACAACAAAAAAAACAAGTCCAAAACGAAGTACAAAAATCATAACAGATTATAATATCTTCTTAGGCATTTGAAATTGAGACCGACGTTTTTTCATAAGATTAAACTCCTCAATAATTGAATCTGTATCAAAAGATTCAACAATTTCTCTTTCTGAGCTCATTAGTAAACAACCACAAAGGAAATCATCTTCCATTTTATTCCGCAACCTTGTCTTCACGAGTTTCATTTTAGAAAATGCACGCTCAGAGTTTCATTATCGGACAAGGCAAAGGTTGTGGAGTTTTCTGGTAATGAATTAGGAAGAAATCCATGGTCATATTATTAGTATAATTATTAGCACAATGTTGCTATTTTTTACACAATTGTCATGACAAATCTTTTTTCTTCGTATAATATCTACGCCAATTTCACGAAGCCTGTGAAATATCTACGCCAAAAATGCAAGTATTTTACATAGAAAAAAAAAATTGGTTGAAAAAATTCGGTGGTGGCGGCCGCCCACGCCAGCCACCACCTGCCTCCGCCTCTGTCCGCATCGCCATTGAAAACACTCACTCCATGCTCCTCCCTATCTATCAGGTACACGATAGGTTTGGTGGATGTGAATGGATGCGGCGAGTCCATATTTGTAGTGATATTTGGAAGATTCAAACTGTCAGTTAAATGATTGAACTTATCCATTTTAGAAATTAGACTCTCTGCTCTTTTTATTTTTGTAGTATATATTTTAATTTTTATGAGAGTTCTTCTTACAAAAGATCTATTAAGTTTAATAAACGGTTTTAAGAAATATTAAAAATAAAAAGATTTACAATTTGTGACTTTTTTAATCTAACGTATAAATGGATGGTAACATATATACCTGTGTCATAGATGATCTTAATTGACTGATTTGTGGCTGAATACACTTTACGTATAAATATAGAATAAAGTATTTTTAGGATATCGTGATAAAATTAATTAAATTAATTGTTATAAACAGGGGCGGAGCTACAGCAGTGCTAAGTGGTGCTATAGCACCCCTTTGATTTCCGATAAATTCCAAATCTGTAGGTAAAATTTTGTAAATGAGATCCAGCGCAGCTGGTTAGCACCTCCTTAAATTTCTTGACCACCCGTGTTTGATTCCTTCCCAGCAACAAATTTTGCTTTCTTATTTTTTCTTATTTTTTCTCTTCATTTAGCACCCGTCTCTTTGAATTCCTAGCTCCGCCACTGGTTATAAAGTAGGATTTTGTTATAAATCATAATAGATGGAAAAAACCAATTGCCTTTTATTAAATAAACAAAAAGTTAATATGTATTATTTATATATAGAGAGTGTGAATCATGTAGGAACCGTAGCTTGCATAGAATTAAGAACTAATTTTTACCATTCATTTACTCATTGGATGATTGAAATTAAATATATTTTACCATATTCCTTATGCAGTATTCTTATGTTGGTCCGGAGACGAAAAGTCAGGTGTAGAGGGGGGGGGGTGAATACACCTGAGCTCTGTTTCTTTTTCTCAGTGAAGGTCAGCTGAAGCTGATGTTTGCAACCGATGAACGTGCCAAGTAAGCCTTCGATCACTGGGGTCAAAGTGAGTCAGCTTCTGAGCTCTTCTACTGACTGATGTCAGTATTACGAAACTCAGTCGGAGACTGTAGTGCGGATAAGTGTTAGGCCCGGAGTCGTCTCTTTTGAAAACGCGTTTTTGCAAGTTAAATCTTTTGGCTGTGCACTTTATAAAATACGTTTTATGCAAACTTATGATTTTCAAGTCAGTTGAATGCAATGCAATAAAACAGTAAAAGAACACAAGCGATTTAACGTGGTTCGGATACGCAAGATCCTACGTCCACGGTCCCGAACAAGGCGAGAGAACTTGTTGATTATTCTCGAGCAAGCCTCGGCGAGGGATACCGTGCACCTGGGACAGTTCCCTCTAAGTTATAGTCCTTAGCGACTTTACAATCCAAACCTAAGTTTAGAAGGGAGGGAATATTCTCCAACTGAGAAGGAGTTCTTACAACAAGAACAATTCACTAAATGTGAACTCCTTCGGATCTAAGCTATGAATCTAGCAATGAGCTTAGTCTAGAGAAGATAGGGATCAAAGTGCTCTAGAGAGATGAACTACAAGAAGTGTTCTATGAAAACTAGTTCGTCTCTGGATAAGCTTGAAGGTTCTAGAGCGTTGTGAGTTTTAATGATATCCCTTGATTTCGCGTATATATTCCTCTCCTTGAAATCTTCAAATCCTTCTCTATTTATAGTTGTGAGTTGTGACATATGTCCGTTGGAGACGACGATGCCACGTGTCACAAGCGTCCAAAGAAAACGGCCACTATTCAACTTTGTTGCGGCGGGGCGCTTAATGCACGCGTTCATGAGAGCAGCTTTACTTGTGTAGAGTAGGTAAGCGTTGTCGGCTTCTCATTGGTCGAGGTTTGTAGTTGGTGAGTGTCGAGTTGACCGTTCAAACTACCTCGTATGTCTTCTTTGAACATTTGAAGGGACTTTAAGTCTTTGGGTCGCTTTACGTCGGATACTGATACTCGAAAGTCTGTCTTCTTCGGTGAGTCGTCTCGACCGATAAAGTGAGCTTCGATAGTCGGTTGGTCGATCGCGAAGGTATACCTTGCTTGCATTGGTTCTTCTACCGATGACCATCGGCTTGTAGAGAATGCTTACTGCGAGGTCCGGTCGGTGATGCGGGATCTTCAACCGAGTTTGATATCGGTCGCCGACGAAGAATGCAAGCGATTACACCGATGACGTGGGGTTTCGAAAAGTATCTTCGACGAAGATCGGTTCAACAACTACCCCGTACGAGGACTTAGACAAAAATAATAAGCATTACATCACGTCTAACCTATACATCGGCTAATCCTATCGACACACTAATCTACCGATATCGGCTCGGTTTTGGGATCTTCAATTCCATAGTACTACTATGATTTCCCCCAATTTCTTTTAACCCTAGAACACTGAGTATCAATCTATCGACTCATATCCAACAATTTCCCCCTAATTGATGATGCCAAAACCTCTATACTCTAATATCTATTAAAGATCTCGTCCCTATCGACAACAATTTCCCCCTTAAAGCATCGAGGAAAAACCGATAATAGTAAATGAACTCCAACAGGTGAGAGAAAGGCAAGATCAGAGAAACTGATGTGAGTGTGTGTCAGATCACTTGGTGATCAGTAGTGTAAACACAAAGTAAAAGGCTGAAAGACAATGAGTAATTGTCTAGCAAGCAGAGGAACTGATATATATATCAAGAATTACAGAGTTCCTATGCTATTACAAAAGATGAGGAGAAAAAAAATCACTGCTGCTGCTTCTTGAACTTCTGCGTTTTCTTCTTGAAGTCAGTGGATTTTTCCTCGGGGGGATCCAGGTAATAGTATTTATACACTCTAGCTCGAATCTCCTGGATCTCCAAGTTATCATCTGGCCTTTACGGGAGCGAGCTCGGGCGTAGGCGGCTTCCTCCACTTCTCTTTCTATGTCCTTAGTGCTCGGCAGTCCACTAGCAAGTCTCGGCGGTGGAATACGTCGGGAAAGTGGGGCACGGAAGGTTACATTCTCGTGATTCCATGACTTGCTTCAGCCGTTCACCGAATTCAACATTAAATCTCGTAATCAACTCCTCAAAGAGCTGATCGGTTGGGCGATCAAGTGGGTAAATGCGCCATACGTAGTAGCCTTTGATAAAAGTTTCTTTCAATCTCTCCCAATGTTCATTCATATCAGCCGGCACCCACTTATCCACATGCTTGAATCGGTTGTTGCTTGATGTGGGGGCCCCGATGAACTTAGATCCTCTCGGGATCCGCCTTCTTGGATCGGCCGCTTGGTTTATCGGGATAGGCTTTTCATTCTTGCCGAGTCGGCCATCCTTTTCTTCTCACGGAGAGCGATTGCTCTAGTGTCTCCTCGTCCGAGACTCGGTCCTTGCAGCGTCGCCTCCCGTGTCGTTTGATCTTACGCTATCCGCTCGGGTGTAAGAGTAGATATGGGAATACTACGAGCAGTAGCTTTGATTTCGATCGGAAGAGCCTTAGCAAATTCTTCTTGGGCTTTCTTCTTTTGCTCTTCGACCGTATTAATGACCTTTCTCTTTCCTTTGCCCCCGACTGCTTTGCCCTTAGGCTTTTTTTTGCTTGTTTGCCTCCTCTAGCCGACGCTCCTGGTCCGGCTTGTCTTGCGGCTCTTGGGCTATTACGAGGTCGAATGCCTCTTGCTCCGCTTTTGATTTAAACTTCTTGATCGGGGAGGAAGGAGTAGTGGATTCGATAGCGATTTCCTTCCCACGGCAGCTTTTGAGACTCTTCTTCTTCGGTGGCTCTTCAAGGAATTGAGCGATTTCGTCTATGTGCACAATGAAGAGGAGATGGGGGTGGCTTGTAGTGGGAAATCAAGGAGAAGGACCTCGGTAGATGTACCTTTCGATTAGTTGGTCCCGCCTCCGAGCCTGTTCCCCCCGAATCTCTGCGGCCGAGGGCTCTGGCTGCCGAGGAGGGTCCCGCCTCCCGAGCCTCGTCCCTCAAGGATCCGGACGTCGGCCGTATCCGTATCGGGTTCATCTTTCACAATATCTTCCCCCTTTTTGGCATCAGCAATATTCGCCGAGGGAGGTGCGGATAGCTTTTACGTCTTGCTCCAGTTGTGCAAGAATCTTTGATCCGGGTAACCGTGTCATCAAAATCACTAACCAAGTTGCGTAGTTTTCCCCGGTCTTTCTCTCCCGATCGGCTCTAGATTTCTTCAACCGAGCGGCCGACTCCTGACGGAGTTTCGACCGAGCTTGATCATTTGATTCGTCATTTCTTTCGAATGGCTTTTAAGGCCTCGACTGTTGCTTGATGGCCGTTTGAAGAGAGGTGGTTGCTATCTTGTTTCTCTCATCAATGAAGCCTTGAATTGTTTTCATGGCTTGAGTCACCGCTCCGAGAAAGTTTTATCTTGAGTGGCAAGCACTGCCGACTCGTGTCTTTGTTAAATCGGCCTTTTGAGCACTTAGGGCCCGCTCAACTATCTCTTTGAAATCCGGGCCGAGAAGCCTCTTTAGGGGTGGAGATGTCGGCGGCCAACTTACTTAGAGCTTCGTTCGAGCCTTGGTGTACTTCTCCCATTTAAAATGAACATCTTTGGCTAGGAGTCGATTTTTCTCACCTTGGCGTTTGATAGCCCCGTTGACGAACGTGAGGACACGGAACCGATGGGTTGTATCGATAAGAGCCGGTTCCGAGCCTCCGCTCGTAGAACGAGATCAATCGCTCCCCTCTCGTACTTCCGGAGCGGTTGTAGCCTCACCGGATGTGACTATGGGTGGTGTTGGGCTCTTCTCTTGGGGAGTTTGTCCCTCTGCAGATTCTCCCCGGTCCGCTTCCTTGGGTTTTCCATCCATCTCCTCATCTTGATCATCATTATCGCCTTTATCGGAAGGTGGAGATGGGGGCGGAGGCTGTTTCGATCGGAGCTCTCAAGCTCGATAAATAGAGCATTGCAGCTCTCAAATCTTCGAAAGACGCCACATCGCTGGCTCTCCGAATCCAATCTTGGCTTGGAGCTCTTGCTCCTCCGTCGCAGCTCATCCGGTGACTCGCTGGGATTTGGCAAAGTCAATAAGAATGTCCCAGTGCGAGAAACCTTAAGAGCATCTCGAGCTCTTGTCCTTCACGCTATTTCAACCGGATCTGCGTGCTCGGCAATTTTACGGTATCTCTTGCTTGAATCTCGACTGCAAAGCCGTAATCGAGTGGTGTCGGTTGTTGTCCACTCGAGCAGTAGGTTCGGGGTGACGGTTCCCTCTTGTCAAACTCTGTTCCCTCGGAGCTGATCACTTGGACTTTGTCCTTGATCGTCGCTCCCTCGATTCCAAGATTCGAATCGAGTAGTTGCTCCTCTTGAATAGAAGGAGGAGCTGGCTGAATAATGGTAAGTGGCCGAGCCGCTGTGACCTCAGCAGTCGATTCTTAGCCAACCTCCTCTTCTTTGGCACTTGGACGGTTGGGGGCAGAGCGGATGCCGCTCTCTTCGGTTCAAGGTGGCCCCTTGCCAATTGACTTTTCTCGCTCCGGCCTTTGTCATAAATTTGATAGACTTCTTGTCAAAGTACTTGGAGTCCTCAAAGGCTGAGTTCTCAACACTGAGTTCCTACGAACTATGCATTCTATCGGAAACGGTACATCTTTGTTCCGAATAGAAGTTTACCCACACCGGCTATCCTTCTCTCGCCAGTGGGTAATGTGGTGAACTTCGAGCTCGTGCCTTCATCCGAGTAGTATAATACTCGGCCCGGTTCACTTCAACCCCATCGTCTATTGCCATCATCACTGAATCCTAGGTTTGGACAGTTGATCATATGATCCAGTGAACTTGTCGAATGTGCGATACCACGTAAGCTAGACCTCCGCATCGAGGTAGCAACATATTCCTCGGTAAAGCTGTTTTGAACGCCACATCCTTGCGTCCACGAGAATTTCGCACATATGCATTGATCTCCTTCTCCTTGTATCCAATCGGAGAAATGCCGGAGTTGGGAAGATCGAAAGAGAGAGCTAGAGCATCTTGAATATCGAAGGTAAGAACAGTGACTCCCACTCATCTTGATCGACTTCCTTCGATAAGAGAAGGACGATTCCTCTCCCTCCCGACGCTAGAGATTTCCGGTTGAAATAAACTTCGGCGACTCGTCGAGGGAGAAAAACACGGGGGTGCTTCGAAACCAAGCATCTCCAACCCCGAACGCTCCAAAGCGTCAAACACGGGTTCAAGGAAAGAGATCTCCACTTGGCGGAAGGCCAAGGTAGGTTCAAACGAGAATCCCGGAGGCTACAATCTCCTCAATGTTGTCCGGAGTTTGAACGTTCGCTATTGAAATCGCAAAACAACATATTAGCACTTGAAAATAGAGTAAGTTAGTAGTTGCTAGCGGACATCCGATACATTACCGTGAAATGGAGCTTGAAAAGAGATATAGCAATGCGGTTAGAATGAGGATGTAAGGAAGGAAACCGAATCGCTAAGAAAAAGCTCTAAGATATGAGAATGGCGAAAAGTGAGGAGTTGATAGAAGATGAAAGATTTTGTATATTGAGTTTGATCTTTAGTTTGAATCGCACGGTTCAAATTTAATCTTTCAAAATCAAGGGGCGGCTAAGATTAAATGTTATAAAAGAATGATTACAATAGCCGCCAAAAATATAGATATACGTAATAAAGCTAATGGAGAAGACATGCATTAAATGCGCGACGAGAGCATTAATTACGCGAGCGAGGAGTCCTGCCGACCTTTCCTCAAACCTTAAACATAATAAATGGTAAGGAATAAATGCTCCTAGGCAACCGAATGCGGGCGATCGATGCATTAAATGCGGCATGCTTCGAACAAATTAAGTAACGATACTACGCAAACCTCTTCGTTGAACTTATCACTGGTTACCATCATTTATCGGGAGGATGGTTGTGCTGATGACCATGTTCTCCCTTGTTGTGTACAGTGTGCATCTCCCAATGAGTCACCTGTACTAAGTTTTCGACTGTCGTGCCGATTCCATACCGATACACATTGTTGCTAAGTATATTATTATCGGTAGTCGGCTTCTACCGACTTGTCTCGGTAGGATCGAGCGAGACCTAGCTCAACCGATAGTTCTCTCGAACCTGTTCTCGGCTAGTGGTTTGGTCGGTATATCCGCCCTTTGCTTGTCGGTATAGATTTTCTCCATCCCGATGTCCTTCTTTTCGACATGGTCTCCGATGAAGTGGTGTCGAATGTCCACGTGCTTGCATACGGTATGTAGAACCGGGTTACGAGTTATAGCTATTACCTTTGGTGGAGTCACGGTAGATGGGCACTTCATCCCGAGTTATACCATAATCTCTCAATTGTTGTCGAAGCCAAAGGATGCGGGCACAGCAACTTCCTGCAGCCATGTACTCGGCTTCGGTAGTGGACGTAGCTAACGAGTGTTGTTTCTTTGAAAACCACGATATCGCTCTTGCCGCCTAGGAACCGACATGTTCGGAGGTTGATTTTCGATCTATCCTACATCCTGCGTAATCGGCATCGGAATAACTCCGTCGGTATTAGATTATCATCGGCCAGGATACCATAACCTTGACCTCGGGTGTTCCTCTTAGATATCGCGAGAATCTTCTTCGCCGAGTCTAGATGACTTCGCTTGGGATTCGCCCGAAATCTTGCGCATACACCTACATAAGTGTTGGATATGAGTCAAGTATATTGATACTCGTTTGTTCTAGGGTTAAAAGAAATTGGGGGAAATCATAGTAGTACTATGGAATTGAAGATCCCAAAACCGAGCCGATATCGGTAGATTAGTGTGTCGATAGGATTAGGCGATGTATAGGTTAGACGTGATGTAATGCTTATTATTTTTGTCTAAGTCCTGTACGGGGTAGTTGTTGAACCGATCTTCGCTGAAGATACTTTTGAGAACCCCACGTCATCGGTGTAATCGCTTGCATTCTTCGTCGGCGCCGATATCAAACTCGGTTGAAGATCCCGCATCGTGGCGACCGGACCTCGGTAGAAGCATTCTCTACAAGCCGATGGTCATCGGTAGAAGAACCCGGTGCAAGCAGTATACCTTCGCAATCGACCAACCGACTATCGAAGCTCACTTTATCGGTCGGACGACTCGACCGAAGAAGACAGACTTTCGAGCATCGTATCCGACGTAAAAGCGACCCAAAGCACTTAAAGTCCCTTCAAATGTTCGGCGAGAAGACATACGAGGTAGTTTGAACGGTCAACTCGACACTCACCAACTACAAACCTCGACCAATGAGAAGCCGACAACGCTTACCTACTCTACACGGTAAAAGTTTGCTCTCATGAACGGTGCATTAAGCGCCTGCGCGCAACAAAGTTGAATAGTGGCCGTTTTCTTTGGACGCTTGTGACACGTGGCATCGTCGTCTCCAACGGACATATGTCACAACTCACAACTATAAATAGAGAAGGATTTGAAGATTTCAAAAAGAGGAATATACGCGAAATCAAGGGATATCATTCAAGCTCACAACGCTCTAGAACCTTCAAGCTTATCCGAGAGACGAACTAGTTTTCATAGAACACTTCTTGTAGTTCATCTCTCTAGAGCACTTTGATCCCTATCTTCTCTAGACTAAGCTCATTGCTAGATTCATAGCTTAGATCCGAAGGAGTTCACATTTAGTGAATTGTTCTTGTTGTAAGAACTCCTTCTCAGTTGGAGAATATTCCCTCCCTTCTAAACTTAGGTTTGGATTGTAAAGTCGCTAAGGACTATAACTTAGAGGGAACCCGGTCCGCTGCAGTATCCCTGCTCGAGGCTTGCTCGGAATAATCAACAAGTTCTCCCGCCTTGTTCGGGACCGTGGACGTAGGATCTTGCGTATCCGAACCACGTTAAATCGCTTGTGTTCATTTCTTGTTTTATTGCATTGCATTCAACCGACTTGAAAATCATAAGTTTGCATAAAACGTATTTTATAAAGTGCACACCAAAAGATTTAACTTGCAAAAACGCGTTTTCAAAAGAGACGACTCCGGGCCTAACACTTATCCGCACTACAGTCTCCGACTGAGTTTCGTAATACTGACATCAGTCAGTAGAAGAGCTCAGAAGCTGACTCACTTTGACCCCAGTGATCGAAGGCTTATTTGGCACTTGCTCATCGATTGCAAACATCGGCCTTCACTGACCTTCACCGAGAAAAAGAAACAGAGCTCAGGTGTATTCACCCCCCCCCCCCCCCTCTACACCTGACTTTTCGTCTCCGAACCAACAATTGGTATCAGAGCTTTCGGTGTTCAACTGATCGCCGGTTCTGAAATACTGGTCCTCTCGAACCGATCCCCGAAAACCGTTTTACCTTGCATAAGCATCTTCTCAACATCCTTATACTCTTACTCTTACAATGTCTGATATGTCAGGTATTAGGATGGTGCCGATGTTCTCAATAGAAAACTACACGGTATGGCGCGTACGTATGGAGGCACACCTAACGTCACTCCACGACGGCATGTCGGATGTCCTAGAGTCGGGACCGATCATTCCCATGATCGACGGCGTAGTATTTGCTTCTTGGAGGAGGCGTGGGAGCACAAACCGGTGCTAAGGTTCCCAAAGACAAATCTGCCTTCACGCCTGAAGAAAAGAAGTTGCACAACCTTGACCGAGTTGCACGTAATGCCATACTGACTACGCTCAGTGACTCACATCTCGGAAGGGTACAAGATTGCAAAACGGCGAAAGAGCTATGGGATGCCTTGGCTGCATCTTGAGCCATGGAACCCCTCGGATCAAAGAGAACAAGCTCGAGCTAGAGCTTCGGAAGTTCGACGCCTTTGCAATGGAGCCTCATCGAAACCATTGACGAGCCGAGTGTCGGATTCACCAATCAAGTCAATGTTATCAATGGGTTGGGGAGGTCGTTCACCAACAAGGAGATGAACACCAAGATCTTGAGAGCGTTGCCCCGACGAAGTGGCTTCCATTTGCTACTTATTTACGTCGCTCGATCTAAATGCTCTAACTCCCGATGTTATATTTTCGTAATTAAAATCGGAGGAATTCGAGCATAGCCTACCCCAAAAGTGCTTAAGCGCTCCAGGTGACACACGGTTCGACCACGCCTTCAAGGCAACGATCAGCAATACCGGAGCCAAGCCTATTTCCTCAAGCAAAGCCGTGGCCACATCGTAGCAAAGTCTTCCGAGACTTCGAGGCCACGACCAGCCTAGCACCGATGGCTCTCAAATATCGGAGGGAAAAGGAGAGAGTCGAAAGGCCGAGGAAATACAACCGAGATTCTTCCTCGGGTAAGAAAGACTATCATAAGAAAGAAGAATCTAATCCTTCTACCGAATGCGGGAAATCGGAGTCTGTGCCGCAGTCCATCTAAAGACTCGGTGGTAAGAGCAAGCGAGAACATCTACCGCTACAACCGCAAGAAGGAGGGACACTATCGCACGATTGTCCCGAACTCTCGACCGCTCAAAGAGCGAGAACGGCGAGCCGAGAGAAAGAAATTCGCCGAGAGACGGCGAGCCTATATAGCCGGAGAGATATCCGATAACTCAATTGAGGAGGATACATTCATGTATTCTTCGAAGACGAAGCCGCGTTCGTCGCGCAGTTGAGGTCGCAGAGACAGTTCTCGATGAGTCGGCCGAATACTGTCGA
The DNA here is from genome assembly GCA_028984105.1 of Lavandula angustifolia. Taxonomy (NCBI): domain Eukaryota; kingdom Viridiplantae; phylum Streptophyta; class Magnoliopsida; order Lamiales; family Lamiaceae; genus Lavandula; species Lavandula angustifolia. Next base: position 20,585,314 of record CM054819.1, read on the forward strand.
TGGGGCCGGAGAAGAGGCCGAGGTAAATTCTAAACGCATTATTACCTCTTCTTCACATAGCACACAAGACACGTGCTCGGTCACGGATGATCCTCTAGATGTGGTAAAGCCTACGATGATCTCGCTAGAGGAACAGATTCGGTGAGCGAGAGAGTTCGAGCAGAACCATCCGGGGAACTTGAACAGGTAAAGGCCGAGAATCGAGACTTTCTTCGATTGTCGGGTCTCTACCGAGTCGGTGGATCTAGTTGCGAGACTCAAGGAAGAGATTGAATCTCTCATGACTAAGTCTCGGCTTCAAGAGACTCGGATCTCGGTTCGACCAAGGACAATTTCGAGAAAGAGACCGAAATAGCCAAGCTCGGTCGAAGCTCGCGGACGTGCGGAATGACTATGACTTACTCGGAAGGAGTGACGAAGTCCGGAGAGGATTGATGACTGAACAATACACGGGAGCTAAGGAGAAGCTTGTAAGCATGCTTAGAGCACAACGGTCAACTTCTCGTGAAAGAAGGTCTAGGCTATACCCACGAAGCTTCTACCTCCAAAAGCTCGGCAACCCCGGGCGATAGGTTCGTCGGAGGAAAGGTGCAAGCGCTGCGACACCACACCTCGGGCGAAAAACAAACGAGAAAATAATTACACCTCGGCCGAGTAGCAACAAGCGGTGACCAAAGGTTCCGGCCCGGGACACCGCGATCAAATTCGGGGGGGAATCAAGAAGGTCGGATGGGCGTAACGATACAAGGAGCCACTGTATGAGCACCCGGCAAGCACGGCTCGTACTACTATGAGCCCGTGGTCGGGAGAAGCGCTAAGACTCGGAAGAAGAGAGCTCCCGAACCCAAAATTATCAGCAGAAAGTCGGTATCTCCAAGTCCTGTGGAGAAGAAAGGCGATAAGGTTCGGAAGAAGAAGTCCGGAACTTCTAAGGTCCCGAGACAGATCCGGGTTCCGAAATCACCCACTAACTTGTAAGGACCCAATCGAACCAAAGGGTACCTAAAAATGCCTCCGTTTTGCGGGTGCATAAGGACCCATGGATAGTGGACGGCGGCTGCTCGAGACACATGACCTACCGTAAGAGCCTCGCCGACCAACTACGTACAAGAAGATGGTCCCGAGTGAATTCGGTGACAATTCCAAAGGCTACACAAGGGGATACGGAACGCGAACATTGGGACCGCCACGGTTCCTAAGAGTAACATATGTTGAAGGACTTCAACATAATCTCCTTTCGATCGATCCAATTCGTGATAATCTTAACAGAGTAATCTTTGACGCCGGTTTCGTGATATTGTTGACAAATCTACAGGGAAAACGGTGTTATCGGGTTCGCGGAGGAAGAACATCTATGTTGCAAACCGGAATACCGTTGAGAACCCGAGGCTTGCTTGCTCGCACGGACTAAATCGAGGTAACAAGTCGAGTGGCTATGGCACAAGAGACTCGGCCACTCGAACTTCAAGACCATGAACAAGCTTGTCAAGAACTCTAAAGTCGAGGACCGCCCAACGAATCGTTTATCAAAGACAGAAATTGTGAAGCGTGCACGAAGGGAAAGCAAACAAAGAGTAGCAATCCACCTATTCCGTCACCTTCCACCGATGGAATCCTTCGGTACTTCACATGGACTTATTCGGGCCGGTCTCTCCGGTGACTATAAGAGGCAAGAAGTATGCCCTCGTCGTCATAGACGACTTCTCGAGATATACTTGGGTCATCTTCATCGCCAACAAATCGATGTTCGGACCGAGTTACCTAATCTACCGAAGAAACTCGGTGTGGAAAAGAACATCAAGATTAAGAAGATACGCTCGGACATAGGAACAGAGTTTCTAAACTCGGTAGTTAAGACATACTGCGATAAAGAGGGAATTCAGCACGAGACATCAGGCGCGCACCCCTCGGCAGAACGGACTTGCTTGAACGTAAGAACGGAACTCTCAAAGAAGCAAGCAAGAACGCTCCTCGCAGATTCTGGACTACCCTCAAAGTTTTGGGGCGATGCTACCGACACCGCCCGTTACACTCGGGAATCGATCACTACCGACACAAGCAACACATGAAGACGCCATACGAACTGTGGAAAGGGAGAATTCCTTCTATTTCTCATTTTCATGTTTTTAGTTGTCCTTGCTTTATCCACAACAATGGGAAAGATCGGTTGAAGGTCTTTGATAGCAAATCGATCAAGGAGTATTCTTAGGATACTCCCGAGTCGATAAAGCCTTCGAGTTTTTAACTATCGAACTCTTTGCGTGGAGGAAAGCCCTCATGTTGTTTTTGATGAATTTGTTGCGAGAACGGGAAAGATACAAAGCCAAATGCGAGGATGTCGGCGGCAAGCTACGGGATCTCGAACTAAATGACAAAGTCGAAAAGATCCAGCATTGTTGGGATGATGAGTCGGAAGATGAAGAAATTCGGACTCGGCCAACAAGCAATGTAGCTAACCTAGTTGATTCTATCGAACGGAATCAACAACAGGTAACTTCGGTCGATGAGGAAGCCCCCGTGGTAACCGAGACCTCTACCGAGAATATAAACTCGGGGGGAACCATTAATGTTCCCGAGCTGAATGCCCCCGAACACGGAAACTCGGTAGATCCTAACCTTCTTATCGAATTACTACGGTCACAAAACAAGTACTACCGAAATGCCTAATACACCTACCGGCGTGCGAAGTGGTATCGGAAGAAGAAGCCCGACTCGGGCGTTCGTGGCTCGATGCTCATTCTTCGGATCTTATCATTGGAGATCCATCAGCAACTATAAGGACGAGATCAAGATTAATTCAAGGAGAAGCTCACTTTACTCTTGTTTTCTGTCTACGTAAGAACCTCGATCGATAGAGGACGCACTTAAAGATCTTGCCGACGGGTCATTGCTATGCAAGAAGAGCTGAACCAGTTCGTCGAAATGAAGTTTGGGAGCTTGTCGACGGACCTAGACATCGGCACGTGATTGGAACTAAGTGGGTCTTCAAGAACAAGCGAGATGAAAACAACGTCATTGTCGGAAATAAAGCTCGACTAGTTGCTAAAGGATACGATCGGGCGAGAGGAATTGACTTTGATGAAACATTTGCTCCGGTCGCCGGATTGGAAGCCATTCGTCTTTTCCTAGCTTATGCAACACATCGGAGATTTAAGGTATATCGGATGGATGTGAAGTCGGCTTTTACGAACGGCGTCGAAGGAAGAAGTCTACGTGGAACAACCGCCCGGCTTTCGGCAGGGACATCGAGTGTACGAGACTTAGGAAAGCTCGTATGGGTTAAAACAAGCACCCGGTGGCTTGGTATGATACCCTATCGGACATTCTACTTGTAAAGGTTTTCAAAAGGGGACGAGAGATCGCACCCTATTCAAAGCATAAAGTCGAAGATGACATTCTATTGGTGCAAATCTATGTGGACGACATCATTTTCGTACGCAGAAATGAAGTTATATGTCGCCAGTTCGAGAAGATGATGAAGGAGAAATTCGAGATGTCCATGATGGGAGAGATGAATTATTTCCTTGGATTTCAAGTAAAACAATCGATCGAAGGAATCTTCATCAATCAAGCCAAATACACTCGAGATCTTCTCAAAAGATTCGGTCGTGATTCCGACAAACCGGTCAAGATCCCCATGAACACGAACTTTAAAATCGATCTAGACAAAGAGGGAGCTTACGTTAACTCTACCGATTATAGAGCTATTATTGGTTCTTTACTTTATTTAACAACTAGCCGACTCGACATAACTTATGCTTGTAGGTGTATGCGCAAGATTTCGAGCGAATCCCAAGCGAAGTCATCTAGACTCGGCGAAGAAGATTCTGCGATATCTAAGAGGAACACCGAGGTCGGGTTATGGTATCCCGCCGATGATAATCTAATACCGACGAGTTATTCGATGCCGATTATGCGGGATGCGGGATAGATCGAAAATCAACTTCCGGAACATGTCGGTTCCTAGGCGGCAAGGCCGATATCGTGGTTTTCAAAGAAACAAAGCACTCGGTAGCTACGTCCACTACCGAAGCCGAGTACATTCTTTGCGAGGAAGTTGCTTGTGCCCGCATCCTTTGGCTTCGACAACAATTGAGAGATTATGGTATAACTTCGGGATGAAGTGCCCATCTACCGTGACTCCACCGGTGCAATAGCTATAACTCGGAACCCGGTTCTACATACCGGATGCAAGCACGTGGACATCCGACACCACTTCATCGGAGACCATGTCGAAAAGAAGGACATCGGGATGGAGAAAATCCATACCGACAAGCAAAGAGGCGTATATACCGACCAAACCACTAGCCGAGAACGAGTTCGGAGAACTATCAGTTGAGCTAGGTCTGCTCGATCCTACTGAGACAAGTCAGTAGAAGCCGACTACTGATAATAATATACTTACCAACAATTTGTATCTTAGCAACAATGTGTATCAGTATGGAATCAGCACGACAGGTCAGAAAACTTAGTACAGTGACTCAGTTGGGAGATGCACACTGTACACAACAAGGGAGAACATGGTCGTCAGCACAACCATCCTCCTGATAAATGATGGTAACCGGTGATAAGTTCATCGAAGAGGTTTGCGTAGTATCGTTACTTAATTTGTTCAGAAGCATGCCGCATTTAATGCATCAGTCGCTTGCATTCAGTTGCCTAGGAGCATTTATTCCTTACCATTTATTATGTTTAAGGTTTGAGGAAAGGTCAGCAGGACTCCTCGCCTGAGTAATTAATGCTCTCTGTCGCGCATTTAATGCATGTCTTCTCCATTAGCTTTATTACGTATATCTATATTTTTGGCGGCTATTGTAATCATTCTTTTATAACATTTAATCTTAGCCGCCCCTTGATTTTGAAAGATTAAATTTGAACCGTGCGATTCAAACTAAAGATCAAACTCAATATACAAAATCTTTCATCTTCTATCAACTCCTCACTTTTCGCCATTCTCATATCTTAGAGCTTTTTTAGCGATTCGGTTTCCTTCCTTACATCCTCATTCAAACCGCATTGCTATCTCTTTTCAAGCTCTATTTCACGGTAATGTATCGGATGTCCGCTAGCAACTACTAACTTACTCTATTTTCAAGTGCTAATATGTTGTTTTGCGAGATTTCAATGGCGAACGTTCAAACTCCGGACAACATTGAGGAGATTGTAGCCTCCGAGGATTCTGTTTGAACCTACCTTGGCCTTCCGCCAAGTGGAGATCTCTTTCCTTGAACCCGTGTTTGACGCTTTGGAGCGTTCGGGGGTTGGAGATGCTTGGTTTCGAAGCACCCCCGTGCTTTTCTCCCTCGGCAAGTCGCCGAAGTTTATTTCAACCGGAAATCTCTAGCGTCGGGAGGAGAGGAATCGTCCTTCTCTTATCGAAGGAAGTCGATCAAGATGAGTGGGAGTCATTTGTTCTTACCTTCGATATTCAAGATGCTCTAGCTCTCTCTTTCGATCTTCCCAACTCCGGCATTTCTCCGATTGGATACAAGGAGAAGGAGATCAATGCATATGTGCGTAAATTCCGTGGACGCAAGGATGTGACGTTCAAAACAGGCTTTACCGAGGAATATGTTGCTACCTCGCATGCAGGTCTAGCTTACGTGGTATCGCACATTCGACAAGTTCGACTGGATCATATGATCAACTTGTCCAAACCTAGGATTCACTGATGATGGCAATAGACGATGGGGTTGAAGTGAACTGGGCCGAGTATTATACTACTCGGATGAAGGCACGTGCTCGGAAGTTCACCACATTACCCACCGGCGAGAGGAGGATAGCCGGTGTGGGTAAACTTCTATTCGGAACAAAGATGTCCGTTTCCGATAGAATGCATAGTTCGGAGGAACTCACTGTTGAGCACTCGGCCTTTGAGGACTCCAAGTACTTTGACAAGAAGTCTATCAAATTTATGACAAAGGCCGGAGAGAAAAGTCCATTGGCAAGGGGCCACTCGAACCGAAGAGAGCGGCATCTCGCTCCGCCCCCAACCGTCCAAGTGCCAAAGAAGAGGAGGTTGGCTAAGAATCGACCTGCTGAGGTCACAGGTGGCTCGGCCACTTACCATTATTCAGCCGGCTCCTCCTTCTATTCAAGAGGAGCAACTACTCAACTCGAATCTTGGAATCGAGGGAGCGACGATCAAGGACAAAGTCCAAGTGATCAGCTACGAGGGAACAGAGTCCGACAAGAGGGAACCGTCACCCGAACCTACCGCTGAGTGGACAACAACCGACACCACTCGATTGCGTCTTGCGCTGAGATTCGACTAGAGATACCGTAAATTGCCGAGCACGCAGATCTGGTTGAAATAGCAAGAAGGACAAGAGCTCGGGATGCTCTTAAGGTTTTACTGCCTTTGGGACATTCTTATTGACTTTGCCAAATCCCAGCGATCACCGGATGAGCTGCGACAGAGGAGCAAGAGCTCCAAGCCAAGATTGGATTCGGAGAGCCACCGATGTGGCATCTTTCGACGATTTGAGAGCCGCAATGCTCTATTTACCGAGCTTGAGAGCTCCGATCGAAACGACTCCGCCCCCATCTCCACCTTCCGATAAAGGCGATAATGATGATCAAGATGAGGAGATGGATGGCAAACCCAAGGAAGCGGCACCGGGGAGAATGCGCAGAGGGACAAACTCCCCAAGAGAAGAGCCCAACACCACCCATAGTCACATCGGGTGAGGCTACAACCGCTCCGAAGTGCAGTAGGGAGCGAGTTGATCTCGTTCTCGAGCAGAGGCTCGGAACCGGCTCTTATCGGATACAACCCATCGGTTCCGTGTCCTCACGTTACGTCAACAGGGCTATCAAACGCCAAGGTGAGAAAAATCGACTCCTAGCCAAAGATGTTCATTTTAAATGGGAGAAGTACACCAAGGCTCGGAACGAAGCTCTAAGTAAGTTGGCCGCCGACATCTCCACCCCTAAAGAGGCTTCTCGGACCGGATTTCAAGGAGATAGTTGAGCGAGGCCCTAAGTGCTCAAAAGGCCGATTTATCGGCACAGAGTCGGTGCTTGCCACTCAAAGCATAAAACTTTCTCGGAGCAGTGACTCAAGCGATGAAAACAATTCAAGGCTTCATTGATGAGAGAAACAAGATAGCAACCACCTCTCTTCAAACGGCCATCAAGCAACAGTGAGGCCTTAAAAGCCATTCGTAAAGAAATGACGAGAATCAAATGATCAAGCTCTGCTGAAACTCCGTCAGAGTCGGCCGCTCGATTGAAGAAATCTAGAGCCGATCGAGAGAAAGACTGGGAAAACTACGTAACTTGGTCGGTGATTTTGATGACACGATTACCCGGATCAAAGATTCTCGTGCACAATCGGAGCGGGACGTAAAAGCTATCCGCACCTCCCCGGCGAATATTGCCGATGCCAAAAAGGGGGAAGATATTGTGAAAGATGAACCCGATACGGATACGGCGACGTCCGGATCCTTGAGGGACGAGGCTCGGGAGGGCGGGACCCTCCTCGGCAGCAGAGCCCTCACCGCAGAGATTCGGGGGGAACGAGGCTCGGAGGCGGGACCAACTAATCGAAAGGTACATGTACCGAGGTCCTTCTCCTTGATTTCCCACTACAAGCCACCCCCATCTCCTCTTCACTTGTGCACATAGACGAAATCGCTCAATTCCTTGAAGAGCCAATGAAGAAGAAGAGTCTCAAAAGCCGCCGCAGAGGTCGGGGAAGGAAATCGCTATCGAATCCACTACTCCTTCCTCCCCGATCAAGAAGTTTAAATCAAAAGCGGAGCAAGAGGCATTCGACCTCGGAATAGCCCAAGAGCCGCAAGACAAGGCTGGACCCGGAGCGTCGGCTAGAGGAGCGGCGAAGCGGCAAATAAAAGCCTAAGGGCAAAGCCGTCGTGGGCAAAGGAAAGAGAAAGGTCATTAATACGGTCGAAGAGCAAAACAAGAAAGCCCAAGAAGAATTTGCTAAGTGCTCTTCCGATCGAAATCAAAGCTACTTGCTCGAGTATTCCCATATCTACTCTTACACCCGAGCGGATAGCGTAAGATCAAACGACACGGGAGGCGACGGCGCAAGGACCGAGTCTCGAGACGAGGAGACACTAGAGCGGCCGCTCTCCGTGAAAAGAAAAGGATGGGCCGACCGGCAAGAATGAAAAGCCTATCTCGATAAACCAACGGCCCGATCCAAGAAGGCGGATCCCGAGAGGATCTAAGTTCATCGAGGCCCCCACATCAAGCAACAACCGATTCAAGCATGTGGATAAGTGGGTGCCGGGCGATATGAATGAACATTGGGAGAGATTGAAAGAAACTTTTATCAAAGGCTACTACGTATGGCGCATTTACCCACTTGACTGCCCAGCCGATCAGCTCTTTGAGGAGTTGATTACGAGATTTAATGTTGAATTCTTTGAACGGCTGAAGCAAGTCATGGAATCACGAGAATGTAACCTTCCGTGCCCCAGCTTTCCGACGTATTCCACCGCCGAGACTTGCTAGTGGACTGCTGAGCACTAAGGACATAGAAAGAGAAGTGGAGGAAGCCGCCTACAGTCTGAGCCTGCTCCCAGAAAGGCCAGATGATAACTTGGAGATCCAGGAGATCCAGGACAACGTATGAATCTCCTTTCTCTTTAGCTCGCTATGCGCACGTATGGAATGCGTAATTGTTTAAATGTGTGTGTAATGTGTTGGATTTCGATTAATTGATGATGTATTATGTTAGTGTAGAAGACAAAAATAAAAAAAATTAGAATTTTAAGGATAAGAAATTTTAAGAATTGCTTATAAATCGTATAAGGATTATATATAGTTACTAGTTCCTAGATAAGCGTGCAGATCCACATGCATATAGATATACTCATATAGGGGAATGAATCAAATGAAAACTCCTATTCTACATAGAAATTAAGATTCAATATGTACTTTACATCTTACAGTTAAATAGCTTAGATCGAATATGCTCCAGAAGATAATATGCCATACATTCGATTTTCCGTTTTAAATTCTAACCATATAAAGACAATATAAAAAATTACAAATTATAATGAAGTAAAAAAGTAGATGCGATTTAACAGTCCAAGACGAGACGTGGTATGGCCTTTATTTTAGGTTATTTGGTAGCACCATTTAAGGTTGACCTTAACTTAATCTAGATAAAGAAAAAATTCTCCCTCTCTTTCACTCATACGGAGATAGAGAGACATACACAGGTCCTTATAAGATTACATGGTTGTTAAGAGTATTTAGCATGTGGTTGAAGATTACAGATTGAAATCCCACATAAATCGTTATATGTGAATTTATTCTATGTGCATAAAGATAGCAGTCGCATATTTCTCATCATGAAAAAAAAAATAATAATAAAATAAAAATAATAATAAGTTACATATACAGATACCCTTTTATAGTTAAGAATATTAATTATATGAGAATTTCTAAAAAACTTCCAAGCATATAAATTAAGTTCTCCTTTTCATTGCGCTAAAGCGGCTCACTTTATCGATTGAGACGTCCCATTAAAAGTGGCTCGGACTAATTTGGCAAAAAATTAATATTATATCTCCTACTTTATCATCTATTGTATTTTAATTTATCAACTACTCTCTTATTATTTTCACTTATTTTCTCTCTCATACTTTATCATCTACTCATATCTCATACTTTATCACATAATCTTTTAATTCCCGTGCAAAAAAAAAAGCAACTAATAATGGGACGGAGAAAGTAAAAAGTAATTTATGTAAAAGTTATAGAAAACCATCAATTAATCAATTACTAGTGAAGTTTCACATAAAACACTCGAGATCTTTTTCAGCAGAATTCTAGAAGAGGTGGTCTATGGTGCGACTGGTTGCATGTGCAACCGGGTCGCACTAGATTTCAAATCCGCCCTATTTCGTAAGTGTCCTAGATATATAGACTGCAAAAATTTTGTTACACACCCTCTTCCTTTCTCTTGCACAGTGCCTCTCTTTTTCTATGCATCTCAACACAAAAATAGATTTTTCTCTCTTCATTCATACGTTCATCCATTCAAGGCCGGTCCTGAAAAAAAATGAGCCCAGGGCAAGCATTAAAAAATGGGCCCTCTCTATAAAGTAATATATATCAATTTCATCGTCTTCTATTTTAGTATGTATCTTAAAAAAATAGTTGACCTCCATTTTTTATGACTTAGTCGTGTTCAAAGCAGTTTGGTATACAAATAAATTGGGAAGAAAAGAGAAATAAAGATAAATAGTAATAGAAGTATACAGATATGATGAAGAATTGGGAATAGTATTTCCTTATTTATTACCTATTCAATTATTTTAATTATTTTGAATTCTATATTACTATATTAGACTAGATATAATATTTTTTGTAATAGAATTTTGAACCAAATTTATTATATTAACTTAAGAAATTTATTGGGTCCTTTCTTTAACTAAAAAGAATGAATAAATATACCAATTTTTAAGTAGAAAATGTATTTATTAATATAAAAAATTAAATTGAAAAAAAAATAATGGGCCCCCAAAAATTTGGGGCCACAAAAAATAAAGCAGGGCCTCAAATTAATTAATTATCTATGCTCAGCTCAGAGCAAAAATAATTAATAAACATAGATTCATTCCACTAGAGAATCCGTGCTGACTTACCCCTTTATCCCAAATTGAGCAAGGGCTTGTATTTTAGACTTAATCGATCTCCGTATTTAAGATAGAAATATCCGTTAATTAATTAAGCTTACTGACATCTTAAATTAATTAACATCTTATATTCCTGAGTAGTACCACTCGACCTTATTAACACACCTGAACTTAATCAACCGGTCAGGTTTAGTGTGCTAATCCTTTCGAGTTCCTCAGGGGATATTATCAACCCATTTTACTAGGATACGGTTGCAAGATACAGACAACCAGCCTGAGCCACAAATAACTACTAACACCCAAGATACGTAAATCCGGTAGCGATGACGTTCACCATAGTAGGTCAAAGTGATAAATAGTCAAATACACTCAGCTGAAGTCTTACCAAACTTAAAACCAGCTAAGTCACCGAGATCTTGGTTCTCCACTAATGTCAGTTAGGAGAACACATCTCACTGTGATCCATCAATACATCACCTTCAGTGTACCAGTAAAGACAAGCAGCTAAGACAAGTCACTTCTTATCTAAACTACAGCTTAAACCAACAACTTATCATTAAGTTGTCTCAGCTGTGATAACTGTTTATATCTTGTCAGTTCAACCAATTTGTGTTGTCTTTTGTGATACCCGACACACTATACAAATCTAACTTTTGTACAAGATAAATGATTACATGTGCAAATATATATATTTATCAAATAGGAGAATAAAATAGTGGTAGGGACAAAACACATTGTATACAAGCATAAAATTTGCTTCCAGTATACAAAATCCCAACAGTAACCAACATAAACAACTTTAATTCGAAATGCAAAACTTATACTGCAAATTAACCAATATATATATAAAGCTATTGTGACCAAAAATATTTACTTCAAAAGAACCATTTAGTGCATAATATTTACTTCAAATTAAGCAATCACAATTTTATGACAAAACATACAATCCAAGACAGTGATATAGTTGTGCAAAAGACATCCTCATATGACTTTAATCTAACATCCTTAACGTTGGTTCCTTGCTTATGTGTCTGTCAAAGCATGCTCCAACTTCGGTGCAAGTTGCTCTATTATAACCTTGTTGGCCACACCAACCACACCGAATTTGTCCCCTTTTTTGAGCAAGCTTCTGAGGTGGCCTCTTCTACATCCAAGAAGCAAAACAATTGTCATTTGTTCATCCCAAACTATGAACAATCCCAATCAATATATCCAAGAACATTACAAAGCTCATATGTGCATGTAAGAAACAATATAAATGTACAAAAAAACCAACCAAACATATCAAAATCAATAATGCACAGAAATAGTCCAACTTGTCAACACAATAAATTAAAGAAACTTGTATGTTAGCTTTCAGGGTACTCTTTCCCTTATCACTGTCTGCTTCCAGTACGTCCTTACAAACCTTCTCAAGTTCCAACAATGACTCCTACATATAATATTCAAAACTTGTAAGGGTTAATCAGAAAAGTATCACTGCAAAATACTCCCTTCGTCCCATTTGACTTGTCTTGTTTCTTTTCGGCACGAAGATTAAGATGAGTGATTGGTTGTGTGTAGAGATGCCCCACAAAGGAAAAATGAGAGTTTGTGTAGCAATTATTTTCCATTTTAAGAAACAAAACAAGTCAAATGGGACAACTCAAAAAGAAAAATAAGACAAGTCAAGCGGGACGAAGGGAGTATATGCTTAAATAACCTCCTCCTCATGCAGCCCTTCATCGTATATTTTCTGGCAGTCATTCTTGTTATGCCCTAGTGCATCACATTTGAAACATTTATTCTTGCAAGCCTGTGCACATTTGGACATTTCCTTAGGTTTTGCCCTTTCTCATTACACTTTGTGCACTTATTTTTGGTCAATCCGACCCTTCATTATAAGTAAAACAATCCTTACATATTTTAACTTAATTGTCTCTCTAATAAAACAAGATATAAAAAATAGAGAATTCGAGACTTGTGCAACAAGTTGACTGGGATTAGAATTCAAAGTTGATTGGCTTTGGAGCAAGCACCTCTCTTCACTTCATGCTAAGGATCTTCTGTTCCATTTTCTAAGGACCACTATATGGCCCACCACTCAGGTGGCACCACACCACCTGATTGGTGGGTCATGGAGTAGTCCTGAAAAAATGGGCCAGAAGATCTGCACCACTTCATTTCTTACCAACAAAACAATGTCGGTCATTTCTCTTCAACGCAACTGATGTGGGAATTCAAACTCAAGTCAACGCATAGCAATTTACTCTATTACTTCTCATGAAATCGGAAGAATTTAAACGAAAAAAATCAAATTCAACTTAAAGAGGGAAGCGGCCATCCCAAATTCTAAAATCGTTCATAACAATACGAGAATTCTCATTAGGATGAACTATACTAACAAATCGACAGAATTGAAGTGTCTTCATAGCAATTTGGACTCAAGATTGAAGAAAAAAAAGAGAGAATTTGGAGTCCACCAAGAAAGATCCTTCGCCCAAGATAGGAGGGTTTACCTCTTGCGCCTAGGAAGAGGCGTTCTATGATCTTATTCCTGACGATAACTCTTGCTTGACGATCTTTTTGAAAAAGGTTTATCTTCTTCCCAACCTTTCTCTGCTTCGCTTCCCAGTTCACTACTCTTCCCGTCTGCAAGTAGAGTATTTTCTACCGTTTTGCCCAAAATGAAAATAATAAGAGTATGATAGGGTTTATTTTTGCAATTTTAGCCCATCTATTACCAAATTCTAATTTTGCCTTTTCAATTTTCTAATTTTTTTTAATAAAATTTGAATTGACGGCCAAATTGACGTAAAATTTAACGGAGGTAAAAAAATCGCAAAAACAATTACTTTGGGGCAAAAAAAAGAGATCGAGGACAAATGTTGCAAAAACACAAAGATTGAGGACTATATTTCCCAATTTGCCAAATAAATTCCTGGTCGACTATACGAAAATAGTGCATCGCCAATTTATCTTCCAAGTCCCGATCGCGTCATTGTCCAGTTCCCGTTTAGTCCATGTCACCCTTTTAGAGTCCCAATCGACTTTATCAAGACCAATTTTTGGACAAATAATTTACGAAGTCCGGATCGCCTATATACCAAGTCTCTGTCTGGGTCTGGTCGCTGAATCAAAGTTTCAGTCTACTTTATTTTACCAATATTTGGTCAAATAATATTTCAAGTCTGAGTTGCGTTCCTGTCTAGTCCCGATCGGTCCATGTCTATAAATTGAATTAATTAAAATTGATGATTCATTTCATCACGTCAAATCGAACCTGAAGTCCCAGTCGACACCTATCAACTTTCTACTAAGACTTGGAAGAGTTTTCTGATGGTCGTTGTCGGCAATTCGTTCATTAATAGAGTCGAGGGCAACAAATTTTTCATCAAAACCATTCTTCTTCATCTTCATTAGATATCAACACTAGAGAAAAAAATGGAGAGCATCACTATTATTATCAGATTTAGCGGACAATTCGACAATATGTCGGAATACGTAGACGGTATTGAACGAGATGTCTTCATTCTAGCCAATCATATTTGCCTCCTCTTTTTACGACAGTTTATCGTGTCTACTTTTGAAGTCCCAATTTATTATAAAAGTTCGAGTCCAAATCCACTTTATGAAGTCCAAATCCACTTTATGAAGTCCATACCCATGCAATTATAATCAAGTTTGTCATTTTATGTTGAAGTCCAGGTCAAGGAAGATCAAGTCTCTGTGAGGGTTTGACAACCTATTCAAGTCCCTGTCTGACCTCCAAACTTTGAACATGCTGCCAAAACCAAGTCCCGGTGGAGTCCTAGTTGTTGGGAGATGATTCAGTCCTCTCACAATCAGTTGAGATATAACTCAGTAGGCTAGTGCTCTGAATATTTGCTGAAGATTTGAAGATCCCAAAACCCTATCTTGACTGATGAACCATTCAGTTGTAATCTGTTCTGTTTTGTCTCTGAGGTTTCAGACTCAGTGGACACTCTTCATCTGGTTCAGGTGCTCAGTAGATCACCTGCCTCAGTACCAGAAGAAGAAGACTCAATGATACTGGACTCAGCAAGAGCAGTATACTGAAAGAAGTCAGTGGAACTGAACTCAGCAGGAGTAGTTCAGTGAACTCAGAGCTGATCTTCAGTAGAGCCGACTCAGCAGGAGCATGCTACTGAATAGAGATCAGACTCAGCAACGACTAGACAATCTTCTGAACTGTCAGAATTCACCAAGTCTAAATCAGCAGAGTCAATACGAGGAAGAGAGAAGTCAGCTTCAGATCTACCTTGAAGTCTGTTCTGTCTCATCTACTTTCTTGAACCTCGACCAATGACAAGCAGCCAGTTGTCCATATTCTGATTAAAGCTGCAAGTCAACAACTTTTCAGAAATGGAGAGAAAGGACACTGCAACCATACTTTGAAAAGAGTCATTAGCTACCCAAAAGAGAGAGACACAAGGATCGTCGTCTCCAACGGATCTATCCTTGCCTCTACTCTATAAATAGAGGGATACAATTCAAATTGAAGCAAAAAAGTACGACCAACACGAACGAACCTATCTAGAAAACGAAGAACACGAGCATTCACGAGCAACTCAAAATGTTCTAAGTCTTCCGCAAGAAATTCGAAGAATAATCTCCAGCGAAAGACGACATACTCGCTCATAGGGAACCAAGCTGAACTAGAATTATAAAGCCTCTAGTATCCAAGCGACTGAACACGAACCTAAGTCTCTACTTAACCGTTCGTCGCTCTAGAAGCCACCTTCTCATTCCCTATCCCTCTAACCTAAGCTCAGCTGATCATATCCATAGCTTAGACGAAGGAGTTCATATCTGAACTGATCCTCATTGTAAATGACTCCTTCATAGTTGGAGAGTTTTTCAAACACTTAGTTTGATACCTTGTAAACTGAGACTTGCTCAGTATAAATCTCAAGACCAGCGTTTGTCCAGTGTACAAACCAACTGAGACTATCTCAGTATAATACATAGCCTCCTGATCTTTCAGGACAGTGGACGTAGGATTGTTGGATCCGAACCACTTTAAAAACTGCATGTGCTTTGTGTTAACTGTTGCATTGATTACTGTTTTAACTGTTGCATTACTGTGCATACTGAAAATATCTTTAAAATTATTCAACTGAGTTTCAGCAAGCTTAATCGATTGCACTAACATATTGAAACTATTTTATTAAAAACGTTTTCTAAACTCAACTGAATTTGGGCCTACACATTTCCGCACTACTGAACTTCAGCTGAACGGTACTAAATTCTGACTCTAGTCAGCTAGTAGGCCTCAGTGAAGTCAGAGTCACTCTGCCACGCGATTCAGAACAACTTATTTGGTCTACTGAACTTATTCAGTACGACACTCTCCTGAAAAGGACTGTTTGCGTTTAAAGTTGAGAAATCGGTTTTCAGGTGTATTCACCCCCCCCCCCTCTACACCTGAACGTTTATTCTCGGGACCAACACTAGTCATGAGGGTTTAGGGTCCCTGTCAAGAGATCAAGTCTCTATCTCATCATAAAATTCGATCGATTTGTATTCAATTTTAATGCATGTAATCATCCATATTAAAAACTACAATCGAGTGATGCTGATTTCAATCAAATTGTTCAATTTTGATAAGTTATTGAAACTAAAATATACAAATATTAAAACATATTTTCTATAACACAAACTCATTTTTCAATAAGTAAGTAACATTCAAAGTTAATAAATCGAATTACAATTCATAGCAAATTAGTTCAATGCATTATTAAAATCTGTTCGTACATAATAAATAAATTTCTAATATAAGCTCCACTTCCGCAAGTAGACCTCAAACCGAAATCAATGTCTGCAATCATAAAAAAAATAATCAATATAAAAACATAAAAAATACTAAAATTATTAAATTAAATATTATTATTTAATGCCTATGATGGGGAAGCTGATCGAAATAGCTAGAAGAACTATCGGCCTGCCTGTCCTGATCGGTCAATGGTAACAGAAATTACTTAGGTCCCGATAGATAATAATAAATATTTAACTATGTCTTTTTGTACTCGGGGAGGTTGTTGCTTTAGAAAGAGATTGACCGCAAATGAATCAAACATATTGACCGAAAATAGCTAGAGGAATTGTCGGTCTGCTGGTCCTGATCGGTTTGTGATAACAGAAATTACTTAGGTCCCGGTAGATAATAATCAATATTTAACACTAGTTTTTTGTATCGGGGAGGCTGCTGCTTCAAAGAGCTGATCGACCTGAAATGAATTTAACATATTGAAGGACGACCCTCTTAGTACCTGGTGGGGGGAGGCTGATGTATTTGATAGAGGTGATCGACGGGGGATGGGTCGAAAAAATCAAGAAGCCAACCATGTCCCACTCACTCAACCTGCACAACACGTTGTTCTTGCACAACTTGATCACGACACATAAGTGGAGTAATGCTTCAGCGCATCATACGTGTACGAACACCATGGGAATGCGTAAAAACCAAGTAAATCATATGTTAGCACCCATATCCAAGTCTCGATGTTCCTTGACGGATCATGCGCAAGTGCATATAAATATATTGCTAAAATATCAGTCACCTTCAAATAGCCCTCCTCATCCACACCCAACTCACCATTCTTCAACTTTTCTAGTAGACTGCTTCCGGATATCGGCAAACCCTCATTAACACACATGTAAAACTCGGACTCATGACCAAACTTAATCCTATAACAAAGGCATATTCGTATGACAAAAATCGAATTTTATTTCCACATACAGAAAACTAGATATCCATCTCGTCACCTTCCTCGAACACAATCTAGTGACTTATAGGAATATGTAGCGCTCTAGATGCGCTTCTACCCACGGTCCACTCTAGAAAATCTCAAAAAACATCATGAATTAAATTGATTGACAAGTGCATCACCTCCTACAACACGTAATACAATCCTAATAGTACCGGAAATAGAAGACATGTACGCTAAATCAATCTTAGGCGTCGAACCCCGAATAGTTATCCTCTTATACCCCAACTCCAAAAATGAATAAATAATAGATTCATTTTAAAAAAAATAAACCAAAAGTCCTTGTCTATGCAAAAAGTCTCGGTTAGGTTGGTCCCTGCCTAACGATAGGGACTGTTGTGGATGCAGTAAGTTCATAAACGATGATCTCTATGTCAATTAATACAAGGACTTCATGTGGTAATTAATTCATGTTCACAAAGAGGCCATTTCTTAGAACTATTAGAACTAAAACTTAAAGACTTAAATTTGAGATCTAAAATATGTAAAGTAAATTTCCACAACTAAGACTTGAAAAATCAAATTCAAGAACTAAAATTCGAGCTCTAAAATACACAACGTGCAAATCCGCTGATCTAAAAATCTACCAGCATATTTTCATTTAAAAGTAGACTAGAACCGATATGGGGCAACTTCGTTTTTACGATCGTGACTATTTGTTATTTACTGGGACTTGTTTTCATTTAAAAGTACACTGAGACCCATTGGGACCGACAAGGACTTCGTCTTTACGACATGGACTTTTAGTCATGTATCGGGACTTGTTGTCATTTAAAAGTAGACCGAGACCGATAAAGACCGACATAGACTTCATCTTAACATTTTGCTATTTTATTCATTTGCTGTATAATTTCGTCTCGAATTCAGAAACTGACACAAAAATAGGTGTGCCAGAATTCTGCGACGAAAAAGTGGAGGCCAAAACTATAAAATGATTATGTAATATAAGAAGTAGGTAAATTTGATTTTCTACTTAAGAGAACTTGGTACTAATAGATATTACAACATCTAATCATAAGTATTGATAATTAATCATCTTTCTCTTTTAAATAAATAATCCCTCTATCCCAATTATCTTGTCCAGTTTTTTATTTTATTTCGAGTCATCCCAAATATATTGTCCAATTTTCTTTTTTAATAAATTATTACACTAACTTTTGTGTAATATCCATAATTTTACACCACTCTACACACAACCGCGCCACACAAAATGATCAAGATATATAATTGGAACAAGATATAATACACAAACTATTGTAGAAAAATGTTACAATTACATTATTTCTCTTTTAATAAAGTTAAATGTGGATTAACGATAAATCGATAGAGCCACCAAAATTGGTTTTTTTAATATAAGCATTAAAATTCAAAAATCCAAAAACATATGTACTCAATTTACTTTTCACTCTTAATTTGTTAGTTAAACATTATAGTTAATGATCTTCTTATAAAATAAATAGAAATTTCAAGAAAACTTTACAACCAATAGTAAAAAGTTTGAAGTATGTTTCACCCATTATAAAATATTGAACTTTAAATGTAGGTAAATTGGTCAAATATTCCAAACTTTTAATAAAAGTTTGTATTTCCCTCTATTAAGGCCCCGTTTAGAAGAGTCTATCAGCAGTTTATTCTAAAAGTAAATTCTTATAAACGCGTTTAGGAGAACTTATAAAAACAATGTAATATAAAAAATAAGTTATTTTTGGCTTATTTTCATAAGTTATTAAATAGCTTATGAAAGTAAGCAAAAAACAGCTTATGAAAATAGATCCCGGATGAAATCCCTCTAACAACAATATTTCTTTCTAATTAAATGCCTATATATAAAATATCTAAATGCAAACAAATTCAATCTAAGCACTTATGATATAAACACTTATTTAAGTTGTTTTCCCAAACGGGACCTAAATGTCTAAAATGTCATTTGAAATTTTATTTATTACTACTTTTTATTTTTCTAAAATCATTAGCTAACGACTTATGAACAGAATGATCTTCCACAAATCATAAAAATTAAGCTTGAAATTCTATTAGTTAAAATATAAAGATTGAAGACTAATTTTGCCAACTATTAAAGTATTTTGAGGCCTTTAATACTAATTTATTAAAATATTAAAATTTGTACCTTATTACTATTTTTGAGTGAAATTGCAACCATTGGCAGCGTGAAAGGTTTGTGAAATTGAGACATGATTTGTGGTATTAGATGATTATAATTGAGGAAATTTGTCTCTTTTTACCATACATGAGATGTATGTGAAAAATCAAATTTTCATTTTTTTTGGATGAGGAGTGTAACCTACAGCCGTTACCGAAGTGTGCATTGAGTAAACTCCGTTCCTGTGCTCATGGTCTTCCGATCACAGACTACCCACCTTAACTGCTATGTCATTCCAAAAATCAAATTTTCATTTTTGCCTCATTTGAGGGAAACAATATCGCCAATGAAAAATGGGCATTTAATACAACTCCAATATAGTATGATTCATTCCAATTTTTGTTTATTTCTTAACCAAATCCAAATAAAATTGCAAAATAGAATCTCACAAAAGCACCACTCCATCTCTTTTACACGTGTCGATTAATAATTGGGCTTGCGCATGCCGGTAAGTGACCGTGCTGTTACCTTATAATTGCCATAATCCGCCTGTATAAATTGCGCGACAGACTAAAACTTCCATTTTCCCCTCTGATTTGGGCTTACGTTTTCTGGATCAATTTGTACATCTCCGCCGTATTACCAGTGATCGGAAACGCACTTTCCGAGGCGCGTACGGACGTAAAGGAGCGTAACGATGAAGGTTTTTGTAAAGACTCTCAAAGGCACGCAGTTCGAGATCGAAGTTAAACCTAACGACAACGTATGAATCTCCTTTCTCTTTAGCTCGCTATGCGCACGTATGGAATGCGTAATTGTTTAAATGTGTGTGTAATGTGTTGGATTTCGATTAATTGATGATGTATTATGTTAGTGTAGAATGTCTAGGGTTTTTGAATTGTCATGTTTTTTCGGGTTTTGTGGTTGGAATCTGTTTCTTTAACTATTATTATAATTGAAGTAGTAGTTCTAGTAGTGTATTTGTATGTATGTGTTTATTTTCATTTTGCCCCCTCCTTCGGGCTTCATAAAAGGACGGACGAGCATGCCCTGTGTATTTAATGGCTAGCGGGAAACTATTTTATTTATGAATTTGGACCAATTGCATGAACTTTTGAATTCTTAAAGCATTCACTAAGAGCAGTATGCGTTTCAAACATCGGACTTGTTGTATAATATTACTATACCAAACTTATGTCGCATTACTTGACGCAAGTAGTTGCATGAACTGCTGAGAATTGTCAAAACTTGTTTTCTTCGGTGAATGGAAAACAACAAATTATTGACTATAAATGGGTAGCATTGAATATTGGATGAGGACGAAGCTGTTGCTGGTTGCTCGTCTAATTGTCTTTAAAATTTTAGGACATTTCGTTCTTATTATTCTTGTGCATGCACTTGGAAGCAGAGTTTTCTAGTGTGATTGCTATATACACTAAAAATAACTAGTATTAGGTGATGGGGGAGATGAAGGAAGAAGTGACGTGTATAGTTTCTGCATATTAGTCATAGTGTACAGTTATAATAAATTTGATACAACTAGTGTATTCAAGATGTCTCAAAAGGATTTTTCTAAATACCCTAATTCTATTTGTGAGATGTATACACCATTACTCCTACATAAAGATGCATGACTCCTTTCAAATTTCATGACATTCCCTGTTACTCAAGTTGGATCAGAAGGGTTTTGAGCTTTCTACCACATAAATAATAATCCTATCACTTCGTCTGACTCTTGATCCAGTGGTCATGGATCTGTGAATATGTTTGACTAGACGTCTTATAGCCATTTATAGTGATGCTATTGTCTAAATATTTTGGTTTTTTTATCGAAAAAAGAAGCCTGGAGACATCAACAAGATCCCGTATCCATCACCTTTTGGTTTTTACTATAGTTTCAGAAACTATAGTCTTTCAGGTTATCTCATTATCTATCATGATTATTTGCAGGTGGCAGATGTGAAGAAGAACATTGAAACAGTTCAAGGCTCTGATGTCTACCCAGCTACTCAACAGATGCTTATCCATCAAGGGAAAGTTCTTAAGGATGACACCACTCTAGAGCAGAACATAGTTGTTGAGGGGAGTTTTATTGTGATTATGTTGACTAAGGTAAATTTTTCACTGTCTTCAGGAGAATATTCGCTTGCAATTACTTATACCTCATTAAGATTGAGTGAAGTCATTTATACAATGGAAAGCATTAAAGTTTAACTGAAAACAACAATGAGAGCAAATACCATAATTTTCTAAGGGAAGTTGTGGCATCTTTACACTAACATGGCCGATTTACTTACCTAGCACTAAAGAAAAGTATTACAGTCCCAGCATATCTGTATGTGTATCTGATTGTTTTGAGCTGTGCTAATTTTGTAGAACAAGAGCTCGTTGAGTGGATCTGCATCTGCTGCTCCATCGAGTAAGGTGAGCCAAAATCTCTCTGTCTTTCTCTTGATCTTGTGATATGTTTTTGGTTTTTGTTTTCTGCTATGGCTTACAAATGCTAATTTGTGCACGATTTTCATCTGTTAATTTTAATACATGATTTTTTTAATCACGAAAGGTTCAGATATCTACTCCCAAGTTACAAGTAAGCTGTTACAGTATTGATATTGGCAAAAGGATAAGATACACTTTCAATAAACTTCCTTTATTTCTTATGTTGTCAAATTTGATAACAAATGCTTGAATAGTTTCACTATATCATATCAGTAGTAGTCAATACTTGTTGTATAATGCCAAATGCTAAACTAAACAACATTTTACTTCAGTCAATACAGTGAGAAGGGCATGAATGCTGGATTGGTCAACCTTAATATTTGATTTGTACTCGAAATAATTTGTTGCTTTTGTAAATTTTAGTTATTACCATACCTTACTTAAAACCAGTTGTATGTTTGACCATTTCACCCAAGATTCCTATATTTTCCCCTATAATACTTTATTTACGTGTATTTGCACTCCAACTCAGGGGTTAATTTGTCTGTCTGCTTTTGCTCTTGCATGAAGCACACAGTAGTATTCCAGAACTGACATTTTGCATAGTTCCAATTGTACAAAACTAAAAATACATCCTTTTTGACCGGGAATCATTCTGTTAGCGGACTGGTGCGGGTATAACAGAATAAGGTAGCCCCGCAGCGAGTACTGCAGTGGAATCGGCATATTTGGACTGTGCGAGAGTGAACCCAATACAAGACAAGTCTTGCCCAAATTTCCTTTCCTTTGATCCAAAGATAATTTCTTTGCTGATGCTTGGCCTCTACTCATAGAAGCCTAGACTTAGTTGCTAACTGGGGTTGGGGGTCAGATCCCCATTTGGGGTTGTTGATGGCAGAATGGGAGAAGGCGCAGGAATATATCAGGAGGGAGGTGGAACCTAATACGTTAATCTATACAAAAATACAGCTATAGTTTCCTTACACATTCTTTTTTAGGTTCTCTCAAAGAGAAAGTGAGAAGCATATTTGCTCAAGGATTCTGCTAATCCGGGGATGAATACGTAACAAGCTAAAATGCACAGAGATGATATATGCGTAACTCCTATGGAAATACTACGTGAAATACAAAAAAATTATACTCCGAGCATATGCAAGATGAATTTAGATGCTTTTGGTTGATATTTTTCAGTTTATTTCATTAGGTGCAACATGCGAGTGCCACTCCTCCGTCAGCGCAGCCAGTAGCAGCTGCTTCAACTCATCCCTCTACTATTGCACCGTGAGTTTATCTTGATCATCTTGTTTTTGGCTACATGACTAACTTTTGCCTTACCTATAATTTATTTCTCTTGCATTAGCAGTCAACAATCAGATCCTGTATCTGCTCCATTAATTGCTCCTGCTTCTACCCCAGCTTCGTCAGTACATCTGTTCTATTCACTTACTTGATACTAACTTTTTAGGCTGTTCTGATTGTAATTAAATATATGTCTGTTTAATTTTTGTCCAATCAGTTCAACAGACGTCTATGGTCAAGCAGCATCAAATCTTGTTGCTGGAACTAACTTGGAAGCAACTGTTCAGCAACTCCTAGATATGGGTGGAGGAAGCTGGGACAGAGAAACTGTTGTCCGTGCTTTGCGGGCTGCATATAATAACCCAGAGCGAGCTGTTGATTACCTCTATTCTGTGAGTCTCTTCCTAAAACTCTTGGATATCTATACACAATTTGTTTTAAACTATGTGCTTCCATTCGCTAAGAGTTGGAAACCGATCAGAATGGAAAAAGGAATTCTAATTGCCATGAGATGCGAGCTAAAATTTTCTCTTCTTACTTGTATGCTGATTCAGTTGAGTTGTTTTGATAACTGAAGAATCCAATCTCAGGGTATCCCAGAGCAGGCAGAAGTTGCTCCAGTTGCTCAACCTCCTGCTGGCACGCAGCCTGTGGCCACTCCAACCCAAGATACACAGCCAGCTGTACCTGCTGGTGGTCCAAATGCTAATCCTTTAGATCTTTTCCCACAGGTAAATGGAACTTCAGTTGATATATTTCTTGTAGAAAAACAAAAGACAATTGTAATTGTTCCTCTGGGGCCAGGGTCTCCCAACAATGGGCTCGAATGCAGGTGCTGGCACCTTGGACTTTCTACGCAATAGTCAACAGGTTCTAAACGTCGCTTCTATTAGTTGCATTGTAGTTTGATGTACAACTATATCCATGTGAATAATTTTTCCCCCTCAGTTTCAAGCCCTGAGAGCTGTAGTGCAAGCCAATCCTCAAATCTTGCAGGTACTTATTTGATTAGTTAATTTGTTTATGCATCTTTTTTGTCGATAAAAATGTTTTTTCTTGTAATTTTGCCAAGACAAATATTTTCTTGTGATTGTGTCATTTTGCATGTCTGTAGCCTATGCTTCAGGAGCTGGGAAAGCAAAATCCGCAGCTAGTCCGGATGATTCAAGAACATCAGGCTGACTTCCTACGCCTAATTAATGAACCTGTTGAGGGGGAAGGGTGAGAAGTTGAATATCAAATATTATTATTCTGCTGTCTGGTTTTCTGTCTCTTTTTTTCTTCTCTAAATGCTCTTGACCGCTGGTTTGGCAATCCTGTCTGCAGGAACTTATTAGGGCAACTTGCTGATGCAATGCCTCAGGCAGTCACCGTCACACCCGAAGAGGGAGAAGCAATTGAGCGTGTAAGTTGTCCCTTCTTCCATATAACTGACCTTGTTTGTCTCTTCCCTCTTAATTAAGACAAATGTTTTGGTATATTGACTTGTAGCTCGAGGCAATGGGTTTCGATCGTGCACTTGTACTGGAGGTATTTTTCGCTTGCAACAAGAATGAGGAGCTTGCTGCCAACTACCTATTAGACCACATGCACGAGTTTGATGAGTGAAGTGTGTTGATTTCTTGTTATGTACAATGATTTTGTTCTTGCTAGCTATTATTACATATTCTCAACAAATGCACTCCTTGATATTGACATGTGGAAAAATTCAAGATACATTTTCTGGAATACTCATCCTTCTTCTATGCCTAGACTGGCTAATCATTTTACAGCTCTGTTTGGAACTTGTATCTTTGTTCTACATCATAATGATCGAGAATGAAAGGATTAGAAGGTATATAATATCAATTCAACTTTTCTATGTTTAATTTATGTCTACGAATAAAATGGTGATGTGTCCCTATTTAACAGTTATATATCCTAATTGAATTTGATAGAGATTATTTTAGATATTTTGACTTAAATTAAAGAATGCGTTATTGGTAACACGCTGAAAAGATTGACAATGCAGTTTGCAAATCATCCGCATCTTGAATAGGGTTAAGGGTTTTTTTTCTTTTATTAGCTCGAGTTAATAACAGATATTCTTCAGCACTGTGGGGCACGTACCCTGTTTCAGGCAATGATGATCCTCATACTCAATTTTTGTTTTTAATTTTTTTTTTCATACTCCATAATCCACAATAGAATGGTAAGTTTTTTCTTTTTTTTTTCAATTGAATTTGTTAACTCTCTGGATAAGAATTATTTTGTACTATAGTTTAAGCTAAAAAAAAGTCACTTCACCATGATTGACAATTAAAATAAAATATATGAAATTGAACAGATGACCCCTCAATAATTTTTGGGTCATGGAACGAGAGTTTCTGGCCTGTGCCAATTGCTCAGCTGGTCACTCGGTTTGTTGGAAATATCAAATATTGATAAAAAAAATTAGTATAAGATCGATTTGTCTAGTAAATTTAGCCAATTGACTTTTTTCTATGATTTTCTTTTGACGAGATCGCGTGTAGTAGTAGTAAAAATTTGGTGAATTGGTATAAATGGTCCCCAAATTTGAGATTTTTGACCAAATTAGTCCTCAATTCGAATTTTTTGGTCAAATTGGTCCCCAATTTTTTAGATTTTGGTCAAATTGGTCATTCCGTTAATTTTACCGTTAGTCATCGGTTAGTCTACGAAAATTTTAAAAATATATTAAAATATTCAAAGGGTACTTTCAGAATAAAATTTCGAGGACCAATTCGGCCAAAATATTTGTACCCAAAATTCGTGCCCAAAAACCTTATTGAGGACCAACTCGGCCAAAAAAATTACAGTAAAATTTACTAAGGACCAATTCGACCAATATTTTTATCGTAAAATTTACTGAGGACCAATTCGGCTAAGATTTTTACCGTAAATTTTACCGATGACCAATTTGGCGAAGATTTTTATCGTAAAATATATTGAAGATCAATTCGGCCAAAATAATATTTTGCCCAATCTTTTTACCTCAAAATTGGGAATATCTCTGAGAATTAGGGTAAAAAATCATCATTTTCTGTCAATCAAAAGTGTATGCATAACATCCATCATACAGAAAAATATGCAATGTTCAAAATATGAAATCCATCTTATACAAAAACTACCAACATCAAACTAGTCCAAAACACCGCCTGTTTATAACGACACCCATCATAAACAAAAACTACCAAAATCAAGCTAGTCCGTATAAACACCACATGTTTATAACGAGATCCATCATATACAAAAATATACAATGTTCAAAACATGGAAATCCATCATATACAAAAACCACGAAAATCAAACTAGTCCATATCTATGAGTTTGAACATCTAAGTGATCTTCCAAAATCCTCCAAAAACACCACCTGTTACAACAAATCCTCGTCAATATACATTATGCAGTACATCAAAACTTTGTTACACCTTACCAACAAATCAATTCTAACATAGACAAAGACAATTTCCACATTACATCATTCAATATGTTTGGTTCCATCTTCAAATTGCATCTCAAAGTAGTAAGCATTTTGCAACAAAACCTGTCATTTGGCAGCATTCATGCTATAAAAATGAGAAATGTAAATTAACTAAGAATCAATCTGAAGAGTGTATATGGCTGATCAAACTTGAAGAATGTAAACTTACTAATAAAATCGAAAAAAGATACATTAACACATCATTATTCTTGTTTAAAATGGCCCCAGTTGACACTAACCTCATTGATGGACAATCAGCAGCTAATCCAATTTGTAGAATGTGGCTTCTTTGGTTATGCGTTTATTTAAGATGACCCCCGATTATGTACAAGTCGCCCTGTTATGACCTTCTTTACGACACCAACCACACCTAGTTGTTCTTCTTTTCTTATTACATTTTTCAGTGATCTCCTTCTACATAAATAATAAGACAAGTATTACTCTTAGTTAAAAGAAAAAAAAACTGAATAATTAATTGACTTTTATTACCCGAGGAGATGGTTGAATTGCCCTTCTTTTCTTTTGTCCCTCTGTTGCTTGCTCAGAAATCTGAAAAAAATGAAGTATCAATAAAACATAATTAAAAATACAATATAAATGCAAATAGTTAAATGATAGTACCTCATTCTCAACAACGAGTGCTTTTCCCTTATCTTTGACTTGATTTTCTACATCTTTGTGTTGGTTTTCATTATAAACTTGTAGGTTATCCTTTATTGGGCACTTGCTTGCAACATAATCCTTTTGATGACACTTTTTGCCCCCATTTTTTCTCAATCTAGCTATTTTAAGCTTTTGTGTTCCATCTCCCATCGTCCTATAGCCTTTCTCCCCTTCTTCAAGCTTTCTTTTTCTTCTAGGCCTTCCAGGCATCTTCACTTTTGTGGGGGGCAACATGGGTTTTCGTATAGAAGTAGGCCAGTTATTAGGCCCAATAGCAGGATTAATCACCGGAGTATAAACTCTTTTATATGCAGCCAATGTGTAGCATTCATGTACAAAGTCTTCTGCTTTCAAACCTAGGAGTCCCAAAGCTGCAAGTCCATGTGTACAAGGTATACCTAAAAACAATCAAGTAGGAATAATGAATATCGCTATGTTTACTTAATTCAGTAGCTAACAAAACATAAGCTTCTCAAAAAAACTTGAAATATCCCATTTTCTGCATGTACAAGTCCTCTTCTCCGTATCAACAATAAATTGATCCATATTTGCTTCGAGGACGTCGAACTTAGACTCACCACAGTATGTCGGAGTACACGAGACAGAGTCTTCCTGGATATTCTCTAAAATTCCCATTATAGAGGGACAAATATCTCCTGTCAATTTCATCATCCACTCTCTTTTTTCTGCAATCTAACCATAAGATACACTCGTATCCTTTCTAATATCCCCAAAATAGGCTTAGTTCTCGCTGTTAATAGTTGCTTGTTGAAAGCTTCTGTATGATTGTTCAACAATATATCACAGTTAATTGTCACCCCAAAATGTGATCTGGACCAGTGGATTGGATTTGTATTATTGACCAACCATTCTACAGCTCCACTATCTTCTGCCCCCAATTTTTTCATTTGAGTCTCGTATTGGTTTATGTATGTTGCCTTTGCACATCTCCAGAAAAGTTCTTTGATTTCTTCTCCTGGGTGATCTTTCCTCATATTGTTATGTAGGTGTCGACAACAAAATCTATGCTCAGCCCCACGAGAACTGTATCGACAGCTTCAATTAAACCATGCAATAAGTAACATAATGTTAGTATTATAAATGTCATAAATAACCATAATCTAATAAATTAATCACTATTATATTACCTTTTGTCTGTCACTCATAATGACCCATTCACTAGGGTTGTCTACTTCTAAATCTTGCTTCATTGAATTTATGAACCAAATCCATGAATTGTTGTTCTCATTCTTTACAATGGCATATACAATGGGATACATGCCATTGTTAGCATCAACTCCAACAGCTGTAAGAAGAACCCCTGATGTGGGCCTTTTAAGAATGTCCCATGTAACACTGATGTATTGTGACCCCGTTACAATAATATAAGTGCTGAGATTTCAACTCACTACTTATATTTGAACTTACTTCCTTATTAGTTTTTGGATTGGATTTGAAATCTTCTGTAGGGAATCTAACACTATCATACACTGTGACCCCGTTACAAGTTCTTGATTGAAATTACATAATATGAGTAGGCACTAGTGACCCCTAATTGATGGATGAAGGACACAAAAAAATGAGAACTTCAAGGTCGTAAATAAGAGTAACTACATATAAATTCAGAATTTCTTACCACTTCAGAATAAGCACCATTACATATGGCTTGATAAGAATTTTATCCCTTTTATCTAGTCCAATACTTTACTATTGAATTGAGAACCATCTTCTTAGTAAATATTGAACCGCACACAATCTAGAACCATAAATGAGCTTTTCTTATGCTTAGGAATATCCTTCCAAATAATGCTACAACAAAGATAAAACCTTGATCAAAAGAAATGTAGCTTACCCAATTTGTTATGTAAATAAATGTAGTTTACCCAAAATATTTATTCATGGCTCCGTCATGCAACATACCGCTTAGAATTGATTCATAATTTTCATTGTTTCAACTGCGATGACGAGAGCTACACACCATCTCGAAATTGTGGTATCTTAGTCTAAATATGAAAAGAAAAGCAGTTGGCACACTAGTACAAGTTTTACAAGAAAGCATTTAGCACCGAGAAATTATCCAATTACACCAGTTATAAGGCATATAGAAATTGACAATTAAATCATATGAACAAGTTAGCACCAGTTATCTACACATTAAACTATCCCCACTGAAATCAGAAAGTACAATTAAATCATTTACAAAAATGGGAGTACAACATAAACACATGAGTAAATAGCCAACACTCTCAACGTTTGAGAAAATCTGTCTTTTACTCATCAAATGTTCGAAAATGGGTCTACGCAGATGAAAGAGTAATTGTTGTCCTTCAAAGATTCACTTACAAATAAGAAAAGCAATTATAGTTCAAACATTGGCATACATAAGAAAATGGACTCACCCTAAACACTAAACAAATGTAATAATATTTTTCTTTTGACAATAGCAGACAAAAACCTAAATTTAATAGGAGTTGCACAGATTACAAGTCCATTTAACAATAGTAGACAATAATCCAAACACTAAACTAATTTAATAACATTTTTCTTTTGCATGTAAAAAGGGAGTTGCACAGACTTACGATCTTCACAACAACAATCTCAAACATGTCAATATGCGTGGTTGCACGAGACAAAATTTCCAAAAACAAAAATCAGCAAGTTCATTGAAAATCCAGAAGTAGTTCAGTTATGTAAAACCTCAGATAAAAAGATATCACCTAATGATCCATTATCGATCGAATTTACCCCCAACTATCCACTCCATCAGATCAACGACCCAAATCCCAAAGCTTGTAATTGCACGTTTCAATTTTTGAAGTTCAATTTACTTGTGGAAGTGTAGATAAGAAGTGAAATTAAGCTAAACTTACTTGTAGAAGAAACAAATTGTTCAATTCTTGAAGTTCAATTTATCTAGGGTTTTTTCTCGTTTTGGCGAAAGAGAAGAGGCGGCGGCGGCTCCGATGCGAAGAACGACTACTGCGGCGGCGAGGAAAGACTAGTCGCGACCATAGTGAGAGCGACAACAGAAGTATCTGTGGAGAGAGCGGGACGCGGTGGTGGGAGACGGTAAAAATTGGGAAATTTCTACCTAGACCAGATCTTATAGACCTGGTGGTGTATTTCTAATTTTGAAAACAAGTGAGGTGGCATTATTTTCGACCACAAGGTCTACAACTTAAGTTGTAGATCCGATCTAGGGTAGAATTTTCCGTAAAAACTGTGGTAAGATTTTTATATTTTTTACCTTAATTCATTTATAATTTAGGGGTTGAAAATATTTTGGCTTAAGTGGTCCCTAAAATTTTATTCTGAAAATACCCTACTAATATTTTAATATATTTTGTATAACTGCGTTGATTAACGATTGACTGACGGAAAAATTAATTGAGGGACCATTTTGATCAATATTTTATTTTCTGGGAATCAATTTGGCCAAAAATGATTAATTCAGGAATTAATTTGACCAAAAATCACAAAAATGGGGACCAAATAGGCCAATTTGCCTAAAATGTTAAAGTCTTTGAAGTCTTATTAAGTTTGAATTGAAATATTTCAACTACAAAAACATTGTATTTTGAATTCTGAGGGTTTGTCGGCTGGATAAAAAAAAAAAAAAAGCACAGCGAGCCGAGTAAGTATAAATACACGAGAATGAAGAAAACACTTGTCCCACACAATAATGCTCCAAGATTTCCACTAACATCCGGCATCCAACTATTTTTATGTAAAAGTTTTGATTTTCCCAATCGGAATCGCACTGTATCACATCTTTCGAACCACATTTTTTGTTGCGGGCAATAGGAATATTATAAATTTACACTTGCACTACACTGTCGTAGTTACAGCATCAATTATTATCTCCACTGTAATGGCTTCCAAAACCACAGTTGTAGCATGGCCCTCTCTCTCTCTCTCTCTAACGAACTGATATTCTCCGCTTCTTTTCTGACTCTGTGCTTCTACTGTTCTTCAGGGGTTCCGGAGAAGACGGCCAGTTAGGAATCGGAAACAGTGAAGAGAATGAACTGCTTTGCACCATCCACGCCCTTAGCTCGGAAAAAGTACGCTCCGTCGTCGCCGGCAGCCGCAACTCCCTCGCTATTTGTGAAGACGGCAAGGTTTCTTTGAACCCCTTTACTGTATTTTCTACCATTTTTGTTTTTTTAGTAGCTTAGATGCCCAAGCTTCTTCTGTATTTTGCTATACTTGTACGCCTATTTACCCCCTTTCACTTCCCTAGTTTGGTACAATGGGCCAGTCTCGAAATTGGTTTTCAGTGATACTAATTTTGTTTGAATGTGCTGTGATTTCGCGGGGTTTAATGATTTATTTGAAATTGTTAGTTGTTTACTTGGGGTTGGAATCAAAGAGGAACCGTAGGCCACCCATCGGAATCCAAAACAGAGAATATTCTTACTCAAGTTAAGGCTCTTGCAAACGTCAAAATTGTCCAGGTATGTGTTTGGAGTAGATGATGATGATGAAGAATAATAATAAGTTTTTGTGATGCCAATGGCTTGGTTTTCTTGTCAGGCTGCTATTGGTGGTTGGCATTGCTTGGCTGTTGATGATCAAGGCCAAATCTATGCCTGGGTCAGTGGCGGAACTAAAGCTATTAAATTGGGGGGTCGAAGTAGAGGAACAGCGGTGGCTGAAGTCAGAGAAAAGATTCGAGAGTTCCTAAATATAGTTTAAATGGTTCGAACGCAAACACAATATGAAACATATAATTTATATTATTTCTTGTATTTGTTACGCAGAGAAAACTACTTACACAACTAGTAGAAAAAAGAGAGAGAGAAAAATAATTATAACATGTGAGAGATGCATATATATTGAATTAATTATACTTGTAATAAAACTAAAGAAAACTAAGTTTTAAATGATTCGAACACAAACACAATATAAAAGATATAATATATTTTATTTTTTGTATTTGTTACACTGAGAAATATACTTATACAACTAGTAGAAAAAAAGAGAGAGAAAACTACTTATAATATGTGAGAGAGAGATGTATATATATTGAATTAATTATACTTGTAATAAAACTAAAGAAAACTAGAAAATGAATAATTTAAAAGTCTAAAAATTATACAACTAGAAAAAAGAGAGAGAAAAATACTTATAACATTTGAGAGAGATGTATATATATTAAATTAATTATATTTGTAATAAAATTAAAGAAAACTAGAAAATGAATAGTTTAAAAGTCTAAAAATAAAAGTCAAATGAATGCATTAGGTTTTGAACATGAGACCTAGTTTTGAACATGAGACCTCTATTAAGAGAGACATAGTGATTAACCAACTATACTACAAGCAAATAATTAATTATATTTTTCACTAAAATTATCTATAGGCAATACAAATTTTATACCCTATTCAGTCGAAGTTCCGTCGGCCGGGGGGTCGGTCGACCCGCCCAACCCCCCTGTAGTTCCGCCCTTGCCTGGGGTAGTATGCATACTCTCTCTTTCTCTGTTCGGAATTCGGAAAGGCAAATGTTGCTATACAAAATGGATGCTTGGTTCTTAGAATGATTCTAAAATCAACACAACTGTGTAAGGTGTGTCATTGTTCTTCTAAAGATTGAGTGGTGCAGGTGGTAATGAAATGGGCAGTGTGGCGAAGAAGCAGAGCGTAAAGATGACACAGGGGAAAAACTTTTATAAGAGATATTGTGATTCCACAAAGATGTGTACCAAAACTCTCAGTTGGGCAGGTCCCATCCCTTTTTTGATGATCCTGACTTCCATTTAGCCAATTTTAAGACATGGGGTCAGCCATGGCCTCCTGGATGCACTCAACTCTGCAATTTTTAATCCTTCCATTCCCTTCATTTGCTTACTTGTTTTTATAGAAAACAAATTTCGACCCCAGTTCGAGTGCAAGGGCTTGATAGGGTGCGAGCGGTAGGAACTTGACCCGTTGATGATGAAAGTGTAATGGCGTGGGGGAATGATGATTATGGGCAGCCCAGCCCACATCACAACCACTACCTGTTCAAGGCCTCTCAGATCTTCATTTGGTTTCTCTTCAATCTAACCCTCACTTTACCGTCTGCTTCTTAAGATTCATGGATCTCACCGTGCTTCTTCAGGTTGATATTGCTGCAGGAGGCTGGCATTCTACTGCTTTGACTCATGATGGAGAAGTAATAATCTTCTCTAAACTCACTCCTTTGAGCTTCATCTTTCATTTTCTTCAATAATTGTGGCTCGTATTTATTGAAGGTGTACGGATGGGGTAGAAGGGAGCATGGGAGGCTTGGATTTGGAGATGACAAGAGCAGCAAAATGGTCCCTCAAAAGGGTTCAGCTTCTAGCAGGAGAGTAGATTCTGCAGGTTTCTTGTGGAGGAACTCATTCTGTTGCATTAACACGCGATGGTTGCATGTACTCGGTGAGTTTAGGTTAAACACCCATCATTTTATACGAACAGAGTGTTATTGTATGTATACGCGTATGTCAGTTCGGACGAGGAGATCACGGGCGTTTAGGTTATGGAAGGAAAGTGACCACTGGCCATCCTGCACAAGTGCCTATACACCTCCCTCCTCCCAGTGGTGCGCTACCCTCGTTGCTTACGACGGCCGCCATACCCTCGCTCTTGTGCAATGGCGTGAACAAGAACCGGAGAAGTAGCTATGAAGCTTCCGCTCTTTAAGAAATCTCCCTAATGTGGTTTACATCTTCGCCAAGCACACTACGAGTATCAACTCCGAGTTTCTCGTAGTCTTAAAAAAATTATATACCGCATGTATTTTCAAGTATGTGATGTACTTCCTCAATCCAAACTACCTAGCTAGTACTTATCAACCGTGTATTTGAAGAATAGAAAAACTAGTTTCTCGTAGTCTTAAGAAAATTATATACTGCATTGTTATCCAAATTAGGGGGCTGAAATATACACTTTTAGGAAATGAAATAAAATTCCAAATTTTAGGGGACGAAGTGGGACAATTTAAAAAAATATACAAATAGTTTAGATGAAACGATCGTACCCACATGCCTCCCCAAATCCGCATGTGCGTACATCTATACAATTGTATATGAATATTATAAAACAAGATATTTTTTTTACCTGTTGGACGATCTGACACGAGTTTTAGTCAGGTGTTATAAGCTGGGCCGTATCGGGTTCTAAACATCCCAGCATGAAGCAGCAGGAGGTAGAGTAGTTGACTCACACCAGATACAGCAATCAATGCTTCCAATGTTTGCTGTAAAAGAAAAACACACATTTTCATCATCAAGATTACTCTGCTTCTTGCTCTGTAAATACAAGGTAAGTACCAAGCGTGTACCCCTACGGCCTCCCATACTAATTTGCTTGCACACAAGCCTGTACCATAGAACAGAGTTAGTATTTCATACAGTAGGTGCGAATGCGGTGGCCGGGTGGTACCCGAAAGCGAGCGCCGTTAAGGCCCACGAAAAGATGGCTGAGGTTGTGGCGGTAGCGAGAGTGATATTGCTCCATACGCGAAGATGAGCGTAGCCCAGAATGACTGAGCATGCACCCATCACTCCTGCAGTCAATGCATATACCAACAGGAAAATTGTCGAAGGATTTCCTCCCAAATCTGCCAAGTTGGAACTAAGTATTAATGTATTGGATCTTCGTGTATGGAACGCACAAAGAATTTTCAAAAGTAACGAGAAAAGGTGAAATTTAATACACTCCTTATCCCACATTTTTACTAATAGGAAGTCAAACTTATATAGGAAATAAGAATCATGCAATGCATTTTTTTATGCATATTAAAAATATATTCGAAAGGGCATTTCAAAGGGTCTCCCTATTTTAGGACACAAACACTATTTTTTTCTCTAACATTTTTAACCTATTATCTCCCCTAAAAAGAATATTCCATAATATTATCATTTTTCACTTTTACAAATCAAATTAAAATACAATTATATAATTAAATTAAATATAATAATATGTTTTTGGTAAAATTCTACATTAATGGCAAAAAAAATAATTTAAATTACTTAAATAAAAATCATAAGTTACATACTAACATTTAATTATCAAGACGAATATATGGATACCATTGTAGGGGAGAGGCAAAATTAGATCAAGAATCTAAGGCAATAGTTGGACTTCTATAGTAGCCTATGACACAACAAACCAAATTCTGATTACAAACTCCATACTCTAAAAACATAAAATCACATTATTGGAGCAATATGATGAGACAAATTAGGCTTGTTAAATACAAATTACTTAAATCTTATACACCCATGTATTATCTTATAGATGCTCGTGTGCAATTTCAAAATTTAGTCCTCCTAACTCTAAATCGTAGATCCGACGTAGATCCGCCCATGTATGATAATATTATTGAAGTTCAATATATATTTTTTAAATTATATTATATTGATATGATAATTAAAGTGATAACATATGAAGTTTACACAAAAATGAAAAAAAGAAAGAAAGTAATTGACCCATTATTGAATCTTCTTCTCCAACGCTCCTACCAGATAACACTTATGTAAGAAGGTTTTTCCAATGTTACAATCAAAGATTTATTCCATTGATATTTTTGGTGTATTTTGTAAATAAACGGTAATAAACGACAAGAAATTAAGTGATCACCACATATTATATTTTTTCAATCTTCTAACAAATATATATGTGTGTATATGTTAGCTCTTTTAAAATAATTTGGTTTAGGAATATCAGATCCAAAAAACCTGAATTCCCCACATTGTATAAATTCTACAAATTTATGTTGCATCTCCAGACAAGAACCACTAATAACTTGAGATTTATCATTTCTACTCCCGCAAATGATTTGGTTAATGGGAAGATTATTCTTTTTAGAGCGTTTGCATAAAATAATTTAAATAATAATATACGAAAATGAATGGAAGGTGGGAGACGTACAGGGATGGTTCTGGTGGCCGTCGATGTATTTGTCGAGAGACCATCCAGCCAGCCCCACTACTATCAAATACACCACCGCGTTCACCATCAGCAGCGGCCCCATCAGCTTTCTTCCACCTCCTGCCTCAGCCATCTCTCTCTCTCTCTCTCTCTCTCTCTCTCTCTCTTCTCAAATAAGTTACAATTACAATACGCAATTTGTATTTATTTCATTAACTCACACCTACACTCATTCATATCTCTCTCTCTCTCTCTCTCTCTCTCTCATGATGTATGGATCGGTTGGAGGTGGTGGACACGGCAATGATGAACGGTGGCATGCATACGTGGTTGCTTGTGGAGGACTCCACCCCTTACACCTGTACCTTCACATAATCCTATTTTACCAATTTTATTCTCATACTAAATGTCGGATTTGTGTGCTAGATTTTATTGTATTTAATTCTTGTAGATGTCAGCCTGTGTATAAATTTATTGAATCAGTTATGGGAATGCATGGTGCAGCAACCAAAACTTGTTGGGTGATAAAATAACAATTACTAAAATAGGAGGAAATAGGTAGCGTCTATTCCGTTAATTCATAAGTAGATTTCACTAACGTAAACATTTTCACGGTCCATTTTCAAAAGATTTAAGTCCTCAAATACCCACAAACGCTTGTTTGCCTACTTTCCAATTCTGTCCCAAAACGGCGCCGGATTCCCGATTCACTGAAGTCAACTGGCTGTTGCAAGCATCTGAGGGAAAGCCATAGACAGCATCGCTTAAAGAGGTAGCAGAGAAATCATTCTTCTTCCAGCTTCTCTCACTAGGTTAGAAGTTACAACACTCTTGTACCTCAAACATCAGAACATTACCATGATCAGTGTTACAATTCAAGAAAAACGGGTAACATTATCACCTGATGAATATAGTTATTCTTTAAACAACAAACAAGATCCAATCAAGATTGCATGGTATATTATCTACAGCAACTTCACACTTCAACATTGGTAAAAAAATACATTTTCTTGTCTTACCCGGTTGATTTTAAGCTCCTTATGGATCCTCTTTTTCTTTTTTTTTTTTAGGATGACGAAGAAAACCCGCAGCCGCTACCGAAGTGCGCACTGGGTAAACCCCGCTTCTGTGCTCTAGCCTGCAAACAACACAGGAGGGTTCAACCACCCTAAGCTAACCATAGGTGACAGACTCACACATAGCGGTCTTGGTGGGTTTTGAACCCATCACCTTCCGGCCACAGGCTACCCACCTTAAGTATTATGAATCCTTATTTGAAGAATACAGGTGATGATAAACAACAGATGCAAGAAAAAACTGAAACAGCAAAAAAATACGAACCCAAACTATATATTTATCAAGGATCAGAGTCATATCTGAACATCAACTTTGCCAAGATTTGTGAATGTGGGAAATCAGCAACTTCTTCTCCAACCAAATAGCTCAATTCCTGCATACAATACAGAATGCGAGACTTACCAAGACAATGGTACGTATGAAGCTCACTAATTGAATGATAATCTAGAACATCTCCAGGTATGCAAAACCACCAAAGTATAAGAAAGCAGTCAGGAAGCATACAAGAAGGAAACTGGAACCTCAATATCAATATATTAAACTTGAACAGACAAATTGGCCATCAGAAGTAGAAATTACAATACCCAAGAAGTTTGATGTTGTATATTCCGAACTGGAGTGTATCAGGGTTTAGCATAGTCCACACCATTGCGTTTGCTTTTGTTAGGTCTCGAAAAGAAGCATATTTGTGCCCAAGATTTTTTGTGCTTGACCGGCTGTGACTTAACTTCTTTCTGGGCAACAAGATCAGCCATGTACTGAACTACAGCCTGAGGTACAAAAATCTTGTTTAGACTTCTGCTTTTTATTGAAGGAAACACGGAAAACGAAGGAATTGATTAGTCAGATTACCTGGGGTCCTTTCAAGATTACATCTCTTGGAGGCACTGACAGAGGATTTCCCTCTACATTTAACTCACGAAGGCGCGTTAACATTCTAAAGGAGTCTGGGAGGACCCTTATCTGATTATTGCTCATATCCAACTCCTCTAGCAATTCAAGGTTCCCAATGGACCTTGGCAGATATTGCAAGTCTGCAAAATTGTTGCTTATGTTCATCTTCACAAGTGTTGTTGCAAAGCACAAGCTCTCAGGGACAGATTCAAGCACATTGAAACTAATATCGAGCTCTCTAAAATTCACCAAGGATGACATAGTAGTGGGCAATTGTCTAATGTTATTGTAGCGTACAGTAAGAACCTCCAAAGATTCAATCTGACCTACTGCTTCTGGAAGTGCTTTAAGCCAGTTATAGTCCGCATGAAGCTCCTTGAGCGAAACACAGCGACCAATTGTATGAGGGATCTCCTCAATATTGTTAGTTTCAACGTTCAATTTCCTAAGGCTGACCAGCGATCCTATACTCTCTGGAAGCGATGGGAGTCCATTAGAGCTCAAATCGAGCTCCTGAAGACGAACTAACCTATCAATGGTAGGAGGAATTGACCTTAACTGGTTTCCTCTAAGATCAAGATTTAACAAGTTTAACAAATCCCCAATGGATTCTGGCAATTCAGAAATCATGTTTGCATGTAAATCCAATATTTGTAACGAGGAAAGTCCCCCTATAGCCACCGGTAACTCAGCAATCCTATTTTCTGATAAATTCAATGCAGTCAAAGTTGAGAGCTTGCCTATTGAATCAGGAATCCATTTTATTTGATCAGATAATCTCCCTTGGAGAATAAGTTTTTCAGTTCCTTTTTCGCCGACACTTCAATTAGACTTGCAAATTTGATCAAACTCAGTTTATCACCATCTTGCCCTGCAAGAAATCCATTGATCCTTTATAAGGTTTCATAAATCGTAATGCATATACTTCAAAATAACATCCAACAATTGGTGTTGAGCTCACCTGTAGCAGGCACTGGCTTAAGAGTCGAATCCACAATCTGCGGAGCAGTCAAAAAATCTCCAGGTCTATTTTCAATGCGCAATCCATCCATTTGAAATACAGTCTTTGCTTTCTTCACAAACATGTCATCCCTACTAGTAAGCAAGGGTTCAGGAGCATTCACGTTATCCATCCCATTACAGAAGCTCGAAGGGGAGGACGACATGGTAGTAGCCGAGTTGTTCACGGTGGGACTCAAACTGCTAGACAAGCTGTAGGAAGCTTTAGCAGTATCCGGGTACTCCGAATCTGATGAGCCGGGCAAGCATCTCGATGCTCTCTGAATCAAATCATCAAACACCATGTGAACCCCTTCGAGATCCAGCAGTTTCAGAGCCTCCATCCAGCAGTTTCAGAGCCTCCCTGCTCTGCTCCTTGCTCTGGAAGTGGATCATACTCCTCTGCATCTCCTGAAAAATCTTGAACAGCTCTTCTGGCACATCTTTTCCCTTGCTCTGCCTCGCAATCCCCTCCAGTCTCAACTGGTTTTCCCTCTCCACGTTCCGGAGCAAAGTTTTTGCCGCTTCGACTTCATCGATCACCGGCCGAGCCGGCAATGACCGGTGAAGCGTCATGATTTCTCTGACGACGTCCTCGGTCGTCATCAAAGACGACTCCATCAATCACCACTTCTACCAATAATTTTATTTCCCTGTAATCCCTAAAAGATACCAGGAACCAGACCAACAATAAGCAACAAATTCAACAAAGTTGCCATTTAACTACGAAGGATTTCACCAATTCCTTCTGTACTATACCACAACAATAACTGCAAGCGGCCGGTATCATCACTCAAATTAAAAAAGAAAAAAAAAACCCACTATCAGAAAATGAAATAATAAAAAAAAATTCTAACTGAATTTCCTCGGTTTCAAAACCATAAAGAATTCATACATGCCGCCATTTCCCCCAAAATTGAATCACATTCCAACAGCTCTTAAACCCCCAAAAGAGCACCAATAACCATAACAAATTAACAAAAGAAACCCATAGAAAAAGGAAACAATGCGCATTAGAAGAAGAGAGA
This sequence comes from Lavandula angustifolia, assembly GCA_028984105.1. Taxonomy (NCBI): domain Eukaryota; kingdom Viridiplantae; phylum Streptophyta; class Magnoliopsida; order Lamiales; family Lamiaceae; genus Lavandula; species Lavandula angustifolia. Next base: position 20,625,590 of record CM054819.1, read on the forward strand.
AAACACTATCTGACTGTGAAACGATTGGCCGAAACAATCAACTCCCGCAGCAGATGCGGGATTGCTTGTTTGTGTAAAACGTTGAATTGTGCAAAGAATTGATGGATAATTGAAGTATTATCTGTTTTGTTGCAAAGACAGAGATGGAGATATGGTTTATGTTGATCGATAGATCTATTCAGCGCTACCTTTATTTATTGCATTTTCTGCATTTTATTTTCTTTCTCAGTTTCCGGAAACGGCCATCTTTTTTCGAATTCCTTTTCAAACTATAAATACTTTTTTTTTTCTTTTCGTTTTCTTTTTAGTCAATATTTTATTCAATAGAGTCATTGTTGTAGTCCTCAGAAAAAAATATAAATTTTACTAGTAAACATTCATGTCATAAACATAGTTTATTTGAAATGGTTTTTCAAACAGCCCCCAATAATTTATTTCTGTTATCTTTTCGGACTTGATTATAAAAGTTCCGTAATGCCAATTTGGTCCCCACCTTAAGAGTCCAATTTACTCAACCGCATTAATCTCTGTAATGAGACAAGGGAAAGTAATGGACGTAAATTAATCCACATTAATGCCGGATTAATTATTGACGTAACAAAGGAATATAAAAGTATAATCCCGTGCACAAGTAGTCTTCAACTGAAAACGAAACGACTTGGAGATACTTTGTAGTATCAATGAAAGTCCCCTTTGTATGAGTAGTTATACATATTCTAATATCGTGACTTATTTTTATTGGTATTCGAATTGGAAATAAATTTATTATTTAATGCAACAGAATAAAAATAAAGGCGAGGGATGGATGGATGGATAATAAATGGAAGGAGGAAGGCGACAGCTAGCATATGCATCACCGTTTAGCCCTTATTTTCAGTCACTACTTTAATACTTTATCAAACTCACATATTTCATCTAAATTTACTCCACCTTACACAAGTTTTTATAATAATAATAATATAATAATAATAATAATAATAATAATTTATTATGGCCAAAAATGAAACCAGCCAATTTACTTAAGTGTGTACCTTCATAATCACCTTAGTAAAAATATAATATAATCACTTCTACATTCAATTGTCTGAAATTTTTCATAGTAAACCTACTAGCTATCATTTGTATGTAAGATTTACTGAGCTCAACTATGTTATATACTCGTATATTTCATAAAGATTAAAAATTGAACGGAAAATTATTATTTTATAAATGCGGCTATAATTTTTTTTATTCAAATTATCTAGTTTTGAATTTCCTGGGTTTATTTTCCTTCATTACTGTATTTTGATTTTTTTTGTTCTCGCATCACATGACATTTTTATGGTTATGTACTTGTGTGTTCAGTATCCATTATTTATAAATAAGCCTGAACCATCACTAAATTCCAATTTATATTTGTTTAAAAAATAAGGTACATTAACATCATTTACAATCAAATATTTGAACTCAGAGATTATATAATCTAATTAACATCTTGTCTTTTTTCATAAGTAAAAAATAAACACTATAATACCATTCATGTGTAATAATCATTAATTTAAAGATGTAAATGTTGACCAAGTTGATTTCAATAATTTGCATATGGATACATACAAACAACGATGAACATTAGATTCGTGATTGGAAGTGGAATTAAGAATTAAATTTAGAAGAGAAAGAACAAAATCTCAATTTGCAAAATAAAATAATAGTATTATTTGAATCAATTTGATCCGGTTCAAATACAATTTTTTAGTGAGGCCCAATAATATAAATGTAAAGTTACCCTTTTTAATTTATATTTTAAATTTTTCTTATTTTTAGTAATATAAAATATTAAGAATTAAATATAAAATTTAATGTCTTATTTTCTTTTCTCCTGCATTGTATAAGTAGAAATGCATCATATAGGAACTCATCTTAAAATAAGGAATAGGAAGTAATCTCGGCCATTAATTTCTTTTAATCTATAAATGCAGAAATTGATGAATTAAATATTTTTTTAATTATTTATTAATGAGTATGAATTCACAAAGGATAAACTTATAATTTTAGATTACATATTTTTTAACCCTAACTTTCTCCCCCTTTCGTCCAATACCTCCCCTACCTTCTTCACTCACATTTCTGTCTCTAGATCTCTCTCCAGCTACATCTTCATAAACCCATAGAAAGCGCTCTCATGTTCCTCACCACAATTCCACTCCCATTCACGCCGCCATGGGATTTCTTTTTTGAACAATTCGCCGCCAGCAATTAAAATATGTATGTCAAACGCCGACCGAAACTACACGCTACCATTTGAAAGTATCTTCTCAGGCCGAATCATCCTCTCCAAGCCCACCTGCCGGCACTCCTCACTCTCATCTCAGCGGCACAAAGGTTGTTCGTCCATGCACTCCTCCACGACGAGTCTAAATTCATCACTAAATATATGCATATCACAATATTATTTCACGAATAATATCAACTAATTTATGCATATTTTAGCCATTTTTTTCTTTTTGAACATTCTATAATAAGAAAATACGGTATATGCATATCACAATATTATTTCATGCATAATATCGAACTAAATTATGCATTTTTTATTATTCTTTCTTTTTTAACTTTACATTATATATGTATATGACATTATTATTTAATGCATACAGTTGACCAAATTATACATATGTAAATTATTCATATTAGCCACATAATATTAACCTTCTATAAACAACTAGGACAACACCCGTGCTATGCACGGAATTGTAATATTTTTATGTGTGTAATATAAATGCTGCTCTAGGCATTACGAAAATGTTACGCTAACATACATAATCAAAAATTTACATTACCTTCTAGGCATCTTTGAAAATGTGATCGAGTCGAAGAAATAAGAATGTGACTCGCTTGTTTCTCAAACTCTTTCATATGTTCATCATGCACCTCTAAGAAAATGTGGTCGAACGGAAGACATAAGATTGTTATTCCATTTGTGTGTTCGTTTTGCAAGCTCCAAACATCATCTCTTGTATTGTTGAAAGCCTCTTAGCTTATTCTTATATTGAGCATTTAGAACAAAGGAGACATCACACATACATACTGAACATCAAGTTTTGATTGTCTTTGCTGTAAATCTATACAAAATTGTTCTCCCACTCGAGGTGGTGATAATTCTTGGAAGTTGATTCTTTATATCCCATAAAAAACTTCTACCAAGATTAACTAAAAGAATATTGACCACAAATTAAGTATGAGAATAGGTCAAGAACAACAAAATTTTAAAAATGAGTATTTTAACATTAAATTTCCATGTACAATCATATAGGAAAGAAAAAAATATGACACCTATGAAAAGTCGTGGCTATCAATTTGATTACAGTTTGTGATGAAATTCTTGAATTTTCAACTATAGTTTAGATCATCGGACACATTTGTTGAAGTCTCGAACATGGCTACAGTACGTTAAGGCGAATGTCTTAGGCCCAAAACCACATGTAATGATTCAACTAACTTATTACAACAAAACAAAAGCAGTTCAATGACCTTCATATGAGCAAATAATTAAGACCGAAAAAAATTAAAAGGGGAAGGAGCTTAAATAATATCATTAAATTGGATTGAAAATTATAAGGACAAAATAATCGATTTTATGTAAAATTGTATTGAATTGCAAATTAATTGAAATCAATGGTTGAATATCTCTATAAAATAATAGGAAACATTTGCTAAATGAGAAAGTGATAACCTTGGAAATAAATTGTGAGAAATTTAATTAGTTAACATGATTTGTGACACCTATAAAGCTTTAATTTTAAATTCAATTATATTATTTTAAAAATATTAGTTAAAGTTGGGATGCAATGTATGATTTGAAATTAGATTAGATTAATTAAATCTATATGTACTTTACAAGGAAAATTGAATTGAGTAGAAATTGGATTCGAATTTGAAAAAATAGATTGAATTAGAATGAAATTTAATTGTGTGATTTGTCACACTATGAAATTTTGATTTAAATTCACTTATGTTATTTTCAAAAATATTGTTTTAAAATTGAAATGCTAACATATGATTGAGTATAAATTGAATTATTTATATCTATATGTGGTAAAAAAAATAATATTAAAATTGCAGTTGAATATCCAATTTGATTGGGAATGTTTCAATTGGATTGGAAATGAAAATTCAATTTAAATTGAACGTAAATTGAGTTGATTAAAATTGAATTATATTAATTTATATTTATTGAATTGTGTTTCTATAGATGCATGTTTATGTACTTATATTTGTATTAATAAAAATCATAATAATATGTTTACCCTTAAATTAAATAAAAATTACAATTAAATTCAACTGAATTAGAATTGATTTGGAATTGCACATTCACTTTTTATATACTCCCTCCGTCCCGTTATTTGTGGCTCAATTGGTTTCGGCACGAGAATTAAGAGAGTAAATGATAAAGTATGAGAGAGAGTGTAGATGATAAAATATGAGAGAGAAGATGAGTAAGATAATGAGAGAGTATGAGAGAAAGATGATAAAGTAGGAGAGAGAATGTAATAAAGTAGGAGAGAGAATATGATAGAGTAGGAGTAATTTTTTACCAAATTAGGAAAGTGGACACAAATAATGGGACACCCATTTCGGGAAAGTGAGCCACAAATAGCGGGACGGAGGAAGTATATAATAAGATAGACGAATTATGCAACAAAAAATCACGACTTTCAACATTCTCCAAACAATTGGCATACTCGTGCGAAATCAATAAAATCGAACTAATATAAACTTTAAGAGAGAGAGAGAGAGAGAGAGAGAGGTGTAGCGCGTGGCGTATTTTGAGAGAGAATGGTGGTTTTTTGGCGAATCCCCATTATGCATTAAGAACATTTACTTTTTGCCCTTTTTTTTAAAAAAAAATTTTTAGAGTTTTATAAAAACAAAAAATACTATAATCCTAGACTATAGATTAAATTAAGACCTATGGATATAATTCATTCCAAATTTTTATCTTAACCGCACCCACAAACTAAAGAAATACAAATAAGTGAAAAAAGATTTTTATATTCTTATATTTTTTTCTTTCTTTTATTTACTTATACATAAAAATAAACAGAAGATTTTTTATATATTTTTTCAGATTTAATTTTCTGTGGAAATAAATAAATATACTTTTTATTTCTTTGCGTGTGGTTTTCTTCCAATTTTTTTGTGAAACAATTCTACTTTTTTTTAAGTGAATGATAATTAAATGCATAAAATAATTTTACTTACAAACAAATATAATCTTGAGATCTTTTTCAAGTTTAAGTTTATAGCAAATTATGAATATATTTTTATTTCCTTAGATACGAATTTTTTGTAATGTTGGTTCCAATACGATTTCATAGTGGGTGGGGGGGGGGGGGGATTCCTTTTTCAAATCAAAGGGGCTAACTGATAGTGAATCAGTCAGAGTGCGGAATAATGACAGGCCCTTGTAAAAAGCTTTTCGTGAATGCAACAGTTAGACTGATAAAATATGCAGTGAACATTAAGTTGAATGCAAGTAAACAATAAAGAACACGGTTTATATAGTGGTTCGGATTTACATGAACCTATATCCACTTTTCTGCTTCCTTGCAGAAATCCACTAAAGGATACTCGTAGACTGATGAGCGCAGATCAATATAATCAAACTATCAATCTAACGATCTATCAAAGCTATCTATCAAACCAATAAAGTCTATCTGTCAAGAGTATCAGATTAGGGTTTGGGGGTTGTTCAACAACAAGAGCATGAAATACTCTTTAACTCCAAGCTTATGATGTGTAAGCGGTTTACTTGGAGTATGAACAATAGATGAAATTTCTATACAAGAGAACTAAGAGTAAGAATGTTAAGGCTTTGTTCTTTTGCATTAAGTATACTTGAGCTTTCTGAAATTCCGTAACCTCTTAATGAGAGGTCTTCTGCTATTTATAGCCAAATTTGGGGAAAGATTCATTGGAGAAGATCGATCTCCCATTGACTCCGTGTTGACAACGGTCGAATGCATTTAATGTATGGACACGTGTCAAGCTCCTCTTGCTTCTGCGGATTCTATAAGAGGTATTGTTCTGTCGCCTTTGACTAGCGCTGACATAGCGGCCTGAGATTGGTCGAGGTTGATCTTATAATTATCGTTTCCTCCGTTGACCATCTTCTTTGAATATTGCGCCTTGTACCTTGTACTTTCTTCACTTTTGAATATCTTAGTTCGGACCGGTGAAGAATCTGATTGAAAGGTCAATTCAGTTTGGAAGAGTTAGCTTATCAAAGCTAGACATTGATCGCTCCACTAGTTGAATTACCGCAACCTATACAATCCTAATCTGATCTCAACTGTCAGCCTGGCTATACAATTACAGGCTGAGATCCAATAAATACATCAGACTTGATCATCAATCAAATATAGGTTTGAAATATTCAAAACTTATATTATTTTCCAACATGTAAATATTGTACTTTTCTTACTTTTGCATTTGATTTGTTAGTAAACTAAAGAAATAACATGAAAATAAAAAAATACAATATTGATTTCATGTGATTAGTCTATACGAAAAAGTAGTGATTAGTTTCCTCGCCAGTAAAATTAAAGAAACGTTTTTAAAAGTGTTATTTTTGAAATAGTATTTTTTAATAGCATTATTTTCAAATTTAACTCTGTTTCTTATAATTAAACTAGAAGTTTCCCACCGCACTAGCGCGGTGCCTGGCCAAATAAAATTGTAGTATTTTTTGCTCTTATGAAAAAACGTCGATCTCAATTTCAAATACTTAAGAACATATCATAATTTGATATGATTTTTGTATTTTCATTTTAGACTATTTATTTTTATCGTTTTTTATAATTTAATAACTACTTTTGACTTTCTTATACTCGTTGTTGCACTATAGTTTATCTATTTTTTTTTCGGGGGCAGAAAAGAATATTGAGCCTCATATAGATCTTGTCGCTCCGACTCAAAATCCTGTATCCGCTCCTAGCTATAAGTATAGGTGAAGACATTATTTATTAAGGTAGGATAATAAAAAACAAGATAAGCAGAAAATCATACATCAAACTGAGGCTTAAGCCATGCTTATAAATAACTAAGACAAAGTTGAACATATACCAAAAACTTAGATGCATCATCATAAGCACGGACACATTTAGCCTAGATACCTATATACGCATATCACTTGCTTTGACAACTCACGGCCAAAAAAAATCATGGGGGCCAAAAGGTGTAATATGGTAATCCATTTATAATGATAGTAATAATCCTTCAGAAATGAAATGAATTGAAACATGAATCATCATAATCAAACTAATAGCAGCAAAATTTAGAAGAGAAAGCTTTTGAAACATGAATCATCCTATTTCGCATATGGCCTCCTTTCTCTTAATACAAAAGATGTAACTAAAAAGATAAATTGGAGTACAATTCTAAAATTTCACCACAATAAAGCAAATAAATAACTCAAATTTTCAGGAATTAGGAGAGAGTAACGATGTTTTCATACTCAAAATAAATAAGTTAAGTATCTAAATAATAATGCATTGATAAAATACGTTACTACCATAGATGTTTCAAAATATTTACTGCCCTAAGAAAACACAAAATTTACAAAACACTTACTGCTAATTAGTCTATTAAATTTATCTTAGTACAGTGGTGACGGTATATGTTTTCCCTGTTGTCTGTTATACACAAACAGATAAGCCAAGAGATATATATATTATACACAACCATAAATTTAATAGACTAAGTGCTGCCATTATGTTAACAAAATGTCAAAAAACTAATAGTTGTTGCCAATTAACCAAGCATTTTTTTCTTTCCCTGTGCACCTACGCTTAGATAGCTGTGATTCTTTTCCTTGATGCTCATCTGTAAACCAAACATTGTATAAATAAATAATGTAAATAAAGTAATTTCTAAATTTAAAGCAATTCATGAGTTTAATAGTAATTAAATGTGAATAGCTTTACATGATTATAATTGTAGTGAGGAACGAAGAGCTAAATGGAAGTCCTAGTATTGCGATTAGAAATTCATTATGCATAAATGTATAATAGATAGAAGAATGAAAGCAAATGCTTGAATATGCTTGAAAATTTAGATAGAAGATCTGAATTACTAATCGAACATACATTTGAGTAATTCCATTAATAATAAATGCTTGAAAATTACACTAACCACCGGAATCAGACTGACTTTTTGTTGGTAAAGATTCGCTCGCTTGGAATTCCTCTGTTTCAGCAAGAACATTTGAATCGACTTTTTCCTTCTTAATATTGCGTAGCACACCTTCAATCATGCAAATTTGAATAATATAATTATGTCTATGTGTAAGAGGATCGTTTTTCCTCTTAATTTGTGTAAGTTTTGTTGTTTCTTGTCATTTGGTGTAAGTATAACAAAAAAACAGATATGATAATCTATTAGATTCTTACTTATATCAGTCGAAGTAGGAGAAGAATGATCCATAATCGTCTGCATTTCACTACATTCTGTGGGCTTTTTTGATAGACCTTTCAAAGAAGTGTAAAATGTTAATAATTCAAAGTTAAAGATAGATGAAACTTTGAAACACTTACTTATATAAGAGGTAATGTCAGGAACCTTGGCTGACAGATTAGTGGCAGAAGCGGCAAGAGGGTATTCTTCATTTCCCATTTCATCATTGTGCAAGTAATAATGAGTATTAGAAATATTTTGGAATATAAATTAGTTAAAAGTAAAGGTTTTATAATGAATTTATACCTGTTTTGTTGAGGAGGTCAAATTGAAGACGTTTAGCTACTTTTGAAACTATAAGCATGGGAAGTTAAATTAAAATTAGATAAACATTATGATTAAATTATAAAGAAAGAAATACCACATGTAATAATGTACCTGTCGGATTAATAACCTGACTTGATCCATCCACATAAAAACAACTTAAGGCCAACACTGAATAAGATAAAGTTTTTTCTCCCGTACTCTCCTTTTCGAATGTGTAAGATCTGATACGAAGATGCAATGTCGTATTCTCCAATTTCTTTTGCAATATTGTGACAGCTGAAGAAGTGTCCTACAAATCGGTACATTATTGAATAAGAAATTGAAGAAATCATTATAATGAATGTACATGTAAAATGAAATGAAATATAATACCGATGAATAATTCTGATAGAACTCGTCAATCTCAACTCCGAGTAATGTTTGAGCTTGCTTTCCAAATACCATCACATCAATTTCTCCAGTTTCATCGTACACGGTTATCCGGTACTTATATCTATACAAAAACGAGTCGAAAATGTGTGTATTATCTAAGAAAACTTCTTTCCTAAATTATATAAAAGAGAAAAGATATGTAGGACCTTGGAATAGCCTTTCTGTTGACACCACATGTTGTGCACATAAATTCTGTTCCACTGTCAAGGCTAATACGGCAAAAGCATTTTTCACAAGATATATAAAAGAAGGGTTGATTAAAATAGAATTTCCCAACCTTTTAGTGACAGATTAAAATTAGAATACAAGGACAAAACACTCAATATTGCTATTACCATTGGATTGTTATTACCTTCGTTGCGTCAATTATATGTTTTATATTGACAATTTTAGTAGAGTCGGCACACAAATCTGGTAATTTCTCGTCAAAAAGTCCGCCTGCTTCAACAATTTTATCGAGAGCTTCTTTGTTAAGATTTTTCCTATGTAAAACAATGAATGAAAGAGATGTATATATTATGTATTTGTAAAAATGAAGTTATGCATACGGTTACACTAAGAGGCGAACATAGAAAAGGGAAAAACCATTGTTGAAGCTTTTCAAAATTTGCATTGTCAAGCTTTGTAACTGCAATTGTAGAATATGTAGATGCAATTCCAATTCCTATGAAAGTGTACACATTAGAATATAGGATTGTATATGAAAAAGATTAATTAATTTTAAAAAGTATATAATGTACCATAAAAGTCTGACATCTTGACATTCAAGAAACCCACGATAGTGTTGGGATTTTGTATACTGAAAGCACTTTTTATGCTTGTATACAATGTGTTTTTGTCCTTACCACTATTCTATTCTCCTATGTAATAAATATGTATATTTGCACATGTTATCCTTTATCTTGTATAAAAGTTAGATTTGTGTGGTGTGTCGGGTATCACAAAAGACAACACAAATTGGTTGAACTGACAAGATATAAACAGTTATCACAGCTGAGACAACTTAAGGATAAGTTATCGGTTTAAGCTGCAGTTTAGATAAGAAGTGGCTTGTCTTAGCTGATTGTCTTTACTGGTACACTTAAGGTGATGTATTGACGGATCACAATGAGATGTGTTTTCCTAACTGACCTTAGTGGAGAACCAAGATCTCGGTGACTTAGCTGGTCTTAAGCTTGGTAAGACTTCAGCTGAGTGCATTTGACTATCTATCACTTTGACCTACTATGGTGAACGTCATCGCGACCGGATCTACGTATCTTGGGTGTTAGTAGTTATTTGTGGCTCAGGCTGGTTGTCTGTATCTTGCATCCGTATCCTAGTAAAATGGGTTGATAATATCCCCTGAGGAACTCGAAAGGATTAGCACACTAAACCCGATCGGTTGATTAAGTTCAGGTATGTTAATAAGGTCGAGTGGTACTACTCAGAAATATAAGATGTTAATTAATTTAAGCTGTCAGTGAGCTTAATTAATTAACGGATATTTCAATCTTAAATACGGAGTTCGATTAAGTCTTAAATACATGCCCTTGCTCAATTTGGGATAAAGGGGTAAGTCAGCACGGATTCTCTAGTGGAATGAATCTGTGTTTATTAATTAATTTTGCTCTGGGTTGAGCATGGATAATTAATTAATTTGAGGCCCAGCTTTATTTCTTGTATTGGATCCCTGATCCGGCCCAATTAGTTGCCTAGTTATTTATTGTCTCTTAGAAATCATTATTAATGGATTAATGTATTTTTTACATTATTTAATAATGTTATTTATCTTGAATTAATTAGCTGGGCCAATTAATTGATAAATATTAGTAGCCCAGTAAATTAATTAATTATACTATGGGCTGGTTATGTGGAAGTCCATTAGAAATATAATTAAATTAACGGGATACAAATATATTAATATTATATTGGCTTTTGAAGCCTATATATATTAGTATTCTGTTCAGAAACAGATTACACACTCATAAAACTCACGCACGCACGCGAGTAAGAGAGAGACGATAATTTATTTTCTTTAGTTCTCTGACCATCCAGAGGAAGAAAAAGGCCGGGATACAGATCAGAAGATCTAACACAGGAGCAACAATCAAAGCCGCGACAGCATACGAAGGAGGAAGGTAGCGTTTCTAACCATCAATTATCCTCCAATTGGTATCAGAGCCTAGTTTAGGCTCTGATTGTTGCTGTTAGGTGTATGATTAGGGTTCAATTCCGTCGTTATCGGGTTAATTTTCGTGTTTGGGGCGGCCTGCGAGCCACTGTTTTGACCCGTTGTAACGTTTTTCTCGTGAGAAAATCCACGAGTAGTTGATAGGACCAATGTGATACGTGATTTTACTGTTTTTGTACTGTGTTTTGGTCCGGGTTGCTCTAAAATCGAGGCGCGACGCGCAGAAGGACGGGAAAGGGCGAAACCCTAGAAACTGGCAGAACACGACCGCCGACTTGCGACAACGCGTGGGGGCGCATGCCAAATTATTTTTCCGATTCGTTCAGATAGTTTTGTTCGTTGTTTTGTTAGCTTCGTCTGGATAGGTCGCACGACCCATTCCAATTTCTGGTTTGTCCGGAATAGCGTCGGAAAGGAGAAGTGGTCGTGCTGTCCAGAAATCTTCAAATTGGCCAGAAACCCTATTTTTCTAGGGTTCTGCCGCATTTTGCGGCGGCGATTCCCGGTGGGTCTGAGGTCCGATTTCCGATCGGCTTGAACCTCTGGATTCCTTGTCACACAAGCTTCGTGTTGATACGTCGTATGGGATCATCTGATCCCGGATGCGACCGAAATCGAGGTCTGAAATTCGCTGCTCACAATGATTTTTTCCGGTGAATCGTTTGAGAATTGAGGGAAATTGATTGACGATTTTGGCCGGAATCCGTTCATGGTGGCCGAAAATCGTCCAAGGATCATTACCCCTGTTTCAATTGATCGAATCGTGGCTCGGAAACACGCAATTTTCGCGGTGAAACTCGCCAGCGACAAGCTGCGTAATTACGCAACGGCACAGTCGCGGCGGCTGCTGTTCTTCACAGCCCAGACGTCTGGAAGGAGCGGGGACGACCGACGAGGCGGCAGGAGGCGGCGGGAGGTGGCAGCTGCCGCGGCGCAGCGACAGGCGCAGAACGCGCAGCTGCGCGCGCTTCTAACCAGTTTTCCGGCGACGGTGACGGCCGGCGAGGGGCGGCAAGGCCGCGGACGACCCCCTCTGTGGACGGCGGGCTGCGGCGGCGCCGGACGGGGCGGCGGTGGCGTGATCTTGATGAAGAAGATGTGCTGACGTGGTGCGATGATGTGGCGCGCCATGTCAGCCCTTTGCTGACCAAGCAGACACCTGTCTGCCACGTGGCAGACCCCTGATGACGTGGCGATGTCAGTTTTCGATGTAGTTTTCAAATTCGAAGATTTTGAGGATCGAAGAGCTGTATTTTGATCGGGCTATGTAATAGTTAGGAATTACGTGTTTTAAAGCCCGATAACAACGTTTTAAATATCCTATTTTCGCTTTTTTATTATGTTTTAGCATGCGATTATGTGATTAATTGCGCCTAGAAAAGCATGAAAATTTGATTTACGTTGTATTAAAGCATGTTTTAATTTTCGCGAGCACGTTTTATTATGTGCGCTTAGAAATTGCATGCTTTATGAATTATGTGGATATGCATGATTCAAAACAAACCTTTTGAATGAAAAGACTAAGCAATTTTTAAATTAAATGTTTAATTAGATTCCATTAATTTGGATACTAAACACTTAATTGGACCTCCATTAATTGGAGTCTAGACAAAAGTAGTAAGATTATGTGAGTAAACGTCCACCTGCGTGGCTTGCTTGCATCTTTGAGCTACAAGTTTTGTGAGATGAGTTTTCCAAAACAATATTTGATTATTATTGAGTAGTGGGAGCGAAGCCGTAAACGTCCACGTGCGTGGCTTGCGTGCCTAGTAAACACGAGTACTCTATAAGATAATAATTAAATAGGATGGCTAATTAGATAAAATTGAATGCGGCATGGTTCGAGTAAGTATGTCAATTTCGAGAATTTGATTCTATTTTGGTTAAATTAATGGTCAATGCTTATATGTCACCGTAGGTACAATTCACTTCCCTCGAAATCCCTTCCCGAGTTTTAATAGTTACATGGTCCAGAATATCGAACTGTTAATTCCATTCGTCTTAAGAACCTAGACGTGGATTGGAATTAAAGAGCTAGGTAAATAGCTTGGTTTAGGGTTACGCTAGTAAACGTCCACGTGCGTGGCTTGCTAGTGGAATTCCTAGAGCAGTTCGAGGTTTTTAATATCATTGTTTTTACAAAAGGTTACAATGATTATTAATTACGAATTATGTGCAAATATTAATTTCATACATGCTTTTAAATCATATTTTTCAGATATGTCTGTTGGATTTTTTTTTTCAAGTTCCTAAACAGTCTCACCAACCAAACTCTAACGGGTTTAACAATTTTAAATAATTTCATAGAGTGGAAGAGATATCTTACCTCTCCCAATAAAAGCTTTGTAAAGGTCCTATAAGAACTTTTGTTTTAGGACCGCTATGTCTAAGAACGAGTTTACTGTGAGTATGTTACTAAAATCTTTGGTAGCGGTCAAAGAGGTTATAGGAAAGGGCAAGAGTGCTCAAGTCTTGAATATCCCTAGTAGTTCAAGGAATCCTCCGAAAGACGGAAACCAGAAAAGAGCAGAAATGGTGGTCAATTCAAGAAGAGCAGTGGGAGTAAAAAGACGGTCCTTACCGGCGACATACGAATGTCAAAGGAGAAAGGAAGGTTCTTCAATTATGGTAAGAAAAGACACTGGAAGAGTTATAATCCATATGTGAAGGCAAAACAGAAAGAGACGCGAGTCGCTCTTGTAACTGAAACTGTTCTAGTTTCCTCTTCTACCCATGAATGGGTAGTGGATTCGGGGGCAACTGATCATGTTTGTTATACCATGCAAGGTTTCTTGCAAAAAAGGTAATTGAGCAATGGCGAGGTGGTAGTCTCAATGGGCAATGGATCGAAAGTTCCTGCAATTGCCATTGGAGATTTAAATCTATCTTTTGATAGTTCTGTTTTAGTATTTAAAGAAGTTTAATATGTTCCTGAGTTTAGGCAAAACATTATTTATGTTTCAAAACTCTGCACCATGGATGGTTATGAATCAAGTTTTGATAGTGGTTTTTCTATCATGAAAGACGATGATTTTATCTGTGGTGGACCATTAAACGGATCTTTATATCCTATTACTTGTAAACCGCGTAGTTCTGTTAATATTGCTTCTTCATCATCAAATCCTAAGAAGAGGAAAGAGTCTTTTAAGGTAAACCAAACTTATCTGTGAAACTTAAGACTAGGTCGCATCAATCTTAACAAGACTCAAAGGTTGGTGGAATATAGATCATTGGAGTCTCTCCAAGTTGAACCATTTCCAACTTGCGAAACCTTTTTGGAAAGAAAGATGAAGACTAGGCCTTTCAAGGCAAAGGGTTATAAAGCCACAGAAGTAATAAGTTTGATACATTCTGACTTGTGTGAGTCTATCTCTACACAAGCTCGTGGAGGATATGAGTACTTCGTCACATTTACTGACGATTACTTGAGGTATGGATATTTTACCTTCTTCGCCACAAATTGGATTTCTTTGAAACCTTGGAATTCAAGGCAGAAGTGGAGAAGAAGCTAGGTAAAGAAATCAAAAACACTACGATCTGATCGTGATAGGGAATACCTATCCAACGAGTTCAAGGACTACTTGACAGAATGTGGGATTACATCCCAGCTGACAGCACCGGGCACGCCTAAGCAGAATGGTGTGTCAGAGAGAAGGAACTAAAGTCTCTTAGAGATGGTTTGGTCCATGATGAGTTGTGCAACTTTGCCAGTTTCCTTTTGGGGATATGCCCTAGAGACTGCAGTATACTTGCTGAACCGTGTGCCTTCCAAGTCGGTATAAAAGACCCCTTTTGAGTTGTGGAATGGACATAAGCCTAGTTTGCACCACTTAAGGATTTGGGGTTGTCCTGCTTATGTGTTAAATAGGCATGCCGACAAATTGGAATCACGGTCAGAAGTGATGTTGTTCATAGGGTATCCGAAGGAAACGAAGGGTGGATACTTTTATGATCCTAAAGAACAGAAGATCGTTATTAGCACTAACGCTCAGTTCTTAGAAGAGGATTACATTAGTAACCATAAGTCTCGAGTCGACATCATCCTTGAAGAATTACAAGGTGGTCGAGTTCCACTTGAACACCCGGTTGTACAAGATAGTACTCCACGAGTAACTGCACAATACACAACACCTGATACTGTTCGACGTAGTGGGAGGGTGATATTTACACCTGATCGGTATATGTTCACTGGGGAGACGTCTGATCATCTCCCGACAGATGAACAGGATACCGTTGATCCCTGGACCTACAACGAAGCAGTGGGAGATATAGATGCAGATTCCTGGTGAATCGCTATGGACTCAGAATTTAAGTCCATAACTGATATGGATGTATACGAGAATTTAAGTCCATAACTGAGGGCTGCAAGGCTATTGGTAGTAAGTGGGTATACAAGAGAAAGAGAGGACCGAATGGAGAGATCATGGCATTTAAGGCCAGGCTAGTGACGAAGGGTTTTACCCAGAAAGAAGGTATCGATTATGAAGAGACCTTCTCGCTCATAGCAATGATCAAGTCTATTAGAATTCTCCTTGCCATAGCAGCTCACATGAACCTTGAGATCTGGCAAATGGATGTCAAGACCGTATTCCTAAACGGTCACCTTGAAAAAGGAAGGGACATCTATATGAAACAACCAGATGGTTATGTGAAGGAGGGTGAAGAGCATCTAGTTTGGAAGCTTAAGAAGTCTATTTATGGACTTAAGCAAGCTTCCCGATTATGGCACCAGCGTTTCGATGAGGTAGTCAAATCATATGGATTTGTATCCTGTCCTAACAAGGTGTGTGAGTACCGCATCTGTGTTAACGGATCAGTGGTGTTTCTTGCACTTTACGTAGATGACAACCTTCTCATTGGCAACAATGTTGAAGTGATATCAGACGTAAAGACGTGGTTATCCGAGCAGTTTCAAATGAAGGACTTAGGTGAAGCTGCTTACATCCTTGGGATCAAGGTTATCCGAGATCGCCAGAAAATGATGTTAAGCTTGTCACAAGCGTCCTACATTGATACTGTTATTGCTCGTTTTAGCATGCAAAATGCCAAGAGACGTTCAGTACCTTTCAGACATGGGATTTTTCTATTAAAGAATCAGTACCCTAAAACGCCTGAAGAGATAGAAAGTATGAGGCTAGTACCATATGCTTCCGCTGTCGGTAGCCCATGTATGCAATGCTTTGTACGCGACCAGATATCTCATATGTTATAGGCATGGTCTCAAGATATCAGTCTAACCCTGGACAGGAGCATTGGACTGCGGTAAAGCACATTCTTAAGTACCTTAAAAGGACTAGAGATTATAGGCTTGTTTACCAGTCAGACAGTCTAGTGCCTATGGGTTATACAGACTCGGATTTCCGGGCTGAAAGAGACGAGAAGAAGTCTACCTCGGGTTATGTGTTTACCTTGGGAGGTGGAGCCATCTCATGGAGGAGTGCAAAACAAAAATGCATTGCGGACTCAACCATGGAAGCAGAGTATGTGGCTGCTTCAGAAGCCTCTAAAGAGGCAGTTTGGCTCAAGAATTTCCTCCTGGATCTTGATATTGTTCCGAATTTGCCTAAAGCAATCACAATTTATTGTGATAATGCGGGTGCAGTGGCAAATTCAAAGGAACTCAGATCCCACAAGGCGTCTAAACACATAGACAAGAAGTACCATATCATACGAGAATTCATATATCAAGGAGACGTGGTGATTGACAAAATTGGAACTGAAGACAACCTAGCTGATCCTTTCATGAAGAGCTTACCAGTTCGGGTTTACGAAAAGCATGTCCGTGGCCTAGGATGATAGAGATGCCCCCCTCTTAGGACTACAGAAACTTTTGTATAAGTAGGAGAAGATGCAGTGATAGATAGGATAGATAGCTGAGATATAGCTGGGTACTAGTTTGTACCTAGATTGCTGAGATATAGTTAAGTTCTAGTTTGTATCTAGAACTGACACATTGTATACTAAAAGTTTACTTTAATATAAGTGGGAAACTTGTTGGGATTTTGTATATTGGAAGCACTTTTTATGCTTGTATACAATGTGTTTTTGTCCTTACCACTATTTTATTCTCCTATGTGATAAATATGTATATTTGCACATGTTATCGTTTATCTTGTATAAAAGTTAGATTTGTGTGGTGTGTCGGGTATCACAAAAGACAACACAAATTGGTTGAACTGACAAGATATAAACAGTTATCACAGCTGAGACAACTTAAGGATAAATTATCGGTTTAAGCTGCAGTTTAGATAAGAAGTGGCTTGTCTTAGCTGCTTGTCTTTACTGGTACACTTAAGGTGATGTATTGACGGATCACAATGAGATGTGTTTTCCTAACTGACCTTAGTGGAGAACCAAGATCTCGGTGACTTAGCTGGTCTTAAGCTTGGTAAGACTTCAGCTGAGTGCATTTGACTATCTATCACTTTGACCTACTATGGTGAACGTCATCGCGACCGGATCTACGTATCTTGGGTGTTAGTAGTTATTTGTGGCTCAGGCTGGTTGTCTGTATCTTGCATCCGTATCCTAGTAAAATGGGTTGATAATATCCCCTGAGGAACTCGAAAGGATTAGCACACTAAACCCGACCGGTTGATTAAGTTCAGGTATGTTAATAAGGTCGAGTGGTACTACTCAGAAATATAAGATGTTAATTAATTTAAGCTGTCAGTGAGCTTAATTAATTAACGGATATTTCAATCTTAAATACGGAGTTCGATTAAGTCTTAAATACATGCCCTTGCTCAATTTGGGATAAAGGGGTAAGTCAGCACGGATTCTCTAGTGGAATGAATCTGTGTTTATTAATTAATTTTGCTCTGGGTTGAGCATGGATAATTAATTAATTTGAGGCCCAACTTTATTTCTTGTATTGGATCCCTGATCCGGCCCAATTAGTTGCCTAGTTATTTATTGTCTCTTAGAAATCATTATTAATGGATTAATGTATTTTTTACATTATTTAATAATGTTATTTATCTTGAATTAATTAGCTGGGCCAATTAATTGATAAATATTAGTAGCCCAGTAAATTAATTAATTATATTATGGGCTGGTTATGTGGAAACCTATTAGAAATATAATTAAATTAACGGGATACAAATATATTAATATTATATTAGCTTTTGAAGCCTATATATATTAGTATTTTGTTCAGAAACAGATTACACACACTCATAAAACTCACGCACGCACGCGAGTAATAGAGAGACGATAATTTATTTTCTTCAGTTCTCTGACCACCCAGAGGAAGAAAAAGGCCGGGACACAGATTAGAAGATCTAACACAGGAGCAACAATCAAAGCCGTGACAACATACGAAGGAGGAAGGTAGCGTTTCTAACCATCAAATATCCTTCAGATAGGTCTTGCATTTGCAGTAGAAAGAAATTCGTAGGTTTCTTTATTCAAAACATCATCCCATAGGGTGACAATAAACGACTTCATCCCGGTCTCGTAAATAATCGAGAAGATTAAAAAAATTTGAATAGTTAATAATGTAATCACCACTTTTAGTTAGAATGCCACAAACCTCATATCAGTTGCTACATATTCGTGCAGAACCCGAATTGTACCGTCACGTTATAGCTTTCGGACTGTACGACTTTCCAGTATGATGCATATGATGTCTGCATAATCATGATATAAATTAGTGAGTTAATTTCTATAATAAAAACTGTAGTTATAAATATATTATTTAAGATTGAATAACAACTTACTAAAGAGCTTTTGGGACAACATGAGTGATTCAAAGTTTGCAGAATCAACGAATTCTTGAATGAATTTTGATGGAGTCAGAAAAGCTTCTTCCACAGGAGAAATAGATGTTCTTTGATTAATCGTCCACTGGTATGCACATGTAGCAAGCGGATTTTTGTACTTCTCATTAACTGGCTTGATTACAGCACTGGATATCTCATAAACTTTGTGCTCTTCTAATCTGTCTTTAAAAATCTCAATTGCATTGTTAAAGATAGTTGCCTCAACTGAATTTCCCTAGAAGGCATAGTGAGATAATCATTATATTTATCATGTGGCTCTCTAACATTCACCTAAGGAGTAGAAAGCGAAAAAAGGCTTAAATAAATAAATGTTTTACCAACTCGTCCGCCAAAATCAATTTCTGAAATTTGACAGGAGACTTTTGAGCAGTTTTTTGCTGAACTC
The DNA here is from genome assembly GCA_028984105.1 of Lavandula angustifolia. Taxonomy (NCBI): domain Eukaryota; kingdom Viridiplantae; phylum Streptophyta; class Magnoliopsida; order Lamiales; family Lamiaceae; genus Lavandula; species Lavandula angustifolia. Next base: position 20,645,121 of record CM054819.1, read on the forward strand.
TTACTAACAACTTTGACTCTTGTAGTCCAGCCAACCGTGTTCGGACGAATTTGATCCAACGACACCACTCTTCTTGACATCTGAATTACAACAATAATAACAATTTAAAACAATCGAGTTCTACAAGGTTGAAATTAACTCTATCAAAGCTAGGATAAACATCAATTAATAAATACACATAGGCACATATTGTAAAATAGAGTTGAAAGACAGTTTAAAAGCATACCAAAGACATATGACCAACAAAAACTATTCTGTATGACATAACACTTCCCTATAAACAATATCTTTGGTTTCACAATTGTGATCACAATCTGCTGTCGGCGGCCTTATAAGAATTCTTATTGTATCAGATTTCTTTGCTCTAGATAATGCAACATATAGTTGCCCGTGAGCAAAAATGGGTTCCGGTAGATATATCCCGACCATGTCCAGAGTTTGACCCTGTGCTTTATTTATGCTCATCGAGAAACATAGTTGTACTGGAAATTGATGTCTCTTAAATGGGATAGAACACTTTTGATCATTTGAAGGCTGTAGAGGAATGTGTGGGATAAGAACACATTTTCCAACGTGTTCACCACTAGCTATGACCGCTTCAATCATCCTTCTACCAAGAGTTTTGCAGATCAACCTTGTACCATTACACAGGCCTTCAGATAGATTTATATTCCTCAATAGTATGATTGGACAATCTTCTTTTAGTCGTAAGATGTTAGGGGGTAATCCACTAAGGTTAAGATCATTTAGATAATCTTGATACTGACATTGTTGAGTAGGATCTCCTGCCAAATCCAGACTGATGTATTCAATCAAATGACCAGGGAATTTGCGTATAAGAGCTTCATTTATGTGACTCATGTTTTCATTTTTCGGCGTCAAGATGGCTCTGTTCATTATCAAGAATGGGTCATTTTTATATTTCTCAAATGAAGGAAATATTTCATCAATAAGAGTCTGCAATAGATCTTCACAAGTATAATCACTACAAAAATTATGCAATTTACCGACGGAATAAAAACACGGGTTGGCTTACCGACGGAATACCAACGGAATCTGACACGCTGAATTTACCGACGGAAAAACTCCGTCGCCCTATTACCGACAGAAAAATCCGTCGGCAAATATTGAATTTCCAATTTTTTTTTTTAAATTTTCTTCCATCGGCAAAGTTAAATTATATATATATATATATATTTTTAATAAATTTACCGACGGAATATTCCATCGGTAATTATATATTTTAATTTATTTAAATCGAAACTTTAATTAATTTTTGAGCAAATCTTTACCGACGGAATATTCCGTCGGTAATAAGTAAATTTACCGACGGAAAAATCTGTCGGTGCAACCTAAATTAATTCACGGGCGAAGGCCGCTGAACCAGAACACAATTCCGCCAGTTCGCTTCGCCGCCGCCAGTCGCCTCACCGCCGCCGCTGAACTCCGGTAAGTTTCAAATCCAATTCTCTTTAGGTTTCGGAGTTGGTTGTGTTTTTGGAGTTGGATGGGGATTTGGTGCAATATTTGATCCAATGTTTTCTGAGTATAAAATAGACTTGGTTGTAACAAGCAAGTTACTATTGGAGAAACTGGATTTGCAACAGAGATCTTGCAAATCATTTTTCACATATAAAACTAATTAATTAATTGTGCATCCTACTCAACACTCACGTTGCCAACCTTACTCCAAATCAGTGTGTCGGATTTCCATTTTTCTTGTCCTAGATTTAATTTTGAAAATACAATCTAACTGAGCAACTGAACTTCAATATCACAATTTCTGTTGCATAAAGAAAAATAATCTACTGAAATTCTTGGGACCTTTCTAAGTTAGCAAGGTTAATAAGATGTAGAACTTGGCTTAGCTTATTTGCTCAAATCATGTCTCCGTCCTTGATAACATGACCATTTAATAATACTAGATGAATCTAGGTAAGCCAGATTCCAAACTTTCAAGGTTAAAAACTCTTCCAACATGATTACTTGAAATGTATGATGATTGTTTATGTATCCCAATATCTCTGTGTATTTATTCATTGGCAAAGTGTTATTGTTGCAAATTGCATGCAATATAGAGAAATAGGCTTCTCTAGTTTATAGTTTCAAATCCAATTCTAAGCAAGTGAATTTGAATTCCCTATTAAAACCCATTCAACTCAATTCTCTAGTTTAACGGTTTGTAACTCAATTATTTTGATGATTATTCTTTGTTTTCAGGTACATGGCGCCTCCCAAAGGTCGTGGCAGGACTATATTAGCTCCTGCTGGGCGTGGAGCACCCCCATCGTCATCTGGCTATGGGGGTAGTCCCCCTGAGTCGGGTGGGCCCCATCAGGGTTCTACCGACTCTTACTCGGTGGATAGCCGTCGTTGTTTCGAGATTTCACCTGAGGGGTATGTAATGATTGATTTTATTAAATTTAAATATATCAAGTATAACTTGGATTAACCATTTTTCAATAATAGGCGATTGCTTGAGCCATCTGGATTGGCCTCGACAATCGTTGAGTGTTTTAAAAAGATTAATAACCCGGCAGGGTTCACTTGGAAGCTGACTCCTCCTGAAATTAAGGAGCAGTATTTTGAGGAATTTAAGGTTAGTTTTTCTTTCAAGTTTACAATCTTATAATTTAGCATTTATTTGTATATATCTAACATGTATAAACATGTAAATTGCAGAAGCACTTCCGCTGGCCTGCTGACTAGGACCAGGCAGTCCACCACATGTGGCAGAAGAGGGCGTCCAAGAGGTTCAGTGATTGTCACTTCGAAATGAAGAAGGGTCGCCCTAAAAAACCGGACTACATCAACACAAAGAGGTAGGCGGCCCTCAACGAGTACTGGATGCGGCCAGAGGTAATCCAGAAGTCGGAGACTGCGTCCCAGTGCCGCAGCTCAGAGCCAGAGCCGGGCGCCGGGATGAGCAAGCACAAAGGAGGGTCGTGGTCAGCCCTACAGTACTCCCAGTCTACGGTAAGTCTCATTTTATATGTTTTTTAGCTTCTTATGTCTTTGTTTTTGACATAATTTTGTTTATACATGTGATGAATAGGCTTCTCAGAGGGGATGCTCCTTAGAGTCCACCGCCTTTGACACTTTCCAGAGTCTCCATTACAAAGGTGGAGACTTCTCCAACATGAAGGCGGCGAGACTTCATGTAAGCACACAATTACAATATATAGAATATTATTCTAGAATTCTGAGTTTGACTAATTTCTATTTTTATATTGTAATAGGCGGAGGTGGAGCGGATTGCTGCTGAAGAAGGCCCCAACGCGGATAAAAACGTAATTTATCTGCGGTTGGAAGGAGTTCGGGACAAGAAGTAGCAGTTGTACGGTTTCGGTGAGGAAGGGAGCGGCTACATCAATGCCGCCACCCGCTCTTCTACTTCTTCACTTGGGCCATCCCAGAGCAATGCCGAGATCATGCGCCGACTGGAGGAGTCGGCAGTTAGGAGGAGCCTCGAGGAGCAGGTCGCATTCATGAATGCGCAGATGAACCAGCTTATGGAGATGATGGGTTCCTCTAGCCAACGAGAGCCTCCGGACGACAGCACTCAGTCCCCTCCTGCCACCTCTTTATGATTGACTTATTTATGTGTTATGTATATATACTGAATATTTGGATTTTATGATTTATATATTTATATTTTCGTTTCGATTTGCTTTTTGACTTGATTTGAATAGTTATATGTATGTGCTGTGTTGGTTGGTTAAAAAATGCAGGTTGTCGAGAACTGGGTACGAAAAAATAAAAAAAATTATTTAAAAAAAAAGGTACCGACGGATTACCGACGGAATGCCGTCGGTAAAGTTCTTAACTTACCGACGGAATATTCCGTTGGTAAATTTACCAACGGAATATTCCGTCGGTAAAACGTCGGTGCTTACGCCCCGACAAAATATCCGGTAACGTTCTACCAACGGAAATATTCCGTCGGCAATCCGTCGGTAAATTTTACCGACGGATTATTTCCGTCGATAATTTTTTTACCGACGGATTTTTACGGTTTACCGACGGAATATTCCGTCGGTATACGGTGAATTTCTTGTAGTGAATATGGAATACACATGCGAGCAGGCAAGGATATGTAATCATCATACACAAATGGTTCGACTCCGTCACCAACCCTCAATAGAAACTCCATGAACACTGGATCTTCTCGTGCACGCATATTGTCTGTCAACTTCAATTTACGGATGGATGACCATAATCTTGAACATACTAAGGAAGCAGCAATACAATCTTCACGTGAACCTCCGGACACTATAGGAAGTGTTTGTCTAAAGTCACCACCGAATACAACTGTTTTACCACCAAATATGTTATCATTATCCATCAAGTCACGAAGTAAAAAATCTAGAGCTTCAAATGCACGTCTATGAACCATAGAAGCCTCTTCCCATATAATGATCTTTGCATCAATGATTAATTTTGCATGAGTACTTTGTTTACTGATTTGACAACTTATAGAATCCTCTTCAAAAATAGGAAGTTTGAACTTGGAATGAGCTGTGCGTCCGTTTGGAAGTAGGGATGCAACTACTCCAGAAGAAGCGACAGGCAACACATTCCACCCTTTAGATCGAACAGTAGCTAAAATAGCCTTATACAAGAATGTTTTTCCTGTTCCACCTGGACCATCAATAAAAAACACACCACCAAGCTCGTAATTACAATTAAGTAATATTTCATCAAAGGCAGCTCGTTGTTTTTTATTTAAACGATCAATTGAAGTAATATCTTGTTGAGAGACAGTAAAAGAAACTTCATTTTTATACTCCCGGCTAATGGTGTGGTTCTCAGGACATATAATTCCATTTGGGAACAAATTGTATTCAGATAGAGAATGTCCCATGGAGCGCAAAAAATAATCAATAGACTGAATGCATAATTCATATGCTACTTTTTTATTTTCATTATTAGACTGTAGAAGATCCTCTGATAGAACATCCTTGAATTTTTTCCATAGCTCCATTGGATTTGAAGGATTGTTATATATCAAAAGCGTTGCAAATAGTTGCCTTAACATATACGGCATTTCAAATGATGATGCTACCTCTATAGTATTTATTACATCTCCATCAGCTTCCAACAATCCCCTTGCGAATGCAGCTTCTCTAAAGGTTGCAAACAACTCTCCATTAGATGTCTTCAAGAAATCAAATGAGGCAGGAGCTGGCACATGATTAAGTAGAAGCCTCAGATAGTATCGTTCACAGTTAAAGGGACTGACTGAGACGAGCCGACCAATTGTTTGTTTATTCTGACGTGCTTTCCATTTTTTTTACCCTTGATCCACACAAAGTGTTGTGGAAAATCTTTGTATAATAAGTTTTGGGACCTAGCATGTGCATTCGTTGCGTTCATAGAAAAGAATTTCGTTAATTGTGTCTTTGCAAGAGATTCGCTTGATAAAATCTGATTGACTGTTTTGTACGGCGAGAAACAGACTTGTTGTTGATTTGGCTTGTGGACTTGGAGTTGCAACACAGAAGGATTCATCTCGTGCATTTTAAGACCATAAATTCTCCACATTGCTTCTGGAGCGCACAACCATCTGCCACATTGGAAATCTGAAATTTCATCAACTCTTTCACCCCCATTATCGATTGTGATATTATAAGACACCTTATCCTGACCCTTGCATAGATATTTATATAGATATTTGACAAGTTTAATATCTGAACAGACCTCAACATTGACATGACAATCAAAAAAGGCAAGTAGGTAGGGATTGTAAGGCACGACCCATCTATTATCCAATTGTTTGTGTCTTATTTCAACTTGAGCACCATTATCCCTCCTCCTATATGCAGGATAAGAATTAGGATTATGTGATGTGACTTCATTGAATTGTTTTGGTTACTTATTTTTGCATTGGTTGTCTCTCATGCAATTGTTATTTGGATTCAAAATCCCACAGAGGCCATGCATCATGTGCTCGGTGACGCAACGATACAAATGCGGGTTGGTATGTGGATCCGGCAGTTCAACCGAAACAAATCGATCATAAGCTTGAGATGATGTTATCTTATACCTGTTCTTCAAAATAACAAGCCAATGAACATGTGGTAAGCCGCGCTTTTGAAACTCTATCACGTAAATGTATGTAGCAACTTCACCTAAAAAAATACAAACAAAGAAGCATAATAAGAAAATTATTTAACATAAATAGTTTGTTATATTTTGCATATGATACATGTTAAATTAAAGAGCTAAAAGTGATTATGATAGGAGAAAATACGGTACTATGAATGAAATAATTATTTAAAACATACCAAATAGGCTCTTCCCAATTAAAAGTTCTTTTAGCTTCTCATTCTTAGCTTGGAATATTCTAGTCAGAACATCTGCCCTATTCTGGGCATTTTCCATGTCTATTAGTTGTTCTTTGATCTCATTCCAATTCGGATTGCATGTCATTGTGATGAATAAATCAGGCTTACCATAGTTTTGAACAAGTGACAACGCGTTTAGGTATCTACGACGCATATCGCTTCGACCGCCAATAAAAGAAGAAGGCAATATCATTATTTTTCCTATCGAATTCCCGAATGAGATACCGTCATTCCCCTCCGAATCAATGAGACCTTGAAATGAGTCAACGCGAGTTTCCCATTGTACCTGATTACATCGGTAATAGTTTAACCTTGAAGTCTCAAGTTTCACATATTCATCGACTTGAAATTGTTGAATGAGACGTCCTGTACGTAATATATTTGTTTCTTCACCGGGACACATCTGAAAGAGGAAGCAATAATATTCTCTTATGCTAACATTTCCCTTGTTCTCCAGATTATTATCCAAATCTACAACAAAACCGGAAAAAAAAGAGATAAGCAAAATAAATATTAAGTTTGAGTAAATATTTAATTAATTAAAATAAATAAAGTGAATGAAGAAATTATATTTACTTGTTTGTTCTGAATTTAGGAGTGACTCCGCTGTGGAATGATGTCGAGCATCAACAGATTGAACCAAATTGGGAAGCATTGTTATATCCTCTTGAAGAAGCTCTTCATTTACTTCTTCAGGAAGTTCTTGATTTACCTGTTCCGAATGACCATTAATTTTCTTTGGTATCCCTGCATGCCATCCCGGCTCTCCAAAAGGAAATAAAAGAGGGTATTGAAGAGAATCGTAGCAACCATAGTAATAATGTATTATGTGTGTTTGGTTGGAATTTGTGTAAACACGTATATCCCGAGGATTGTCAGCAGGCTGAATCTTCATTCCAAATTGCAGCTACATGATCAACCACAGGAATATTGTATACCCGTTGATCCATAAATGGATCGGCACGGAGAACAATTTTAAGTGTACCCAAATCTTCAATACCCCTCAAACTCCTAAAAAAATTTGCATAAGGATTGAGCTTCATCAATTCCATAATAAAACAGACTATCTTGGCATCCAAACCCGAGGACTGTTCTACCCTATTATTCATTTCAGTTTCTGTACCATAAAAATATAACTGTAACTGACGAGGAGGATCTAGGGTAGGTTGTAAGTCGCGCATAAAGTGATAGATAGCTCCCTGAATACGAAAGGTATAGACGCCTTTGTTTGCCTTACACAAGTCTGGATCACAAGTAATTCCCAAAGATGAGAATGCTGAAGTATTATTATAAGTTCTACAACGCTTCCTAAATTCGACGCCCATATTGGTTGAATCGTACACATATAAACTCCAAAGATTCAACGGCATTCTAGGCAAAGCGATAGATATTCTCCCCTCCTTACAGCAAAACAATTTTGATTCTTTCCAAAATCTTTTTGCTTGACAGGAAGAACAAATCATAGGATGAGGCAATCGAAAAGGAGTTGTTGGCACATTTGTCAAGTTTCTAAGAAGTCGTTTAGATACAGAGCTACGACTCCTGGTCGTCCCTCTTTGTCTCCCTTTGGACAGACATGAGAGAGAATCAGAATAAAGAAGAGCTAAACAGAAACTCATAAAATAACAAAAACTCAACTAAATTGGACAACTGATAATCAATTCAAAGCAACATCGAAGTGGACAACTAAATTGTTATGATCAGTTAAATAACAACAATAACATTCAAGACACCCGATTGTAAGGAGAGAAGCTCATACCTTGGAATAATAAATATTAAAAATTTAAAAGCCCATGCTAAAAATTTAATTGAAACGATCCGAATAAATTATGCTCAATTTATAATGTTCCTATATAGAAAATTAGAGGCGCATATGCTGAAAGATAAACATACACACCTCCAGCAACACCAGTGACAGGGTTGGCATGTTGATGAATAGGAGGAGTCGCTTGGTAACCTACTTGTAAAAGAGGAGCGTCGCTAAATTTAAGATTTGGCCTCCTCCCTACACGATACGATCTCTTTCCTAAAGATTAAAAATCAAATAAATTAGACTAAAAATATATAACGAAAAAATAAACGATAATGTTTTGGCACTTAAGATATGAAGGAAAAAAAACACATTAACCACCTGGGGGTTTTGAAGTTTGTCCAATCTGCCGTCTTTTATTACCTAAATATATATGCGGAAATAGAGTAGACAATGAGTCCAATATTTAGCAAAAATACAACCACATTCTTAAGAACATATTTCGTAATTATTTTAGAAAAAACAAATGGTGCAGTAAATTGGGTGAAGAAAAGAGAAGAGACCTCTTGTATTCGAATTAGAAGGATCATCCATGGTAATAGCCCTGTTTATTGTAAGAACAACGAACCTAAAGTTAAAAGAATGTGGAGCAATCCAAAAGTTAACAATATCTATAGCTCACCCAATTATTTTTCGATTGAATTGAGCACTCTGAGCCGTTTTATCACAAAATAATATATTCATCAAGCTATGAGAAAACCGAATTCATGTAACCACGCACCATCCATCAATTTACAACAACACCAACAGACAAAAAACAAGTAAAACACCTACAAAATCAACATAAAACATATCAACAAGCAAACATTAAAAATAATCTTGGTAATTCTCAAGAAAACAAACATAGATAGTATTGTCAACCTTACGAAAATCATTGTTGTTGAAGCGTGATCATCTACGAGTTGGTACCTTTGACAGAGCGACAACACAACAAGCAACAAGCAATACAAAGGGTGTGACCAAAACTCAAGCACAAAGTGGAAAATAAGCCAAAAAATCCACATAATTTTCATTTTCAGAAACGAGTAACATGAAAAAAAATATAAACTATAAAAATAGCACATCAAGCAAACAACTCAAAGTAATATTAAGGCATTTGAAAGAAGCAATTAATAAATCACTTGATCGTCCTGCGCAGTTGTTCTTTAAGGATTTGTTTATAAAGCTGGGAAAAAATGGAGACAACATTTAAAAGTAAGGACTGTTATTTTTATAGCTGAAAATATATATGGCAAGCAATCAGTTACACGAGTAAAACTGGACAGAAAGGTTGCACTGTAAGGGAAAGAAAACATTAATTTACTCCAATATCATTCGACATAAATTATAAAACAATAGTGCATTACGCTAATGCATTTTGATACTGCATAACGAGAAATTAAAACAAACAAAAAGCAAAATAATTTACTTCAAAGAATTTAAACCGGATTTCAAGTGGAACCCATTGAACTCTAATAAGTTTTGTTATCTATTATCATATTATAAATCTTTCTTGTTGATAGTTCAACGTTTACAAACTCAGTCTTTAGCCAAATTGGTAAAAAAATATCTGAGTCCGAACATAATATGAATATCAAGTATCTAGGTAGGTCTGCAGAATCTAAGAACTCTGTAACACAACTTCCTTCCACATGCAATACAAATTGTAAGTGGTTACTAAAGAAATACTCATTCGAGGAGGCAGCCTAACAATAAAGTGAATTGAGCTGGACCATTAAATCAACAATGAAAAGCAAACTAATTTACTTCCAAGCTATGATAATAAATCCTACAAAATTTAACATATAACTCATCTCAAATTAAAGAAAAAAATAAGAAAAGAATCTAAACCCAAATAAAATTTTATTTTATCAGGTTTTTATTTAACATATAAATCATCCCAAATTAGACAAAAAAATAAGCACTTTCTAGCGCTACTGTCGACAGGAATAGTAATGGCTCATTATATAGGGTTTTCATGGCCGGCCGCCGGCACGCAAACTCCAGACATTTGCCCACTCACCGCAGAATAACAGTTGAAGATTTGCTAATAATAATATCAACTGGAGAATACAAATAATGGGGATAATGTGATTTCTTAGCATCTATATGAGCACAGGTTAAGTTATGAGTGTGTGTTGTTATGTTAAAGTTTATTTGGAATGAGAGAGAACTAATTAGGATGTAAATATTTAAGTAGGTAGAGGGAATGAATTTGGCGAAGTCCGACCTGTTCGTAGCAAAATACTATGAAGCTGTTTGTTTTCCTCTTGGAGTTTATTAACTCCTTAACATCTCTTGCAGAATGTTTGAGAGAGGGTGTTATGCTTGATAACTTTGATTGAGTTGAGCACGTTCTAAAGAGTTTATGTGATGTTTTAAAGTGTTGAATTTGGAGGCAAAAGAAAGACCTTTTGAACTGAAAATGAGATTGTTGTCTTGTGAATTTATTATATGCTGACTGTTCTTATGTGTTGTAATTAAGTTATGTAAATCAGCTCTAACATGATAAACAACCACAAATTATTACTTTCCAGAGTTCAAAAACATAAGTCGAATAAAATTCCCAAACTTCCTAAGATTTCAAAAGTTAATACTCATTTCTCAAATCATTGCAAGAAAAAGTGAATTTGGATTGTGGGTTGTGATTTGGATTGGTAGAGAATTTCGGGTTTGTCTTTGTGTTCCTTTTTTTTTTTGAAGATTAAGAAGAAATGTAGGGAAGAGATTGTGTGAAGGAGAAATGGATATCGTATATTTGCAGAAGTGCCTAGGGAGGTAGTATTCTACAGTAAGCCTGAGGAGTTTTTTGTTTTTTAGGCAGGAAATCTTGGGGAGGGATCCTTTTTTTTAATGGCTACTGTTGACAGTAACAGTAGCATGATATCTTCTTATATAATAGGGTAGGTAATATATATATTTACATGACACAAGTGCATACAAAAATATCTTACACAAAAGCTGGTTTGTCTCCACTTAGGGATAAATTCAAGCCCTATAAAATATTACTCCCTCCTTTGCTAGATTTTATGTCACAACTTTACTTTCTCTCTCCCCTCCCCTCCACTCTCTCACTTCTTCTCTCTCCCCCCCTCCCACTGCCGGCAGTGAGGATCTTCTGTCCCACCCCTCTCATCTCTCTCTCTCTTATGCTCTCCCTCTCCCCCTGGTTTCTCTCACCCTATCCCCTATTTCTCGACCGCTAGCGAATACCTAAGCCACCAAATCTGCGAAGACCTCTTCCATCAGATCCCTCGTCACTTCGGCTAGATCCGCCGCTACACACCGTCGCCGCCTCATCTCTCTCTCTCTTTTTGGAAGTTTACAGTTGTGGTGTTCTATTAATAGTTTACAAAGTCATCTTCCACTCTCTCTTTGCAACGGTTCTCATTTATCTATTAGTGGCAACTTGTGTTGATCGGATTGTGATTCTCAAATTAGTATTGATGGGTTTATGTGATTCGTGTGTTGATGAGCAATGAATGCTATGTATATTTAAGAACCTGGAAGGAGCCAAGGACTAGGGTCTATTTGATTTACAGTTTAACTGTTTGATGCATACTTTTTGAAATGTATAGAAGTACCTCTTGCTGTGTATAAAATATTAATTTTTTTTGAATAAAAGTATTACTTTGGTCCCATAAATTATTATTTATTATAGATAAAAATATCACTTATTCATAATAAAAGTATTATTTGACGTGAAAAATATTAATTATTCTGAATGTATATTTTTTATAAATAAAAGTATCATTTTTTAGGAATATAAATATCACTTTTATGAGTAATTGTATTATTTTTTATTAATAAAAATATTAATTCTTCTAAATGTATTAACGAATGCATCAATTGTTCTTAAAAAAATAAAAATCATTAAGTATATTGTTCATGAATCATTGGGACACCCGCTCATAAGACCATGTTGATATCTTGTTAGCTTTATCGTCAGTACATAATCAATCACAAGTTTATTGTTGTTAAATAATTATAGGGAGAATTGCAATGAGCAAAAGCAACACCTCAATTACACAAATAGCCACACTTCTCACAAATTGTATTCTATGGACAGATATTTATATCCCTATTTTTGTATTGGAATTGATTTTCTACTAAAAGCTAACAAGACTTTGTACTTTCTGTCTAAATCAAGTTGACAACCGTACACATATCATATTCAAAACTATTATTCAATTCATCATTGCCTACTCGTTAAGTAATCAACATTCTCCTTTTTTATAATAATAATATTAATTGTAAGATAAATTCATTAACTAATCAACTTTTAAATTCTTATAAATATTACGGAAGAACATATTAGTATCAACTTTCAAATTGAATAATAACAATAATAATAGTAATAATAAGAATTATTACTATAATATTTATTATTATTTTCGATCAAAATTCTTAATTAGGATTAATATATTTAACAATTTATGTATTATTCACTAAGAGAAATCCTATGTCATCGACACATAATGTAAGCTTTTGATTTTTTCTTAGTGCTTAGATTTTGGGTCAGGCGCTTAAATACATTTTTTGAACACTAAGATGATTTTTTTTTCAAGTTTTTTATATTTCCTAGTTTTAATTTTTTTTCTTTATTTGCTTATTTATTTATTTATTTTTATAATTTTTATAATTTTTGAATGTTCAAGATATCTCTAGTATCTATATATATCTGTAATAACTCTCTTTGTATCTATAATTTCATTATCATTTTTAGATTTAAGCAACTATATATAATATGTAAGTAAATGTAACAATTGGTACGCATAAAATCTTGGGAGTATGCCAAAAACAACTCACGAGAAAGATGATTTCTTCAAAGATTCTTCATAAAACATTCAATTTTTCAGAGAATATTGTCATTATATGTGCAAATCAAACTCATTTAACTTTTGTCTTCTTGTAATGTCTAGCAACTTTAATATCTCAATCTCCACGACCTAAGTTTTCACCACTTCCAAATTGTTAAACACTTACATTTGTCTCCTCTAACTCTAGCTAACTGAGACCGACAATGGAGATAATTGAAAGTGGTGGCCAGATATGTTACATATTCAAATTTCCTTAGTGCTCTATATTTATTAGCATGTCATGTCTAAATAAGTGCTCAATAGTATTTTCCCTACCTATAGCGATTTAGGTTTCCTGCGTAATTTTTTTAAATAGAACGTGTTTGATATTTTTTTAGATTTAATGAACAACGTAAGCGCTCTTTATTTCTTAACACTAACGTACGATTTACGAACGCTTAGGTCTATTTTCGAGCTCTAAAATGATTCATAATTATGTTTTAGATTCATATTTCAAATAATTTAGTTATCTTTTTTCTCATTAACTAATTAGATTCGTTAATTTTTTTTATTAGGAAATATCTTATTTTTAAGATACTGATTAGCTGATCATTTTAGGATTAGTTATTTATTTTCAAGTTTATTGGAGAATAATTCGTTCCAAATGTTGATTGACATTTTTTAGATTAGTTTATTTAGGAACTAAATTAGTGTGATTGTCTATCACTAAGTTAGTGTGATTGGATCTAATATGAACCTTGGCATTTTGTGTGAACTGAGAACTATTAAAATCCGTAGATCTTGCTAAATTAATGGTATAGATTATTAGTTATTTAATAATCTTTTATAATAGAAATATTATTAACAATAAGGTATTTTTTGTAAGTTTTTACTCATCAAATTTATCAGTACGTTATTTTGGGACACACAATCATTTATTTATGATAAAAAAAAATTATGACTTCTAAATTCCCTTATGTTGGTCCAGAGACGAGTATCAGGTGTAGAGGGGGGGGGGGGGGTGTGAATACACCCGAGTCCAAGTTTTGCTCAAACGCGAAGGTCAATATTTTACTGAGTATGCTACTGAACGAGTTCAGTTGCCAGTTAAGCCTTCTGATCGTGGGGCAGAGTGATTCAACGACTGAATCCCTTCTACTGACTGATGTCAGTATTGAGTAATTCAGTACACGAATAAGTGCGGAATTGTGTTGGCCCGGTTTAAGTTCGTCTCTTTGAAAAATGTTTTTATGCAAACCAAATCAGTTGGCTAGTGCAGTTTTAAATCTGTTTTACTGAAAATGTGATTTTGCTAACAGTTGACACACAGATGTAATAAAACAGTAAATGACACGAACAATTTTTAACGTGGTTCGGATACGCAAGATCCTACATCAACGGTCCTGCCGAACAGGAGTTCTTGTTGATTAATCTGAGCAAGTCTCAGCAAAATTATGTACACTGGACAGAACCTTCTAAGTTATAGTTCTTAGCGACTTTACAAGATCAAACCAAAGTTTGAAGGGTTTTATCTCTAACAAGGAAGGAGTTCTTTCAATAAGAACGTATCACTAAAAGTGAACTCCTTTAAGTATCTAAGCTTAAGATCTAACAAGGTTAGCTTAGAAAAGTGATCGGGAACAACTCTAGAGTGAAGAACTACTATGATATCTCTAAGATTTCTATTTCTTCGCTGGAAGTAACAGTAAGCTCGCTAGAGTGCTTGAGTATGTGTTCTTGAGTTTCTTGCTTCTCTATTCCTTTTCAACGTTCTTCAATTCTTGAAGATGATCTCTTAATATAGTTGTGACCCATGCATAGATCCGTTGGAGGGGACCATACCACATGTCACAAGACTCCAAGGAAAACAACCATATAATTTGAATGTCGCTACAGAGGGTGGTTGGCTTTCTGTGCATGAGAGCAGCTTTGTGTCAGAGCAGGTAAGCTTTGTTTGCTTCTATTTAGTCGAGATATGGCGGTAGGTGAGACTTGTCAGACATCAGTCTTCTAGCTGAGTTGACTTTCTCTAAACCTCGGACACTAAGTGTTCCTCTGCTGACATCCGACTGATAAAGTCAGGCTGTCGATTTCCCTTGTACGGTCTACAACTGAGTTGCTACTCATTATGTACATTAAGGATGATCGTACTGAGTCTCCTTTCTGAGTTGGCTGAAGAGTGATCTTCTACTGAGTGCTTCCAGCTACTGACTCGAAGACAAACTATTGAGCTCTTATACAAACAGAGCTCTACTGAACCGATAACAGACATGGGGTTATGGAACCTTAACTCTCTCTACCGAAGTTCAGTCCAACAATTTACCCCTGTACAGGACTTAGACAAATTAATCTAGAAAGATCAAAGCAGGTCTAGCCTATTACACAATCTCGGTTCATCACACACTCAAGGGTTTTGGGATCTTCAATTCCTCTTTAAACATTTATACAATAATTACTCAGTATCAGAGGTACTGAATCATCTCCGAACAATTTTCCTTGTCCACTGACTTATATCCTTACATAACCCTACAATATGAACTATGTAGAATCATCTTCTGACTCATATCCCTACACCTTATTAAATTATTTCATAATGATATGTTTCTTCTTATCTAAAGATTTTAATTTTTAAAAACCGTTTGTATTTATTAATAGAACCTTCTACTACAACCAATATAATAATGGGTATCATCCATCGCGTAAAATATTTTAATACATGTCTCTAAGAATAAAAAATATTTGAAAAAGTAGAATTGGATCTACATTAGTATAACACAACATGTTGGGGTGTCGTATCTGTAATACATAAAATAGTAGATTCTGTCTAGGGATGAAAATGTACAAAATCTGGAAAATATATTGGTAGGTTTCTCTTTATATTTAAATTCTTTTGTTAAATTCCGAAGGTTCTTTATTAATTTAAAAGCTTGTTATGAATGCAACATACTTGGTCTTAGGTTAGAGATAAAGTAGTGGACTATGGCGAATTTTTGGGATCAGATCGAAGGTAGTGGAATTTAAAATTTGTCGATCAACTAAAACGATATAACATTTATATCGATCTTCACGTTAATATGATGATTTAGTAAAACAATCAATTTGTCGTACATTTTCGCACTCCGGTTGTTGTAGGGATTGAACAATCAATTGTTACTTGCAGGGATCAACGCCTCTCTCCTCTATCAAGTCCACACTTGTCAGAACGTGTCAAACCTAAAAAATTTTGCTAGCAAAACCTTAGCCTGTATGTTTAACTTTTGTAAAATCAATGAAAAGGAAAATCATCCTTAATCACGTCTCACGTTACTCTCTTATAGGCAATGTAAGATTTCCTCCTTCTCCAAGGAGAAGGAAAACGTGATCAACAATTATTTATAAAATTATATTATATATATTATCTCTTCAATAAAGACATCTAGATAATTTTTATTCATTATCCAATAAAGGGCCACTAGCTGATGTGTCAAGGTCAAAGTTATTGGTGCCACAGAGCAAGAAATGTGGTTCCACATTATTGGAAAGTTGATTAGGTTCGCATGTCGTGACCATGCGATGGTCACGGGTCTATGTTTGAGATCCTCCTCTTTTAATCTCACTGTTGCACACGATCCGTCTAACATAGGCGTGTGTTGGTCCCGATACGATTTGGGGGGGGAATACACCTGATACCAAAAATTGCTTTTTCAGATCAGAGAACATGACTAATAGTGAGTTTGTCAGTATGCGGAAATATATTAGACCCTTTTAATGAAAAATGCTTTTCGTGAAAGCAACAGTTAAGCTGATATATAACGACATGAACAATAAGTTGAAATCAATAAAAACAGTAACGAACACAGTGATTTTATAGTGGTTCGCATTCACAAGATCCTACGTCCACTTTTTTGCCTTATTGCATAAATCTACTAATGGATACTCATAGACAGATGAGTGCAGATCAATACAAACAAACAATCAATCTATCTAACAATCTATCCAACAAACTATCTATCAGAAGCTGTTCTATCAAAGATATCAGGTTGTTCAACAAACAAGAGTATGAAACACTCTTGACTCCAAGATGATGATGTGTATGCTAAGATACTTAGATTATGAACAGCAGATGAATTTCTCAGCAATGGAACATAAAATAATAAAGTAAGGGCTTGTTCTTTGCTTGAGTATACTTGAGCTTCTTTAAAATTCTGTAACCTCTCAAGGAGAGGCCTTCTGCTATTTATAGACGAGCTAGAGGAAAATCCGTTTAGTAAAGATCGATCTCCCATTGGCTCCGTGTTTACAACGGTCTAATGCATGGGCACGTGTCGCGCTCCGCTTGCTACTGCGGATTGTGTACAAGGTACTATTCTGTAGCATTTGACTAGGATATGGCGGCCTGATATTGGTTAATGTTGATCTGATAATTATCGTTTCCTCTGTTGACCATCTTATTAGAATATCGCGCCTTGTACCTCGTACTATTTTCACATTTGAATATAACAGTTCGGACTGGTGAAGAGTATGATCTACTGATTAGTTCAGCCTGGAGAAGTCAGCTTATCAAAGCTAGATTTAGTACGTTCCACTAGCTGAGTAACCATAATGTGAACTAACCTAGTATGAGAAAAACAATGAGCATGACTATACAATTACAAGCAAGATCCTAAAAATGCATCAGACAAGTTCATCAATCAAATAGGGGTTTGAGATCATTCAAAACTTATATTATTTTCCAACAACATTTATAAGCAATTTGTTGAATAGGTTGTCAGCGGAATTGATTATGATGCCACGAGTGATGAGTATATCAAGGTGTAAAATGTCATCTTTCTTTACCTGTTTGCTTTGGGTTATCCTTCGAGGAGGTTTGCATATGATTTTGCTTGGGTATTGGTCGCTGACCTTCCTACTTGGCATCGATTTCCTTAGGGGAGCACATACATTCCAAGCCCTAATGTATTATAAAACTCCAGTGCCCACTGGGAGACATCGAATGGAGAAATATTATAATTTTTTTTAAATGTACTAATATTAGAAACAAGTTTTAAAATATAATAAATGGAGACATTTGTTGGTCCAGAGATGAGTCTTCAGGTGGAGACATTTGTTGGTCCAGAGACGAGTCTTCAGGGTTAATACAATTGAGTCCAAGTTATAACTCAAACGCGAAAGTCAGTCTTTTACTAAATCTGCTTGTTGAATAACTCAACCACCAACTTAGCTTTCTGATAGTTTGGGTAGAGTGGTTCATGACACACTGTCTATTGACTTCAGTCAGTCTATAGTAGACTCAGTACAAGAAGTTGTGCGGAAGTGTACTCGATTTTGTCGTCTCTTGTTGGAAAAATAATTTTACCGTAAACACTTCAGATTATGCTTGTGCGTATATTAAGGTTTTACTAAAAATCAGACTTATGGATTTTGCTAATTGATTTTATACAGAGTTAACAATAAACCAATAAAATAGTAAATGCATTTGCAATTTTTAAAGTGGTTCAGATGCACGGATCCTACATCCACTGTTCTGAATAATCAGGAGGCTTGAATTAATTAAACTTAGCAAGTCTCAATCAATCCTTTCACTGGGCAGATCTCTAGTTATAGTCCTAGTGACTTTACAATGGGTTTCAAACACTAGGTTTGAGATTCTCCAACTATAAAGGAGTTCTTACAGTAAGAACATTTCAAAATATGAACTCCTTCGATGTCTAAGCGTATGATCTAACATGGTTATTTTAAAATATAGAATGAGAACTAGATTACTCTATAGTGAAGAACAGTTTAAGGATCTATCTATGCAGAGAGTTATTCGCTGGTTTAGCTTTGAGATTGCTAGAGCTTTGAGTGCTTGAATGCTTGATGTTCCCGATCGTATCTTCAAGTCTTGAAGATCGATCTCTATTTATAGTTTTGACTCATGGAAAGATCCGTTGGAAGAGACCTAGCCACGTGTAAAAAACGACAAGGAAAACGACCATCTCGAATTTTAATACTACTGTAGAGATTCACTCTTTTTTTAGGGCAGCTTTATATCAGTGCAAGTACAGTGTTATCAGCTCCTCATTGGTCAAGGTTTAATGGTAGGTGAGACTTGTTCAAACTTCAAGGCAGATGCTGAGTTGACTTCCTCTAATTCTTTAGACACTTTAACTAAGTTGTCCTCTACTAACATTCTTCTGAAATATTCAGATTGCATGTCGATTCTTTTGTACTGATGTTTAACACACAATCAATATGTTTTGAATGACCATATTGAGTCTTCGATCCTAACTCCATCCAGCTGAGACAAAATATGCTACTGAACCTATCAGCTACTAAAGTCTATCTAACCTATTGAGTTCCTA
Organism: Lavandula angustifolia; assembly: GCA_028984105.1. Lineage (NCBI taxonomy): Eukaryota > Viridiplantae > Streptophyta > Magnoliopsida > Lamiales > Lamiaceae > Lavandula > Lavandula angustifolia. The sequence goes on from CM054819.1 coordinate 20,664,379, forward strand.
ACATGCTGAACTCAACTAAACTATTACATTTTATGGTTCATTACTCAGGTAGGGGTTCGGGATCTTCAAATCTTATCTTACACTAAATCATCGCCCAACAACATTGTACATGTTGGTCCCGAGAGATCGTTCAGGTGTAGAGGGGGGGGGGTGAATACACCTGAAACTCGATTTCTCAACTTAAACACGAGCAGTCCTTTTCAGGATGATGTCGTACTGAACAAATTCAGCGGACTGATAAGCCGTTTCCGAATCGTGTTGGCGAGTGACCGACTCTACCGAGATCTACTAGGCGGCGAGAGTCGAATTCGATATCTTGCAGATAGAGTTCAGTGGTGCGGAATAGTGTAGGCCCAAATTCAGTTGAGTGAGAAAAATATTTTTTTCAAAACAGTTTCAGTTGATTAGTGCAGTCTGTTAAGTTTGCTGAAACTCAGTTGAATTATTTAAACAAGGTTTTTCAGTATGAACAGTAAATCAATACAACAGTTAAGAGCAGAACACAAGACATTGAGATTTTTAAAGTGGTTCGGACACAAAAATCCTACGTCCACTGTCCCGAAAGATCAGGAAGCTATTTATTATACTGAGGTAGTCTTAGTTGGTTTGTACGGTGGACAAACACTGGTCTTGAGATTTATATTGAGCAAGTCTCAGTTTACAAGGTTATCAAACTGAAGCGTTTGAAAAACTCTCCAACTGTGAAGGAGTCCTTTACAATAAGGATTAGTTCAAAGATGAACTCCTTCGTCTAAGCTATGGATATATGCTATTGAGCTTAGGTTAGAGGGATAGGGAACAAGAAGGTGGCTTCTAGAACGACGAACAGTTGAGTAAAGCTATGGGTTCATGTATCGTCGTTTGGATACTAGAGGCTATATTTATCAGTTCAACTTGGTTCCCTAAGAGCTAGAATGTAGTTCTTCGCGGGAGATGAATTCTTCAAACTTCTTGCGGAGAACTTAGGCTTTTCGAATTAGCTCGTTTGAATGCTCTGTGTGTTCTCTCGTGTTCTTCCCGTGTCCCGTGAGCTTCAAATTTGATTTATCCCTCTATTTATAGAGAAGAGATTAGGATAGATCCGTTGGAGATGATGATCCTTTGTCTCACTCTTTTGGGTAGCTAACGGCTCTTTTGTAGCATGGTGGCAGTCTCCTTTCCCTCCATTTCTAGAAAGTTGTTGACTTGCAGCTTTAGTAGGTGTAGGACAGGTGTCTGCTTGTCATTGGCCGAGGTTCAGAAGGTGGTTGAGACAGAACAAACTTCAAGGAGATTTGAAGCTGACTTCTCTTTTCCTCGTACTTGACTATGCTGATTGTATTTCAAAGATCTGACAGTTCAGAAGACTGTCTGGCCGTTGCTGAGTCTGATCTCTGATTCAGTAGTGAACTCCTGCTGAGTCGGCTCTACTAAAGATCAACTCTGAGTGCAGTGAACTACTCCTGCTGAGTTCAGTTCAACTGACTTTCAGTATACTACTCCTGCTGAGTCCAGTATTACTGAGTCTTCTACTTTTGGTGCTGAGGCGGATAAGCTACTGAATGCCTGAGCCAGAGCAGAGGGTCTGCTGAGTCTGAAACCTCAGAGACAAAAAACAGATTACAACTTAAAGGTTCACCAATCAATATAGGGTTTTGGGATCTTCAAATCTCCAAACTATTTCAGAGCATAAGGCTACTAAGTAAATGTCAACACAGAAGACTGAGTTATTTCCCACTATATCTAATACCGCTGAGGATAGAATCATCACCCAACATTTTCCCCTTATTTGATGATGCTAAAACCTAAACTATCATCTAAAGAACCTAACACAATGACTTATCAGAAGCAGAGCTCCTTACAAAATATTGCAAGTAGGATCAGTGGAGTTGTTCTTCAAGTCCTAGACTACTGAGGGGATCAGGGCAGAAAGTCAGAACATATACAAAGACTAAACATTTTCCCCCTGTCTTAACAACATTTTCCCCCGAAAACACAGCAAGTCTATCAGAATCTAGCTAAGTAATAACTGACAGTAAATAACAAAGGGTGAGTGTGTGAGTCAGTAATCACTTCAGTGATTCTGAGTGTTAAGCATAAATAAACACGGCTATTCAGACAATAAGGAATTGTCAAAGCCAAACAGAGATATTATATATGTAAGAAAATCAGTACAATTACATCTCTGCTAGGCTATGAAAGAAAGATACACTGAGAGATCAGAAGCAGAAGCTATTTAAATTGCCTAATCCTATCTTTGAAATTCTGAGATTAAGATTCAGGAAGGGGCACTCCATACATCCGATATGTGATCTTCCTCAGCTTCAGAATCTCTGCAAAGTCTGTTGGGTCTTCTTCATCAAGAAACTTGGCTTCAGCAGCATCCTTCACTTCTTTCTCTATCACACCGTAGTGGATGGATCCATCAAGTCTTTGTGGGGGAGGCAGAATTCTAGGATCTGGAACTCTTACTTCAACATTCTCATTAATGGCTTTCTGCAGCCTGGCATACATCTCTAAGTCAGCTCGCATAATACATTCAGTATATGCCATTGCTTTGGGCTTTTCAGACCAGAATCTCCAGAAGTAGTTCCTTTTGATGAATTCAGCTTTCAGATTTTCCCATCTCTGAGTCTGTTCCCACGGGATCCAATCGTCCACTCTACGCCATCTCTGAGTCTTCAGATCTGTAAGCTTCCTAAATTTTCTGTATTTGTATGGGATGTCAGCCTTGGCAGGAATCCTCTGACTCGCTTCCTTTTCAGTTCGCAGTCTGAGAGCTTCAAGATCAGCTTTCCATATCCTCTCTCTGGCTTGTTCTATTTGACTGGCCTCTTCACCTCTGTATAAGTATCTGTCTAACTGAGCCCAAATTTCCTCCATCTCTTGATCCCGTGCCTTAGAGGTAGTGTAGGAGGGCTTGTGAGGTGGTTGGTCATCTGAGTCAGCAGGGGTTGACGATTTTTCTTTGGTGGTTTCCTGCTGCCCAGTTGACTGTTGTTGTTGCTCCTTCTCCTTTTCTTTATCAGCCTCGTCACTGAGTATGAGCTTTCTCGGAGGCAGCCTTGCTGATTTTTTGCTTCCAGTCGAAGCCTTGGTCTTGCCTTTAGCAGGCTTCTTCTTTGGCTTACTCGCAGCTTCAGCTTCAACAATTTCCCTAGCGAGCTTTTCATCAGCTGCTATCTGAGCCTCCTCCTCCGGAGTAACATATCTCCTGGATCCTTTCTTATTGGGAGGGGTTGGGAGTTTCAGTGCCTTTTTACCTTTTCCGGCAACTGGAGGTGGAAGAGGAGCTTCTTCCTCTTCTGAGTCCTCCTCGTCAGCATACTCGGCAACTTCCTTAATAATGTCAAAGGGAATATGTGTTGCCTGAGTAGCGACTTCTCTGGCTCCTGAGCCACTTGGGCCTGTCTCAGTTGATGCTGCAGCTGCAGCTGAGACACCCTGGGCCTCGCCAGTTTCAGTAGGTGCAGTAGGGGCGGATGACTGAGTTGTTGCCCTTGCTACTGACCTTGCTCTCTTCGGAGCCTTCAGTATCAGCTCCTTAGCAGCTTCGCCCTTAATTGATTTTTCTATTAGACTTTCCCCCTTGGCCAAACTTTCCCCCTTTTTGGCATCAGCAAGTAGGGTTGGGGTTGGAGCAGATACCTTCTTGTTCAAGCTTTTGTAGGAGGCTGACAGATCATCCAGCGTCGTCTGCAGCTTTGTCAGGGCCTCATGCAGCTCGTTTCTCTCATTGATCAGTTGATCGTTGTATAGCTTATGTGAGAGATCAGCCGCAGCCTTGAATTCCTTCAGTTGCTTCTCCACAGTCTCTTCTATGGCCTTCTGTATAGTTTCCATCCTGAGCTCATTGGCCTGAGAGATTGTGTTGACGGATTCAGTGTGGGTGGTTTGGGCGGCCTTGAAATCATTAAGCAATTTAGCTTGGCCTTCCTGAATTATCTGAAGCTGAGCATCGAAGTCAGCTCTCTGAGCAGCTAAGGCATTCGTCAGAATGCTGGAGAAGTTAGGGACTTGAGATGAAGAAATGGCTGAACGGAGTCCCTGCAGCTCTGCACTCTGTGCCTCAGTGGTTTGCCGCCAAGTTTTGTGGACGGCACGGGCAAGAAGGCGATTTTGTGTGCCTTGATCCTTCAGTGCCCTGGCCACTGTTTTTGAGCGACGGATCTTTAGGCTGGGCGCTACTTTGAAAGCAGATTGGAGAAGAAGCTGAGTAGGATCAGCTGCCTTCGAAGTACCAGCCACCGTCTGTCCAGGACCAAGGATGCTGAGTGGAGGGTCAGCTGTAGAAGCAGTGGCATCCTTGTCCTATTGAGTTCCCTCATCAGGCTTCTCAGGGCCTGAATCATGGGGTGGGTCCTGACCATCGGGGTCAGACCCATCTGAGGGTGCGGGTGCTGAGACGGGTTGTCTCTCATTCAGCAAAACAAGCATAACCGCCCTCAGATCTTCGAGCGTGCCGAGGTCAGATGGCTCTGAGTAGCCAATCTTCTCTCTTATCAGCAGCTCTTCTTCATGAAGTTGTTCACAGGAGTAATGGATAATCAGTCTTTTCAGGTTGTGCCACTCCTGGAACCTGAACAGCATATGGAGCCTCGCCTGCCTTGCAATTATGACAAGGTCGCTGTGGCCGGTGATCTTGGGAATGTGCTCCGTAATCTCTCAGGATGCTCTGGATTGGAGAGCTAAAGCTTCCATCCTGATTGATTCTTCTTCTGAGGCGGTCTCAGATTCCTCTATCTCGATTGGAGACGCCTGTTTCTCAGAAGAAGGAAGACTGATGAGAGGTGGGATATCCAAGGGGCTTTCCAGGGGCTGAACGTCCTCACCCTATATATCTTCAGCTGGGACCCCTTGGTCCACTGCTTCATCACGTTCAATGGAGACAGCTTTCTCCACTGACTCAGTCTTCTCAGAAGACTCTGGCTCGTCCCTGAGCTGCAGAGGCTGTTCAGAAACTACTGCCTCTGGCTCTGCCATGGTTTCAGTAGGCATGGTTGTGCTGACCTTCTTCAGTCGCTTGGCTGGTGCCTTAGGTATTAGAATTTGATGGGACCTCTTCTTCGTTGGAGTGGTCTTCTGAGACGTGGTTTTAGGAGCGGCAGGCCCCGTGCCGATCTGCTGAAGGGCCGCTGCCCTGTTCTGAAATCTGACCTTTTTCACATTGAAATACTGCTTATCTGCGAAGGTGATTCAGTCAGACGTGCAGAGGTCTTCGATCATGACTGAGATCTTCAGTTCGTATAATAGCTTTCCTTTGGCGCTCAGCCTATTGGATGCTTTGTTGAATTTTGCGGACTGCATCATAAATTCCCTTAAGAAAAACTCTGTCCAGTTGATTTTGGCCCTGTCATAGATGGCCATCATAAGTTGCAGCTTTGGTCTGGACACCTGATTGAAGGAGCCTGCTTGACTCGTCAGTAGCTGAGTTACAATGTATGCTAAGGCTCTATACTGAGGGAGCATGGTGTTCTTGGGAAACGCGGCTCTGAAGACTGTTGGCTTCCCGCAGAAAATGGACAAGTAGTCATCCATCAGATCATCGTTGTACCCAACTGTAGTGACGCCTTCGCTTGGCAAATCGAAGCTTCTCTGAAGAGCTTCTCGGATTGACATCTGCTTAACTTCTATGTTCGTGTGTGAGGGATCGCCTACTGTGTGGATGACGAATCTCCCTCTGACATCTCCATCTCCATCTACAGATAGATTTCAGCAATCTGACACGGGAGGAAGAAGGTGGGCTTCCTCTTTAGAAATCCTTCGAGTCCGGTTTCGCGGAGAGCTGAGAATATCTCATTCATGAAATCGAGATCGCAGACATCGAACTCCATGACTGGCTCGCACCAGACACGGTCTTTCTCCAAAATCTCTTGCATATTCTCTGGACCAAAAACAACATTTCCTGACATTTTGATAATCTGCATATATCGTATAAGTCAGTACCGATTAAGGATATAAAAAGATAAAGATATACGATACGTAAATATCATTTAAGAATTACCGAAAGATTTCCTGAAGATTTGAAAAGAGTTTAGATAGAAGGTCAAGAATATTTCAGAAAATCTCGGGTACTTAGAATTGCAGATACGAAATGGCGGTTTTCAAGGATTTGAACACAGATATATATCTTAGAGAAGATAAACAGTTAAATATCGATGGTTCAGTTTGAACGCGCCTTTTAGATGGACGGCTAGGATTGAGTTTTATATAATAGGTAATGATCATGTTAGCCGCCTAAGTCAAAAGCCAGTTGTAACTAGCCTAAGTAGTAACTTGATACGACATGCATTAAATGCGTGGCAGAGTTCAGCATGCTTGTACATAGAATGTCGTGTATTTAATGTGATCCGTTAAAATTTAATGACATTTCTTAAGGCATTGAATACGATGTTGATTCTGATCATAAATGCACAGAATCGTTCTATAGGCTACTGCGTAGAGATACGCAAACCTGTCAGCTGATACCTCGTGTAGATGGTTGCCGAGTCTCTACGCACTGATTTTACTCAGTACTGAGAGTGAACATTCCCCCTTACTGAATGCTCCTCTCCTGAATCCTCTTACTGACTGGAGTCAGTAGGGTCCAGCAGACCTAGCTCTACCGAAAGTTCTCTCGAATCGGCTTCGGCTAGAGGCTTGGTCAGTATATCAGCCCTTTGATAGTCAGTATGGATCTTTTCCATCCTGATATCCTTCTTCTCGACATGGTCACGAATGAAGTGGTGTCTGATGTCCACGTGCTTGCATCTTGTATGAAGTACAGGATTCTGAGTAATTGCAAAGGCACTGGTACTATCGCAGAAGATCGGCACTTCATTCTGAATGACGTCATAGTCGCGTAGCTGCTGTCTCAGCCAAAGGATTTGGGCGCAACAACTTCCGGCAGCCATGTATTCAGCTTCAGTAGTTGACGTGGCTACTGAGTGTTGTTTCTTTGAGAACCATGAAATTAGCTTACTGCCGAGGAACTGACACATTCCTGAAGTTGATTTTCGGTCAATTCTACACCCTGCATAGTCAGCATCAGAATAACCAGTTAGTTCAATATTAGCATCAGCTGGATATCATAAACCCATGTCAGGTGTTCCTCGTAGATAGCGGAGAATCTTCTTTGCTGAGTCCATGTGACTCTGCTTTGGATTCGCCTGAAATCGAGCACAGACACCTATAGCACAAGTTATGTCAGAACGAGTAGCTGTTAAGTAAAATAAAGAACCAATTATAGCACGAAATTCAGTTTGGTCTACTGATACTCCCTCTTTATCAAGATCGATCTTCATATTCGTGTTCATCGGGATCTTGATAGGTTTGTCGGATGTACAACTGAATCTCTTGATAAGGTCTCGAGTGTATTTGCCTTGATTAATGAACGTTCCCTTCTCGGATTGTTTGACTTGAAATCCAAGGAAATAGTTCATCTCTCCCATCATTGATATCTCGAACTTATCCTTCATCATTTTCTCAAATTGCTGACACATGATGACGTTCTTTGAGCCGAAGATGATGTCATCTACGTAGATCTGCACAAGTAATAGGTCATCTTCCAGTCGAATGCTGAATAATGTGCGGTTTACTATTCCCTTCTGAAAACCTTTCTAAAGAAGAAACTCAGATAGGGTATCGTACCAAGCCCTGGGTGCTTGTTTTAACCCATACAGAGCCTTTCTGAGTTTATATACTTGATGTCCCTGCAGAAAGCCGGGAGGCTGTTCCACATAGACTTCTTCTTTCAGCACGCCGTTCAGGAATAGTCTGATCTTTGATGTGTTGCATAGGCTAGGAATAGTCTGATTGCCTCCAATCTTGCAACTGGAGCGAAAGTCTCATCGAAATCTATCCCTTCAGCTTGACAGTAGCCTTTTGCCACGAGTCTTGCTTTATTCCTTACTATGACGTTGTTTTCATCACGCTTGTTCTTGAAGACCCATTTTGTTCCAATCACATGTTGATGTCGGGGTCTATCAACAAGCTCCCAAACTTCGTTTCTCGTAAATTGATTCAGCTCCTCCTGCATGACTATGATCCAATCAGCATCTTTCAGTGCGTCCTCAACTGACTGAGGTTCTTCAGTAGATAAGAAGCAGGAATATAAGGCGCTTTCTCCCTGACAGAATCTGGATCTTGTCTGTACGCTTGCTGAAGGATCTCTAATGATTAAATCAGCAGTATGAGCATCCAGCCACGATCTACGATGTCTCAACTCTTCATCTGAAATTGGTTCAACACAGATAGTAGGTAAGTTAGGCATTTCAGTTGTACTATTCTGAGATTGAAACAATTCAGTTACAAGAGTGTGATCTACTGAGTCACTAGGTTCAGGGGCATTTAGCTCAGGAACATCATTAGTTCCCCCTAAATTATTATTCTCAGTAGAGGTCTCAGTTACCACTGGGGTTTCTTCATCGACCTGAGTTACCTGGGATTGACTCTGTTCAGGAGAGTTAATCTGTTCAGCTACTTCTGCTGCTGGTTGAGATTCAGTAGACTTGTCTTCAGCTTCTTCATCTGAATCATCATCCCAACATTGCTGGATCTTTTTGACTTTGTCTTTCAAGCTCAGATCTTGTAGCTGTTCACTGATGTCCTCAGATTCAGATTTAGAGTTATTACTCCTGTCTTCAGTAGCAAACTCATTAAAAACAACATGAGGGCTTTCCTCCACGCAAAGGGTCCGATAGTTAAAGACTCTGAAAGCTTTACTGACCCGGGAGTATCCTAAGAACACTCCTTGATCTGAGTTGCTATCAAAAGTCTTCAGCTGATCTTTCCCATTATTGTGAATAAAGCACGAACACCCAAAATATGGAAATAAGATAAAGAAGGCTTCCTGTCGTTCCATAGTTCATATGGTGTCTTCTTATGCTGCTTTGTCAGTAGAGATCGATTCTGAGTGTAACATGCAGTGTCAGTAGCTTCTGCCCAGAATTTGGTTGGGAGTCCTGAGTCTGCGAGTAAAGTTCTTGCTGCTTCTTTGAGTGTTCTGTTCTTTCGTTCAGCAACCCCATTCTGCTGAGGTGTGCGCGCAGCAGATGTCTCATGCTCTATTCCTTACGCTGCGAGAACTCCTCCACCATGAAATTAAGGAACTCAGTTCCTCTGTCAGAACGTATTTTGACAATCTTGGTGTTCTTCTCGACACTGAGCCTTTTCAGAAGCGTTGGTAACTCTGTTTTGACGTCAGACTTGTTGGCAATAAATATGATCCACGTGTAGCGCGAGTAGTCATCAATGACCACTAATGCATACTTCTTGCCTCTGATCGTCACCGGAGAGACTGGACCGAACAAATCCATATGTAGGAGCTGAAGGATTCCATCAGTGGAAGGAGATGGAACTGGTGGATTTTGATTCCTTGTTTGCTTTCCCTTCAGACATGCTTCACACTGAGTGTCTTTGACGAATACTTCATTCGGCAGTCCTCTTGCTAGAGTGTTTCTAGCCAATTTGTTGAGCGTTTTGAAGTTGAGATGGCTGAGTCTTCTGTGCCAAAGCCATCGCGTTCTGTTGTCATTCTTTGCTAACAAACATGCTTCAGGTTCAGCTGAGTTTCAGTCAGCTACATAGATATTCTTCTTGCACGAACCTGATAACACTGTTTTCCCTGTAGATTTATCAATAACATCACAGAAACCAGTGTCAAAAATCAATCTATTCGAGTTGTCCCAAAATTGACTAACAGAGAGAAGGTTATGCTGAAGTCCTTCAACATATGATACTCTTGGAACTGTTGCAGTTCCAACGCTGAGTGTTCCATAGCCCCTGGTGTAGCCTTTAGCATTGTCTCCAAACTCGATTCGGGGTCCTTCTTCAGTAGTATAATTCTTCACCAAGTCCTTTTGGTACGTCATATGTCTTGAGCATCCGATGTCCACATACCAAGGGTCCTTGTGCACCTGCAAAACAAAATTATATTTAGGTACCCTTTATTTTTGATTTTGGGTCCTCAGATGTTAGTTTTGGTAACCCATATCTGTCTCACGACCCTGGTGGTCTCAGACAGTTTCTTTCCACTTGTGTCAACATATTTAACCACTGGACTGGTTACTGCTGACTTCTGAAGTTTTTCAGGTTCAGGAGTCCGGATCTTCTGAGTGGGTGGACTGCTGACCTTTGCCTTCTGCACGGCTTTCTTCTTCTTTCTCTGACTTTTGGATCCTCTCCTGACTATTGGATCATAGTAATATGATCCATACTGAGCTGGATGTGTCAGCTAAGGAGATCCATACTGATCAGCCCTCTTTGCTTTGCTGGTTCCCCCTTGACTGAACTGGGGTGATCTGGTGTTGATCTTCTTGTCAGATTGCTGATGAGTAGGATGAGGTGCCTTCATCTTCTGTTTGTTCTTGGCTAAGGGGTTTAGTATATCTGCATTGATGGTCTCCCCTCGAACAAACCTATCAGCTAGCCGGTTTTTTGAGCGTACGGGGGCAGATGAGGAAGTTCCCTGGCTGAATCCAAGTCCTTCCTTACAATGCTTGGGCTTGTTGCTTGCTAGCATAGCTTCCAGCTTCTTTTTAGCGCCCATGTATCGCTCTGTCATCAGGTTCCTCCAGACATCATCACTTTTCTTCAGCGTTTCATGCTCTGTCTGAACTCCTGACAACTCTTGCTTCAGTAGACTCAGTTCAGTATCTTTCTGAGTTAAGTCATTGGTCAAAACTGAAATCCGATCTTCTTGATGCTGAGACTTGGCCGTCAGAGAGTTTATCTCCTCCCCGAGTCTCAACACAAGTCCTTCGACTCGAGTAGCGCCGACTCTTCTGAGAAAGTCTCTGATTCTCCACTTTCAGGGTATCCAATTCCTGAAGAGTCTTACTGAGCTGCTGACTCATATGAATCTGTTCGTCGAGTAGTTCTTCATATGCGATCGCGACGTCCAAATTCTCATCTGCACCTGAAAGGGTGTCGTGTGTGCAGTGTGAAGAGGAGTTAAATGGTTCATGAGAGTTTACCTCATCCTCTTCTCCTGCCATGAGACACTTTCCAGTATTTTCTTCATCTTCAAGCTCTAAGGCCATGAAGGCTGCTTCATCATCCGATGAATCCATGAAGGAATCGACTTCATCTTAGTCGTCTGAGAGTTCACCAGCAATGTATGCTTGTCTCTTCTTGATGAACTTCTCCCTTCGAGCTTTGCGTGCTGCTCGTTCAGTAATACTGAGCTCAAGACAGTCATACTGATAGTGTCCTGGCTTCTTGCATTTATAGCAGGTCGTGACTCTCTCATCTTTGTTTTCGATGTCTTTCGATTGAGCTGTGTCATCTTGTTTCCTGCATTCAGAAGTTTGTGAGTCAGGAGTGCGCTTAGGTGTATATTCGTTCTTACCCTTAGAGTCTCTGACAACTCTTGAGAGCTTTATGCGCCTCTCTTTCTCCTTCTGGTATTTCACGGCAAGCAGCGCGTATTTCTTAGCTAGATTTCCTTCTTGTATATCACTGAATGAAGGTTCAGCCTTGCTGGATGCTGGAGCTGCTATGCTGACTGATGCTTTGAAAGCATGGTCGATTTTGGTGTTAGTTTCAGCTCGCTGCTTCCTTTGAGGTAATCCAAACTCGAATTCTTCTGCTTTAAGTTTTGAAAAGACATGGTCATGAGTAACAATATCTAAATCAGAATGACGTAATAAGGTAGCAAAAGGAGTCCAGTGACCGTCTGGCAGTGCCCTCAAAATCTTGAGATTCATGTCTCGATTTGAGAATGTCTTTCCCAGCCCGTTGATAGAGTTCATCAGATCCGTGAATCTGACGTTGAGATCTTCAATGGTGTCACCAGGCATGAGCGACAATCTCTCCAGCTTTTGGAGTTCAAGCGCAAGTTTATTTGCTTTGATCTTCTGAGTCCCCCGACTCAGTAGCGCTAGAGCGTCCCAGAGTTCCTTCACGGACTTGCAGTCCTGAACTCTTCCGAGCTACGAGTCATTCAGAGTGGTCAGTATGGCATTTCTGGTGACGCGGTCGAGGTTGTGAAGCTTCTTGTCCTCCGGGGTGAAGAGACTTCTGTCTTTAGGAATCTTGTCACCAGTCACCATCCCTCCTCCTTGTTCTGCTGTCTGGGTTATGACGCTATCAATCATAGGAACGATATGTCCATCTTCCAGAACTTCCGTCATGTTGTCGTGGAGGGAGGTTAGATGTGCCTCCATTCTGACCCGCCATACGCCATAGTTCTCTACTGAGAACATGGGTACCATTCTGATCCCTGACATATCAGACATATTTAATAATGATGTGAATGAAGAATGATATGTAGTGAAAACGTTTTCAGATCCGTTCAAGTAGACCAGTTTCAGAATAACAAGAGTCTTATAGAACTCCTGCTCTGATACCAATTGTTGGTCCCGAGAGCACGTTCAGGTGTAGAGGGGGGGGTGAATACACCTGAACTCGATTTCTCAACTTAAACATGAACAGTCCTTTTCAGGATGATGTCGTACTGAACAAATTCAGCAGACCAGATAAGCTGTTCTGAATCGTGTTGGCAGAGTGACTGACTCTAATGAGATCTACTAGCTGACTGAGAGTCAGAATTCAGTATCTTCCAGATAGAGTTCAGTGGTGTGGAATAGTGTAGGCCTAAATTCAGTTGAGTGAGAAAAACATTTTTTTTCAAAACAGTTTCAGTTGATTAGTGCAGTCTGTTAAGTTTGCTGAAACTCAGTTGAATTATTTAAAGAAGGTTTTTCAGTATGAACAGTAAATCAATGCAACAGTTAAGAGCAGAACACAAGATACTGAGATTTTTAAAGTGGTTCGGACACAAAAATCCTACGTCCACTGTCCCGAAAGATCAGGAAGCTATTTATTATACTGAGGTAGTCTCAGTTGGTTTGTACGCTGGACAAACACTGGTCTTGAGATTTATACTGAGCAAGTCTCAGTTTACAAGGTTATCAAACTGAACCGTTTGAAAAACTCTCCAACTGTGAAGGAGTCCTTTACAATAAGGATTAGTTCAAAGATGAACTCCTTCGTCTAAGCTATGGATATATGCTATTGAGCTTAGGTTAGAGGGATAGGGAACAAGAAGGTGGCTTCTAGAACGACGAACAGTTGAGTAAAGCTATGGGTTCGTGTATCGTCGTTTGGATATTAGAGGCTGTATTTATCAGTTCAACTTGGTTTCCTAAGAGCTAGAATGTAGTTCTTCGCGGGAGATGAATTCTTCAAACTTCTTGCGGAGAACTTAGGCTTTTCGAATTAGCTCGTTTGAATGCTCTGTGTGTTCTCTCGTGTTCTTCCCGTGTCCCGTGAGCTTCAAATTTGATTTATCCCTCTATTTATAGAGAAGAGATTAGGATAGATCCGTTGGAGACGATGATCGTTTGTCTCACTCTTTTGGGTAGCTAACGGCTCTTTTGTAGCATGGTGGCAGTATCCTTTCCCTCCATTTCTAGAAAGTTGTTGACTTGCAGCTTTAGTAGGTGTAGGACAGGTGTCTGCTTGTCATTGGCCGAGGTTCAGAAGGTGGTTGAGACAGAACAAACTTCAAGGAGATTTGAAGCTGACTTCTCTTTTCCTCGTACTTGACTATGCTGATTGTATTTCAAAGATCTGACAGTTCAGAAGACTGTCTGGCCATTGCTGAGTCTGATCTCTGATTCAGTAGTGAACTCCTGCTGAGTCGGCTCTACTGAAGATCAACTCTGAGTGCAGTGAACTACTCCTGCTGAGTTCAGTTCAACCGACTTTCGCATATCTTTGCTCCCGCCGAGTCCAAGATATTCGAGTCTTTTACTTTTGGTGCTGTAGCGGATAAGCTACTAAATGCCTGAGCCAGAGCAGAGGGTCTGCTGAGTCTGAAACCTCAGAGACAAAAAACATATTACAACTTAAAGGTTCACCAATCAATATATGGTTTTGGGATTGTTGGTCCCGAGTGTACGGTCAGGTGTAGAGGGGGGGGTGAATACACCTGAATCCGATTTTCTCAACTTCGAACACGAACAGTCCTGTTCAGGAAAGTGTCGTACTGAAATAATTCAGCAGACCAAATAGCTGTTCGGAATCGTGTGTGATAAAGAGTCTGACTCTACTGAGATCTGCTAGCTGACTGAGTCAGAATTCAGTATCAAACAGGTAGAGTTCATCGGTGCGGAAAAGTGTAGGCCCTAATCAGTTGAGTGGAAAACCGTTTTATGCAAGTCTCAGTTTAGCAAGTAGACAGTTCAGTATGCTGAGATAGTTGTATGATTTTAAAGAAGATTTTCAGTATGAACAGTAAAATCAATGCAACAGTAATCAGAAAGCAATAACAAGACACATATTTTTAAAGTGGTTCGGATATCAATCGATCCTACGTCCACTGTCCCAAAAGTTCAGGAGGCTATTTATTATACTGAGTTAGTCTCAGTCAGCTTGTGCACAGGACAAAGCTGTGGCTTGGGGATTATACTGAGCATGTCCCAGTTTACAAAGGCATCAAACTAAAGTGTTTGACAAACTTCTCCAACTATGAAGGAGTCCTTTTACAATAAGGATTGGGTTCAAATATGAACTCCTTTGTCTAAGCTATAAGTATATCCGGTTGAGCTTAGGGTTAGATGGATAGGGAATGAGAATGTAGCTTCTAGATCGACGAACAACTGAAATAAGCTTTAGGTTCGTGTATCGTCGATTTGGATACTAGAGGCTCTTCTAACATTTTAGCTTGGTTCCCTATGAGCTGAGAAGGTAGTCTTTCGCCGGAGATAGATCGTCAAGTTCTTGCGGAAGACTTAGGGTTTTCTGGTTCTAGCTCGTTTGAATGCTTGTGTATATTTTCGTCGTTTAAGCTTATGCACATTTTCTCTTCTTGAAATGTCCCTCTATTTATAGAGCAGAGATTGAAAAAGATCCGTTAGAGACGATCTTCTTCTTTCTCTCTCTTTTGGTAGCAAACGGCTCTTTTGAAGTAGGTAACAGTGTGTTTTCCCACCTTTTTAGGTAAAGGTTTGACTGCAGCTTTAGCAGGTGAGAAGACACGTGTGTTCTTGTCATTCGTCGAGGCGGATAGAGTGGTTGAGACAGCACAGACTTCAAGGCAAACTGAAGCTGACTTCTCTCTTCCTCGTATATGACAATGCTGATTGTTTTTCAAAAGTATCGACGCTTCGTAAGACTGTCTACCGATGCCGAGTCGATCCCGTATTCGGTAGGTAGATAGCCGAGTAAAGTCTCACGAAGATCAGCTCGAGTTCGGTGAACCGCCTCGCCGAGTTCGGTTCCACTAACTCTTTCGCATATCTTGCTCCGCTCTGAGTCCAAGATTCCGAAGTTTTCTACTTCTGGTGTTAAGGCAGATAATCTACTGAGTGCCTTGATTAGAACAGAATGTCTACTGAGTCTGAAACCTCAGAGACAAAAAACGATTGCAACGGAATGGTTCACCAATCAGATAGGGTTTTGGGATCTTCAAATCTTCTCAACATTCAGAGCACTAGGCTGCTGAGCATGGTTCAGTATAGAAGATAGAATCATTTCCCATCGAGTAAGACTATGCTGCGGATAGAATCATCACCCAATAATTTCCCCCTATTTGATGATGTCAAAACCTATCATCTATGCTAACACTAAACAGAAACAGAGCTCCTTACAATATTACAGGTAGGATCAGCGGAGTTGTTCCAGCAGTTCTAGATTACTGAGAAAACAGGGCAAAACACAATTTCCCCCATTACATAGAAACTAGACTAGCAGAATCTAACAAAGTAATAAACTGACAAGAAAGTAAATAGAGTGAGTGTGTGAGTCAGTCATCACTTCAGTGATTCTGAGTGTTAAAGCATAATACAAACACGGCTGAATAGACAACAAGTGGTTGTCAGAGCCAAAATCAGATTTGTATATAAGAGTTATTCAGATCAGTACAATTACAAATCTTGCTAAGCTAGGAAGAATAGAACAAAGCCTAGGAGCCCTTAAACTGCTTGATCATGTCCATGAATCCTTGAGATTGCGTCTCTGGCAGTGGCACTCCATACATCCGGTATGTGTTCTTCCTCAGCTTCAAGTATGCAGCAAAGTCTGCTGGCTCATCTTCGTCCAGTTCTCTCTTTGATGCAGCATACTTCACTTCAGCTTCTATTACCCCAAAGTGGATTGAGTCATCATTTCTTCTAGGTGGAGGTATGATTCGGGCTCCGGAACACTGACTTCTATACCTTCAGATACGGCTTTATGCAAGTATATGTATAGATCGGAGTTCACTTATCATCATCCATTACGTGTAGGCATCGGCCTTAGTCATGTTGGGCCGAACCTCCGGGAAATAATTGCGCTTGATGAACTCTATCTTTGCCGATTCCCATCTCCCGAGTAAATTGAGCAGGTATCCAATTGTTTGTCTTTGGCCATCCGTGCGATTTCGAGATCACCGGCTTCCCGAACCTTCGTATCGATAAGGAATATCGGCTTTTGAAGGTACTTTCGGCTGGCCTCTTCCTCGGTTCTTTTTCTCGGTGCTTCAAGGTCCGCCTCCCGGATTCGTCTCCGGCGGCTGAACTTGTCTAGCCTCTTCGCCTCGTATAGGTATCTGTTCATTTGGTCGAATATGGCCTCAATTTCATCATCTTGGGCTTCAGTGGCTTTCGAGGAATGTCTTCGATTCGCAGGGTACTTGATTTTTCTTTTGACGTACCCCTCGCTTCTCGGTGCTTTCTTTGCTTTTGCTCCTTCTCCTTCTCCCTATCTTCTTCATCCTCGATAATCGTTTCCTTGGAGGTATCCTAGCGAGGCTTTCTTCCTCCTCGAGCTGGAGATTTTGTCTTTCCTTTGATGAGGCTTAGACTTTGGTTTATTAGCGGCTTCGTTTCAAGCAATCTCCCTTGCCGCCTTCTCATCATTCGCAATTTGAGCCTCCTCCTCGGCTAAAATGTATCTCTTCATTTTCTTGGCTGGAGGGGTTGGGAGAATCAGCACTTTCTTGCCTTTTTCCCGAACGAGGTGGAGGGAGAGGAGCCTCTTCCTCTTCGACTCTTCTGCTCGGCATACTCGCAACCTCCTTGATAAAATCGGTCGGAGTCCGGGTTGCATGAGTAGCTCGGGTTCCTGAGCCACTTGGGCCGGTCTCGTCTGTGCTCGCAGCCCAAGACACCCCGGGCCTTACCCTGCGTCCGAGTCCGAGTTGGAGTCCCGCTTATCTCGGTCACGGACTTGGTCTTTTCTCGGATCTCGGTGAAAGTTGTCCCCTTAAGTAATTTGGCAGTAGTTTTGGTAGGGGTCGGCTTCTCAGTACTCTTCTCTTTTCCTTCCGTACTCTTCTCTTTTCCTTCCCCCTTTTTGGCATCATCAATTACAGCCGGGGTAGGGACGAGTACCTTCTTGTCTAGGCGTGTGTAGACAGCGGACAGTTCGTCCAGTCAGTCATGGATCTTTGTCAGTGCCAAGTACAGCTCATTCCTCTCATTAGTCAGTTCCTCCGAGTATTGCTTATGGGAGAGGTCAACTGCTGCCTTGAATTCTGTCAGCTTCTCAGAAATCTTATCCTCCACGACCAGTTGAATGTTGTCAAGTCGGATCTCCGTGGCCTGGGCTTGTTCAGTGAAGGACTCAGTATGAGTGGACATTGAAGCCTGGAATGCTTCAAGAAGTTTGGCTTGTCCTTCCTGAATAATTCTGAGCTGATCATCAAACTGCTTCTGCTGCTTAGCCAAAGCTTCGGATACAATTTCAGAGACAACAGGGGCGGGTGATTTAGATACTGATGTTTTCAGCCCCTGTAGCTCATTGGTTGTGGCTAGCGCAGTCTGTTTCTACACCTTGTGGACGGCCTTCGCAAGAGCTCGATTCTAGATTCCCTGAGCGGTGAGAGCTTTTGCTACGGATCGAGATCTCTTGGAAGTTGGGCTGGGCGCTGCTTCGTAAGTCGACTCCGGCCCGAGCCGAGCGCGGGCTCGCCGAGGACGAAGCACCGGCCGTGGACTTCGCGAGTCCAAGGATACGGAGTGGAGGTTGAGCTGGGTCGTAGCATGTGTATCCTTGTCACGGGGATTTTCCTCATCGGGCTTTCCGGGGCTCGAATCATCGGGTGGATCTTGACCATCGTGGTCCGATCCCGTCGAGGGAGTCTTGAGCCGGTAGCTAGCGCACTGTCATGTATCATTGCCGGCATAGCAGCCCCTCGGGTTCTCCATGGTGCCTGAGGTCGGCGGGCTCGTAGTAGCCTATTTGCTCCCTCAACTTCAATTCTTCTTCATGAAGCTGCTGGCGGGAGTAGTGGAGTACTAGACGTTGTAGTTGGGGCCACTCCTCGAAATCGCAAGCAACATGTGGAGCCTTGCCGATTTTGCAATGAGCAACGGATCGAGTAGTCGGCAAGCTCCGGAATCCGTTGAAGAATTTCTCGGGATGCTCGGATATGATCCATGAAGCTTCCATCCCAATTGTCTCTTCTTCGGATGTTGTTTCGGACTCCGTGTCTATGGGAGACGCCCGAGTCTCGGCGGGAGGCACACTGGCCGAGTGGTGGAACCGAAAGGGGGCCGTCAAGACGCTGAATCTCCTCGCTATGTGCTTCAGAAGCATCCCCTTGTTCCACTTCTACGGGTTCCTCAGTGGAGACGGCCTTCTCCACTGATTGAGTCTTCTCAGATGATTCTGACTCGTCTATCAGCCGCTGAGGCTGAATAGGTTGCTGAGTAGCCTGAGCAGCAGGAACTTCAGGAGAAACCTCAGGTTCAGTAGGCACGTCTGGAATGACTTTCCTCAGTTTCTTAGCTGGTGCCTTTGGAGTTTTTGCTGGAGGTGTTCTCTTCTTCGAGGATGTAGCCTGCTGAGGCTTAGTCTGCTGAGTTACGGCTGAGGGACCTGACCCGATCTGCTGAAGAGCAACAGTCTTGTTGTGGAATTTGACCTTCTTCACATTAAAATAATCCTTGTCACTGTAGGTGATTGGTTCAGATCCGCAGACATCCTCTATTATTATGGACAGCTTCAGTCCATAAAGATGCTTGCCCTTTGCACTCACCGTGCAAGAGGCCTTGTCGAATTTTGCCGCCTAAGCCATGAATTCTCGGATAAAGAACTCCGTCCAATTAATCTGGGCTCTATCATATATGGCCATCATGAGTTGGATCTTGAGCCTCGATACTTGATCGAATGAGCCTGCTTGGCTGGTGCATCACAATATAAGCCAAAGCTGCATGCGAGGCAAAGCATGTTGTTTTTAGAAAAGCGACTACGAAGGTCGTGGGCTTTCCACAGAATATTGTCAAATAGTCATCTACAAGATCATCCTTGTACCCCACAGTACTGGCTCCTTCAGAAGCCAGATCAAAACTTCTCTTTAGTGCCTCCTTGAGTGATATTTGCTTCAGAATCGGAGAAGCATCCTTGAGCTCGTGAACGGCGAATCTTCCAATTATGTCCCCGCCTACTGAGTCAGAATTAAGATAGACTTCGGCCACCTGCCTCGGGAGGAAGTATGTCGGCTTCCTTGAAAGTAAACTTTCAAGCCCTGACTCTCTGAGAGCTGAGAAGATCTCGTCCATATAATCGAGATCACAGGCGTTGAACTCCATGGTTGGCTCGATCCAAACACGATCCTTGTCCAGGATTTCTTGCATGTTAACCGGGAGCGATACACCGAAATATTTTTACTTGCCATTGTACCTGTTACACTAGCATTTATCAGTATCGATTTAAATAAAACAGTTTGTATAGCGATTCTGAAAAAAGATTAATTCGTGTAGCAGTTGTAATAAGCATACCGAAAGAGAGATTCTGGAAGGATATTCAAGAGGGAATTGCAAGGAATGATCTCAGAATTTTCGGATGCAGAGGATTTTAAGTGCGGTAATGGCTGTTTCTAAAGATATGATCGAAATGTTGGGATTTTGTATACTGGAAGCACTTTTATGCTTGTATACAATGTGTTTTTGTCCTTACCACTGTTTTATTCTCCTATCTGATAAATATGTATATTTGCACATGTTATCCTTTATCTTGTATAAAAGTTAGATTTGTGTGGTGTGTCGGGTATCACAGAAGACAACACAAATTGGTTGAACTGACAAGATATAAACAGTTAACACAGCTGAGACAACTTAAGGATGAAGTTGTCGGTTTAAGCTGCAGTTTAGATAAGAAGTGGCTTGTCTTAGCCGCTTGTCTTTACTGGTACACTTAAGGTGGTGTATTGAAGGATCACAGTGAGATGTGTTCTCCTAACTGACCTTAGTGGAGAACCAAGATCTCGGTGACTTAGCTGATCTTAAGCTTGGTAAGACTTCTGCTGAGTGCATTTGGCTATCTATCACTTTGACCTACTATGGTGAACGTCAAATGAGCGGCGGGATCTACGTATCTTGGGTGTTAGTAGTTATTTGTGGCTCGAGCCGGGTTGTCCGTATCTTGCATCCGTATCCTAGTAAAATGGGTTGATAATATCCCCTGAGAAACTCGAAAGGATTAGCACACTAAACCCGGCCGGTTGATTAAGTTCAGGTGTGTTAATAAGGTCGAGTGGTACTACTCAGGAATATAAGATGTTAATTAATTTAAGCAGTCAGTGAGCTTAATTAATTAACGGATATTTCTATCTTAAATACGGAGATCGATTAAGTCTAAAATACAAGCCCTTGCTCAAATTGGGATAAAGGGGTAAGTCAGCACGGATTCTCTAGTGGAATGAATCTGTGTTAATTAATTAATTTTGCTCTGGGCTGAGCATGGATAATTAATTAATTGGAGGCCCAGCTTTATTTCTTGTATTGGATCCCTGATCTGGCCCAATTAGTTGCCTAGTAATTTATTATCTCTCAGAATTCATTATTAATGGATTAATGTATTTTTACATTATTTAATAATGTTATTTATCTAGAATTAATTGGCTAGGCCAATTAATTGATAAATATTAGTAGCCCAATAAATTAATTATATTATGGGCTGATTTTATAGAAGCCCATTGGAATATAATTAAATTAATGGGCTACAAATATATTAATAATATATAGGTTTTTGAAGCCTATATATATTAGTATTCTGTTCAGAAACTCATACAATTTAATTCTTAATTTTCGAGATTAACGTGAGGGACAGAGAGAGTTATAAATTTATTTTCTTCAGATCTCTGACCACCCAGAGGAAGAAAAAGGCCGGGATACAGATCAGAAGATCTGACACAGGAGCAACAATCGGAGCCGCGACAACACACCAGGAGGAAGGTAGCCTTACTATAAACCTATTATTCCTTCACGAAAATATATATCTAACATGAAGGTGAACGGTTTTCGATCAAAGGCAGAGTTTAAACTTTGCTTTATGAGATGGACGGTCAAGATTAAAAGATATATGAAGTAATGATCGCATATGCCGCCTAAGTCAAAGCCAGTTGTAAATATGCCTAAGTAGTAACTATGAGATGACATGCATTAAATGCGTGCAGAGTTCAGCAAACTTGTGTATGGAATGTCGTGCATTAAATATAGGCCGTTAATAATAAATGACAAACTTAGGATATTTAATAGCATGCTGAATCTTCATCATAAATGCATTACTGTTTTATCCGTTTCTACTGAGTAGAGATACGCAAACCTGTCAGCTGAACATAGTAGTCAGCTGATACCTCTTGTAGATAGTTTTTACGTCTCTACGATCGAATTTGCTCAGTATTGAGAGTGATCATTCCCCCTTACTGAATGATCCTCTCCTGGAACCTTCTTACTGACTAGGGTCAGTAGGGTCCAGCAGACCTAGTTCTACTGAAAGTTCTTTGAATCTGGATTCAGCTAGAGGTTTGGTCAGAATATCAGCCCTTTGTTTGTCAGTATGGATCTTTTCCATTCTGATATCCTTCTTTTCGACATGGTCGCGAATGAAGTGATGCCTAATGTCCACGTGTTTGCATCTCGTGTGTAGTACGGGGGTTCCGAGTGATTGCAATAGCAGCGGTATCGTCGCGAGAATATCGGCACTTCATTCCGAATGACGTCATAGTCTCTTAGGCTGCTGTCTCGGCCCAAAGGATTTGGGCGCAACAACTTCCGGCGGCCATGTATTCAGCTTCAGTAGTTGACGTGGCTACTGAGTGCTGCTTCTTTGAAAACCATGAGATCAGCTTACTACCTAGGAACTGACAGGTTCCCGAAGTTGATTTTCGGTCAATTCTACATCCTGCATAGTCAGCATCAGAGTAACCAGTTAGTTCAATATTATCATCAGCTGGATACCATAAACCCATGTCGGGTGTGCCTCGAGGTAGCGGAGAATCTTCTTTCTTCGAGTCCATGTGGCTCGCTTAGGATTCGCCCGAAATCGAGCGCTGACACCTACAAAGCATAAGTTATGTCGGGACGAGTAGCCGTTAGATATAATAAGGAACCAATTATTGCACGAAATTCAGTTTGGTCTACTGATACTCCCTCTTTATCAAGATCGATTTTCATATTCGTGTTCATCGGGATCTTGATAGGTTTGCCGGATGTACAACCGAATCTTTTGATGAGGTCTCGAGTGTATTTGCCTTGGTTAATGAACGTTCCCTTTTCAGATTGTTTGACTTGAAAGCCGAGGAAATAGTTCATTTCACCCATCATTGACATCTCTAACTTGTCCTTCATCATTTTCTCAAACTGCTGACACATGACGACGTTCTTTGATCCGAAGATAATGTCATCTACATAGATCTGCACGAGTGATAAGTCGTCTTCCAGTCGAATCTTTGACGCGTGCGATCTCTGTGCCTTTCGAAAACCTTTCTGAAGAAGAAACTCTGACAGGGTATCGTACCAAGTCCTGGGTGCTTGTTTTAACCCATATAGAGCCTTTCTGAGTCTATAAACCTGATGTCCCTGCTGAAAGTCGGGCGGTTGTTCTACATAGACTTCTTCTTTCAGTACGCCGTTCAGGAACGCAGACTTTACATCCATTTGATAGACTCTGAATCTTTGATGTGTTGCGTAGGCTAGGAATAGTCTGATTGCCTCCAATCTTGCAACTTGAGCGAATGTCTCATCGAAATCTATTCCCTCAGCTTGACAGTAGCCTTTAGCCACGAGCCTTGCTTTGTTCCTTACTATGACGTTGTTTTCATCTCGCTTGTTCTTGAAGACCCATTTTGTTCCAATAACGTGTTGATGTCGGGGTCTGTTAACAAGCTCCCAAACTTCGTTTCTCGTGAACTGATTCAGCTCCTCCTGCATAGCTATGATCCAGTCAGCATCTTTAAGTGCATCCTCAATCGTCTGAGGCTCTTCAGTAGACAAGAAGCAGGAATATAATGCGCTTTCTCCTTGACAGAATCTGGATCTTGTCTTGACTTTTGCTGAAGGATCTCCAATGATTAGATCAGGAGTGTGAGCATCTAGCCACGATCTACGATGTTTCAGCTCTTCATCTGAAATTTGATCAACACAGATAGTAGGTGAGTTAGGAATTTCAGTCGTACTATTCTGAGATTGAAGCAATTCAGTAATGAGAGTGTGATCTACTGAGTTTCCAAGTTCAGGGGCATTCAGCTCAGGAACATTAATAGATGTTTCCCCTGAGTTGTTACTCTCAGTAGTGGTCTCAGTTACCTCTAAGGTTTCCTCATCGACCTAAGTTACCTGGGATTTACTCTGTTCAGGAGAGTCAATCTGTTCAGCTACTTGCTCTGCTGGTTGAGATTTAGTAGACTTGTCTTCAGTTTCTTCGTCTGAATCATCATCCCAACATAGCTGGATCTTTTCAGGTTTGTCATTTAAGCTTAGATCCTGTAGCTGCTTACTGATGTCCTCAGATTTAGAATTAGAGTTATTGCTCCTGTCTTCAGTAGCAAACTCATTAAAAACAACATGAGGGCTTTCCTCCACGCAAAGAGTCCGATAGTTGAATACTCTGAAAGCTTTGCTGACCCGAGAGTATCCTAAGAAAACTCCCCGATCGACTTGCTATCAAAAGTCTTCGCTGATCTTTCCCATTATTGTGGATAAAGCATGAACAACCAAAGATATGGAAATAAGATAAAGAAGGCTTCCTGCAGGTTCCATAGTTCATATGGTGTTCTCTTATCTTTGCTTTGTCGGTAGAGATCGGTTCGAGTATAACATGCGGTGTCGGTTGCTTACGCCTGGAATTTAGTTGGGAGTCCCGAGTCTGCGAGTAGAGTTCTTGCTGCTTCTTTGAGTGTGCGATTATTTCGTTCAGCAACTCCGTTTTGCTGAGGGGTGCGCGCAGCAGATGTCTCATGCTCAATTCCTTCTGTTTTGCAGAACTCCTCTACCATGAATTAAGGAACTCAGTTCCTCTGTCAGAACGAATTTTGATTATCTTGGTGTTCTTCTCGACACTGAGCTTTTTCAGAAGCGTTGGTAACTCTGTTTTGACGTCAGACTTGTTGGCAATGAATATGACCCATGTGTAGCGCGAGTAGTCATCGATGACCACTAAAGCATATTTCTTGCCTCTGATCGTCACTGGAGAGACTGGACCGAACAAATCCATATGTAGCAACTGAAGGATTCCATCAGTGGAAGGAGATGGAACAGGTGGATTTTGATTCCTTGTTTGCTTTCCCTTCAGACATGCTTCACACTGAGTGTCTTTGCTGAATACTTCAATCGGCAGTCCTCTTGCTAGAGTGTTCCTTGCTAGTTTGTTGAGCGTTTTGAAGTTGAGGTAGCTGAGTCTCCTATGCCAAAGCCATCCTGTACGGTTGTTATTCTTCGCCAACAGACAAGCTTCAGGTTCTGCTGAGTTCCAGTAAGCTACATATATATTCTTTTTACGCGAACCTGATAACACTGTTTTCCCTGTGGATTTATCAATGACATCACAGAAACCAGTGTCGAAAATCACTCTATTCGAGTTATCACAGAATTGACTAACAAAGAGAAGATTATGCTGAAGTCCTTCAACATATGATACTCTAGGAACTGTGGCAGTTCCAATGTTGAGTGCTCCATATCCTCTTGTATAGCCTTTTGCATTGTCTCCAAACTCATTCTCGGGTCCTTCTTCGACTATATAATTCTTCGGTAGGTTCCTTTGGTAAGTCATATGTCTTGAGCATCCACTGTCCACATACCAAGGATCTTTGTGCACCTGCAAAACAGAATTATATTCAGGTACCCTTTATTTTGTTTTTGGGTCCTTAGATGTTAGTTTTAGTGACCCAAATCGTCTAACAACCCCGGTGGTTTCGGACGAGTTTCTTTCCACTTGAGTCAATATACTTGACCACTCGGATCGGTCAAAGCCGACTTCTTAGGGCCGTTCGGGTTCGGGGAGTCCGGATCTTCTTAGTTGGTGGACTGCCGACCTTTGCCTTTTGTGCGTTTTTCTTCTTTTTTCGACTCTTGGAACCTCTTCGACTATAGGATCATAGTAATATGACCCATATTGGGTGGATGTGTCAACCGAGGTGGTCCATACCGATCGGCCCACTTAACTCGCTAGTTCCCCCTTGACCGAACCGGGGTGTCTTGGTACGATCTTACGGGTCGGAATGCGATGCGTACGATGCGGTGCTTTCATCTTTTATTTGTTCTTTGCTGAGGGGTTCAGAACATTTGCTTTGATTGTTTCTCCTCGAACAAACCTATCAGTTAGACGCACTTCTGAGTGTACGGGGGCAGATGAGGAAGCTTCCCGATTGAAACCAAGTCCCTCCTTACGGTGCTTGGGCTTGTTGCTTGCAAGCATAGCCTCCGGCTTCTTTTCGGCGCCCATGTAACGCTCAGTCATCAGGCTCTTCCAGACATCATCACTCCTTTTCAGTATGTCGTGCTTGGTCTGAAGTCCTGAAAGTTCTTGCTTCAGTAGACTCAGTTCAGTATCTTTCTGAGTCAGGTCATTGGTCAAAACTGAAATTCGATTTTCTTGATGCTGAGACTTGGCCATCAGAGAGTTCATCTCCTCCCTGAGTCTCAACACAAGTCCTTCGGCTTCGATGGCGGCCCGACTCTCCCGAGAAAGTCTCCGATTCTCCACTTTCGGGGTATCCAATTCTCGAATAGTCTTACGAGCTGCGAGACTCATTTGAATTTGTTCATCTAATAATTCTTCATAGGCGGTCGTGATGTCCAAATTCCCATCTGCACCTGAAACAGTGTCGTGTGTGCATTGTGAAGAGGAATTAAGTGATTCATGAGAGTTTACATCATCCTCTTCTCCTGCCATTAGGCACTTTTCAGTTGTTTCTTCAGCTTCATGCTCTAAGGCCATGAAAGCTGCTTCATCGTCAAATGAGTCCATGAAGGAGTCGACTTCTTCTGAGTCGTCTGAGATTTCGCCTGCAATATAGGATTGTCTCTTCTAGGCGAATTTCTCTCTCCTTGCCTTACGTGCTGCGCGTTCAAAGCACTCGAGCTCGGGACAATCATATTGATAGTGTCCCGGCTTTTTGCGTTGTAGCAAGTGATGACTCTTTCTTCTTTGCTTTTACTATCCTTTGATGGTCTTTGAGTCATCCTTCTTTCTGCATTCAGAAGATTGTGAGTCAGGAGTGCGTTTTGGAGTATAATCTGACTTACCTTTTGTGTCTCGGTATGCTTTAGTCAGTTTTCTGTTCCTCTCCTTCTCCTTCTGATACTTCACAGCGAGCAACGCGTACTTCTGAGCGAGACTTCCTTCTTGTAGATCATTGAGTGAAGGTTCAGTCTTACTCGTTGTCTTGCTTGTCGCTGGAGATGTTGTGCTGACTGATGCTTTGAAGGCATGGTCAATTTTATTGTCAGCTTCAACTCTTTGCTTTCGTTGAGGTCTGTCGAACTCAAACTCTTCTGCCTGAAGTTCTGAAAAGATATGGTCAGGAGAGACAACATCTAAATCAGAATGTCGCAATAAGGTGGCAAAAGGTGTCCAGTGTCCATCCGGCAGTGCCCTCAGTATCTTGAGATTCATTTCTCGGTTGCTGAATGTCTTTCCCAGCCCATTGATGGAATTCATCGATTCGTAAATCGACGTTCGGATCTTCTATTTTGTCACCGGGCGTGAGAGACAGACTTTCCGGCTTTTGGAGTTCCGAGTGCCGGTTTGTTAGCTTTTATCTTCGAGTTCCACGACTCGGTAGCGCTAGAGCGTCCCGAGTTCCTTTGCGGTTTTGCATTCCCGAACCCCGCCAAGATAAGAATCACTAAGAGTGGTCGGTATAGCATTTACGGCAACTCGGTCTAAGTTGTGAAGCTTCTTCTCTTCGGGAGTGAAGAGACTTCGTCTTTAGGGATCTTCTTCCCAGTCACCATTCCTCCTCCTTCAGCTGCGGCCTGAGTCGCGACACTATCGATCATGGGAACAATAGGTCCATCTTCAAGCACTTCGATCATACTATCATGGAGGGATGTCGGATGTGCTTCCATTCGACTTCGCCATACTCCATAATTCTCTACCGAGAACATGGGTACCATTCTTATCCACGACATATCGGCCCATATAAAATTAATGATATGAATGTAGAGTGATATGCGGTGAAAACGATTTTTCGGATCCGTTCAAGTAGACCAGTTTCAAGATAACAAGAGTCTTAAAGAACTCCCGCTCTGATACCAATTGTTGGTCCCGAGTGTACGGTCAGGTGTAGAGGGGGGGTGAATACACCTGAATCCGATTTTCTCAACTTCGAACACGAACAGTCCTGTTCGGGGAAAGTGTCGATCTTGAAATAATTCGATAGACCAAATAGTTGTTACGAATCGTGTGTGGCAAAGAGTCGACTCTACTAAGATCTGCTAGCTGACTGAGTCAGAATTCAGTATCAAACAGGTAGAGTTCAGCGGTGCGGAAAAGTGTATGCCCTAATCAGTTGAGTGGAAAACCGTTTTATGCAAGCCTCAGTTTAGCAAGTAGACGAGTTCGGTATCTTTGAGATAGTTGTATGATTTTAAAGAAGATTTTCGGTATGAACGGTAAAATCAATGCAACAAGAATCGAAAGCAATAACAAGACACATATTTTTAAAGTGGTTCGGATATCAATCGATCCTACGTCCATTTGTCCCGAAAGTTCGGGAGGCTATTTATTATCTTCGAGTTAGTCTCGGTCGGCTTGTGCACGGGACAAAGCCGTGGCTTGGGGATTATATCGAGCGGGTCCCGGTTACAAAGGCATTAAACTAAAGTGTTTGACAAACTTCTCCAACTATGAAGGAGTCCTTTTACAATAAGGATTGGGTTCAAATACGAACTCCTTCATCTAAGCTATAAGTATATTCGGTTGAGCTTAGGGTTAGAGGGATAGGGAATGAGAATGTAGCTTCTAGATCGACGAACAGCTGAAATAAGCTTTAGGTTCGTGTATCGTCGATTTGGATACTAGAGGCTCTTCTAACAGTTTAGCTTGGTTCCCTATGAGCTGAGAAGGTAGTCTTTCGCCGGAGATAGATCGTCAAGTTCTTGCGGAAGACTTAGGGTTTTCTGGTTCTAGCTCGTTTGAATGCTTGAGTATATTTTCGTCGTTTAAGCTTATGCGCATTTTCTCTTCTTGAAATGTCCCTCTATTTATAGAGCAGGGATTGAAAAAGATCCGTTGGAGACGATCTTCTTCTTTCTCTCTCTTTTGGTAGCAAACGGCTCTTTTGAAGTAGGTAACAGTGTGCTTTCCCACCTTTTTAGGTAAAGGTTTGACTGCAGCTTTAGCAGGTGAGAAGACACGTGTGTTCTTGTCATTCGTCGAGGCGGATAGAGTGGTTGAGACAGCACAGACTTCAAGGCAAACTGAAGCTGACTTCTCTCTTCCTCGTATATGACAATGCTGATTGTTTTTCAAAAGTATCTGACAGTTCAGAAGACTGTCTACCGATGCTAAGTCTGATCCCGTATTCAGTAGGTAGATAGCCGAGTAAAGTCTATCGAAGATCAGCTACGAGTTCGATGAAGCCGCCTGGCGAGTTCGGTTCATCGACTCTTTCGATATCTTGCTCCTGCCGAGTCCAAAGATATTCGAGTTTTCTACTTCTGGTGTTAAGGCAGATAATCTACTGAGTGCCTTGATCAGAACAGAATGTCTACTGAGTCTGAAACCTCAGAGACAAAAAACGATTACAACGGAATGGTTCACCAATCAGATAGGGTTTTTGGATCTTCAAATCTTCTCAACATTCAGAGCACTAGGCTGCTGAGCATGGTTCAGTATAGAAGATAGAATCATTTCCCATCGAGTAAGACTATGCTGCGGATAGAATCATCACCCAACAGGGATCTTCAAATCTTCAAACTATTTCAGAGCACAAGGCTACTGAGTAAATGTCAACACAGAAGACTGAGTCATTTCCCACTATATCTAATACCGCTGAGGATAGAATCATCACCCAACAGTATAATATTATAATCAAATTTTTATGATAGATTCATTTAAATATTAATCGTATATTATTTGCATTTCAAATTTGTGTATATGATATAGAAGTTTGACTGAATTTAGGAAAAGACAAAGATTTAGTTCATTAAAAGAAAGAGAAGACAAATTAATTTAAAAGCTAAATCTTTTTTAAGGAGAGTTTATGTAAAATACAATTTTATTTTTTACCCTAAAGCTAAATCATCCGAATCAATTTAATTCATTGTAATTTACTGATAAAATAATAAACTCTTACAAAATATAATGAACATCTAGAATTCTATTATTCTGTATATGCGTGTGCAGAAAATGCGAACTACGTATGTTTGAAAATTAAAGGCATATTTAATTTTATTTGTCTAAACATGCATCTAGCTTGCCACTGCAAAAAAAAATAAGTCCCTTTGGAATGTTCGGGATATGAGTACGGGAAGGCCGGATACGAATACAGATTCGGAATGTTCGGGATATGAGTACAGGGCGGATATATGATGAATTCGGATCGAATTCGAATAATAATAATCGAATAATATGATTCATAAATAATCATATGTTGGTCCGGAGACGAGTGTCAGGTGTAGGGGGGGTGAATACACCTGAGTACAAGTTTCTTTTCTCAAACGCGAAGGACAGTTGAGCTGTAGGTTGCAACTGATGAACAGTGCCAGATAGTAACCTTCTGATCGCGGGTCAAAGTGACTCAACTACTGAGTTTCTTCTACTGACTTTTGTCAGTATTAAATTCTCAGGCGGAGAGTATGTGCGGATAAGTGTAGGGTCCGATAGACTTCGTCTCGATTTGAAAATGTGTTTTTCGCAAACCAAATAGTTTTGGCTAGTGCACTTTTAAATACGTTTTATGCAAAGTATGAGTTTGTAAGATAGTTTGAAAACAATGCAATAAAACAGTAAATGACACAAGCGATTTTTAACGTGGTTCGGTACGCAAGATCCTACGTCCACGGTCCTGCTGAACAGGAGGTCTTGTTGATTAATCTGAGTAAGCCTCAACAAGGTATCTGTGCGCTGGACAGACCCTTCTAAGTTATAGTCCTTAGCGAGTTTACAATCCAAACCGAAGTTTGAAGGGGAGGGGATTTTCTCCAACTATGAAGGAGTTCTTACAATAAGAACAATCACGAAAAGTGAACTCCTTCGAAGGTTCTAAGCTATGGATTTAACAATGGAGCTTAGATAGAGAAGAGGGATCTAAAGAAAAACTCTAGAGAGAAGAACTAAATGTATTCTAATAAGCAAGTTCTTCGCTGGATCTTCGTGAAAGCGCTAGAGTGTTTGAATGCTTGAGCGTGTAATCCCTTTTGATATCCCGTGCGTTGAGCTCGGAAAAGTTTCTCTATTTATAGTCGTGACTCAGGCATTTGTCCTTTGGAGGGGACGATGCCACGTGTCACAAGCGTCCAAGGAAAACGGCCATATGTTCGAAATAGTGTCGCAGAGTAGTTGGTCACTGTGCATGAGAGCAGTTTTAGTTGATCAGAGTAGGTAAGACTTAGACCGCTTCTCATTGTTCGAGGTTTGTGGTAGGTGAGACTTGTCAGACATCAGTATTCATCTGAGTTGACTCTCACTTATCCTCGTATGATCTTCTGCTGACTTTCGAATGATATTAAAAGTCGGGTCGTTTCCTGTCGGTTACAGTAGATCTGACACGATCACTGTCTTCTTCGTCTGAGTCGGCTGATAAAAGATCTACTACTGAGTGTAGTCAGCTGATGACTCTGAAGGTACTGAGCTCTGTCCTGTGTTCTTCTACTGGAGGGTCAGCTGATGAGAAATCTTCTACTGATGTGTAGTCAGTTGGAGACCTGAGAACACGAGCTCTTACATACTGATGACGTGGGGCTCTGGAATTTAGCTTCCTACTGAAGTTCAGACCAACAAATACCCCTTACAGGACTTAGACAAAACAGATAATGAAAATAAGAACAGTCTAGTCTATTACATCATCTAGTCCGAAAGACACTACACTAAGGGTACAAGACAGGTTTTGGGATCTTCAATTTCATAGCACTAAATCACTATGATTTCCCCCATTACCGAAAGATAAGCAAGTCATATTACAAGAACTACTAAAAATAAAATGTACCCTCTAAGTGATGATTAAATCAACCACCGACTCATAACCCAACACCATCTATTTGTGATTGTAACACATGAAAAAATCACGTATACAATATTTAATAGAAGTTTTAATGCAAACTATAGTTAAAATATTACCCATTATGAATAACATAATTTTTAGGATCAAGAAACTACGAAAAAAATCCAAAATTCAATATAAAATACCTAACAATGATCATAGATGCACTTAATATTTTTTTAATATCTTTTTTTAATCTTAATTTATTATTATATTAAAAAAATTAATTATTAAATAATCTTGGAAATATCCAAATTCATAATCCGGGAAATATACGAATTCATAATCCGAAAAATATCCGATTAAATACGGGAAATATCGGATACGGGCGAATAATGTGAAATCCGAATTCGAATATGTATCCGATTTAGGCTATCCGGATCCAACCGAATACTAGATTTGCTCCCCGAATTTGATGCCGATCGGATCCGGCTCCAGATCGGGCGGATAATATCCGATCCGTTTTCACCCCTAGTCCCTACCGGAACCACATTCTTTGTATATATAAATAAATTAATCATATACAATAAATTTAATTATTAATAAAATCTTTATCGCGCAACACCAATATCACGTTGTCTCTTATGATAGTTTCGGTGTATGAAAGCCGAGTGCGAACCAACCAGAAGTGAATTGGACATTATTTGGACTCGCACATAAATTGATTTTCATTTTTCGCGATGAAATTTTGTAATCATATTTAAATTGCACATTTAATAATTTATGCTATTTCATATCTGCATTATATTTAATCGCCTTCTTAATATTAATAGCTAGGTAGCTATTTGGAGATACTAAAATTGAAGTACTGAAATGAATCGAATAAGATTTGTAGGACTCATTTTAAGTAAATGAAAATTCAATGACCAAACATAGAAAAAACATAAAAATGAAGGACTTATTTGCAAGTACCATGGATGTAATAATCCTTCAGCTTCTAAAACCGTCATCAGCTAACCCAGTACACCCCTCTCAATTTTCTAATTCCCAAATTCACCTGTAAAACCCTTCTCCCGAAATTATTCGCGCTAAAATTGCAGCTATCAGTTTGTTAGTCCGTCACCATCACTCCCCAATTCCTCTTTCGGCACGAAACTTCTCGCCGATACAACCTAATTTCACATCCGAAATGTAAGAAAAAAGCGGCTGAGACATTTCGCCGAACACCTTGAGTGCTGTGCAGGAAATGATAGGGGCCGTTCAATTCGGACTGTTGGCGGCCTGCATAGTTCTGTTTGTGCCGATGGGTATGGCGGGATGGCATTTGAGCCGCAACAAGATGCTATTCTTCAGCTGCGCCCTCTTCATCACTCTCGCCGTCGGCGTGCATCTGACGCCGTATTTTCCTTCAATTTCCGACTTCCTCTCTGCATCGGAGGTAATCTCGGAACCGGCTATTTTGTTTCGTGATTCTTGCGTTCTTTTGCTTCATCGAGTTGCGTATAGCGATGTTAGAGAATGTGTTGAACGTGATGCCAATTTTGATGATAATAAACCTAGTTGTAAGAGGTCGTGGGGGTGGATCAAGACTAGTGAAGTTAACGAGTGTGAGTTTCAGAAGTTGAAGAGATCGGATGCGTCGGATTTGTTGAATGGATCTTGGGTGGTTATTGCTGGGGATTCACAATCCAGGTTAATGGCTGTTTCTTTGTTGGAGTTGGTTATGGGACTGGAGAGTGTGGAGAGGGTAAGAGGGGATTTTTTCAAGAGGCACAGTGATTACTCGGTAATGGTGGAGGATATCGGGATGAAGTTTGACTTCATTTGGGCTCCCTATGTTGCAAATCTGACTGAATTAACATTAAGGTATAAAGGAAATAAGAATCTTCCGGATGTGTTGATGATGGGAGCAGGCTTGTGGGATATGCTGCACGTGAACAATGCTTCGGAGTTTGGTGTTTCATTGCGGGTTTTGAGGGATAATGTGTTGGCCCTTTTGCCGGTTTCTTCAAGTTTGGATTCCGGTGGTGGGGGGTTGAGCAAGTCTAAACCCACACACTTATTGCATTTATTTTGGGTTGGAATGCCTACATTGATAAGATCAATGTTAAACACTAATGAGAAGAAGGAGAGGATGACCACCGCAATGAGCAATTCTTATGATAACGAGCTTACTGGAAGTAACCTCTTGCATCGATCTGGTGGACCCCTTCTAAACCTTGATATTCGCTTGTTAAGTGACTTGTGTGGCCCTCATTGTACATCCGATGGAATGCATTATGATGGAGTAGTCTATGAAGCTGCTCTTCAAATAATGTTGAATGCGTTGCTCATTGAATCTAATCAGAAACCCCAATGATAAAGGTTTTGTTTTCTTTTTGACAATTGGAAATACAAGGTTCATTTAGTGACTGCCGCTACTTATTTGTATTCTTGAGGTCTGGCTGAGTCTTGCATATGCAATTTTGTTAGCATTTGCAGGATATTCTCTTTTTACACTTTCACATTAATCCGGTCCTGACATCAATTCAGTTGCTGAAGTTTTATCATCACAGTGTAGGTGGAGGCAATGTTTCTTTCACTTCTTCGTGTGCTAGACTTTGTTGGTAGACAAACGCTTCACGTCTAATTTTGATGTGAAGAGGTACAAAATGTTGTAATAGTTTCATAAAAACATGCTTTCAATCCTAAAAAGGTTAGTCAATTTTTTCTCTTCGAATTTTGTCTGAATGTTCTATTGTAGCCAAGGTTTTAAAAAACCCAATTGAGGCCCGCCTCAAGGCGCGCCTCGAATCGAAACGGCGAAAAAACGCCTTGAGGCGTACGCCTCAGTCCATGCGCTTCTTCTGAGCACCTCGTTCCGACGAGGCACGCCTCAAGGCGCGCCTTTGAGGCATTTTTTCATTGAGGCGGTCCCTTTTTTATCGGGTCAAAATTCGAATTCTTATGAAATTAATATAATTGGGCTTAAACCTAATTATATTAATTAGATTTTCAGCCAGTCCAACCCAAAATATTTAGATTAGAATCAAAATTGAGTAAAAAACAACGTGAATTGTGAATTGCATTGTCGCGCCGCTCCTTCCTACCGCCATGAAATTGCATTCTCGTGCTGTGAAATCGTGAATTGCATTATCGCGCCGCTCCTCCTTGCCGCAGCTGCCGAAACCGCTGCTCCTTCCTGAAATTAATGCTGCTTCCAAATACCCGTTATTAGTGTTGCTTCAAGAAACGAAGAGGTTATATTAAATTATACATTTCTTTATGTGATTAGTTGTCTAAAGTTTTATTAGATAGCTGGGTATAATTAATTATTTAACTTAATAAAACGAAGAGGTTAGCTATGAGCTAGTAAGATTCATTGTATTCTTCTTCCAGAAAAGACATTTTGGCCACCAATTCTCATCTATTTCACTAAAAAGTTAAAATTCTAGTTGTAGAGAATATTGAATCCCATGTATTTTGAATTTGAGAGTATTTTGGACTTATATGTTATTATATATTTATTAGGGGAAAAAATTAAATTTACGCCTCAATTTTACGCCTCGTTCCGTTTCGAGACTTACGCCTCGTGAAACCATGGAAAAACGCCTCGAAACCCGTTTACGCTTTTTAAAACCTTGATTGTAGCTTATCCTTTTCCTACGCCACCATTTAATTTCCTAAAAGATTTCCTATCCCAGACTTGAAGGATCTGTGTAGCTTATCTAGAGATTTATCTTCAAGCATTTATAGATTTAATTGAGGAGAGGTGAATGCTGATTTTAAGAAATTTTGCTGTGTCTGCTTTGATTGGTTTGGATGTTTGTTTGTTGGTATATTTGTATCTCTGCACCTTCTCACACCTTGTTAAGTGTAAGCACATGACTCTTGAATGTTGAGTAGGTTTATGTGTTACGGGGTGCTTTGCTCGTCCGCTCTATTTCTATCCGTACGGGGTTATTGTGTTTGACATAGTAGCTAGATATTTGTGATGTGATGAATGCAATAGAGCTCGGTTTCATTGAGAATTTCTGGAATGGCTATTAGTGAGGAAGGGGCAGGCAGCTGGTTTCATGTAACAGTTTGGGAGAGAGGAAAAGCAAACATAAGAACTGACAGGTTCTCTCTCTATTTATATATTTCTGACATTCTCTTCAGTGTATGAATCATGTATCATAGGGATTAAGATTATTTAATCTGATATTTAGTAGGATTTTTTTCTGAAATTTCAAAATAAGATGCATAAAGTACATATAATGGGCTATGGCGTAAACTGGGTTATATATAAAGTTCAATAAACTGTATCATCTCTTTGGGTTTCACTGGAGCGTTCTTTCTGAGTTGATTATAGAATACTGAGTTCGATTGTATTTTGGTGAAATAATGTACAACGTGAATTCTTTTTAAATTGAATATAGAACGTGATATTGTGCATTTGGAAAAGAAAAGAAAAGAAAAATACTATGTATTCAAATGAAAATGCGTAAAACAACCTAACGTTAATTTTGTTAGCAAAAAACTATACAATTTAAAAAATGTTATATAAAAGTCCGCCGGTCATAACTTTAAGAGGCACCTACAACCGGGGGTGCACAGATTCGGTTTTCTAACCCAATTTTAATATTGACCCGACTTTGACTTTGTGTTGATTTTGTGTTGATTTTGAATGAGAGAAAGTGTTGTTTGCTAATGAAAATGTTTTGGCAGAGAAGAAAAAAGAGTAAAAGCGTAGCCAGCATATTAGAAAATCTCACTCTTTCTATAATGTCACTCACTAATATAAAGTTGGAATACTTGTCAATCCCCAGGAATTACTATATATGTAGACCTAGAAATCTGCAACTTTTTTTTTTCTTCGTAATTGTTTGTTCTGATTTTGGGTTCTCCTCATATTGAATGAAAAATTTTGGTGTTCTCGTTGTTCTTATTAATTATTGTGTGTTTGTTGTTGAATCACATCCAATTTGGTATTGGTTTATGCTCTTCATATATTTTGCAAATTTGGGAGGCTATAATTTTGATTTGTGATGTGCATGTATAACTCGTAATTTTCAAATGACATTTTTGTTCTCAATAAATGTCACTTTTTTCTTAATCAATTGATACTCAATAATGATACTTTTGTTCGAAAAAATTGATAGTTTTTCCTAAACAAATGACATGTTTTTTTTCAAAATAATTGATGCTCAATAAATGATAATTTTTTCTAAACAAAATGATATTTTTTTCAATACAAATGATACTTATTTCAAAACAATTGATAATTGAAACTTTTGTTCAAAATAAATGAAACCTTTCAAAAATAAATGAAACTTTTGTTCAAAACCAATGAAACCTTTCAAAAATAAATGACACTTTTATTCGAAACAAACGACATTTGATTCAGTGATGGTAGCAGGCGTTCAAAACAAAAATGACACTTTTGTTTCGAAGCATTGATACTCAACAAACCGACACTTTTTTTCAGCACAAATGACACATCTGTCATTGATGGTTGAAGACGTTCATATCAAAAATAACATTTTTATTTTGAAACAAATGATAATCAACAAATGATATTTTGTTCATAACAAATGACACTGTTGTTCGCAACAGACGACACGTTTGCCCTTAATAAAAATTGGGAAAGAAATTCAGAAAAATAAGAATTTAAAAAACCTACAAATTTTTTTGTAAAAAAGGACAAAAAATAAAAAAAAAATGAAAAATATGAATGAAAAACAAAATGCAACTAGAGGTTCAAACTAAAGACCTCTTAGTTGGTGGAATAACGAGTTTACCACTAGGTACTGAGCTATTAACTTTAAAAATTAGCACAAAATGTTCATGTTACTCCCTCTATTCCATAGATTTTGTCTCATTTTTTTTTTCTTGTTCTATAGATCTTGTCATGTTTCATAAAAAGTCAAAATCTTGTGGTAAGAATATATCCATGATTTGGGGTACCCACAATTTCAACAACTAACAACTCTTCTAAATAATCGTACTAAAAAGAAAGAAAACAAGATCAATGAGACGAAGGGAGTATATTTTAACGACTGTATCCACGGATCCACATCGCAAATCTTGGAGCGCAAATTGAATGTGTGATCCGGTGCAACTGGCGCACAATTTTTTTTGTGTAACTTTAACTGCGAGTATGCGTACATTCCAAATGCTCTCATCATCTCTTACACTCAATTAATTCCTCAATAAAGTATATTTTTATCCTTTATTTAATCAAACTAGAATTTAATGGAGAAAAAGACAATGCATAAATCTACCACGTGTTGTTAAAAATGTTAGGTGAAGAGCTATCCCATTAAATTTGAGATTTAGACCCATTTAAATTTAAAGGGAAAAGTTTTTGAAAACCACGGGATATATTTGCACACTACAATCAGAAAAATAATTATACGTCACGATGTCTTTTCAATTTTCTTTTCAATAATTATATATGCCGAATTTGTCCGGCTTTCTATTCTAATGAAAATTGTTTTCCGTTCATTGAAACATGCAATTTCAATTACTACAATACAACTTCCAATCTTAGTATAAGGATAAGAATTAGTCCTGTCAGTCTCACTACACCAACATTATCGTCCAACTATCACATCAAAATGATGGACCAGTTATATAACAATATTCTTTGTGCGTTAATCCCATGCTCTCTCTCCATCAACAAACCTCAAAAAATAACCAAATTACAAAACCTAATACTATACGTCATCCTTTTCTACGCAAATAATATTTCTTTTTTAAGAAAACTTTTTATTTTATTTTATGTCATGTTTAATACTACCTCCCTCCCATTAAGTATCCTATTTTTTTTTTTTTTAGCACGGAGATAAAAAAAATATTTTGTAGAGTATATTATTTGACTTTTGGCTAATTTATTTATGTTCACATTCTTGTCTTTTTTAGAAGGAATACATTTTTAATGGGACAATCCAATTACAAAAGGAAGATGCTTAAATGAGAGAGAGGGAGTAGAATACTACTCCCTCCGTCCTATTGATAATAATCATTTTTTCTTTTCGATTTGTCCCATTTGAAATAACCCCTTTCCAAAAAAAATAAAAATTATATTTTATTATTTCTCTCATCTACTTTATCATTCGCTCTCTCACCATTTCACTCATCTTTTTTCTCTTACTTGATCACTTACTCTACTTTCTTAATTCTCATGCCGGAAAGCCAATAGGCTATTATCAACGGGACGGAGGGAGTACAAAAGTAGCACGCCGATTGTAAAGTGCTACTAAATCAAATTCTTATCCAACTTGGATTATCACAATAATCAGACACTCACACTATGACAAAAGTATATTAATCAATTGATCTGAAATCCAAAAGAAACTGCAAAGAGGGGCAGAGTAATAGTGTTGAGAAATTCCAGATAGAAGATTAGTATCACAGAAAATCCTACTACCACAGAGATAAAGCGCAGCTCTTGACCGAAATAATCAGTTGTACCTTCATGAGCTTCAAACACCAGTTGGAGAACATGTTTGTGTCAAAAAGCATTAGCTTTGCTGAAGATTCTTCTCCCAGCCTCGGATCCACCTTACTCATGCCACAAAAGGTAACTCCAGAGATGAAGCAGGTCAATATGGGTCCGTGCAGCAAGCGTAAAGAGTACCCTTTTCTCAAGTGGTCTCCCCCCAGAGTGGAAAAGTATCATGAAGTGGCTTCAATGAGCGCCATCATCAACCTGAAGAAATATTCACAAACACTAGGGCACTTGGTGGGTCGATTTCATGTGTTATCAATTCATTGTGCAGATCATATGCTATATTACAATCTCAATAAATCAAAATCAATCAAATAAACCGAAACAAAACTCAAACACGGTGGAGAACTTGTCTTTCTTCCCTAGCCGGCTTAACTTTTAGGCATTCACCTTTCAACGCTAGACTCACTGTTTACCTCAGCATTAAGCCATGGATGCTGCAGACACTGCTCGGCAGTTGGTCGCTTTTCTGGATCAAAATCAAGTATGGGACAAATAAAACCAGCAAGTTCACGTGCATCAGCACTAGAAAACTTGTATTTATCAACAAGTAATCGATCAAGAGTCCTGTACTTCAGCCTTCTAATCCTCTTCAAGTCACCATATCTATCAAAGTATTCTTTGGATCGAGTACCACCAGAGGCAATCTTGTGTTTAAGCATTTAATAATTAGGGTCAGCAACTATTGCTTATAGCTTGATTTTATGCGGTGACATGAGAAATGCATCTTTACCTTGCGTGGGATCTTTCCGAGGAGCTCCATCATCAAAGCTAGGTGATCCTACAAAAGGAAAACTGTCACAACTCGTATGACAAATCAACTGATACCGCTTCCAGCAAACTAATGTAAAAGCACCAAAAAAAGGGGATATGTAGGGCTTCAAAGATGCCCATTAGCAACTTCTTTACTATCCTAAAATTGACAATCTTGAAACTGGAATATGCAGCACTATCCTAGTGGGTATTATTAAATCAAGAACTGGGACGGGAAAAATAGCTAAAACAATTACCAAGAGCATCGTAAAAATCTCTAACTGACCACATTTGTACACCTTAAAGTTCTGAATTTCAAACTTAAAGCATTTTACTGAAGAGTTGAGTGATGTGATCAACAAATACCCAACAGGCAAGTTCACCCTATTAAGATGAAGGGATTAATATGTTAAATGTAGTTGGTTGATAGATGTTTCATAAGCCCCAGGTGTTAAAAAATTCCATGCATTAAACATGAAAGAGAACTTTAGATTATTACCTCATCCTCACTGAAATTTTGTCCAGTCTTGGGAGCAAACATCATCTCACCGGTTGCAAGTTCAAATGCCGTACAAGCAAATGACCACATATCAGCAGCAAAAGAATAACCAGAATTAAGTATAACTTCAGGTGCTCTATATTGTCTTGTTTGAATTTCTTCAGCAATTGGCCTATCAGCCCAACATGCATTTCCAAAATCCACAACCTTACATTTTAAATCTATCTCGTCCAAGCATCTAGCAGGCTTTTGAGGCATGCTCTGCCTACCTCCCAAAGATCGCCTTTCTGATATTCTTGCAACTGCTCTTTTTGCCCTTTGCTTTAGTCTTTTCTCAATATTACTAACAACTACTCCACCATTTGAGTTTCCCTCAGGTTTTTCAAGGATGGGAGTTAATCCTGACCTGACTGGATCTTTCAAAGGGTTAATGGTGGAACATAGAAGAATGTTCTCAGGTTTTAGGTCTGTGTGTATGATTTTCAGTTCACGATGCAAATAATCTAGAGCAGTCAAAATGCATCTGCATATCTCCTTAACTCTGTGCATTTCAAGACCTTTATACCGGTTATACTTGATCAAACGGAGCAAACTATCACCAAGAAATTCCAGAACCATGCATAAATGCTGGCCATTTGGGCCTACATGCTTAAAGTGATCTATTAACCGTACAGCAGACTTGTTGTTCGACTGATCACCAGTAGCAATAGCAGAAAGTATTTCAATTTCATGAAGTGCCGCTGCAGAAAATTGTGGTGCACTTTTCTGGATCTTCAAGGCCACATAGTTCTACAAGACCAAACAATTAACAAAAAGGCAAACTAAGAAAACACCACATTGAGACATGCCACAACAATAGAAATGATCAAAAGCTCTACAGTTCTTCAAAGTGATTGGTGCAGAATGAAACGAGCCAAAGAGTTTCTGTGAGTATATAACAGAGAGAATGATCTGTATGTGAAAAGAAGACTTTCTCCTTAAAACATGTAGCTTGGAGAACAAAAACAACATTTTATGGTTCTTTAATCATGTTTTAAACTAAAATTCAGTCAGATGGAAACTAAATATTATTATTATAATATTACTCGCTTCAATTACTCCAGTCTGGCATGAGAAACAATCTTTTGATCCAAACAAAATTTAATAAACTAAATGATCACTATTTTCAGCGGTGCTATATACTCAAATCTATCTGAAATTCATAAAATCATCAGATAAGGCTCACACTGATGTTTCAGCTCTTTCATTTTTCCTTTCGCAAAAATTGGGAGTTCAACTGACTAAAAGAACTTTCGGAGATGCAAGTTAGCTACTTGAACCATTCTCAACACCAAATTTTGATCCAATCATGAACAGATCAAAGAAGCAAATCACTGATCCATCATATCATTACCCAAATCAATACAGCTACCTAAATCAAACCTCCAAGAGAGCGTAGAGGCGCAACAGTAATGACTCGAAGACCAATATCACACGCCAATGCATATAATAATATTATAGGAATTCAAAGACATTAACAAAACTAATAATAAAAAAAAAAAGCAGAACGTAAAGTGTAAGAAATACTTACCGATGATTGAGTATCATAGGCGAGCCAAACGGTGGAGAACTGTCCCCAGCCAAGTTTCTTCTGCGCGATGTAGCGACCGTCGGCGAAAGTGTCGCCGATTCTAACGGCGTGGTAGCCTCCTTTACGATACGAGTCGAATCCTTCGTCCTCGTCCTCCGATCCCGACGACGACGAGGGGCAGCTGGACATGATGATCGCAATCCGCAGATTTTGAAATCAAACTCAAGGACCAGCGATCCCTAAATTCAAATGCAATAAGTCTGAGGAGTGATCGCCGTCAAAATTTCCCTATGTAGCGCAGTATTTGGTGATGGGTTGAGATTGGGAGGAAAATTTGGAGATTGAAGAGGATTGGAAGAAATGGAGAGATATATTTATTGTAAAATGTGTTTAATCATATTTACTATATTTTGATTACGGAATTAGTGCGATGAGAGTGTCTCTCAACACACAACTCCCTCCACTTTTTCCTCTTCCTTCGTTTCTTCGTCTCTCTCGTTTTTGCCTTTTTTGGCTCTATTAAGGGGTGTTTGGGATAGGTGAAGGTTATCGATAAGTGTTGAAAGTTGTTGGAAGCTGCTGAAAGTAGCTGAAAGCTGCTGATTTTGATAATTTGTAAGTGTTTGCAAAAAGTGATGAAAGTCAAAAATTAATATTTAAAAATATTAATAACGTAGATCTTATAAAATAAAAATATTATTTATTTCTCACTTATTAAACAAATTTAGAATTTTTACACAAATAAAAATATAAAATTTATTTCCACTCGTGTAAAATATAATAAAAAAATATTAAAATAAAAATTAGAAAAAATATTAAGTATAATTAATATTATTAATTAAAATCAAGAATAAAAAAGATTATAAATTATATTAATAAAACAAATATTTACTTATTCTTTGTTAAATGACAAATAAAAATTATACATATAAATAAACAATATCGATCATTAATTAAAAAAAATAATTATAAAATTATAATATAATGTATTAATTAAAAATGTTAAAATTATAAAAGATATAAGCTATCAGCTTCAGCTGCCCAATACCAGCTTACGAAAATTCTCTATCTTGGACCCAAATAGCTTTCAGCAGCTCTATAAGCTGGATTTTCCAAACACCAAATTCATTTCCCGAGACAGCATTCAGCTATAAGTTGTTTCAGATAAGCTATCTCAAACACCCCCTTTTTAATTAATGATCGATATTGTTTATTTATATGTATAAATTTTATTTGTCATTTAACAAAGAATAAGTAAATATTTGTTTTATTAATATAATTTATAATCTTTTTTATTCTTGATTTTAATTAATAATATTAATTATACTTAATTTTTTTCTAATTTTTATTTTAATATTTTTTTATTAAAATA
This sequence comes from Lavandula angustifolia, assembly GCA_028984105.1. NCBI lineage: Eukaryota > Viridiplantae > Streptophyta > Magnoliopsida > Lamiales > Lamiaceae > Lavandula > Lavandula angustifolia. Next base: position 20,707,359 of record CM054819.1, read on the forward strand.
CTATTTTATATGAGTGGAAATAAATTTTAATTTTTATTTGTGTAAAAATTCTAAATTTGTTTAATAAGTGAGAAATAAATTACATTTTTATTTTATAAGATACCACTTTATTAATATTTTCAAATATTAATTTTTGATTTTCAACACTTTTTGCAAACACTTACAAATTATCAAAATCAGCAGCTTTCACCTACTTTCAGCCACTTTCAGCAGCTTCCAATAACTTTCAGCACTTATCGATAAGCTTCAGCTATCCCAAACACCCTAAGTACCCAAGTTTTTCACTAAGCAAATCATTATACAAGGACTCAAGGAGTACATATTTTATTGCTGTTCAAACACATAAAAAATGTTATGTTTTATTTGATTTAAAATATTTAACATAATCGTAATTCGTAGGGTTAATAAATTTCAACTATAGTATAAATTTAGTCTCAACTATGGTATATAATTTAATATTAATGAGGCACAAAAAATTTGAAAACATATAACCTCCCATATGTAAAAAAAAAAAAAAAAAAAAGAGATGAGGAATTGGAAATCGAACTCGAATGTCTCATTTTGAGAGAGTAATTATGGTAGAACCATTTTTTTGAAATCGGTCGGAAGTCACTTCATAAAATGGAATTCAACAGTTTGCTGGGTCGAACGAGACAGTTGTGTTATAACACGCCTCTACCTTTTATAAATCTATAAAAAACGTATTTTCTATAATTTTTTTTTAACATACTATAATAATTATGGGATTGAGTTCGTCTCCTCTACCACATGTTAAAAGAGAAAAAAAATATATATATATATATATACATATATATATATATATATATATCATTTAATAAAATAAAATCAACTTAATTCGATCAGACCGGACTAATCTAGTCACATGGTTCTAGATGACTCGGCTGATCCGGCAAGATCACACGTCTGTCTTTTTTTTTTTTTTTTTTTTTTTTATCATAGTATCATATCGTTGAGTGAAAACTAACACTCTTTACAAAAATTATTCCCAAAACAACACTTTTCTAAAATTATGTTCCAAACTAATTTTATTTTTGCCACATATTCACTCGTTTAACACATAAATTGCCTACATGAAAAATGATATTTATTCTTTAAGAATTAACTTTTTTTTTAGTTTTATTTATAAAACGAATAACCCATGAACTAAAAAAGATATCTTCTAAAATAAATTTTTTTGATTTGATTTTCTACTGGTATAGAATTTTTATATATATATATATATATATATATATATAGGGTAGGGTTCCCATGAGAAACAATCTCTATATGAGAATTATGAACCATTATAGATCGTAGATCTTATTTCAATCTACGGTTAAATTTACACTAAATCTAAAATATTAAATTAATTTTTAATTACACAAGGGCAAATCTGTACAAAAAAATATGGGTAAAATTGAAACATTCCATTTGTGAAAACATTAATTACAATCATATTAATTTTGAAACATTAATATGGGTAAAATTGAAATATTAATTTGTGAAACATTCCATTTGTGAAAAGTTTTCTAAAATCGGCTATCTCAACTACTCAATCATATTAATTTCGAAACCCTAATATTATTATCACTTATTTAATACGATTCATTCATGTGTATGCATAAGCTTTTACATACCATTTAATGCATAATTAGATTACATGAAAGCAGCACGATATATTATTTGATGCATAATAACTTGCCATTCCAACAACACGACATATTATTTGATGCATAATAAACTGACACTATTTGATGCATAATAACTCGGTAATAAAATATATTTTTGATGCATAATCTATCAACAAATTGATGCATGAAAATAGATGAATAATTAATTCGATAATGCATCTACGCACAATGAAATATGCCTCTACATATAATAAAATATTCATCATTTAAACAACATTATTACTCAAATTTTTATAAGAAAAAAATCAAATGAAAATTTATGATTCATGAACTACATTATCTCTACTTATTTTAATTGAATCGTAATAAATCTTTAATAAAATATTATCTTTAGATTAATTAATTAAATATAAAAAATACTATAATTACAATATTATTTATGGTAAAACTGTGATTAGTATATAATCTCTAATTAATGTAAAGCAATATCTAGGGAAATTAAAGATAATTATCGTAGAAAAAATTAGATATCCAAAAATAAAAGATAGACTAGTTACTGTATATAATGTAAATTAAAAAATTGTTCATGTGATGCATATGTATGTATTGTTCGATGCATACTTATTCATAATGTGATGCATATTCCCGTAAATCAATCTAATAGCTTGAAAAAGGTCCATCGACACAAATATTACTTTGATGCATATATATGCATTATTAATGCATAAGTATTCCTAACTTATGCATTTGAATAACAATTCCCATGAGAAGTACCAACTCCTATATAAGAACTAAGAACTAATCAGGATCAATAATCAAAAAGTAATATGCAATACTATTTAGAGAATATTAAAATGAATCAATGCATAACTTCGAATGATGCATTATTTTTTTTCTTGTGCATAAATTTATTCAATTTGATGCATATGTATAAAGTGTTTAATGCATATGTTCATTTAGTTTGATGCATAAGTTTTAAAAATATATCTTCTTCTCCGCCAACAATGAAAATAATGCATAGATAGTAATTGTTTAATGCATATGTATAAAGTGTTTGATGCATATGTTCTTTTAGTTTGATGCGTAAGTTTTAAAAATATATCTTCTTCTCCGCCAATAATGAAAATAATGCATAGATAATAATTGTTTAGTGCATATGTATAAAGTGTTTGATGCATAAATTCGAATATTTTGATGCATTCATATAAATGAATATGCACCTACTTTTTTATGCATAAATTTATCAAATTTGATGCATATGTATGAAGAGTTTGATGCATAAGTTTATTAAGGTTGATATATATGTTTAAAACAAACATTCTTATAACATCTATATTTATTAATGAAGAATTATACTTCTTAGATGCTACTAAACACAGTAATTTTGATGAATTAGTAATTACGTTTTGTTTCATTTTGTTTCATCTATTATATTTAATATATATTGTCATTTCCTAAAATTAATTGATTAATTCTCGGACTAATAGTTATATAAGGTAATAAATTAAAGTATTAATGTATTTGATGATATGAAAACATTAATGATCACATTAAAGGTATTGATAAATACATGAGATCATGGAACAAAATATGTTAATCTTCTTGAATTGAGTAATTATGATATTAATTAATGGGAAAGTTTCGAACCGTCCAATTATAGTGAATCAAAATTAATAATGTGAAATGAAACATAAGGAAACGAAAATGAAATGTTTCCATGTATATAAAACACATTAATTATGAAATGTAAAACAAATCACAACAATAACCTTCTCTTATTGTTTAATAAATAAAAAAACATTGAATGATAGCTTTAAAAATAACCATAGATCAAAGAATATAAATGGTTAAGATTGGTTCTTAGTTCTCATATGGAGTTGATTCTCATTTGATCATTCCCATATATATATATATATATATATATATATATATATATATTATTTTTACGAATTTGATTTTCTATTTTATTTTTCTACAACAATTGTATTTTTGTCACACCCCGATTCTCGGAGAAGGACATGATCATTAGGGTGAGACTGGGGTTGGAGAAAAGAAGCGAGGAAAGAAATATGTTTTGTATTATCTGGAATAAATCAAGCGAAAAGCCCAATAAATTGTGTAACAAATCTTTCAATAGTGAATCATGCTAAAACAAATATGACAACAGTACTCAATAATTTTATATTCAAAGACCCGACTCAAATTGAGTCTTTAAGCAATTAATTATCAAAACAAGTATCACAGGGCCCAAAAACAATATATCAGAGTTCTTAATAAAAGTATTTGAACTTAAGCGGAAACAATATATAATATAGATATACAACCAAAAACCCTCGCCTTAGCTTCGTCTGTCACCAGCCGCCGTTCAACCTGAAATCATTTGAAAAGTATTTAGGCTGAGCACTAGAGTACTCAGTGGATGAAACAGTTCATATACATTTTTATAAATAGTTTATCCATGCATAAACCGTATGACTTGGAAGGTTTAAAAACAAAAGTTACTCTCAATCATACTACATTCATTTCCTTGTGTACGCACTGTCACGTTCTACTGTTACTCTTACTCAATACCTCCTTACTCTTAGACTTTGGGCTACAACCCAGTGAGTCCCATAAATATCTGATCTCTGGTCTTGACCTAGAGATCCCAACCGTTAGACTTAAAGCTGAATCCCATATGTCCTCTCCAACTGGTTAGCAGACAATGACGATCAATCAATTGCACTACTAACAATGGTGTACACAATTCTCATTAGCGTGTTAGGCCAGTCAAGAATCTCGATCGATTAAATTCATAACATTAAATAAGTAGAACGAACAAAAATATCTTTCATGAATAAACAAACATTTCACAGAGGTTAATAACTCAAAATAGTTTTAGATGTAAAACTCACCTCGAAGCTACAACAATATTAATTCACTTTGCTTGAACCTGATATTACTTCACTCTTTCAATAGGCCTACAAGAGGAATCCTAAACTTAGCCATAATCCAAACTTAATTCTCTTAATACACAACACTTGAATTTCAAAATGGTTTTTAGATTCGATATGCTACTTTCACAAACAAGGAAAATAACTCCATCTTCTTTAAATCAATTCATTGTTTATCAACTCCATTAGCGAAAGGACAAAGCAACATCAAGTCAAACCATTTATTAGGTTATACCTAAAACGTTATAATGTTAATCATCTAGATGCCTTCTAAAATATTCTTATATGACCCGTTCAACTTTGATGCTCATTATTAAACATACCACTAATTAATTTTATGAAGATGGCATACCTATTATAATCTGAATATTACCATCTAGACTAATCTGACAAAATAATTTCAGTTACTAGAATAATAATACTCACGACCTTATCAAATTCCTAACCTACCACTTCGACTTATTGAAATACCTATCTACTAGTAAATAAATTATATTTTCCCTGCTCTCATAATTATGGTTCTACAGGACAAGCACCTCTCCAGGTCGTTGTGCACCATTAGCTCTTTCCGTACGATGATGACAGCGTATTGGCTGCTCATCACGTCCCATAGGCCGTCGCAGCCAATGATCAAGAACTAGTCCTCTTCGGTCATGACCAGCTCCTCTAGCTCCAGTTCGGAGCTTAGAGGGCATTGTGAGCCTTTAGCACCCTTCATGTGCCAGTCGCCCAGTGCACGTCCCACGGAGAGCTGGCCGTTGAGATAGCCGTCGTAGATAACACCACCTAATTGTTCTATTCTTATTCTTTCTGAGGTGCAGTTAGGCTTGTGGTCTTTGGACAGTGCTATTGCTCTTCCCCTTTTGCCAAGTACAGCTCTAGTATCCCCAGCATTAGCAATTATCATAGTCCTGTTATATAATTCACAAGGATAAATGGTAAGAAAAATGAGTAGGATTTCATGAATTTCAGACATTAACTTGAAATGAAGACATGAGTTTCATTACAAGAGGTAAAGAGTTCCTCAACTTAGTATCTTGGCTTTCTACAGACAACGCTATGATGAGGGATAAGGATTGTATATTTGTACACAACTATTGAAACAACTACTAAACAAATTTCTAGTTGTGGAAGATAATATTCGAGCAGTTGTGTAAGAACAAGTTTGATTTTCTGACCTTCCCAACACGAGAGCAATCAAAAAAGTGGTGCCGGATGACTGATCAAGATTCTTGGCATCGGCTAGTGCATGATCAGCTCTTATAAACGCGTTCTTCGGAGCTCTCTTTACGCCGTCTGGGAAATGAGAATCCACGGTGATGAAATTGAGGATGTTCTTCCTAGTGAAAGAAGCAGCATCACTTCCACCATGGCCATCAAAAACCTGCAAGTTAGTTAAACGCACGACGAGGTGCCAATTTCTTCTTGCTTTTCCAAGTAGGTTGAAGCATTTCTTTGAGCAGTCATAACAATTAATCTTTTCTTTCAATATTTGCTTTTCAACTCATATTGATAATATTTTCTTGTCTAGCCTTACTATACAATAAGAGATGATTTAAGCACATATATGACTAAGCAAGCAATCCTTTTTAAGTATAAGTTCAAAACAAGTTACACACCCCATAAAATGCTCCAGGAGTTGGAGAAACATTAGTTGTACCGAGATGTTGGGAAAGATTTCCGAGCAGCTTCCCGAGCGAAAGGAAGGCTGAAATCCAGAGTCGTTGCTTGATGACTTTATACCGGCTTCCGTTGTACATATATCTACACATTCAAATACTCAACCTATATCAAAACACACCCTTCTTCCAATGCTACCCAAATTGTATAATTGTAGTATAAACTTTGCCATCATAAACTTGAAATGATGTTTAACAAGGCTATAATAAATTACCATTTGTAAGAGGCACTTATAGAGCATCCACTAAAATTGTCCCTAATAATCTCAACCTTGTACCTCAAAATTGCATCTAACCTATGTTATGTTCTGGTCATAAACACATCGACCCAATCTAGAAATCTAATTTTTTCAAGATAAAAGGGTAGTGCTTCCATTCTTTAATGACAACTGAACTAGGTTTAATTAACATCAAATATATATCAAGAAAGAACCCTGAATTCGAAAACCTATTTCACTCACCAATGAAAAGCGATCGACCAAGGTGGCGTGGCTGCTGCAATGGCGCATCAACGGCGGCCGCGGAGCTTTGGATTGGACCGAATCATCGTGCTCCTCGTGAGCTTTCTTCTCAAAGATTGAATCTTTTTCGTGTTCTTTGCAATACCCATTTTCCAATTTACCCAAACACGCAGCCTTGCACTAGTTTTCTTTGACGATCGATCGAATACTATACAATAATGAATAGATGCAATGGAGAATCAAGAACCCATTTCCCCCCTTGGCATTGGAGAAACAATTGACCAAACAAAAAAATGTGAGGTGTGTTGTTAATCTTTAACGACGTGAAAAGGTTGCTTTGGGGGGAAAGATGAGGCGAAGAATGGTAGTCGGGAAGGGGAGGTGTGAGTGTGTGACGTTGAGGTTTGATGGCCGCATTTTCAGGAGGCGCGGGAGTTTATTACAATAAATCGATGCAACCGTAAATAACTAAATACGTGAGTAAATTGAGCTAAATTTCTAAGAGAGAATGTTGTTCATATTTATATATATACTAACTATGTCTTGATTAATCATGAATGAATCGCCTAATATCGGCTTGGTACGGAAAAATAATGAATCTATTCTTCCAATTTTGATGCAGTGGTCCTTCCATCTCTTATAATACGACAATTTATAATTATACATATATTTTTATAATGAAATAATCTGGTTGAAATTTCTAAACCTTATGAATGGGAATTAATTTAAATATTTTGATTGTTCGTACTCTGCCTACTTGAGTTATTAATTCAAAACCATAAAACTCGATTTGTGATTTGTCAAATGTCACGCTTTGGAATTCAACAAATGTTTCTATACGTCGAATCTATACCACGCGATTAGCTTAATGCAGTTTACCTCTTTTTAGCTCAAATATTAGGTAAAAGAAAAAAGTTCACTTCATATTTTACGCCCAGGAATTTCTTACAACACCGAGCAATGTAAAATGAAGAACAATATGCAAAGCACAAATATATTATATGAATCATATATTCTTCCAACTACAAGATAATAGAATCTTTCAGATGTTGCTAAGACAATCATCGAAGATTCAAAGTTAAGAAGCAAACTATGGATGCCTGTAGACGAGGAACACCATAGACAAGCACACAGCAACAACTCGTACAGCAAAAGGGAGAGACGAAAGAGAAGAAGAAATCAAGGATGAAAAAGTGGGATTGGGTGGTTGATGTCATCATATACTAACCCAGAAATAGCACAACAAATACCATCTTCATATGATCAGCATTAGTCTCCATGTACGAAAATATACGGTTATCCATCCATGTTATAGTCATCTTGCTGCAAATAAGAACTGTAGTTCCCCGAAACTTCCATCTTACCGATGAACTGATCTACTCCTGCATGAACAAGAAAGTATATGTGAGAAGTTAAAGATATTGTTCATCCTATGAATGTGTGCAGCCGACATGTATATAAGTTCTCTGCATACTTAAAATGCTCTGCATATTCTCGATAAAACAATGGACATTCGCTTAAACAGAAGACTTTAGAGGATTTCATGAATGTCAAATGCAGTAATATCAATTATTAGTAGCTGACATCTAAAAGAAGATCACAACTTGGACTCCATCTTCGTCTTTTACCATAATCACTCATCAGTAAAGTATTTGTGCCTTTGGCATGGTTCCTCATCCTATTCTTCTCACAGTAATTACAATTTTTTTTTGGAGTGTTACTTTGGTGCAATTCACTTTTCAAAATTATTTTTTTCACAAACTAATGCTTTATCAAAGGAGTAAAGAAGAAGATTCAAAATGCTTGGCTTAGGCAATCTACTTTTTTGTTTTCTTCGGTCAACTAATCCAACAATACTTCCTCATTGACGTACAGCGGCAAGAATCCACGCGGGATACAGCCTACTTTGTTTAGGGATGATAGAGTGATAGGTTTATACGGAATATTTTTTTCCCTTTTGCAGAATATCCAAGCTATCAGACAAGGATCTAGGATGTTAACAGTTATTTGCCTAATTGCTAAAGTTGTACAATTTGGTATGTAAGTAAACTGCCAATTGGGGAGAGACACTTACTTGGATTTGATAACATATTCCCATAGAAGGACATTTGCCCAAAACTACCACCAAACTCCAAGCTGCCTTCAGCGGGCAACATAGGTTCGGGTTTACTGGTTCTCGGATCCACGGAATGCACCGCAGAACTGGTCTGAGGGTTCTGAAAACAGAGATCCTCTGGTCTTGATGTTAAGATGTCCTGAGGCTGGAATTCCTCGGGTTTTGTTTTCTTATCATTGGGAGACTCTACCTCTGTCTCAACTTCTGATTCAGTATTATTTGCCGGTGCAGATTGTTGCTTCCTCTTCGACCTAGCACGCCTATTTTGAAACCAATTATAGACGTTTGTTTCAGAAATCTGGCCCTGTTGAGACAACTCACTGGTTATTTCTTTGATCTTCTGTTTACTTGGTGTTCCGATTCCCTGATCAAATATGCGTTCGAGAATCTGAAGCTGCATAGGCGTTGGGGTCCACCGCTGTCTGCCAGTGATTTTATGGGCACCGGATGTTAGCAGGGGATCACAATATAGATTCCCTAACCTCACTCCTGATAAAGAAAAACAATAATTTTTCATATCAGAAGCATGAACAAATAAGATTTTACCGAGAGGAGACACATCCTAATAACTCATTTGTAGGTGCACTGTTTCACAAGAAATAAAAATAAGCACAAGACCACAACTTTTTAAACGGTTATGCTTTGGGTAAGATGTAATACAAATAGTGTTGCTAATCTCTAACACTCAAATGTATGGGATCCTGTAGTCCCATTAAGATAACCTCACCGAGTTTAGAAAATGTACGGACATTTTAGTTCATCGAGAAAGAATCTGCTCTGTAAGAAGGGCTATTGAAATTGCTGATGATCTTCTCAAATACTCAATATCAAATCAAATATCCTGAAAAGCTACAACTTTGAGTGAACCATGTACCAAAAATATGAAAAAAAGAGTGGAGAAAGAGACAAAGTTATACAAGACACAAATATCAAAGGAAATCTTTTTTCCCCTTCATTTGATATTAAGAATAAAGTCGACATAAATTTAAACTCACTCAAGATGTAATTACACAACAGTAGGACAGCATAAGTACGACAAGATGATGGAACATCGGAAAGATCAAACAGAACAAAAATGGTATTTCAAAATCTTGCACGAAAATTGGAAAAATTAAAGAAAAGTCATGCAGCAGCTAACTGGACTAAACCACCCACAAATTGAAGAAAAACATCAAAACTACAAAATCCAAAAAGATCATACCTAATTATATTATAATAATACATTTTCCCCATCCAAAAAACTATAAAAAAAAAAAAAAAAACTTCAATTTTCACCGTTTCTAAAACTCATCCATAAATCACCAAATTTATAAAATTGCAAAACAGATGTATGATGAAATTACCAGCAAGATCGTTCTGGGAAGTGAGGGATTTGTGCAACTCAACGAGCTGCTCGCAAATGGTGGCGTAGACAGCAATCTGCTTGCGGAGAACTTCCATCTGCTCGTCCGTCATCACCTTCACAAACATTCCACCGCCACCCGGCCCCTCCGCCTGCTGCGGCGGTTGCTTTTCCCAGTCCATCAGTCGAGACAATTTTCACTTTCTTCCGCTAGATTCGTTGTAATAAGGAGTAGACAACAGGGAAAAGGTAACGACAAAGAAAAGCAAAAAGACAGTCAATACGGCACTCTAGTCTTTCCTTGTCTTTAGTAGTATCTTATACTAGTACTATTTTCTATTATTAGTTTATAATTTTCTATATTATTGTTTTTTATTCCATTCACAGTTTATTATATATACTTTTGTATTTAATAATTTAATTACTTACCTTATAAATTGTAATAAATCATAATGCATTCTTTTTTATATATAAAGAGTTCGAAAATTAATCTCACGCCATTTCTAGGTCCAGACTGCCATTAATTAGCCTGATATCTTCGGTATGATTTCTAGAATATCAAAGAACAAAATTTACCCAATTTCCAAATTTAAACACAAAATGCAAGTATCTTTTATTAAATAAATTCTCAATTTAAACACAAACTGCAAGTATCCCTTATCTACTTATACTTTAAAGTTCATGTCTCCTACTTGCTTCCCGCCAAATGTAGAGAATGCCCCTACTTTCTCGAATATTAACAATACAACTATGAGTCTGTTACTTTACATTTACTCGAGTGGCACTACTGTAAATTGTGCAAAATCTTAGCCCTCTCCTACCACCGACCAGAAATGAGCCCCGTGCGCTATACGCCTTCTTCTCCTTCACACCGCCACACCTCTCCTGCCTTCAATCTCAACGATGGCAGGGACGTTCCTGACTACTCGTTCTCTGCGATCTCCGCATCCTCCGAGGAGGCTTCGAAAGCGGAAGCGACTGTCCAAATGGCATTGAACGGTGGCGAGAGGGAGTAAAAACGGCATCGTCTCTGCTCCACTTCTTCTGCTTCACCGATTCACCGCCGTCCAGGCTGAGACGGTCGGTTGATTGCTTCTTCTCCTTTTTGTCGGCGCGGACGTTTGAAAACACGACTGCGTAATTCGTTTGGCTCGCTCCATCCCAGGCTCCGAATTGGGGCACCGACGACCGCCGTTTCTGCAACAAATTAACATCGTCGATTTGATCAATCGATCGTCTCAGGTATAAATTGGGGATTTAATACAACATTGACTTTGATTTGGAGTCGCGACCAACACACCGCCGCCGGAGATATGGATGAGGAACTGGTGGAATTGCAGAGGCAATTCGAGTTTGCTCAGTAAGCGAAGTCCAGTATCCGTTTGTCTGATCGTAACGTCGTCGAATTGGTCCTGAAACTCCAGGAGCTTCAGATCATCGACTTCGAGCTTCTCCACACCACCTCCGGGAAGGAATACATTACTACCGTAATTGATTTAAATAATCATTTCAATTTTGAAGTTTACCGTGTTTATTTTATCTCAATCGGCGGGGTTTTTTATTTGATAGGAACAATTGAGGAGTGAAATCTGTTCCAAGATAAACAAGAGGGGGCGAGTATCGTTGATTGACTTGGCGGATATCATAGGAGTTGATTTGTACCATGTCGAGAAGCAATCGGAGCAGGTTGTGTCGAATGATTCTTCGCTTATGTTGATTAACGGCGAGATAATTTCGAATTCGTATTGGAATACTGTTTCTGAGGAAATCAATGAAAGGGTCCAGGAATGCAGCTAAATTTCGTTGGCGGAGATTGCGGCTCAGCTGCAAGTAGGATCCGAATTGATTGTCTCAATTCTGGAGCCCCGCCTCGGAACTGTGGTATTGTTCTTCCCTAACCTCTTGGTTTCAATTTAGGAGAATTTTTCGACTTGCTTATTTGGAGTGTATTTTTGTATGCTTGTATAGATCAAAGATCGGCTTGAAGGTGGACAATTGTATACACCGGCTTATGTTGCGCGTGTGAATGCGACTGTGCGCGGTGCAGCAAGAGCGATTGTTGTTCCTATGAATTTGTCGGCGTGGTGGAGCTCGTTGCAGGTTCTTTTGCAAGAAACGGATGGATTCAGTTATGTGGCGGTCCAGAGTAGTTTTTTCCAGTCATTGTTTAATGTTTTGGTTAAAGGAGGAGAGATTCTTGGCTCGCTTCGCGCTGGAGTACACTGGACACCTTCTGTATGTTAGATGACTCCTTGTTATCCTTATTCGAGTTCTAAATGATGATTGTGGTTTTGTTTGTGGATTACGCGATTCCTGCCTGACGAAAATCATTATGTGTTTTTGTTACTTGTTTTTTAGTAAAAAGTAGTGACATGATCTCCCTATCAATAATCTATACAATGTTTTTTTAGTTAATGAACAATATGTTGTATGAATGGTTAAGTTACCTTTATATAGATCTTGCTTATGGTGTCTTCCATTGGACAGGTATTTGCTATGGCTCAGAAAGAGTGTGTGGACTTTTTGTTTTCACAGGTATATAACTTCTCCTTATGCTCTCTCTCTCTCTATATATATATACACATATATATCAACATGGATAGCCTTAGCATACAAACTCAGTATCTTTATCAAGAGAAGTAGTAGAGATCGGTTTCTATAACATTATTCTATACTTGATTCAAACATTTGCAATTGAATTCTGTAGAATCTTCATTTTTCCAGAAATTCCAAATACAACTGAATAACTGATTGTTCTTATAGAAATTGTAGAATTGATGAGGAATTAAACATCTTTGTTTTTGGTGTTGCAGAATTCCTTTGTGAGTTATGACTCACTCCAAAAACTTGGAATACCACAACCTATTCAGTTTTTGCAGGTATCTTACTATTTGAGTTTGTTTCTCCCCTTCTCGGTTTTGAGTGACTTGAACTAAATCACATATTCTCAGTTCTTATAATTATTTCCTTTGGACAATCAACGCAGTCCAGATATCCTGAAGGGAAGCCTCTTGCCACTGTCTTTGTTCACAGATCACTAATTGAAATGTTGGATGCTTCTGTGGATGATGCTGTTGAATGTGGCAGCTGGTTAGTTCAAATTTTAAGTACCCTTTCAATCACTGCTGCTTGTAGTTGACCCAGACTAATCAAATGACGACCATATTAGTCAGATGGTATTGCCATTGCTTTGATCATGATTAGAACATCTGGAAAAGGGGATTTGTTTTAAGTGCAGAGGTTAGCAGGGACCATTATCTAGCTGATGATTAGAAGATATTAGCCATTCTAATGTTCTTTTCTTTTTTACAATTTTTAGTGCAATAGCAGAGCTGTAAAAGTTAGTAATCATACACAATTGCTTCAATTAGTTATTCAACTGGGATAGCTTCATTTGTCTGTACTTTCCACTTCAAACTTAATTGTGGTTTATCCTTTTCTCTTTTTTCTTTAGTGATGCGTGTTCTTACCTCTGCATCTAGTTTGGATGCTTGATGATTTACAGCGTAAGCTTGATGAGGTACTGACAGCTATATCTTCTCCAGGTCCATGACATGGGTATGGTTCTAGTATATCCTCAAGTGTCTGGATTGATGAGGATAATGTTGTAATTTCCATCATTGTTATAGAACTTATGCTTCCTGGTTTCACCATGTTCTACCTAACTGTCTTGTTGTTATGTTCCTGACCTTTCCATATAGATACAACACTGATATTCTACTCGGTTCATGTTTGATCTTCTCTGCTGAAAATTTATAATGTTCTCAAAATGATATCTTTATTTTTGCCCATGCATTCTTAAATATTCAATTGTATGAAAAGGCACTAGATTTGTTTGAAGATGACCCTCCAACTGCTGTAAGTTCTTTCTTCAATTTTAATAGTAATCTGATACCATCACAGAAGCATAAGTAAGCTTCTTTTTTTTTTTAATTTTTTTTTGCCTTTTCGAAGATAGGTTCTCTTACACAAACACTTGTTACGGACTGCAGCCACCCCAATTACGGACACTCTCTTAATTCATTTGGTAATTCTGCTGAATATTCCCTCTTCTTAATCTTTGGAGCATGAACCGGTTGTCGTCCTGGCTTCAATATCCCGACTGTGTGCATGATAAGCACAACAAATTGAAGAATGGACTTCAACTTGAGGGATCTCAAATTCCTGATACTGTGACAATGAGCTCTGCAGATAGAGTTGCCACGGTAAATTTTCTTATAACAAACTATGCTACACTTTCCCATTCAAACAGACGTCTAATCCGTATGATTTTGCTCACAGGCTAAGGGTTTGCCTGGATCTTTATCAGTCAAAGCCATTGAGCTAATTGAAACGTTAGAGGGGAAGGTAAGTGGGTTTTCTTTTGTATTTATGCGGTTACATGCAGCTTGAATAAGTTGTCTGTCTAGCACTTTAGTTCTCTAACTGATGTGTATTATAATTTTTGTAATCATAGATGGTGGATTCATTCATAAATGCAGCAAGAGAATTGGTAGAGGAAAGGTAAAGAAGATGCAAAGCGATCATGGTTTCTTATATTCATATCAAAAACCAGTATTGTCATGGATTCAAATTAAATTAATTTGTCCTTGGTGGGTTTTTAACCGCATTGCTAAAGATCATGGAAGTATTTTGTGGACCCGGCTCTGCAAACTTGATCAAGAAACACTATTAACTATTCTTTCCTCCTTAAGATTAAAAACAAGCCAAATTGTCATGCAAGTGCATATGCAAAGCTTGTATCATTCCATTATCATTATCAAGCAATTAACTAAGTTCTTTAATTTCTGCAGTTGGCCAAGTGTAACAATTGATGCATCTCCAGGTATATCTTCCATAAACCATCTTAATCTTGAATTAAAATAATAGTTAAGTCATATTTATAACTATATTAATATTGTAATATGCCTATGTCTTAAAATGAATATGAGTAATATTATAATATATATTATTATGGAATATAATAATATGTAATGAATTTGGACATCCATTATATTAATTATTGTAAATAATAATGTATATAACATTATATACATTGGATAATTATTTAATATAAATACCTATTACTAAACACCTTCAGAACTACAAATAGGAGACATGATTCTTCGATCTCGAAAGTGAAAAGATCAGGGGTCCCTCTTCCTTAGGAATTTAGTTTTATTAATTAAATTTTTAGCATATTTAATACACAAAATATATTAATATAATATATTATATCAAATAATTTTTCCCTTTTATGGATAATATATCCTCATGATATATAAATAATTTCCGCTTGTTTTTCTATTCTATTCTTATGAGCCTCACTTAAATTGAGGTTTTCCATAGACTGTTTTTCCCAAATTCTTTATTACTTGTTAGGAAATTATATTCAATATTATTATATTTACTATATTGTAAATCGTTTCTACAGAATAATTCTATAATTGTATAATGAGATGTTTACCATTTCAAATTCTTCATATTTTTTCCACTTTTATTTATGGCTTCAACTTCTTCTTGATTTGATATTTTATTCATTGAATTTATATTTTCATTATTTTGTACATATTCGCAAGTGAAAATACCGAATTAAATTCTAAAAGAACAAATTAACATAGTACTATTTGATTATTCTGTATATTTCTAAATAATAGCGGAGTATATCAATCAAATACATTGGGCATCAATCTACACAAAGGGCATGTTCAAAAAACCGTGCGAAGCCGGTTACAAAATGCGCTAGTTACATTTTATTATTAACCTATACTTAAAAGTTTCAAGATCTCCTACTTGCTTCCCGTGAAATTCCGAGAATGTCCCTATTTTCTCAAATATTAACCGCACAACTCCAATAGCAGTATCGTAAATTTTTAAAAAACCCTGCCCCCTTCTATGACCGCCCACCCACTCTCTCCTCTTCCACTAAACTGCAAAACCTTGCAATTACATCCTCTCCGCCGCTTGCTTCTACAATTCTCCCTCAGCCGCTTTTGTTGACTCCAGTTCCTCCGCCGACTCCCATTCGTATCAACATACAAGAAAATCTTACAATCATCCGACACTAGGAGGAAACCCTAATTATCTTGCCCCAAATCATTGATCTCATTGATCCGTGTGTTGGAAGTTGTCGTTTTCGTGTTTTTGCTTAGATTGCTTGAGTTTTGGACTCCGCGTTTGAGATGGATGAAGAGTACGATGTGATAGTGCTGGGAACTGGTCTGAAGGAATGCATCCTCAGTGGTCTTCTCTCCGTCGATGGCCTTAAGGTTTCAATTTTTGTTTTTTAACCTTTTATATTATCAATCTCTTGATTGAGAATTCGGATTTTTTTCGCTGCTGATTTACTTAATTGCTTTTTTAACTGTTTTGATAAAATGTGATATCATTTTCCCGATTCGTTACGCAGGAATGGATCATGTTGTTGTTCAGATTATTTTAGTAAATTTGCTATTGATTTTTGTGCTTGATCTAGTGTAGTTATGTGTTGCCGATTCTGATGAGCAATCAATTTACGATTTTTGAATATGAACCGGAGATTCCATTAACTTTTAATTAACTTAGCGTATGAACAATTTTTTGGGAGCAATGTTACATAGATATCTTTGATTTTGGATTGCAATTTTTAGGAACAATGTTTAAGTTTCCGAAGAGGTTTTGCTCAATCTTTTTTCGAGGTTGATGTGTCGTGGTCTCTGCGAATAGGTATTGCATATGGATCGCAATGACTATTACGGTGGGGAGTCAACTTCACTTAATCTTATTCAGGTACTCCTTTATAGGATCTTTGACATATAAATATATGCAAATCCGACATTCCTTATCGAGGTATTACATATTTATCTTGATGATCAGCTTAAGAAGAGGTTCAGAGGAAGTGATAAGCCTCCAGCTCAATTGGGTGCTAGCAGAGATTATAACGTTGATATGATCCCTAAGGTTTATTTTATGAAGACAATGTTTTATGTTCTTTGAAAGCATCTTTTACTGCTGCAGCGCTGCTTGTTGACTAATACGACTACTTTGGTTTATTGCAGTATATTATGGCAAATGGTGCTCTTGTCCGTGTCCTAATTCATACTGATGTAACTAAATATTTGAGCTTCAAAGCTGTTGATGGTAGCTTTGTGTACAACAAAGAGAAGGTACTATACGTCTTTTTTTTTTCCTTCTCTCTTACTCTTTTTTTTTTAGATTTGCTAATTTCTTTCATTTGTGTTTGTCTGTGTATGTGGGTTTTGGTTCTCATTAGTTACTGATTGAATTATGTAGTAATTTAATGCAATAGATTCACAAGTTGCCGGCAACTGACATGGAGGCCCTGAAATCTCCTCTTATGGGTATCTTTGAAAAGAGGCGTGCCCGCAAATTCTTCATTTATGTCCAAGATTACAACGAAAGCAATCCAAAAACGCATGAAGGAATGGATTTGACCAGAGTTACAACTAGAGAGCTTATTGCGTATGCCTTTTGGAACCTTTGCTCTATAATTCGATTTTTTTTTTACTTCAGAACTATTTGTTCTTAAATGTAAGTAGGACCTTGTTATATTTGTCCTATTCACTATTTGTTCTTAACCCTTTTCTACAACGCCCGCCATCACCGACCTCTCGGCTCTCTCAATCTGGCATCCTCTATAATAACGCGCACAATTCCACATTTCCTCTCAACACAAAATCATTCACCGTGCCCACCAATTCTCAGTTTATATATCTAATTTAATTGAGAAGTAGAAGAAGAAAAAATGAGTGGAGCAGCAACAGGTGGGTGGGTTGTTGCGGCGAGCATCAGAGCGGTGGAGGCCGCTTCTTGCCCTCTGATCATCGCGACATAATTTCGCGTGCTGTCGACGATTCGCTTCTCGCAAAATTTGATTCGAAGAAGGATCTATATCTATACTTGTGTGATAATCCAATTCTCAATGTTAATTTTGACATCGATGACGGACGGAAGGTATGTTGATTTGGATGAAATTTTGTTACCGATCGCAATATATTGGAGTTGGTGCGATGATTTCTATGTTAATTTGCTGGATTCTGCTATGTGAATTCCAATCGTTTTTCGTTTTTCAATTTTGTTATGTAATTGAATCGGATTTAGCCTCATATTAATTTTTTTGTTTGGGCGAAGATAGAGATTTAGTATGGCGATGTTCTAACTGTGCCATTGAAAACCTCTTCATGCTTATTTAATTTTACTTGTATGAAGAACATAATTTGGGGAAAACATAGGATATAATAGGCCTTTCCCACGAAATCACATTTGTGGTTCTTACTACTTTTGAGATTATCTTGTTTGATTTGCTAGGATTTCTTTGCATATTCCTTCTGAATTGTTTATCTTGGTGCCTAAATGTAACTGGGCAAAAAAACCTTGCTACTTCTTTTTTAGAAGTATAAGTAACTGGTCTGCATTGACAACCAATGCTTAATGCTTTGCTTTGAGTTTTTCAGATAAGGCTTTTTGTTTAGTAGTCTAATGTTATTCTTGAAGTAGAGAATTTTGTTTCGGTTCTTATAGCATCTGATGTGTTTTTCTGTATCACCGGCAGAGCTTTTCATTGGAGAAGAATTTTGATTGCAATTGTTAGAATTTATCAGTCCTCGCTATCTTGTTTTTGTCAAAAAATGGTTCTTTATGATTCTGAGTTTGGGGTCTAACGTACATCTTTACTAGTTATGATTTATCCAAGCAATGTTCTTCTTTATTGAACAGGGGTTCCTCCTGTTCCAAGAGTATGCTCGGTGAAGCTGATAATTGTTGGTCCCGTGAGTGAGTTCAGGTGTAGAGGGGGGGGGGGGTGAATACACCTGAATCCAAATTTCTCAACTTTCGAACACGAATGTCTTATTCGGGAAGGTGCCGCATCGAAATAGTTCATGAGCACTGCATAACCGTTACGAATCGTGTTAAAGGCTAAAAGAGTATCGACTCAGCTGAGATCTCGCTAACCGACTAGGTCGAGTCGGTATCGATCGGTGAGAGTTCGGTGTGCGGAATTGTGTAGGCCCAAATCGGTTTTAATGAGGAAAACGTTTTATGCAAGTCTCGGTTCGGTAGATAAGAAGTTCGGAATGCTGAGACAGTTAAATCGATTTTAAATATGATGTTCGGTATGCACAGTAAAACCAATGAAACAGATAAGTAAACGACACGAGATATTTTTAAAGTGGTTCGGATATCAACAATCCTATGTCCATTGTCCCGATAGATCGGGAGGCTATTTATTATACCGAGTTAGTCTCGGTCAGCCTATCTGTTGGACAAAGCCGTGGCTTAGGGATTATACTCGAGCAAGTCCCGGTTACAATTCTATCAAACTTTAAGTGTTTGACAAACTTCTCCAACAATGAAGGAGTCCTTATACTGATAAGGATTGGGTTCAAATGTGAACTCCTTCGTCTAAGCTATGGATATAACAAGTGAGCTTAGGGTTAGAGGGATAAGGAACGAGAATGTAGCTATCTAGAGCGACGAACAACCGAGGGTTTAGCTATAGGTTCGTGTCGGTCGCTTGGATACTAGAAGCTTATGTCGGTTCGGCTTGGTTCCTTTTGATTGGATGTAGTCTTTCACGGAGATAACTCGGTTGATTCTTGCGGAAGACTTTGTTCTTTGGAATTCGCTCTTTTTCGCGCTCTCTTGTGTTCTAGGCGTCGCGCTTGTGTTAGTGTGTTTCAAATCTTGAATGATCCCTCTATTTATAGAGTAGAGAGAAGAATAGATCCGTTGGAGACGATCTTCTTCTTTTTCCCTCTTTTGTGGTAGCAAACGACTCTTTTGTGTAGTAGGTACAGTGTCCTTTCCCTCCTTTTACAGAAATATGTTGACTGTAGCTTTAGTAGGTGAGACGACACGTGTATGCTTGTCATTTGTCGAGGTGGATGTGGTGGTTGAGACAGAACAAACTTCGAGGCAACTGAAGTTGACTTCTCTCTTCCTCGTACTTGACAACACTGATAGCTTATCAAAAGATTCGGACAGTTCGAAGACGCGTCGACCGATCTTTGAGTCGATTTTGTATTCGGTAGATAGACAATGAGAAGGGTCTATCGAAAATCGGCTACGAGTCCAGTGAACTACTCCTGCCGAGTTCGGTTCAACCGACTCTCTCGGTGTCTTGCTCCCGCCGAGTCCGAGTATTCACCGAGTCTTCTACACCGGTGCCGAGGGCGATGAGCTCCGAGCGCCTTGACCGAGCAGAGAGTGTCTACCGAGTCCGAAACCTCGGAGACAAATACGAATACAAAGGAATGGTTCACCAAGCGAGATAGGGTTTTGGGATCTTCAAATCTTCTCAACGATCGAGCACGAGGCTAGCGAGCGTGATTCAAGTATAGAAGATAGAATCATTTCCCACAAGTATGATCATGCTGAGGATTGAATCATCACCCAACAATTTCTCCCTATTTGATGATGCCAAAACCTATCATCTATGCTAACACTAAACAGATAGAAACAAAAACTCCTTACAAATATTACAAGTAGGATCGGTGGAGATGTTCCATCGGTTCTAGACTATAAAGCAAACAGGGTAAAACGAACAATTTCCCTTATTGCAAACAAAACAAGGCTAGCGGAATCTATCAAAGCAATCAGCTGACACGTAAAAAAGAGAGTGTGAGCCAGCAATCACTTCAGTGATTCTGAGTGTTAAAGCATAAAACAAACACGGCTGTATAGACAACAAGTAGTTGTTAGAGCCAAAAGCAGATTGTATAAATATAAGAGAAATTCAAGATGCATACAATCTTGCTATGCTAAGAGAATGAGCTAAAGATCTAAGGAGGAGGGCCACCTGAACTTCTTGATTACGTCCATGAACTTTTGAGTCCGATCTTCGGGGAGCGGCACTCCATACATCCCGTATGTGATCTTCCTTAGCTTCGAGAATTCGCAAAATCGGCAGGCTCATCTTCGACAAGTTCTTTCTTCTTCTCCGCATGCTTCACTTCAGCTTCAATCGTACCAAAGTGTACCGAGTCATCCTGTCTTCTCGGTGGAGGTATGATTTCGGGTCCCGAACACCGACTTCTATACCTTCGGATATGGCTTTGTCGAGGTATGGGTAGAGTTCGGGTTCGGTAGCGAACATCCATTCCATGTAAGCTTCAATCCTTGTCTGTTGGACCGGAACCTCCGAGAAATAGTTCCTCTTGATGAACTCAATTTTCGCATTTTCCCATCTTTGATTGAGTGAGCTGGTATCCATTCATCTCGTTCTTGGCCATCTTTGAAATTTCAAGTCACTGGCTTCCCGAATTTCTGTATCCGTATGGAATATCGGCTTTAGAAGGCACTCTCGGCTGGCCTCCTCTTCGATCCTTTTCATCGAGCTTCAAGGTCCGCCTTCCAAATTCTGTCTCCGGCGGCTGAATCTGTCTTGCCTCCTCGCCTCTCGTAAGATATCCGTTCATCGGATCAAATATGGCTTCGATTTCATCTCCTTGTGTATCGGTGGCTTGCTTGAGGGGCTTCTTCTAATTCGCAGCGGGTACTAGATCTAGATTTGGGCGTACCACTCGCCTTTCGGTACTCTTCGCTGCTTTGCTCCTTTTCCTTTTCTCTGTCCTCTTCATACGTTATGATGAGCTTTCTCGGAGGCGATCTAGCGTTTTCTTTCCTCCTCTCGGATGGGGCTTTAGTCTTTCCTTTAGCAGAGCTTAGACTTTGGCTTGTTAGCCGCTTCGGCCTCTGCAATTTCTCCGCCGACCTCTCATCCGCAGCCTATTTGGGCTTCCTCCTCGGCAGATATGTACCTTAATCGCTTTCTTTGGAGGGGTTGGAATTTTAAGCTTTTGTTTGCCCTTGCCTTCTTGACCGGTGGTGGAAGAGGAGCCTCTTCTTCTTCGAGTCCTCCACCGCTGTTCGGCGTACTCAAGCAACCTCCTTGATAATGTCTTTGGGAGTCGGGTTGCTCGAGTAGTCTCCCTGGGGTCCTGAGCCACTTGGGCCGGTTTCGGTGTGCTCGGAGCCGAAACACCACGGGCCTTACCCGAGTCTCGAGTCGAGTTTTCGAGACCGAGTTTTGCTAATGTCGCAATAGATTTCTTCTTCTCGGTCCCCTTCTTTCCTTCGGCAGTTGTCCCCTTCGGTAGTCTAGAAGGTTTAGTGGGAGTCGACTTCTCGGTACTCTTTTTCTTTCCTTCACTTCCTTCACTTTCTTTCTCGGTACCCTTCTTCTTTCCTTCCCCCTTTTTGGCATCATCAAGTACAGTAGGGGTTGGGATGAGTACCTTTTTCTCTAGCTTCGATAAACAGTGGACAAGTCGTCCGATCCGTTATGCACTTTCTCCAATGCTAGATGCGGCTCGTTCCTCTCGAGATATGAGTGCGTCCTTGTATCTTTGTATGAGAGAGAACGGCTTCGACTTTAGTTCAGCTAGTTTCTCACCGATCTTGTCCTCCACGACCAGTTGAATGAGGTCTAGTCTGTTCTCCGTGGCCTGGGCTTGCTCGGTGAATGACTCAGTATGAGCGGACAAGGCGTTCGAAATTGTTCAAGGAGCTTGGCCTTGTCCCTCCCTGAATTGTCCTTAGCCGAGTCCGAAACCGCTTTGTTCTTCTTTGGGCCAATGCTTCGGATATGAGAGCGGAGACATCGGGGGCAACGATGTAGAGATCTTTGGATTTTAGCCCCTGAAGCTCAGAGTTGGTGGCCAATGCAGACTTCTTCCACACCTTGTGGACTGCCTTCGCCAATTCCCGATTTTTAACTCCTTGTGCAGTTAGAGCTTTGGCAACTGAACGGGATTTCTTGGCGAGATGGGCCGGGCGCGCCTCGTATGTCGACTTGAGCGGGAGGCGAGCGAGGCTCGCCGAGGACGAGACACCGGCCGAAGGCTTCTCGGTGCCCAAGGATACCGAGTGGTGCCGCTTCTTCGGTATGGGTATCCTTGTCCTGTGGATGTCCCTCATCGGGCTTTCCGGGGCTCGAATCGACTGGATGGCTCGACCGCCGTCGTGGTCGGACCCATCGAGGGCGGCGAGCCGCTGCTTGGCATCGATCGGCAATGATTGCAAGCATGGGCCGCCCTTAGATTCTCCATCGTATTGAGGTTCTCGGGCTCCGAATAGCCTATCTCCTCACGCAATCTCAGTTCTTCCAAGTGTAGGCTGGCGACGGGAGTAGTGTAGAACAAGGCGTTGAAGCCGAGGCCACTCCCGAAAGCGTAGGATCATATGGAGCCTTGCCGACTTGGCTAGGACGAGCAAATCCGAATGGTCGGCAAGCTCCGGAATGAACCTGGATGATCTCTCGGGAAGCTCTAGAGACAATAACTCGCCGCTTCCATCCCGAGAGTCTCTTTGCAGACGCATAATCGACTCGATATCAACGAAGTCAGTCTCGTGGTCGGCCGGTGGTAGGCTGGCGAGCGGAGGCACGAGAGAGAGGGCTATCCCGGACGTTGGACTTCTTCGCTTTGGGCTTCGGTAGCCTCTCCCCTGTTCCTCTTGAACTTGTTCCTCGGTGGAGACGGCTTTCTCCACCGACTTGGTCTTCTCGGATGAGGAAGACTCATCTACCAACCGTAGTGGCTGAATAGGAGTTGGTTCGGTAGCCACTTCAGTAGTAGTCTCCGGTTCGGCAGGTGTATCCGGTTTGGCCTTCCTCGGCCTCTTGGGTGGTGCCTTAGGTGATTTTCTTTGGAGGTGTCCTTTTCTTAGGAGTCGCCCGTTGAGGCTTAGATGGGCTGAAGCTTCGCGGCCGGTCCCGAACCAATCTGTTGCGGGGCCGCGGACTTGTTGTGAAAGCGGATTTTCTTCACATTAAAATATTCCTTGCTTTGTCATATGTGATCCGCTCGGCCTCGAGAAATCCTCGATCATGACCGACAATTTAAGTCCGTAGAGAAGCTTTCCTTTTGCGGTCAGTGTTCACGTAACTTTGTCGAACTTGGCTGCCTGAGCCATAAATTCGCGAACAAAGAAGTCGGTCCAATTGACTTTCACGCAGTCATAAATCGCCATCATCATATGGATCTTGGGTCGGGAGACCTGATCGAAAGAGCCAGCCTGGCTCGTCAACGCTGAGTGACGATGTACGCCAGTGCTCTGAACTGCGGTAGCATGGTATTCTTCGGAAATGCTGCTCTGAAGGTTGTGGGCTTGCCACGTAAAAACGGAGAGGTATGTGTCGGCGGCGTCGTCATTGTACCCCCAGTGCCGACACCTTCGGACGGGAGGTTGAAGCTCTTCTTCGGCGCTTGTTTAATAGACATCCGCCCTCAGCATCTTCGATGTGTCGTCAATGGTGTTAACAGCGAACCTCGCCAGAATGTCTCCTCCAACTGAGTCGGAGTTCAGATATAGTTCCGCCACTTGTCGAGGAAGGAAGAAGGTCGGCTTCCTCGATAGAAACTCCTCAAGTCCGGATTTCCTCAGATATGTGAAGATAACGTCCATGTACTCGAGCTCGCACGCGTCGAACTCCATGACTGGTTTGCACCAGATACGGCCCTTGGTGAGGATTTCCTCTATCTTGTCGGGAGAACTGACAGATAGACCAGCCATAGTACCTGTTACAAGAAATGAATCAGTACCGTTTCTTGGATATAGCAGTGCTTTACAATGCGATACTGAAAAATATAATAAATACATTAACAGATATAAGCATGCCAATAGATAAAATTCGAGATAAGATTGAGAATGAAGTTGCAAGTAAGGATTGCGTATGCAGATCTCGAATTTTTCGGAATTTGAAAGTTATGAAGTATGCTAATGGCGGTTTCAAAGATATGATCGAATATATATATCAAATGTGAAGATGAACGGTTTTCGATCGAAGGCTGAATTTAAACTTGCTTTATGATATGGACGGTTAAGATTAGAAGTTATAAAATAGGCAATGATCACAAAAGTCGCCTAAGTCAAAGCCAGTTGTAAAATAGCCTAAGTAGTAACTGTGAAAAGACATGCATTAAATGCGTGCAGAGTTCAGCAAGCTTATGTATGGAATGTCGTGCATTAAATGTGAGCCGTTAATAATAAAGACAAACCAAAAGATATTAATGTCATGCTGAATCTTTGTCATAAATGCAAAGTACTGTTGTGTTAAATTACTACTGAGTAGAGATACGCAAACCTGTCAGCTGAACATAGTAGTCAGCTGATACCTCGTGTAGATGGTTTCTGTCTCTACGTACTGAATGTATCAGTACTGAGAGTGAACATTCCCCCTTACTGAAATGTCTCTCTCCTGAAACCTCTTACTGACTGGGGTCAGTAGGGTCCAACAGAACCTAGCTCTATCGAAAGTTCTCTCGAATCTAGATTCGGCCTAGAGGCTTGGTCGAGTATATCAGCCCGTTGCTTGTCGGTATGGATCTTCTCCATCCCGATATCCTTTTTCTCGACATGGTCACGAATGAAGTGATGTCGATGTCCACGTGCTTGCATCTCGTGTGAAGTACGGGGTTCCGAGTGATTGCAATAGCACTGCATCTGCCGCGAGAAAATCGGCACTTCATTCCGAATGACGTCATAGTCTCTCATTCTTGTCTCGGCCCAAAGGATGCGGGCGCAACAACTTCCAAGCAGCCATGTATTCGGCTTCGGTAGTCGACGTGGCCACCGAGTGCTTGTTTCTTTGAAAACCATGAGATCGGCTTGCCGCCAAGGAACCGACATGTTCCCGAAGTTGATTTTCGGTCTATTCTACATCCTGCATAGTCGGCATCGGAATAACCAGTTAGTTCAATATTATCATCATTGGATACCACAAACCCATGTCGGTGTTCCTCGTAGATAGCGGAGAATCTTCTTTGCTTGAGTCCATATGACTCGCTTGGGATTCGCCCGAAATCGAGCACGTACACCTACAAGCATAAGTTATGTCGGGACGAGTAGCCGTTAGATATAATAAAGAACTAATTATAGCACGGTATTCGGTTTGGTCTACCGATACTCCCTCTTTATCAAGATCTATCTTCATATTCGTGTTCATCGGGATCTTGATTGATTTGCCGGATGTGCGGCCGAATCTTTTGATGAGGTCTCGAGTGTATTTGCCTTGGTTGATGAACGTTCCCTTTTCGGATTGCTTGACTTGAAAACCAAGGAAGTAGTTCATTTCACCCATCATCGACATCTCGAACTTATCCTTCATCATCTTTTCAAATTGCCGACACATGATGACATTCTTTGATCCGAATATAATGTCATCCACGTAGATCCGCACAAGTAATAAGTCTTCTTCCGGTCGAATGCCGAATAGAGTGCGGTCTCGTGCCTTTTCGAAAACCTTTACGAAGAAGAAACTCGGACAGTGGTATCGTACCAAGCCACGGGTGCTTGTTTTAACCCGTATAGAGCCTTTACGAGTCTATATACTTGATGTCCCTGTTCGAAAGCCGGACGGTTGTTCCACATAGACTTCTTCTTTCAAGCACGCCATTCGAGAACGCAGACTTCACATCCATTTGATAAACTACGAATCGTTGATGTGTTGCGTAGGCGGAGAATAGTCCGATTGCCTCCAATCTTGCAACTGGAGCGAACGTCTCATCGAAATCTATCCCTTCGGCTTGACAGTAGCCTTTAGCCACGAGTCTTGCTTTGTTCCTTACTATAACGTTGTTTTCATCTCGCTTGTTTTTGAAGACCCATTTAGTTCCAATAACATGTTGATGCCGGGTCTCGTCTACAAGCTCCCATACTTCGTTTCTCGTGAACCGATTCAGCTCCTCCCGCATAGCAATGATCCGGTCAAGCATCTTTCGGTGCATCCTCAATGGTCCGAGGTTCTTCGATAGACAAGAAGCGGGAAAATAATGCGCTTTCTCCTTGACGGAATCCGGATCTTGTCTTGACATTTATCGAAGGATCTCCAATGATTAAATCGGCGGTGTGAGCATCGAGCCACGATCTACGATGTTTCAACTCTTCATCTGAAACTTGTTCAACACAGATAGTAGGTGAGTTAGGCATTTCAGTTGTACTATTCTGAGATTGAAGTAATTCAGTAACAAGAGTATGGTCTACTCGAGTCACCGGGTTCGGGGGCATTCGGCTCGGGAACATTACTAGACGTTCCCCCCCGAGGTGTTGCTCTCGGTAGTGTTGGTCTCGGTTACCTCAACGGTTTCTTCATCGACCTGAGTTACCCGGGATTGATTACGTTCGGGAGAATCAATGCGTTCGCCTACTTGCTCGGCGGGTTGAGATTCGATAGATTTGTCTTCGGTTTCTTCGTCCGAATCATCATCCCAACATAGGCTGGATCTTTTCAGATTAGCTGCTTACTGATGTCCTCAGATTCAGAATTTGAGTTATTGCTCCTGTCTTCGATAGCAAACTCGTTAAAAACAACATGAGGGCTTTCCTCCACGCAAAGAGTCCGATAGTTGAATACTCCGAAAGCTTTCTCGACCCGAGAGTATCCTAAGAATACTCCACGATTTGACTTGCTATCAAAAGTCTTCGCTGATCTTTCCCATTATTGTGAATAAAGCATGAACAACCAAAAATATGGAAATAAGATAGAGAAGGCTTCCTGCCGTTCCATAGTTCATATGGTGTTCTCTTATCTTTGCTTTGTCGGTAGAGATCTATTCTCGAGTATAACATGCAATATCCGTCGCTTACGCCCGGAATTTGGTTGGGAGTCCTGAGTCTGCGAGTAGAGTCCTAGCCGCCTCTTTTAGAGTTCTGTTCTTTCGTTCAAAGCAACTCCATTCCGCCGAGGTGTACGTGCGGTGAAGTCTCATGCTCTATTCCTTACGCTGCGAGAACTCCTTTACCATGGAATTAAGGAACTCGGTTCCTGCGTCCGAACGTATTTTTTCGATCTTGGTGTTCTTCTCGACACCGAGCTTTTTCGAAGCGTTGGTAACTCTGTTTTGACGTCGGACTTGTTGGCAATGAATATGACCCATGTGTAGCGTGAGTAGTCATCTATGACCACTAATGCATATTTTTACGCCTCGATCGTCCATTGGGGAGCTGGGCCGAACAAATCCATATGTAGCGGTGAAGGATTCCATCTCGTGGAAGGCGATGGAAGCCGGAGGATTTTGATTCCTTGTTTGCTTTCCCTTCGGACATGCTTCACACTGAGTGTCTTTGCTTGAATACTTCATTCGGCGGTCCCCCTTGCTAGAGTGTCTCTTGCAAGCTTGTTGAGCGTCTTAAAGTTGAGATGGCCGAGTCTTACGTGCCATAGCCACCCCGTGCGGTTGTCATTCTTCGCCCAATAAGCAAGCTTCGAGGTTCGCTGAGTTCCGATCGGCCACATATATGTTCTTCTGCGCGAACACGATAACACTTGTTTTCCCTGTGGATTTATCAATAACATCACGAAACCGGCGTCAAATATCACTCTATTTGAGTTATCACAAAATTGACTAACGAGAGAGAAGATTATCTTTGAAGTCCTTCAACATATGATACTCTTGGAACGTTGGTAGTTCCAATGCTGAGTGTTCCATATCCTCTGGTATAGCCTTTTGCATTGTCTCCGAACTCAATTCTGGGTCCTTCTTCAGTGATATAATTCTTCGGTAGACTCCTTTGGTATGTCATGTGTCTTGAGCATCCGCCGTCCACATACCATGGGTCTTTACGCACCCGCAAAACAAAATTATATTCGGGTACCCTTTATTTTTGATTTTGGGTCCTTAGATGTTAGTTTTAGTAACCCAAATCTGTCTAACAACCCCTGGTGGTTTCGGACATTTTCTTTCCATTGGAGTCAACATATCGACCCTTTGGACTCGTCACAGCTGACTTCTGAGGCTTCTGAGGTTCAGGAGTCCTGATCTTCTGAGTTGGTGGACTGCTGACCTTTGCCTTCTGTGCGACTTTTTTCTTCTTCTGACCTTTGGAGCCTCTTCGGACTATAGG
This sequence comes from Lavandula angustifolia, assembly GCA_028984105.1. Taxonomy (NCBI): domain Eukaryota; kingdom Viridiplantae; phylum Streptophyta; class Magnoliopsida; order Lamiales; family Lamiaceae; genus Lavandula; species Lavandula angustifolia. The sequence goes on from CM054819.1 coordinate 20,736,343, forward strand.
TTCATAATAATATGATCCATACTGAGCAGGATGCGTCAGCTTCGGAGGTCCATACCGATCCGCCAAGTTTGATTTCTTTGGTTCCCCCTTGATCGAACCGGGGTTTATTGGCATTGATCTTCTTGTCGGAATGCCGATGTGTGGGATGAGGTGCTTTCATCTTCTGTTTGTTCTTTGCTAGGGGGTTCAGTATATCTGCGTTGATAGTCTCCCCTCGAACAAATCTATCAGCAAGCCGTACTTCTGAGTGTACTGGGGCAGATGAGGAAGCTCCTATACTGAATCCAAGTCCTTCCTTGCGGTGCTTTGGCTTATTGCTTGCTAGCATAGCCTCCAATTTCTTCTCTCGCGCCCATATACCTCTCGGTCATCGGGTTCCTCCAGACATCATCACTTTTCTTCGGTGCGTCGTGCTTGGTCTGAAGTCCTGACAGTTCTTGCTTCAGTAGACTCAGTTCAGTATCTTTTTGAGTCAAGTCATTGGTCAAGACCGAAATCCGATCTTCTTGATGCTCGAGACTTGGCCATCGGAGAGTTTATCTCCTCCCCGAGTCTCAACACAAGTCCTTCGGCCTCGGTAACAACCCGACTCTCCCGAGAAAGTCTACGATTCTCCACTTTCGGGGTATCCAACTCCTCGAAGAGTCTTACCGAACTGCGAGACTCATCCGAATTTGTTCATCTAGTAGATCTTCATATGCGGTCGAGATGTCCAAATTCCCATCCGCACTTTGAAATAGTATCGTGTGTGCGGTGTGAAGAGGAGTTAAGCGGTTCATGAGAATTTACCTCATCCTCTTCGCCCGCCATCATGCACATTTCGGTTGATTCATCACGCTTCATGCTCTAAGGCCATGAAAGCCGCTTCATCGTCGAGATGAATCCATAAAGGAGTCGATCTCTTCGAGTCGTCCGAGATTTCGCCGACTATGTAGGATTGTCTTTTACGGGGCGAATTTCTCTCTCCTTGCCTTGCGTCTTTGCGTTCAAAGACACTCGAGCTCGAGGACAATCATGCGATAATGTCCCGGCTTCTTGCGGTTGTAGCAAGTGATGACTTTTTCTTCTTTGGTTGCACTATCCCTTGAGGGTGCTGAGTCATCTTTCTTTCTGCATTCAGAAGATTGAGTGTTGGTCCGGAGACGAAAAGTCAGGTGTAGAGGGGGGGGGGGTGAATACACTCGAGCTCGTTTCTTTTTCTCGGTGAAGGTCGGTGAAGGCGATGTTTGCAAGCGATGAACGAGTGCCAAGTAAGCCTTCGATCACTTGGGGTCAAAGTGAGTCGGCTTCGAGCTCTTCTACCGGCGATGTCGGTATTACGAAACTCGGTCGGAGACTGTAGTGCGGATAAGTGTTAGGCCCGGAGTCGTCTCTTTTGAAAACGCGTTTTTGCAAGTTAAATCTTTTAGCTGTGCACTTTATAAAATACGTTTTATGCAAACTTATGATTTTCAAGTCAGTTGAATGCTATGCAATAAAACAGTAAATGAACACAAGCGATTTAACGTGGTTCGGATACGCAAGATCCTACGTCCACGGTCCCGAACAAGGCGAGAGAACTTATTGATTATTCGAGCAAGCCTCGGCGGGGATCTTGTGTGCTTTGGACGGTTCCCTCTAAGTTATAGTCCTTAGCGACTTTACAATCTAAACCTAAGTTTAGAAGGGAGGGAATATTCTCCAACTGAGAAGGAGTTCTTACAACAAGAACAATTCACTAAATGTGAACTCCTTCGGATCTAAGCTATGAATCTAGCAATGAGCTTAGTCTAGAGAAGAAAGGGATCAAAGTGCCCTAGAGAGATGAACTACAAGAAGTGTTCTATGAAAACTAGTTCGTCTCTGGATAAGCTTGAAAGTTCTAGAGCGTTGTGAGCTTGAATGATTTCCCTTGATTTCGCGTATATTCCTCTTTTTGAAATCTTCAAATCCTTCTCTATTTATAGTTGTGAGTTGTGACATATGTCCGTTGGAGACGACGATGCCACGTGTCACAAGCGTCCAAAGAAAATGGCCACTATTCAACTTTGTTGCGGCGGGCGCTTAATGCCGTTCATGAGAGCAACTTTCTCGTGTAGAGTAGGTAAGCGTTGTCGGCTTCTCATTGGTCGAGGTTTGTAGTTGGTGAGTGTCGAGTTGACCGTTCAAACTACCTCGTATGTCTTCTGCTCGAACATTTGAAGGAACTTTAAGTGCTGGGTCGCTTTCTGTCAGATACAGTACTCGAGAGTCTGTCTTCTTCGGTTGAGTCGTCTGACTGATGAAGTGAGCTTCTGATAGTCAGTTGGTCGACTGCGAAGGTATACGCTTGCTTATCTTGGTTCTTCTACCGATGACCATCGGCTTGTAGAGAATGCTTCTACCGAGGTCCGGTCGGTGATGCGGGATCTTCAACCGAGTTTGATATCACCGGCGACGAAGAATGCAAGCGATTACACCGATGACGTGGGGTTCGAAAAGTATCTTCGGCGAGAAGATCGGTTCAACAACTACCCCGTACGGGACATAGACAAAATAATAAGCATTACATCAAGTCTAACCTATACATCAGCTAATCCTATCGACACACTAATCTACTGATATCAGCTCGGTTTTGGGATCTTCAATTCCATAGTACTACTATGATTTCCCCCAATTTCTTTTAACCCTAGAACAGCTGAGTATCAATCTACTGACTCATATCCAACAATTTCCCCCTAATTGATGATGCCAAAACCTATATACTCTAACATCTATTAAAGATACTGTCCTACTGACAACAATTTCCCCCTTAAAGCATCTGAGGAAAAACTGATAATAGTAAATGAACTTCGGCAGGTGAGAGAAAGGCAAGATCGAGAAGCGATGTGAGTGTGTGTCAGATCACTTGGTGATCAGTAGTGTAAACACAAAGTAAAAGGCTGAAAGACAATGAGTAATTGTCTAGCAAGCAGAGGAACTGATATATATATATCAAGAATTACAGAGTTCCTATGCTATTACAAAAGATGAGAAGGAGAAAATCACTGCTGCTGCTTCTTGAACTTCTGCGTTTTCTTCTTAAAGTCAGTGGATTTTTCCTCGGGAGGATCCAGGTAATAGTATTTATACACTCTAGCTCGAATCTCCTGGATCTCCAAGTTATCATCTGGTCTTTCAGGGAGCAGGCTCAGACTGTAGGCGGCTTCCTCCACTTCTCTTTCTATGTCCTTAGTGCTCAGCAGTCCATTAGCAAGTCTCGGTGGTGGAATACGTCGGAAAGCTGGGGCACGGAAGGTTATATTCTATGATTCCATGACTTGCTTCAGCCGTTCACTAAATTCAACATCAAATCTCGTAATCAACTCCTCAAAGAGCTGATCGGCTGAGCAGTCGAGTGGGTAAATGCGCCATACGTAGTAGCCTTTGATAAAAACTTCTTTCAATCTCTCCCAATGTTCATTCATATCAGCCGGCACCCACTTATCCACATGCTGAATCGGTTGTTGCTTGATGTGGGGGCCCCTGATGAACTTAGATCCTCTCGGGATCTGCCTTCTCGGATCGGGTCTTCGGTTTATCGAGATAGGCTTTTCATTCTTGCCCGAGTCGGCCATCCTTTTCTTCTCACGGAGAGCGGCTGCTCTAGTGTCTCCTCGTCTGAGACTCAGTCCTTACAGCGTCGCCTCCCAGGTCGCTTGATCTTCTGCTATCTGCTCAGGTGTAAGAGTAGATATGGGAATACTCTGAGCAGTAGCTTTGATTTCAGTCGGAAGAGCCTTAGCAAATTCTTCTTGGGCTTTCTTCTTTTGCTCTTCGACTGTATTAATGACCTTTCTCTTTCCTTTGCCCACGACGGCTTTGCCCTTAGGCTTTTTTTGCCGCTTTAGTCGCCTCCTCTAGCCGACGCTCCTGGTCCCGGCTTGTCTTGCGGCTCTTGGGCTATTCCCGAGGTCGAATGCCTCTTGCTCCGCTTTTGATTTAAACTTCTTGACCGGGGAGGAAGGAGTAGTGGATTCAGTAGCGATTTCCTTCCCCGACCTCTGCGGCAGCTGTTGAGACTCTTCTTCTTCAGCTGGCTCTTCAAGGAATTGAGCGATTTCGTCTATGTGCGCAGCTGAAGAGGAGATGGGGGTGGCTTGTAGTGGGAAATCAAGGAGAAGGACCTCAGTAGATGTACCTTTCTGAGTAGGTGGTCCTGCCTCCGGAGCCTGTTCCCCCTGAATCTCTGCGGCTGAGGGCTCGGCTGAGGGCTCTGCTGCTGAGGAGGGTCCTGCCTCCTGAGCCTGTCCCTCAAGGATCTGGACATCAGCTGTATCCGTATCAGGTTCATCTTTCACAATATGTTCCCCCTTTTTGGCATCAGCAATATTTTCCAGGGAGGTGCGGATAGCTTTTACGTCCTGCTCCAGATTGTGCACAGAATCTTTGATCTGGGTAACTGTGTCATCAAAATCACTAACCAAGTTACAGTAGTTTTCCCAGTCTTTCTTCTGATCAGCTCTAGATTTCTTCAACTGAGCGGCTGACTCCTGTCGGAGTTTCAGCAGAGCTTGATCATTTGATTCTGTCATTTCTTTCTGAATGGCTTTTAAGGCCTCAGCCTGTTGCTTGATGGCTGTTTGAAGAGAGGTGGTTGCTATCTTGTTTCTCTCATCTATGAAGCCTTGAACTGATTTCATGGCACGAGTCATTTGCTCCGAGAAAGTTTTATCTTGAGCGGCAAGCGGACTCGCGACTCTGTGGCCGATAAATCGGCCTTTTGAGCACTTAGGGCCTGCTCAACTATCTCCTTGAAATGGGCCGAGAAGCCTCTTTAGGAGTTGAGATGTCGGCGGCCAACTTACTTAGAGCTTCGTTACGAGCCTTGGTGTACTTCTCCCATTTGAAATGAACATCTTTGGCTAGGAGTCGATTTTTCTCACCTTGGCGTTTGATAGCCCTGTTGACGTAACGTGAGGACACGGAACCGATGGGTTGTATCGATAAGAGCCTGGTTCCGAGCCTCGCTCGGAGAACGAGATCAAGCGCTCCCCTCTCGTACTTCGGAGCGGTTGTAGCCTCACCCGATGTGACTATGGGTGGTGTTGGGCTCTTCTCTTGGGGAGTTTGTCCCTCTCGCAGATTCTCCACCGGTCCGCTTCCTTGGGTTTGCCATCCATGTCCTCATCTTGATCATCATTATCACCTTTATCGGAAGGTGGAGATGGGGGCGGAGCTGTTTTGATCGGAGCTCTCAAGCTCGATAAATAGAGCATTGCGGCTCTCAAATCTTCGAAAGACGCCACATCGCTGGCTCTCCGAATCCAATCTTGGCTTGGAGCTCTTGCTCCTCGCAGCGAGCTCATCCGGTGACTGCTTGGGATTTGGCAAAGTCAATAAGAATGTCCCAGTGCAGAAACCTTAAGAGCATCGAGCTCTTGTCCTTCTTGCTATTTCAACCGGATCTGCGTGCTCGGCAATTTCGGTATCTCTTCTTGAATCTCAGCTGCAAAGACGCATGATCGAGTGGTGTCGGTTGTTGTCCACTCAGCAGTAGGTTCGGGTGACGGTTCCCTCTTGTCGGACTCGTTTCCTCGTAGCTGATCACTTGGACCTTGTCCTTGATCGTCGCTCCCTCGATTCCGAAGTATCGAATCGAGTAGTTGCTCCTCTTGAGTAGAAGGAGGAGCCGGCTCAATAATGGTAAGTGGGCCGAGCCACTGTGACTTCAGCGAGTCGAGTCTTAGCCAACCTCCTCTTCTTTGGCACTTGGACGGATGGGGGGCGAGAGCGGACGCCGCTCTCTTCGGTTCGGGTGGCCCCTTGCCAATTGACTTCTCTGCTCCGGCCTTTGTCATAAATTTAATACTCTTGAGATCAAAAGACTTTGAGTCCGCAAAAAGCCGAACGTTTACGTACCACACTCTCTATCAGCACCGACATCTTGGTGCCGAATAGGAGCTTGCACTGTCTTGGTTAGCTTCCTCTCTCCAAGTGGCGAAGTAGTGAACTTCCGGGCTTGGGCCTTCGAGTAGTATAGTAGTCGGCCCAGTTCACTTCTACTCCATCGTCTATAATCATCATCGGTTGTATCCTCGGCTTAGAAAGCCTGATCATAGGATCCAGTGAGCTCGTCGAATATGAGATACAACGTAAGCTAAACCCCATGCGAGGTAGCAAAAGATTTCTCTGTAGCGCCGTCTTGAACACTATGTCGGCTGCGTCCACGAGAACTTTTGGACGAAGTCATTTATCTCCCTTTCCTTATAACCAACGGGGAGAGATACCAGTGAGGGGAGTTGAAAGGCTTGAACGAGAGCCTCGAGATATTGAAGGAGTGGGTAGCCTCCCTCCACCGATTTGGTGCAACTTCCATTTGTAAACAAAAGAAGCCTCTTCTCCTCCCGAGGCAAGCGACTTCCGGTTGTAGTAGGCCTCCACAACTTGTCTCGGCAGATGAGAACGGGGATGCCTCGATACAAGAGTTGCCAGCCCTGACTTCTCAAGGGTGCCAAAAACCGGCTCCAAATATGAAAGGTCTACCTGCCGGAGAGCCATCGTCGGCTCAAACTGAACCCGGATGGTCATGATCTCAACCATCTTCTCGGGAGTCCGTACTATCGCCATTGAAATCGCAAAAACAACATATTAGCACTTGAAAATAGAGTAAGTTAGTAGTTGCTAGTAGACATCTGATACATTACCGTGTATAAGAGCTTTAAGAGATGCGAAGGCAAAGTTGTTTAAGAGATTTGGTTAAGAAAACAAAGTTGCGAGATAAGCTCTTTGAGAAAATGAAGAATGGCAAAAAATGAGGAGTTGATAGAAGAAGATGAAAGATTTTGTATATTACGTTTGATCTTCAGTTTGAATCGCACGGTTCAAATTTAATCTTTCAAAATCAAGGGGCGGCTAAGATTAAATGTTATAAAGGAATGATTACAATAGCCGCCAAAAATATAGATATACGTAATAAAGCTAATGGAGAAGACATGCATTAAATGCGCGACAGAGAGCATTAATTACGCAGGCGAGGAGTCCTGCTGACCTTTCCTCAAACCTTAAACATAATAAATGGTAAGGAATAAATGCTCCTAGGCAACTGAATGCAAGCGGCTGATGCATTAAACGCGGCATGCTTCTGAACAAATTAAGTAACGATACTACGCAAACCTCTTCAGCTGAACTTATCAGCTGGTTACCATCATTTATCAGGAGGATGGTTGTGCTGATGACCATGTTCCCCCTTGCTGTGTACAGTGTGCATCTCCCAACTGAGTCACTGTACTAAGTTTTCTGACCTGTCGTGCTGATTCCATACTGATACAAATTGTTGCTAAGTATATCATTATCAGTAGTCGGCTTCTACTGACTTGTCTCAGTAGGATCTAGCAGACCTAGCTCAACTGATAGTTCTCTGAACCTGTTCTCAGCTAGTGGTTTGGTCGGTATATACGCCCTTTGCTTGTCGGTATGGATTTTCTCCATCTCGATGTCCTTCTTTTCGACATGGTCTCTCGATGAAGTGGTGTCGGATGTCCACGTGCTTGCATACGGTATGTAGAACCGGGTTACGAGTTATAGCTATTGACCGTGGTGGAGTCACAGTAGATGGGCACTTCATCCTGAGTTATACCATAATCTCTCAATTGTTGTCGAAGCCAAAGGATCTGGGCACAGCAACTTCCTGCAGCCATGTACTCAGCTTCAGTAGTGGACGTAGCTCCGAGTGCCTGTTTCTTTGAAAACCACGATATCGCCTTGCCGCCTAGGAACCGACATGTTCCGGAAGTTGATTTTCGATCTATCCCGCATCCTGCATAATCGGCATCGAGAATAACCTTGTCAGTATTAGATTATCATCGGCGAGGATACCATAACCCGGCGTCGAGTGTTCCTCTTAGATATCGCAGAATCTTCTTCGCCGAGTCTAGATGACTTCGCTTGGGATTCGCCTGAAATCTTGCGCATACACCTACGGCATAAGTTATGTCGAGTCGGCTAGGTTGTTAAATAAAGTAAAGAACCAATAAAAGCTCTATAATCGGTAGAGTTAACGAAGCTCCCTCTTTGTCTAGATCGATTTTAAAGTTCGTGTTCATGGGGATCTTGACCGGTTTCTTTGGAATCACACCGAATCTTTTGAGAAGATCTCGAGTGTATTTGGCTTGATTGATGAAGATTCCTTCAGCTGATTATTTTACTTGAAATCCAAGGAAATAATTCATCTCTCCCATCATGGACATCTCGAATTTCTCCTTCATCATCTTCTCGAACCGCCGACATATGACTTCGTTTCGCAGCCGAAAATGATGTCGTCCACGTAGATTTGCACCGGTAGAATGTCATCTTCGACTTTATGCTTGAATAGGGTGCGATCTACTGTCCCCTTTTGAAAACCTTTCGAAGTAGAAAGTCGATAGGGTATCATACCAAGGCACGGGTGCTTGTTTTAACCCATACTGAGCTTTCCTAAGTCGTACACACGATGTCCCCGCCGAAAGCCGGGCGGTTGTTCCACGTAGACTTCTTCCTTCGATGCGCCGTTCGGAAAAGCCGACTTCACATCCATCTCGATATACCTTAAATCTCGATGTGTTGCATAAGCTAGGAAAAGACGAATGGCTTCCAATCGCGGCGACCGGAGCAAATGTTTCATCAAAGTCAATTCCCTCTCGCCCGATCGTATCCTTTAGCAACTAGTCGAGCTTTATTTCGACAATGACGTTGTTTTCATCTCGCTTGTTCTTGAAGACCCACTTAGTTCCAATCACGTGCCGATGTCCAGGTCGTCGACAAGCTCCCAACTTCATTTCGACGAACTGGTTCAGCTCTTCTTGCATAGCAATGACCCGGTCAAGCATCTTTAAGTGCGTCCTCTATCGACCGAGGTTCTTACGTAGACGAGAAAACAAGAGTAAAGTGAGCTTTCTCCTTGCTTAATCTTGATCTTGTCCTTATAGTTGCTGATGGATCTCCAATGATAAGATCTGAAGAATGAGCATCGAGCCACGAACGCTTGAGTCGGGCTTCTTCTTCGATACTACTTCGCACGATCAGTAGGTGTATTAGGCATTTCAAGTAGTCTTGTTTTGTGACCGTAGTAATTCAGTAAGAAGGTTAGGATCTACTGAGTTTCCAGGTTCAGGGGCATTTAGCTCAGGAACATTAATCGTTCCCCTTGAGTTTATATTCTCAGTAGAGGTCTCAGTTACCACAGGGGCTTCCTCATCGACCGAAGTTACCTGTTGTTGATTACGTTCGATAGAATCAACTAGGTTAGCTACATTGCTTGTTGGCCGAGTCTCGAATTTCTTCATCTTCGACTCATCATCCCAACAATCTTTGGATCTTTTCAGCTTTGTCATTTAGTTCGAGATCCCGTAGCTTGCTGCCGACATCCTCGGTGCTTGACTTTGTATCTTTCCCTGTTCTCGGTAACAAATTCATCAAAAACAACATGAGGGCTTTCCTCCACGCAAAGAGTTCGATAGTTAAAAACTCGAAGGCTTTCTCGACTCGGGAGTATCCTAAGAATACTCCTTGATCAGATTTGCTATCAAAGACCTTCAACCGATCTTTCCCATTGTTGTGGATAAAGCAAGGACAACCGAAAACATGAAAATGAGAAATGGAAGGAATTCTCCCTTTCCACAGTTCGTAAGGCGTCTTCATGTGTTGCTTTGTGTCGGTAGTGATCGATTCCGAGTGTAACGAGCAGTGTCGGAAGCATCAGCCCAAAACTTTGAGGGTAGTCCGAGAATCTGCGAGGAGCGTTCTTGCCTTGCTTCTTTGAGTGTTCTGTTCTTACGTTCAAGCAAGTCCGTTCGCCGAGGGGTGCGCGGTGATGTCTCGTGCTTGAATTCCCTCTTTATCGCAAAGTATGTCTTAACTACCGAGTTTAGAAACTCTGTTCCTCGTTCGAGCGTATCTTCTTAATCTTGATGTTCTTTTCCACACCGAGTTTCTTCGAGTAGATTAGGTAACTCAGTCTGAACATCAGATTTGTTGGCGATGAAGATGACCTAAGTATATCTCGAGTAGTCGTCTATGACGACGAGGGCATACTTCTTGCCTCTTATAGTCACTGGAGAGACTGGCCCGAATAAGTCCATGTGAAGCAGCTGAAGGATTCCATCGGTGGAAGGTGACGGAATAGGTGGATTGCTACTCTTTGTTTGCTTTCCCTTCGTGCACGCTTCACAATTTCGTCTTTGATAAACGATTCGTTGGGCGGTCCTCCGACTTTAGAGTTCTTGACAAGCTTGTTCATGGTTTTGAAGTTCAAAGTGGCTGAGTCTCTTGTGTCATAGCCAGCCTGACTTGTTACCTGATTTAGTCTGTGCGAGCAAGCAAGCCTCAGGTTCTGCGGTATTCCGGTTGCAACATAGATGTTCTTCCTCCGCGAACCTGATAATACTGTTTCCCTGTAGATTTGTCAACAATATCACGTAAACCGGCGTCAAAGATTACTCTCGTTAAGATTATCACGAAATTGATCGATCGAAAGGAGATTATGTTGAAGTCTTTCAACATATGTTACTCTTGGAGCCGTGGCGGTCCCAATGTTCGGCGTTCCGTATCCCCTTGTGTAGCCTTTGGAATTGTCACCGAATTCATTGCGGGACCATCTTCTTGTACGTAGTTGGTCGCGAGCTCTTACGGTAAGTCATGTGTCTCGAGCGGCCGCCGTCCACTATCCACGGGTCCTTATGCACCTCAGCCTCTTCTCCGGCCATCAGACAGTATTCGGCTGACTCATCAGGAACTGTCTCTGCGACCTCAACTGCGACGAACACGGCTTCGTCTTCGAAGAATACATGAATGTATCCTCCTCAATTGAGTTGTCGGATATCTCTCCGGCTATATAGGCCCGCCGTCTCTTGGCGAATTTCTTTCTCCTGGCTCGCCGTTTCGCTCTTTGAGCAGCTGAGAGTTCGGGACAATCGTGCGATAGTGTCCCTCCTTCTTGCGGTTGTAGCGAGGTAGATGTTCTGCTTTGCTCTTACCGGTGAGTCTTTAGACGGACCGGGCAGCAGACTCCGATTTCCCGCATTCGGTAGAAGGATTAGATTCTTCTTTCTTATGATAGTCTTTCTTACCCGAGGAAGAATCTCGGTTGTATTTCCTCGGCTTTCGACTCTCTCCTTTTCCTCTCGATATTTGAGAGCCATCGGTGCTAGCCGGTCGGGGCCTGAAGTCTCGGAAGACTTTGCTACCGATGTGGCCACGGCTTTGCTTGAGGAAATAGGCTTGGCTTTGGTATTCTTGATGTTGCCTTGAAGGCGTGGTCGAACCGTGTGTCACTGGAGCGCTTAAGCACTTTTGGGGTAAGGCTATGCTCGAATTCCTCCGATTTTAATTTCGAAAATATAACATCGGGAGTTAGAGCATTTAGATCGAGCGACGTAAATAAGTAGCAAATGGAAGCCACTTACGTCGGGGCAACGCTCTCAAGATCTTGGTGTTCATCTCCTTGTTGGTGAACGACCTCCCCGGCCCATTGATGACATTGACTTGATTGGTGAATCGACACTCGGCTCGTCAATGGTTTCGGTAAAGCTCCATTGCAAAGGCGTCGAACTCACGAAGCTCTAGCTCGAGCTTGTTTTCTTTGATCCGAGGGGTTCCATGGCTCAGCACTGCCAAGGCGTCCCATAGCTCTTTCGCCGTTTTGCAATCTTGTACCCTTCCGAGATGTGAGTCACTGAGCGTAGTCAGTATGGCATTACGTGCAACTCGGTCAAGGTTGTGCAACTTCTTTTCTTCAGGCGTGAAGGCAGATTTTTCTTTGGGAACCTTAGCACCAGTTTGTGCTCCCACGCCTCCTCCAGCAGCAAATACTATGCTGTCGATCATAGGAATGATCGGTCCTGACTCTAGGACATCTGACATGGTGTCGTGGAGTGACGTTAGGTATGCCTCCATACGTACGCGCCATACCGTGTAGTTCTCTATTGAGAACATCGGTACCATCCTAATACCTGACATATCAGACATTGTAAGAGAAGAGTATAAGGATGCTAAAAAGATGCTTATGCAGTGAAAACGGTTTTCAGGATCAGTTCGAGAGGACCAATATTTCAGAACCGGCGATCAGTTGAACACCGTGCGCTCTGATACCAATTGTTGGTCCGGAGACGAATAGTCAGGTGTAGAGGGGGGGGGGGGTGAATACACTTGAGCTCTGTTTCTTTTTCTCAGTGAAGGTCAGCTGAAGCTGATGTTTGCAACTGATGAACAGTGCCAAGTAAGCCTTCGATCACGGGGTCAAAGTGAGTCGGCTTCGAGCTCTTCTACCGACCGATGTCGGTATTACGAAACTCCGGTCGGAGACTGTAGTGCGGATAAGTGTTAGGCCCGGAGTCGTCTCTTTTGAAAATGCGTTTTTGCAAGTTAAATCTTTTAGCTGTGCACTTTATAAAATACGTTTTATGCAAACTTATGATTTTCAAGTCAGTTGAATGCTATGCAATAAAACAGTAAATGAACACAAGCGATTTAACGTGGTTCGGATACGCAAGATCCTACGTCCACGGTCCCGAACAAGGCGAGAGAACTTATTGATTATTCCGAGCAAGCCTCGGCGGGGATATCGTGCACCGGACGGTTCCCTCTAAGTTATAGTCCTTAGCGACTTTACAATCTAAACCTAAGTTTAGAAGGGAGGGAATATTCTCCAACTGAGAAGGAGTTCTTACAACAAGAACAATTCACTAAATGTGAACTCCTTCGGATCTAAGCTATGAATCTAGCAATGAGCTTAGTCTAGAGAAGAAAGGGATCAAAGTGCCCTAGAGAGATGAACTACAAGAAGTGTTCTATGAAAACTAGTTCGTCTCTGGATAAGCTTGAAGGTTCTAGAGCGTTGTGAGCTTGAATGATTTCCCTTGATTTCGCGTATATTCCTCTTTTTGAAATCTTCAAATCCTTCTCTATTTATAGTTGTGAGTTGTGACATATGTCCGTTGGAGACGACGATGCCACGTGTCACAAGCGTCCAAAGAAAACGGCCACTATTCAACTTTGTTGCAAAGCAGGCGTTAATGCACCGTTCATGAGAGCAGCTTTCTTGTGTAGAGTAGGTAAGCGTTGTCGGCTTCTCATTGGTCGAGGTTTGTAGTTGGTGAGTGTCAGAGTTGACCGTTCAAACTACCTCGTAGTCTTCCTCTGGAACTTTGAAGGAACTTTAAGTGCTGGGTCGCTTTCTGTCGGATACAGTACTCGAGAGTCTGTCTTCTTCGGTTGAGTCGTCTGACTGATGAAGTGAGCTTCTGATAGTCAGTTGGTCGACTGCGAAGGTATACTGCTTGTACTGGTTCTTCTACTGATGACCATCAGCTTGTAGAGAATGCTTCTACTGAGGTCCAGTCAGCTGATGCGGGATCTTCAACTGAGTTTGATATCAGCTGCTAACGAAGAATGCAAGCGATTACACTGATGACGTGGGGTTCTGAAAAGTATCTTCAGCAGAAGATCAGTTCAACAACTACCCCGTACAGGACTTAGACAAAATAATAAGCATTACATCAAGTCTAACCTATACATCAGCTAATCCTATCGACACACTAATCTACTGATATCAGCTCGGTTTTGGGATCTTCAATTCCATAGTACTACTATGATTTCCCCCAATTTCTTTTAACCCTAGAACAGCTGAGTATCAATCTACTGACTCATATCCAACATTGAGTATCAGGAGCGCGTTTAGGTGTATATTCTGACTTACCTTTTGTATCTCGGTATGCTTTGGTCAGTTTTCTACGCCTTTCTTTCTCCTTCTAATACTTTACTGCGAGCAGCGCGTACTTCTGAGCTAGACTTCCTTCTTGTAGGTCAGTGAGTGAAGGCTCAGTCTTACTCGTCGTCTTGCTCGTAGCGGGAGATCTTTGGCTCGACCGTAGCTTTGAAAGCATGGTCAATCTTCGTATCAGCTTCAGCTCTCAGCTTTCTTTGAGGTCTGTCGAACTCATACTCCTCTGCCTGTAATTCTGAAAAGATATGGTCAGGAGACACAGCATCTAAATCAGAATGTCGCAATAAAGTGGCAAAAGGTGTCTAGTGTCCGTCCGGCAGTGCCCTCAGAATCTTCATATTCATCTCTCGGTTGCTGAATGTCTTTCCCAGCCCATTGATAGAATTCATCAGATTGGTAAATCTGACGTTTAGATCTTCGATTTTGTCCCCGGGCATGAGAGACAAGCTTTCCAGCTTTTGGAGTTCCAGCGCTAATTTGTTGGCTTTAATCTTCTGAGTCCCTCGACTCAGTAGCGCAAGAGCATCCCAGAGTTCTTTAGCAGTCTTGCATTCCTGAACCCTGCCAAGATAAGAATCACTAAGGGTGGTTAGTATAGCATTCCTGGCGACTCGGTCTAGATTGTGAAGCTTCTTCTCTTCAGGAGTGAAGAGACTTCTGTCTTTGGGGATCTTCTTCCCAGTCACCATTCCTCCTCCTTGAGCTTGGTCCTGAGTCACGACACTATCAATCATAGGAACGATAGGTCCATCTTCAAGCACTTCAGTCATACTGTCATGGAGGGATGTCAGATGAGCTTCCATCCTGACTCGCCATACTCCGTAGTTCTCCACCGAGAACATAGGTACCATCCTTATACCTGACATATCAGCCATGAAGAATAATGATATGAATGTAGAGTGATATGTAGTGAAAAACGCTTTCCCTCGGATCCGTTCGAATAGACCAGTCTCAAAGATAACAAGAGTCAAAGAACTCCTGCTCTGATACCAATTGTTGGTCCCGTGAGTGAGTTCAGGTGTAGAGGGGGGGGGGGGTGAATACACCTGAATCCAAATTTCTCAACTTTCGAACACGAACAGTCCTATTCAGGAAGGTGCCGTACTGAAATAGTTCGAACAGAGACTGCATAACCGTTCGAATCGTGTTAAAGGCTAAAAGAGTACCGACTCGACCGAGATCTCGCTAACCGACCGGGTCGAATTCGGTATCGATCGGTGAGAGTTCGGTGTGCGGAATTGTGTAGGCCCAAATCGTTTTAATGAGGAAAACGTTTTATGCAAGTCTCGGTTCGGTAGATAAGAAGTTCGAAATCGAGACAGTTAAATCGATTTTAAATATGATGTTCAGTATGCACAGTAAAACCAATGAAACAGTAAGTAAACGACACAGATATTTTTAAAGTGGTTCGGATATCAACAATCCTACGTCCACTGTCCCGATAGATCAGGAGGCTATTTATTATATTGAGTTAGTCTCAGTCAGCTTGTACACTGGACAAAGCCGTGGCTTGGGGATTATACTCGAGCAAGTCCCGGTTTACAATTCTATCAAACTTTAAGTGTTTGACAAACTTCTCCAACAATGAAGGAGTCCTTATACAATAAGGATTGGGTTCAAATGTGAACTCCTTCGTCTAAGCTATGGATATAACAAGTGAGCTTAGGGTTAGAGGGATAAGGAACGAGAATGTAGCTATCTAGAGCGACGAACAACTGAGGGTTTAGCTATAGGTTCGTGTCAGTCGCTTGGATACTAGAAGCTTATGTCGGTTCAGCTTGGTTCCTTTTGAGCTGGATGTAGTCTTTCGCCGGAGATAACTCGGTTGATTCTTGCGGAAGACTTTGTTCTTTGGAATTCGCTCTTTTTCGCGCTCTCTTGTGTTCTAGGCGTCGCGCTTGTGTTAGTGTGTTTCAAATCTTGAATGATCCCTCTATTTATAGAGTAGAGAGAAGAATAGATCCGTTGGAGACGATCTTCTTCTTTTTCCCTCTTTTGTGGTAGCAAACGACTCTTTTGTGTAGTAGGTACAGTGTCCTTTCCCTCCTTTTACAGAAATATGTTGACTGTAGCTTTAGTAGGTGAGACGACACGTGTATGCTTGTCATTTGTCGAGGTGGATGTGGTGGTTGAGACAGAACAAACTTCGAGGCAACCGAAGTTGACTTCTCTCTTCCTCGTACTTGACAACACCGATAGCTTATCAAAAGATTCGGGACAGTTCGTAAGACGTCGGCCCGATGCCGAGTCCGATTTTTGTATTCAGTAGATAGACAGTGGAGAGGGTCTAACGAAAATCAGCTCTGAGTCCAGTGAACTACTCCTGCTGAGTTCAGTTCAACTGACTCTCTCAGTGTACTGCTCCTGCTGAGTCCAGTATTCACTGAGTCTTCTACACTGGTGCTGAGGCTGATGAGCTACTGAGCGCCTTGACCAGAGCAGAGTGTCTACTGAGTCTGAAACCTCAGAGACAAATACGAATACAAAGGAATGGTTCACCAAGCAGATAGGGTTTTGGGATCTTCAAATCTTCTCAACAGTCAGAGCACGAGGCTACTGAGCGTGATTCAGTATAGAAGATAGAATCATTTCCCACAAGTATGATCATGCTGAGGATTGAATCATCACCCAACAATAATGACTTCAGATTATTCCATGGCATTGCATCCTTTGTCGAGATGTCTACGACTGCACCAAGCTTCGAGTCTGGCCGTATCTTATCGTTCCATCACTTAAGCTCTTCCCGTAGTTAATCTCTCCTTCTAATGGTTTTGCCTTTTGGAAAATCTGCAACTAAGATATGTGCACCTTATTCGATTTACAAGGGCAAAGTTGCATTATCTGTTGATCCTCTTCTTCCCAAGTTCAGTAAATTGGATGTACGGTATCCATTAACATACTTATGTTAGTTTCCTATAATTGCTACATATTTTCAAGTTAGATATCATTCGTGTAATTTTGATGCATCATTTGTAGTCTGGAGATTACAGAGTCGAACTTCGTGGTGTCATAATGCTGACATTTTGGCCTTCTATTGGTGAGCGCAAATATGACTGGAAAAAAGGCACGTAATCATCCTACTGATTTTCCAGACTTTCTTCATATCGGCCTATGCAATCCATGGATATATGTTCAGACTAACATATTATTATGCCCCAACAGGTTGAGAAGCAATGTGTGCACTTTTATTCTGTTACCAAAACATAACAGGAAGCACCAACAAGACTTGTTTGCAGAGTTTATTCATCAGATAATAGCAAGTTTAAGGTGTATGCTCCATTTCCACAACTTTGTATCGAGAATAGAAAGGTGGTTTGAATTTTCATTAGATTTCTACTTCTGATTCTCTTAAACAAATATCCCTTTAGAGGCCATTGTTCCAATTTTTGTAAGCTATGTTTTAAAAATGTGACTAAAATATTATATTGGTATATATCCTAGCATCTAAATGGTTTTGGCTATATATTATTTGGAAAACTTATAACGCTCTATTTGTTAATAGAATGTTCTATAACTTGTTTGCATTCAAGCATTCGACACTATTCTATTTGTTAGTAGATGTATACGTGCGCATGATGTCTATGTGCTTCATTTCTCCAGTTCCTTTTGTAATGTTTTTCAGTTTAACAACACAACCCCTTCAGCGTATTCCTTAATATTCCTCAAAATGACTTAACTGTAAATTACTGAAAAATTTGCCTCCTACAACCGACCGAATTTTAGACTCGTGCGCTACTTAGTTGATAAAGACGATGAAAAGCGTGTCTTGAAAGGGGATCTGCTTCTTCTGCTTTCGCAGCCTGTTGTTTTCTTTCTTCGAAAATTATTTAGACTATCTTTCCTTTTCGATTTGATAATATTTTGAGAATCATTTTATAGAGAGTAAAAATTTTGGGAATTAGTTTTTGTACATTAATATTTTGGGAATTATTTTTTGAAAGAACACTCTTATGGCCTAATATAAACAAATACGCAGGGCATAATCCCATCGCCGTGCGAAGCTGGTTAAACAATGTGCTAGTTAAACAAAAAAGAGGTATATGGGTGACTCAACTACACTAATTAATTGCTATATATGGTACAAAAATCCAAATTATTATCTGTATAATATGATTGCATTAATTACGGTTGCATGGTAAAAATATGAATCATCGTCTCCAAATATAAATACATTTGCATTATTTTTTAGTAATGTTAGTTAGCAGTATTGTATAATTTTGTAACCAATTAAAATAAAAAATAATTACATAATCCTATTTTCTTATATAATAAATATTTTAGCCATATTTTTGTGAGGGACATAAAGTTTTGTATAGTTGTATCGAAAATGAAATCTGATTTTAATTGATCACTTAAATTGATATCACAATTAATGAACATTAAAACCATTGATTTCCACAAACCATTTCTTGGTTCTGATCAATTCATCAGAAAAATGATTTAAAAGTTGTGAGTCGGTCAAAGATTACCGACTCAAATTCAAGTCCCATGCTGAGGGAAGAATTATTTTTAAAAATAATAATAATTACATAATCTTTTAAATCTTTATTAATTAATAGTGGATTTTACGTATATATCTTTTGCAAATTTTACATAGAGATGAAGTTGATTGAATTTTTATTCGTAATAACCTCTTTTGCGCAGAATTATGATGAATAGGAAGTATGTACATTGGTTAGTGCATAAAATTTTACTATGTGTTACTTTTAGTGTTTTTTCAAGAAATTAGATTGGTGGTATAATAACTTAAATTTTATTTAGTAACTCATAAACTCACAGTAATCAATACTATTTAAATATCAATCCGCATCAATTTTTACATTTCATGGTACAATAAAAATATATCGATTCTTGAATTAGATCTTTAAAACATTCATCAACTTTATAAGTATAATTGTACTACTTTTAAAAAGTCGCAAGCACTGACTGTAATATGTAAATAGCTTGTAAACTTTGGCCCGGGACCGATAGGTCATGGGTTTAATTCCCATTGGACATGCTATGTGTGAGCCTGTCACCCTGTCACATTAAGGGTGGTTTAACTCTTCTGTGTGGTTTGCAGGCTATTGCACAGGAGCGAGGTTTACCCTGTGCGCACCAAAGGTAGCGGCTGTGGGTTCCTCGTCAACAAAAAAAAAAAATAGCTTGTAAACTTAACCGTATAAATACATTAATATAGTAAGAGCATCTTCAAAGAGGGAACTCTAGAGTTCCCTCCACACTATTGTAGAGTTGAATGTAGAGTTTTTCCGAATTCATCTTCAATCGTCAACTCTACATTTAACTCTACAATAGAATATTCTATATATTATAATTTCCTGAATCTGAAAAACTATTGCATATCATAATATTACAAATCCAACACTTTTAGTACTATCGTATTTTTATGCTAGTGTAATTTTAGTATTATTGTCTAAATTATTTAACAACTTGTGTTAATTTTTATATTATTATATTTTTATTTCAATATAACAAAAATTAATAAATTTAAAATAAATTAAAATATAAATTACATTTTATTATAAAATGTAAAACAAATTAAATATAAATGTAATATATTTAAATATTTGTAAAACAAATTAAAATAGAAATGATATTAATTAAATATTTTACTAATTTGTAAAAGATAACAATAATTTAAAGAAAATTAAAAAAAAAATGTAAAAAGCAACTCTACCGTGTGAATAGTGCCACGGTAGAGTTGCAGTATCAAAGTTGGCCAACCTTACAATACCGTTTCTTGCTGTTTCTTGTTGGAGAAAAAAAACTGCTTTATTGTAGAGTTTTACTTAGGACGTTGGAGATGCTCTAAGCCTTCCAAGCCCATCTAGCAGGGGTATTTCTGTAATCTTGTATTGGTGGAGTTTGCTTGCTGCGTCTATTTGGGGGCTAAGGCTTCAAATTTCACCTATTTTTTCTTCTCCTAGAGTAAAGGCTCTTTCTTTGATCTGACGTTTCTACGCCTTCACGCCGTCGCATTGGGTTTTTCTTCGCGCCGCTGCCATGTACGGCCACAGAAGGTAAGAACCTTAGCAATTTTTAAAATCAAGCATTTTATGCTATATTTTGTGTTGACGAATGCCTATCGATTTGAGTATATGCAATTCATGCGTGGATTTAGTTTCTATGGGTGCTCGAGATTGCTATTAGAGTTTTCTGCGGTGAAACAAATTAGGGCTTTATTTAATTTTTCTAAATTATGACCGTATCGATAGTTCTATAGAGAAAGGGTTAGGTGCGAGGGCTTTTGTCAGATTATCATATCTTTTTATGAATCGATCCTACTACGTTCATTGGGCTGTGAAATTTGACCTTAGATTTGTACCTGGAGAACTATGTGACCGTCTCTTTCTTAATCAGAATGAATTTGTCTTAGGGGTTACTTTTCCTTTTGCGAATTGCGAGTAATAACTGCGAAACTCTTTAATAGTAATAGTAGTAATAGAAATTGTAAGGGATTCACAGTCAGAGGCCCAGTGATGGGAGATTAGAAGTGGTATGATCATAATCAGTTGAAAGCTGTACTGATTGGGGATCAAAATTCTGATATAAGTCTGTTTTTGAAGTACTCTTTCACCTAATAAATGTTGATTGATTTGCTTTAAATATACTAACTTTGGTGTATTTCAAGTGCTTTCCTTGCTGGATGATTTGCGTCTTTTTCTGATTAAAACTGTATACAGTTGAGTATGTTTGTGCACTGGTCGTCTGTTAGTAAATCACCGTTATGTATTTTTAACAGACATCCTTGCTTTTCAATATCTTTATATTTTTGCACCTGGGTTCATGAATTATCTTTATTCATTAAGAGCTTGAATGCATTAGAAAAAAATAGATGGGTTGGGATTGGCTTTATTAACAAGGTTGAGTGGGGGGGTTTTCCTTCCTTGGGTATGGTTAATTGAAGGGCAATGTTTGGGAGCGGGGGGGTGTCGGACGGGTACGAGATCGGCTCAAAGAGACCAAGAATGATGGAATCAACTCCCTACTTCGCAGTGAGGAGCAGCAGCTCAAGCAGTTATCCAGCACAAGGCTATGACAGCAGATATCAGCCTTCCTTGTTTCCTGTCGTTCGTTTGAGAGGCCTTCCGTTCAACTGTGCTGATATTGATATTTTCAAGTTCTTTGCTGGACTTGATATTCTCGACGTCTTCCTGGTCAACAAGGATGGGAGGTTCACTGGAGAAGCATTCGTTCTCTTTGCATGCCCTATGCACGCTGATCTTGCTCTATGGAAGGACCGACAGAACATGGGAAGGAGATACGTGGAGGTGTTTAGGTGCAAGAAGCAGGATTATTACAACGCGGTAGCTGCTGAGGTGAAAGAAGGGTCCTATGGTAGCGTTGACAATCGTGGATCCCCACCACCCGTCCGTCGTAAGAGGTCTCCAGAAAAGGATAAGATGGAGTACACAGAAATCTTGAAGATGCGTGGCCTCCCATACTCTGTCAGAAAGACAGAAATCTTGAAGTTTTTTGAAGACACCATGCCTGTCAAGGAGGACAAGATTCATATTGCGTGCCGGTCAGACGGGAAAGCTACCGGGGAGGCGTATGTGGAGTTTGCTTCAGCTGAAGATGCGAAGAAAGCCATGGCCAAGGACAAGATGATGATTGGATCAAGGTATGTCGAACTGTTTCCTTCGACACCCGATGAATTTAGGCGAGCTGCATCGAGATCACGGTAAGGCTTAAAAGGGAATTGGATTTTCTTGTCAACTGTTTCATTTGGCCCTTGCGATGTTTACCCAACAATTGTTAAACTGAGACCTAGTTTTTCATTTGGTATGTTGTCCTCTGGTGAGGATGATGGTATGCTTGAAAATTATTACTACTTTGTATTAGGACTGGAAATTTGGAATTGATCACAGCCTCACTCTGTTTTGTTATTAGTTAATAGTAGTCATTTTGTTCACTGTTCAAATTAATAATTTTCTTTGTTGGGCTTGGGAACTACCTAGAGGTGGAATTGATTCTTATTGTGGCGAAATGTGGAGTATGTTTTCTTTGGAGCAAAATGTCGAGTTTGTTGCACATGAATAAATATTAATCTAATGTGGTTTTCTCTTCTCTGTGATGCAGCTATTACTCAGTCCGGATCTTCTAGCCCATTTCCGGTGGACCACTTGGTGGCCCACCAATCATGCGGCGCCACGCGTGCATTGGTGGCCCCCCAAGCCAATAAATTAATATTAGAGTGTAAAAAAGGTGGTCCACCAATGCACGCGTGACGCCGCGTGATTGGTGGGCCACCAAGTGGTCCGCCGGAAATGGGCTAGAAGATCCCCAACGGCTATTACTATATCCATTAAGCACTCTAGGTAGTAGTTATGAGTTTTTCTTGTCCAAAAGATTATTAATTGGTGTGTAATGTAATTAATTTTTGTCACATTACACAAAATATTATTTTTAAATGTCTGTTTTTTTTCCGTTTCAATTTGTGCTGTTTTATCGAAGTGTTTTAGATAGCTAGATAGACAGGGTGAGCAAAGTACAAAGCTATAATATTCATTATGTAACAAGAAAACACTCGACCATTTATCACAAAACAACCTACTCCACTTTATTATGTAACAAGAAAACTTTATAGATGTCCCGCTACGTAGAGGGGATGGCAGAGTGATTGAGGTGAGGTTTTCCGGAACCGACAGGTCATGGGTTCAATCCTCACTGAAGTCATTCTGTGTGAGTCTGTCACCTGAGGGTGGTTTAATCTCCTGTGTGGTTTGCAGGCTACTGCACAAGGAGTTGAGGTTTACCCAGAGCGCACCGAAGGTAGCGGCTGCGGGTTCCTCAAATAAAAAAAAAAAAGAAAAAAAAAAGAAAACTTTATAGATGTCTCATTGGGATGACGTAGCGGTAAAGGTGGGTGGTCCAGGACCGATAGGTCATGGGTTTAAATATCACTGGAATCGCTATGTGTTGTCTGTCACCTATGGTTAGCATAGGGTAGTCACCTATGATTACCCTCGTCATCCAAAAAAACACCCTTTATAGAGAGAAATAAGAACAAGACTCGACCATTTATCACAAAACAACCAACTCCACCGTTAGGTTATTCTTTTTCCTAAATAAATACGCTTACTACGTAAATGTATATATTCTTTCTACATTTATTTCAAGTCCAATTTTTTCAAAAAATTATTAAAGTTGAGTAATGGACATGCATTATGCTAGCTCTAGTAAATAGTTTAATAAATTTTAACTAATCTTCAACAGAAAAAAATCAACCGAAATTAATGCTCATAGCATATATATATATAAGGGTGGTTCTATGACGAACACCCCTTATAGAGAGAAATAAGAACAACTCTATACCATTGATCAATTGTAATAGATGATTCAGATACAACTGAAAATCAATTTCATTTCTTTTTAATTTTCGGCTCAACACCTTCATTAAGGGTATAATGGGGAAAATGTGCATAACAAGACTCGACCATTAATCACAAAACAACCAACTCCACCGTTAGGTTATTCTTTTTTCCTAAATAAATACGCTTACTACGTAAATGTATATATTCTTTCTACATTTATTTCAAGTCCAATTTTTTCAAAAAATTATTAAAGTTGAGTAATGGACATGCATTATGCTAGCTCTAGTAAATAGTTTAATAAATTTTAACTAATCTTCAACAGAAAATAAATCAACCCAAATTAATGCTCATAGCATATATATATAGAGAGAAATAAGAACAACTCTATACCATTGATCAATTGTAATAGATGGTTCAAATGCAACTGAAAATCAATTTCATTTCTTTTTAATTTTCGGCTCAACACCTTCATTAAGGGTATAATGGGGAAAACGTGCATAAATTTTAATCAAGATTTTACCATCTCGTTGCACGGTTGAAATTCAAAAGATTTAGAGCTAGGGTTCTCTACCTCTCGAATTGGAGTTCTCGACTACAGAAGACAAAATCTCTTCCCTCAAAAATCCCGGTTGAAGACGACTTTTAGAGACAAAATCGCTTGAAGACGAAATCGTGGGTTTTTGTTCCTTGACAAGACGTCGTTTCGCTGGTTCGACGAATGGGAAGCGTCCAAGACTGAAGGGCACAGAGTTGTTCCTTGACGTGGGAGGGCACGTTGATCGTGTCCTACTTAGACCTCTACCCACAAGTGTACGAGGTGTTGGAATATAGGTGGTGAGCAATGTCGTCTCCCAAAGGACTATGTGGTTAATCGTGTAACTACTCCTATTCTGATGCTTAAACTCTATCTAGACGATGAAAACTTAGCGGGGTGATTAATCCTAGGCAAGAATTGAAATAAATCTAAGCTAATGTCAATAAAGAAGCTAAATTGATTCTAGGGGTAGACACTAATGATATACAAAAGGATTTGGCTTACTTAATTACATATATTTATGAGCGACGTTCTATATAGCCCAACTATCTCTTTGTGAACTTAGACTGTGGATTCTAGATTAAGACTATCGTCTCCAATTCATCGAAACCTAGAACTCCCAAAAGCCCTCGAGTCTATTGCCCTCACCCGTATCCCGCAACCTCTCAGTCTATTGGAAAGAGGTGCTCTATGCTCCTAATCTAGAATTAATTCTCAACTCTCGTTTATCGAATTAGTTCTATGGATAAATTTAAATGGTGATCAATCATTCAAACAATCATTAAAAGCAAGAGCATAGAGAAAAATAGTAGATTAACCATAAGCAAAATCTAGTAAACATCAATTCTCAAACAAACTCATCAAGTCTAGCCCCTAGAATAGGGAATTTAGCTACTCATGTTCTTGATTAGCAAAATACTCAAATCATAGCAAGTCAAAGACATGAGAAAACAAGGGGAAAAGAAAATGCAAAAAAATCCTAAAGCCTTGTCTTCAATCTTGATTGCTTGACACCTTCTTCTTCAATCTTCACACAATTATCAACTTCAATGGTGGAGAATGAAAGATTTTGGGTGTTTGGGGGTGAAGGGATGGATTTGGAGAGTGAAAAGGGTGAAATTTCGTGTGGTAGGTGAGTTATGGTGGCTAGGGCTTCAAGTTTTGGCTTTATATAATGACCCAGGTCGAAATCGGGTCAAAAACTGGATAATCCGCAAAAAAGGGGGCGGACCGCGGTCCAGTACAAAGCTCGGACCACGGTCCCGTTTATGTTGTTGCGCAACAATTTTGTTTTGGCTCGTTCTTCCTCGTTTCTTATCCAAATCTCGATCCGTTTTCGGCCACGTGACCCCAACGAGTTGAACTTTAAGATCCAACTTCCCTTTCCTTCAAAATAGGTCTCCATACTCATGAAAAATCAATAGAAACCAACCCAAGTAGCATATTCTTCGAAAATGATGAACTATGCGAATACAACATGTACAATCATGATTTTTCTTGGTAAATAAACAACATGCAAGCTTTCTAAGACCTATAAAATCCATGTTTGTCAACCCCCCAAACTTAAACCGTTGATCGTCTTGAACAACAAAAAGAAGAAGAAGACGAAGGCAACAAACATGAAAAAGCGACACGTTGACTATAGAGGCTTCAAATTTTCTCGACAAAAATAAGTTGTAGATAAATCCCACAATCCATCTCTGGCATACACCAACGATTATCAAAGCTTGGCCAAAATGAATTCAAAATTCTCACAAAAAGGGTAAACCAATCACTCACTCTCAAGTGTATCATGTGGGACGTGTTTACACTCAATTCAAGTCAAACATGCAATCTACCATAAGCTTGCCAATCGTCTAACCTCTCCATCGCACAATGTAAGTTCTCACTAAGATCACAAAGGTCTTTGATAAGGGTTGTAATGTTGGCTCTTTGGAAGGGTGAGGAATATTTGGCTAAAGTGACTCATATAACCCAATTTGCATGTAACATTTTCATATCATATACTCATCACTTCATATGATCTTTTATCTTCATTCCCACAATTCCAACTAGCTCATCTTTGACATTAAGCTCTTCTCTAACCCAAGTTACATCTCTTTTCTTTTAGCACCACTATTTTTTTTACTTGTGGGTGCACATAATTCCAACAATTGAACACTTTCAACATTTGTGTCTCAAGATAACATTTTTCATTCTTACTCATTCATCATTTTTCAAAGATCTACACCTCCAAGTCTCTTAAGCTCACATCCCTTCCCATTAGGCTAGATCAAAGAAAATGGTTAAGGCTCAAAAGAGGTGAACTAGGATATTCATGCTTGGGTCACTTCTTTGGGTAAGTGTAGTTATGAAGCATAGCCTAAGATCATCTCTTGGTCGACTTACAAACGCAACCTCAAGGAAGATACCATGACAAGTTCTAGAGACCAACATGCAAGCTTGAACAAAATCATACAAGAAAGGAGATTGACCATAAAAATGTGATAGTCATAGCTCAAGTCTCACAAAGGCTCTTTGATTTCAAACTCAAAAAAACCAAATCTCTAAAAATGGCTAAAGCATGCTCAAGACTTCATATAAGACTCATAAACAACATTTTCTCAACAAAAACCATAGCATCTCATCATTAGCCTCATCAACAAATCAACCAAACCATGTAAGCAAGCACCAAACATGAAGAAGCAAGATACTAGGAGACAAGCAAACTAAAAGAAACAAAACAAGAAAAGTAAACACACAAACTAAAGACAAAAAGCATTAAAAGAGAGACAATCAAGACACGACTCCTTCCCCCAAACTTATTGAACATGAAGGGAAAGAAAGTTTGAATAAAGGAAGTGTGCTAGATTGTCACAAACTCACCGGATTAATTTGGAGGAGGGGGATAGTCCAAAGAGATCACCATCATCTCCTTCCTTTGCTCCGGCCTAAAGTAAGCTTTTACTCTTTGACCATTAACACGAAATGGGGCTCCATCATAGCCATGAAGGAAAATAGAGGTTATGAACAATACCTTCCTCCTTCGTATGTTGTTGCAGCTCTGATTGTTACTCGTGTGTCAGATCTTCTTATCTGTGTCCCGGCCTTTTTTCACTCTGGGTGGTCAGAGAACTGGAGAAAATTAAAAATATCGTCTCCCTTTCACTCACGCCGTGCGTGTGTAAATTGTGTGTGTGTGTGTTCTGTTTATGAACATAATACTAATATATATAGGCTTCAAAAGCCAATATAATATTAATATTTGTAGCCCATTAATTTAATTATATTCCTAATGGACTTCTACATAATTTGCCCATAATATAATTAATTAATCCATTGGGCTACTAATATTTATCAATTAATTGGTCTGGCCAATTAACATTATTAAATAATGTAAAATTAATTCCAGATAAATAACATTATTAAATAATGTAAAATTACATTAATCTACTAATAATGATTTCTGAGAGACAATAAATAACTATGCAACTAATTGAGCCAGATCAGGGATCTAATACAAGAAATAAAGCAGAGCCTCAAATTAATTAATTATCTATGTTCAGCCAAGAGCAAAATTAATTAATAAACACAGATTCATTCCACTAGAGAATCCTTGCTGACTTGCCCCTTTACCCCAAATTGAGCAAGGGCTTGTATTTTAGACTTAATCGATCTCCGTATTTAAGATAGAAATATCTGTTAATTAATTAAGCTCACTGACAGCTTAAATTAATTAACATCTTATATTCCTGAGTAGTACCACTCGACCTTATTAACACACCTAAACTTAATCAACCGGTCGGGTTTAGTGTACTAATCCTTTCGAGTTCCTCAGGGGATATTATCAACCCATTTTACTAGGATACGGTTGCAAGATACAGACAACCAGCCTGAGCCACAGATAACTACTAATACCCAAGATATGTAGATCCGGTCGTGATGATGTTCACCGTAGTAGATCAAAGTGATAGATAGCAAAATGCACTCAGCTGAAGTCTTACCAAGCTTAAGACCAACTAAGTCACCGAGATCTTGGTTCTCCACTAAGGTCAGTTAGGAGAACACATCTCACTGTGATCCATCAATACACCACCGTAAGTGTACCAGTAAAGACAAGCAGCCAAGACAAACCACTTTTTATCTAAACTGCAGCTTAAACCGACAACTTATCCTTAAGTTATCTCAGCTGTGATAACTGTTTATATCTTGTCAGTTCAACCAATTTGTGTTGTCTTCTGTGATACCCGACACACTACACAAATCTAACTTTTGTACAAGATAAATGATAACATGTGCAAATATATATATTTATCAGATAGAAAAATAAAATAGTGGTAAGGACAAAAACACATTGTATACAAGCATAAAAACTGCTTTCAGTATACAAAATCCCAACAGGCCAATCAATTCCATCGATCCATTCTTCATCACTTGACCAATAACGAAAGGTCCGACCACTTCGACTTTAACTTTTCGGAAAAGAGTGAAAGACGAGAATTAACGAGCGAGACCTCATCTCCGGGGGCAAACTCCCTCTTCTTGATTAACCGATCATGGAATCTCTTGATTATCTCCTTGTAAAGGCTTGAGTTCTCAAAGGCCTCACACCGAAACTCATCCAATTCATTAAGTTGGAGAACCCTCGCTTGACAGGCGGTTTTAATGTCAAAATTCAACTTCTTGACCGCCCAATATGCTTTGTGCTCAAGCTCTATCGACAAATGGCACGACTTCCCAAATACCTTTTGATATGGGGACATTCCAAGAGGTGTCTTGTAGGCCGTTCTATAAGCCCAAAGGGCATTATCAAGCAACATCGCCCAACTCGTTCGATTGACACTCACTATTTTCTCTAGAACTTTCTTGATCTCCCGGTTAGCGAGCTCTGTTTGCCTATTGGCTTGTGGATGGTAGGCGGTGGTGATCCTATGCTTCACTCCAAATTTGGTCAAGAGGTTGGAAACCCATTTGTTGCAAAAGTGACTTCCTCCATCACTTATCAAAGCACGAGGAGCTCCATATCTTGACAAAATGTGCTTTTGGACAAATTTCAACACAACTTTAGCATAATTTGTTTGAGTGGGGATAACCTCTATCCACCTCGACACATACTCTACTGCTAACAAGATATATTGAAAACCATAAGAAGCGGGAAAAGTCCCCATGAAATCAATCCCCCAAACGTCAATAAGCTCCACTTCTATAATGTTGGTCAAAGGCATATCATGTCTCTTAGAAATTCCACCGGTTCTTTGACATCTATCACAACCACTCTCAAAGGCATAACAATCTTTGTAAATAGTTGACCAATAAAAACCACATTGAAGTACCTTCATGGCCGTGCGGTTGGCTCCAAAGTGGCCTCCACTAAGGGAGGCATGTCAATGATGAATGATGGAAGATCATTCTTCTTGTGCTACACACCGCCGAATCACCATGTCAGCACATCTCCGGTAGAGAAAAGGTTCATCCCATATATAAAACTTGACATCATGAAAGAACTTCTTTCTTTGATAGCTTGACATGTCCGGAGGTTTAACACCGAAAATAATGAAATTGACTATATCCGCATACCATGGAGAAGTTGCTTGCACTTGCAGTATTTGCTCATCCGGGAAGCTTTCATTAATAGGAACTCCATGATTTTCTCCTTCCACCGGGCCCTCAATTCGAGAGAGGTGATCGGTAATCACATTCTCGCATCCTCTTTTGTCTTGGATCTCTATATCAAACTCTTGAAGTAATAAGAGCCATCGAATAAGCCTTGGCTTTGCATCCTTCTTGTCAAATAGATATCGGATGGCGGCATGATCGGTGTGAACAATGGACTTCGTTCCAACCAAATAAGGTCGAAACTTGTCATATGCATACACCATGGCAAGTAGGTCCTTCTCGGTTGTGGTGTAGTTGGCTTGAGCATTGTCAAGCGTCCTACTCGCATAATAGATCACTGGAAGATCTTGTCTCTCTTTTGCCCCAAAGCTGCCCCTACGGCAATATCACTTGCATCACACATGAGCTCAAAGGGTAGACTCCAATCCGGCACTATCAGTATGAGAGCACTCACCAATGCTTTCTTAAGACACTCAAAGGCCTTCAAACAATCCCCCCCAAACTCGAACTTGACATCTTTCTCAAGCAAGCGGCTCAAAGGCTTTGAAATTTTTGAGAAATCCTTGATAAATCGCCTATAGAACCTGACATGCCCTAAGAAACTCCTCACGGATTTCTCATTAGATGGTGGTGGTAATTTTTCAATGGCAACAACCTTTGCCCGATCCACTTCCAATCCGCTAGAAGACACCTTGTGCCCAAGCACAATCCCTTCCTTTACCATAAAGTGGCATTTCTCTCAATTTAAGACAAGGTTGGTGTCTTCACATCTCTTCAAAACAAGGCTAACATTATGCAAGCAATGATCAAAAGAATTACCAAAAATTGAGAAATCATCCATGAAAACCTCCATCACATTCTCAATTAATCCAAGAAAAATAGCCATCATGCATCTTTGAAAAGTAGCTGGGGCATTGCATAAACCAAATGACATGCGTCTATAAGCAAAGATACCATAAGGACAAATAAAAGCCATTTTTTTTGGTCCTCGGGAGCTATCATGATTTGGTTATAACCCGAATACCCATCAAGGAAGCAATAAAACTCAAAGTCGTCTAGTCTATCGAGCATTTGATCAATAAAAGGGGGGGGGGAAATGATCCTTCCTAGTGGCGGCATTCAACATTCTATAATCGATACACATCATCCACCCATTTACCACCCTAGTAGCACTAAGACCATTCTTCTCATCCTTCACAACCGTCATCCCCCCCTTTCTTAGCAACCACTTGAGTTGGACTAACTCACTCACTATCCGAAATGGCAAAAATAATCCCGGCATCTAACAACTTCAATACTTCCTTCCTAACCACCTCTTGCATTATCGGATTTAATCTTCTTTGATTTTGCCTTTTAGGTTTATACTCATCTTCCATCAAAATTTTATGCATGCAAATTGAGGGGTTAATTCCCCTTAAATCTGAGATTGACCACCCTATAGCCGACTTGTATTCCCTCAAGACTCTAATCAATTTTTCAAGTTCAATGGGAGAGAGGTAGGATGATACAATTACTGGATATGTCTTGTCTTCACCATGGAAAACATATTTGAGATGCTGGGGAAGCGGTTTCAACTCGAGGGTGAGAGTCTTCTTGTCATCCTCTTCTTCCTCTTGCTCCTCATCCTTGAGCTTCATGAAACAAGCTTCATGTTTGGGAATTTCTTGCACATAACTCATAGAAGTGGAGTAATCAACTTGTTCACCCTTGATAGTGTTCCGAACAAGATAATGAGATGGAGAGGAATTAAGTAGGCACTCCTCTAATGGGTCCTTTGGAGCTTGAAACTCCTTCGCATCTACGCAAGACTCCACCATCTTCAACACTTTGCATTCTTCAATTTCCTTCCTTCATCTTCATCATGAAATTTAACGGTTCTAAAAATAGAGAATGTGTGGCTTTCATCATTCACTCGGAGAGTAAGCTCGCATTCCGCCACATCAATTAGTGCTCTTCCCGTAGCAAGGAATGACCTTCCAAGGATAAGAGGTATATCCTTGCTTTCCGCTATATCTAATACAACAAAATCCACCGGGAAGATGAAACTATGCACCTTAACCAACACATCTTCCACAATCCCTTTTGGATAAGATATAGACCTATCAGTCATTTGGAGGGCGATTGTGGTTGGCTTTATCTCTCCAATCTCGAGCTTGGTGAAAATAGAAAGAGACATCAAGTTGATGCTAGCTCCAAGATCACATAAGGCTTTCCCAAACTTGTCTCTTCCAATGTCACATGGAATAGTGAAGCTTCCGGGATCCTTCAACTTGGGAGGTAGTTTCCTTTGAAGAACGGCACTACACTCCTCGGTGAGATTAACCGTCTCAAATTCCGCCAATTTCCTCTTCTTGGCCACCACTTCCTTTAAGAACTTTGCATAGTTGGGCATTTGGTGCATAGCTTCTACAAGAGGGATATTGATGTGTATCTTCTTAAAAATCTCCAAGAATTTGGAAAATTGCTCCTCCACATTCTTTTTCTTCAACCGTTGTGGAAATGGAATAGGAGGCACATAACGAGGTGGTGGGTGATATGGAGATGGCTCTTCCATAGCTTTATTCCCTTTGTCTTTATTTGTAACCTTTGTGGTTTCACCACTTGGAATTTAGCTCTCCCCCATCTTAGATGATCCATCATCCTTCTTGTGATTATCTTCCTCAACCGAATTTTTGGACCTTCATATGAAGTTCCACTTCAGAGGTTTATCGCCCTGCAATCCTCCTTTGGATTCGTCACCGTATTGCTTGGGAATTGCCCTTTTTAATGTTGAGCATTCAAGGTATTGGAGATTTGCCCCAATTGATTCTCTATCATCTTCAACTGAGTAGTATGAGCCTCTACAATTGAGTCGGTTTTCTCCATCCTTGTTTGAGAAATTATCATGAATTTAAGCAACACATCCTAAAGGTTAGACTTCTTCTCTTGGTCAATAACTCCGTTGGTGATCGAAAATTCGGGAGGTGGTTGAATAGAGTTGTTTGGGTTCCTATACGAAAGATTTGGATGCACCCTTGGGCCTTGATATCCTCCTTGGTAATTATTTTGGTAACCCCCTTGTTGAGGACGAAGATTACCATAATTCCGGATGTTGTTGTAGATGTAGTTCACATCCTCAACAAGAAGTTAGGGATCCGACATAACTTCGCTCTTGGATTGGACAAGAGCATTAATCTTGCTATTCATAACGGTCAATTGGGCGGCTAACAAAGCTATTGGATCCGAGCTCGAAGTAGAAGTTGAAGACACCGGCTTCAAGATTGTCCTCTCCCCGGGCCATTGATAAGAATTTGTAGCCATATTCTCAATGATCTCCAAGGCTTCTTGGCTATTCTTGGTCATCAATGCTCCTCCCGCGGCCGCATACACAAGTCTTTTCATATCCCCCTTGCATCCATTGTAAAACAAGCATACCTTAGTATCTTAATCAAAGCCATGATTGGGGCACTTTTGAAGCATCTCCTCGAATCGGTCTCATGCCTCATAAAAAGTCTCTCCATCCAATTGTTGAAATTGGGTGATTTCCGCCTTCAACTTCATGGTCATCCCCGGAGGAAAGAATTTGAGAAGGAATCTTTGCATCATTTCTTCCCAAGTGGCAATTGGTTCCAATGATTGATGCCACATCTTAGCTTTGTCACGGAGGGAGAAAGGAAAAAGTTTGATTTTAAGAGCTCCATCCGGCACTCCGTTCTTCTTCACCGTGCTACAAATCTCCGAGAATGTAGCTAAGTGAGCATTAGGATCCTCCATCGGACGACCTCCGTATTGATTGCTCGAGATCATAGATATGAGTCCCGGATTGATCTCAAAGTTGTTTGCATCGATACCCGGACCATGCGGGCCCCCTCGTTGATTAGTAGGTTGAAACACATTTGTAAGTGGAGGGGGTTGTTCCCGATTCCTTTCCGCCTCTTGGTTCTTAAGTTGTTCTTGAACCAATCTTAATTTCTCTTGGAGTTGTTGAATGACATCTCCACCTTGTCCCTCCATTTGTGGTGGTAATTGTTGGTGCCTTCTTGCCTCATCTCGGTTGCGTCGACAAAAGGCCTCGATTTCAAGGTTCAAAGGATCGTATGGCAAACCTTTAGACCTTGTGTTCATGCACCTATCAACCACCAAAGATCTAACTTCAAACACCAATAATAATAATAAAAAAATGCGGGAAAATAAATGTCTAAACTAGAATCAAGCACCGTTTCAAAATATCACACAAATAAACTCAATAGTCCCTGGCAACGGTGCAAAAAACTTGATTGTGTCCTACTTAGACCTCTACCCACAAGTGTATGGGGGTGTTGGAATATAGGTGGTGAGCAATGTCGTCTCCCATAGGACTATGTGGTTAATAGTGTAACTACTCTTATTCGGATGCTTAAACTCTAGCTAGACGATGAAAACTTAGCGGGGTGATTAATCCTAGGCAAGAATTGAAATAAATCTAAGCTAATGGCAATAAAGAAGCTAAATTGATGAAAATCCAAGAGAAGATATTCTAGGGGTAGACACTAAAGATATGCAAAAGGATTTGGCTTACTTGAACATGCTACGGTTAATTACATCTATTTATCAGCAACATTTGATATAGCCCAAGTATATCTCGGTGAACTTAGACTGTGGATTATAGATTAAGACTATCGTCTCCAATTCATCGAAACCTAGAACTCCCAAAAGCCCTCGAGTCTATTGCCCTCACCCGTATCCCGCAACCTCTTGGTCTATTGGAAAGAGATGCTCTATGCTCCTAATCTAGAATTAATTCTCAACTCTCGTTTATCAAGTTAGTTCCATGGATAAATTTAAATGATGATCAATCATTCAAACAATCATTAAAAGCAAGAGCATAGAGAAATATAGTAGATTAACCATAAGCAAATCTAGTAAACATTAATTCTCAAACAAACTCATCAAGCCTAGCCCCTAGAATAGGGAATTTAGCTACTCATGTTTTTTATTAGCAAAATACTCAAATCATAGCAAATCAAAGACATGAGAAAGCAAGGGGAAAATAAAATGCAAACAAATCCTAAAGCCTTGTCTTCAATCTTGATTGCTTGACTCTTTCTTCTTCAATCTTCACACAATTATCAACTTCAATGGTGGAGAATAGAAGATTTTGGGTGTTTGGGGGTGAAGGGAAAGGTGAAATTTCGTGTGGTAGGTGAGTTATGGTGGCTAGGGCTTCAAGTTTTGGCTTTATATAGTGACCAGGTCGAAACCGGGTCAAAAACTAGATAATCCGCGAAAAAGGGGGCGGACCGCGGTCCAGTACAAAGCTCGCGGTCCGGAACTGTTTTCTTCAACATTTTTTTCGGGCAGAAGGCATCGGACCGCAGTCTAGTACAAAGCTCGGACCGCGGTCCCGTTTCTGTTGTTGCACAACAATTTTATTTTGGCTCGTTCTCCCTCGTTTCTTATCCAAATCTCGATCCACTTTCGGCCACGTGACCCCAACGAGCTGAACTTTAAGGCCCAACTTCCCTTTTCTTCAAAATAGGTCTTCATTCTCCTGAAAAAATCAATAGAAACCAACCCAAGTAGCATGTTCTTCGAAAATGATGAACTATGCGAACACAACATGTACAATCATGATTTTTCTTGGTAAATAAACAAAATATAAGCTCTCTAAGACCTATAAAATCCATGTTTGTCACATGTAGTGAAGGGCACAGATAATTGTTTTGCCGATTCGACAAAAGGGACGCGTCCAAAATCGATTCATGCATAAAAAGTAAGTGACTCAAATTTATTGTGCACAATCAACTTTCAAAGAATACTATGAGAAGGGTATAGATTTGTATGGATGAGTTTGGTACTAGGAGAAGAGTAGTGATTTCAACCTTATTTCTTGAATTGTAGGTATGAATTTTTCAATTTGGGTTCAAAATTGATTGATTAGGGTTTAGAATTTGTGGCTGGATTTGTTCCCAATCTTGTGTTTTAGGGTTTCAACCTTATTTCTTGAATCGTATGTATGATTTTTTCAATTTGGATTCAAAATTGATTGACTAGGGTTTCGAATTTGTGGCTAGATTTGTTCCCAATCTTGTGTTTTAATAGTATGCACATCTGAGGCGAATTGTATGCACATTTATCTCATTAGGCACAAATTTGTTATCATTTCGACTTTAAAAGTGTTGATTTGCCTTTTAGTACTCTACACATATGTAATTTAATTTTATGCAGATTACCCATTTCAAATTCTATCAATAACATAAACTATAGGAATAAATTGCAAGTTGATTTTTCGGTGTCTTTACATCTCTTCTGCTATTTATGTCTGCAACTTGGTGTTGGACTTAGGTGCAGAGAGTGTAAAGAATTTTGAGCCACTCATCAATGAATAATAGAATGCAAATTTTATAACTTGAGTAGTATGTATATGTGGTAAATTGCACTATAATGAGTGTACACGCACATTCGTGATTAATATAATGCACATTTGTTAACTTGAGCACTATGTAGCTTGGTGAATTGTGTTTTCTGATTTTATATGCACATTCATAAAAAACAGCATGCATATTGATTATCTTGAGTAGTATGTATCTTGGTTAACTATGATGTATTGAGTTTCTATGCACATCCATGAGTAACAGAATGTACATTTGTTTACCTGAGTCCAATGCAAATCTGTGAATTAGGGTTTAATGAGTTTATATGCACATTTACTTTTATATATTATGCACATCCTGCTTTAATTGTATGCACATGTTTTTTAAATAACATTTTTTGTTCATTATTGTATATAAAAAGTCGCAATGGGTGACAATAGAAAGTTGCAAGGAATTAATGATCATACTGCTCGTGCTGCTGAAGAATACTACTACGAGAAGATCGTAAAGGTCAAGATTATAGACGTCGAAAAAGCATTGGTCAATTGATGTTTATTTGCACTCAAACTTCAATTTTAAAAGCCGTTTATTAACTTTATGCTAATGATTTGAATGTTACAAATGATGTCGAAACACATTTTATTTGTGTGTACATCTTTTATTGTCAGCATGCATACTTTTGCCTAATTTGAGTATGCACATTTTCTAATTTGAGTATGCACACATTCGAATATCAGTATGCATATTGAGTTATGTCCTAAACATATTATTAGGAACTCGACTGAAGTACTATGCGTGTTGGTTTATGAACATCATCTAGTTGCAGGAGCGTCGACAAACAATGCAGACTGTAAATGTTTTCATGATTTATAAAATGGTTTTACACTTCAGCTCAGGTATGCACATTTGTGAAAAGAAGTATGTACACAAAGAGAAAAAAAGATATGCACATATGATGAAAACGACAACTTAAAATTGTACAAAATTGGTAAAACCCATGAAATTCTACCTTTCAAGTACCAGTTAACAGGCAAAAGGAGTTATAATCAGTACAAATTATACAAAAATTACACAAAAATCACATATTCTCCTTCGTCTGGCGAATCTACATCACTCTCGATAACTGGGCGCTCTGCTTTGGCTGGCTCCAGGATTTCTAGATAGCCGTCATCACTCTCCTCCAATCCGGCCACCAATCTGCCTACACCGCTACATAGCACACATTACTAAGATTGTTAGTTCATTATACTCTACAAATACAACAATTTGCAGCACACATTCAACACGAGTGCATACATTGATTTATGAAAGTGCATATATTTATACATAAAAGTGCATTCATATTTTACAATTCAGATATATGCAATTCTGCCCTAATTCAGTCCCAATCCACTTACCAATAAGAAAGCTCCACAGCAATTACTCGAAACTTCAATCCACTGTATGATATGCGTTTGATTTAGGCTTTGTAAACTGATGGCTAGATTAGGGTTCGTTATCTACGAAAAAAACATAAACATAATTCGCCAAAAAACTAAGCAACAATCTTGAGACTCACCATGTTTTAGGTTTCGTAAACAAATTACCAAGCAAAAAATCGAAGTCGTGGGTAACCGCATCTTTCTAATCCAAAATACAATTTAAATATCTGTATATGCACTTTCTATGTAACCATTATGCACCTGGAAAAGTGAACTTTACGCACATTTATTGCCTGTATGTATGCACATACATTATCAATAATCAAAATTCAACAACATATAACACTTCTGCTAGATCTCAAAGCTTCAAAAGCTAATCGAACGAAAATCAACAACATTGTCAAATTGGAGGCTTAGGGTACATCTTTTTTATATGCCCTATCCATAATCGAAAAAAAACATATTAGGATGAATCGCCCGAAATTAATTTCAACAATTAACTACCCATATCGATTAAATCGTCCATTATTAAATCTCCGACTGCTACGAACAGAAAAATCGATGAATTAAAATCGAAGCCTTGGGTGAGTACAACTTTCTCATCCAATAGAGTAATCAAAAAAAGAGTAACATCAAACCAAAAATTACCCAGTCGATGAAGTATTTTCCTTCATTGGCGAGATCTGGCAACTCGGAAATGAATTATGAACAAATCCCCACGATGAAGAGAACGACTTTTCGAGTGAAGAAGAATAAAGAAAAATAGCGTGAGGTTATCTTTATCTTCAACAACATTCATTAATGAAGATAATTCATTTTAAAAAAGAGTCAACAACATAAAAGATCAAAAGACAACTTTGACGTTAATGATTTAAAAAAGAATTAGAAATTTGAAAAATTCTCCTAAGATCTTGGCCACACATCTATGGATGGTTGGATGGTGTTCCTATTTCTCTCAATAAGCTAATATTCTCAAATGATCCTTCCTCTCTCTCTCTCTCTCTCTCTCTCTCTCTCTCTCTCTCTCTCTCTATATATATATATATATATATATATATATATATATATATATATATATATATATATATATATAGGGTGTGGATCTAGGGAGATCCAACACTCAAAAGAGATATGAGAACCGATCCTAAGCGTCGATCGGTTCTCATCTAATGGCCAATATCAACCCCTTCTTTCTTAAAAAAAAAAGAGAAAATGGTGTTTTGGGCATAGAATTCAATTAGAGATTTGGGCGCTAGAAAACTTTTCGTTCATTCACCCACTTTCAAAAACATTTCGATTTGCGAGCGGTTCCATTATCTCCATTATTCTGAAAACTTCCATCCACAACCTAGAAGAGCAACTACTCCAAAATCGATACTAATACAAACTTCTTCCATAATATAGCAGTGACGTTCATCCACCAGCGAGAACACACAGTACTCTTAAAACTGCCATCGACAACCGAGAAGACCCAGTTTTGATTTTCATTTTGCAGTACAGAATTCGAGTAACAAATCGCAGATTTAGAGTCGATTTCCCTCGAATCGACGAGTATTCAGGTATGTTTTACGTTTTCGTTACTTAAATTAGGAAACCCATGGATTATTTGGTGTTGTAGAGATATGATTGTTAATGTGAATGAAACCCTATGGCGACCAAATGAGATTTGTGAATATGGAAGGGTACGAATTTGTTATTTGAAGGAATTAAGAAACAAATGAGCAAATTCGAAACCCTAAACACCAGTTTTACCTTATCAGAATATAGATTTCTGTTTTTTTGGAATGGTGTAATTGATGCTCATATAATGTTTTTACCCTGTTCTTTGCTTGTTTTCATTGTGAAATTCATGCTGATGTGAATGTAATCGGTCTGTTAATTTAGGTTGGTTGATTTCAGGCCTCCAATATTGATTTTCGCATTTCGTTGCAACGGTCATAGTATGGACGCAGGTATATAATTTTAGGCATTATTAGGTGTAATATTTTCATATTATAATTGTGTTGTAGCATTATTGCAATGAAATATGAGCATAAATTATGTGTCTTCTGTGGTATAATTGTGTTGTAAAATTTATCTATGTGTGCATAAAATTTGTCTGTGTGCATAAACTATGCATTTTATAAGCACGAAATTATACAATTTGTCTATGTGTGCATAAAATCTGTCTAGTTTGCTGTTCTGTTAAAACAGTTTCGTACATATGCATAAAGTTTATACTGTGTATACATAATTATTTATTGTATTAGCAGAAACATATTTAACTTGGAATTACAAAATTCTGTGGTTGAATTTGAGTCTTGATATGGCAGAAAAAAAAATGATATGATTATTGAGGATCAGCATTATTCTAGAGTTCTATGAGCATGAACATATGTATTCGGTAGCATAAAAAAAAATTCTTATGCTACATATAATACTTGTTGTCTGTGATTCAAAATTTAGAATTGGTAAGCATAAAAATATAACATTGTTTGCATAAATTCCGTTTGTTGTTTGCATAAAATCTGTGAGTCATGTGCATAATAAAATAACATGGTTTGCATAAAATCCGTTTTATGTATGCATAAAATACGTTAGTCATGTGCATAAAATATGTTATAATTGCAGGCGGATCGAGCGGGAAAGGAAAGAGGAAGAGAACCAAACAGCCGGAAGAAGATGTTCCCTTAAAATATTTGTTGAATAAAGGGAAGGACAAGGTTAAAGACAGCAAAGCGAATGAAATGACGACGAAGAAAAAACTGGATGAGAAAAAACTTGATAGTTAGAATGTTGGGTTGTGCGACTCTTTCGTTTGGATAATTTCGTAGGATAAACTTAGTCATTTGGATGATCTTTATGTTTTTTAAGGATTAGGTAGTGGAAGCAATGTAGTGAAAAACACCTTTTGGTATATTCAAGTATTCTAAGTTATGCATTCATAATTCGATCATATGCCAAAAACAATTGGGGAGTATGCAGATATGTAAACAATCTTGTAGGGAAAAAACGTATATGCACAAACACTACATAACATAAGCATGAAAATACAATACGATATGCATAAAATATAAAACCTTAACATATATACATAAGCATGAAGTCATAAAACAAAAACATGAAACATCAATTGGGTATGCATGATATATAAAACCTTGAACATAATCAGTACCATAAAGGTTGAACTTGAGAGGTATAGTATATATGCATGAAAATCATAAAACATAAGCATAAAAAATAACGGTGGTATGCATGAAAATAACATAACATAAAGTAAAGCGATTATGTTAATACAAATTAGTCGAAACAGACGGTGCATCGGTCTCTACTAAGTTCTGCATAAAAAGTTAACAGGAATCTTCTACATCCTTAAAGTTAGGGCAGTTTCTTGAATCGTGATGTCCCATCTGGTTGCATTTCCGACACATCCCTGAGGCTTCAATTTAGCACGCAATGCAGCCTCCTTCCTAGACTATAGTCTCTATAGAAAATTTCAGCCTCATCAAGAGTAACAAATTTCCGTCCAATATACGGTTTCAATTCGGCCGGGCAGTCAGGAATGTAAATGGATTCATCGGATTCAATAGACATAATTGACTGTAACGGTTCAGCCATTCAACAAACTGCATGCATGAATATTACACAGTATCAACATAAACTAACAAATACATATGCATGAACATTGTATTTACGTATGCAAAAATTATAATAGTGAATCTACAACAGAAAACAATACTTAATCGATACATACATCTCATAAATAAAGAACAGAAATCCTAATCACTTGGAAAAACGACTTCTACCCTATAAATCCAGAAATCTCTACGAAAAAACTCTGAAATGAAATCGACCTTCAAGAATTTCAACCCAACAAATCATTCCACAAATATTGAACTACAATTTTTCGAAAACCATAAGTAATTCTTACCTTCGCAGAAAAATCTGTAAAAAAACGAAAAATGTGCAGAAATCAATCTTCAAAATTGGGAATAATCGGGATAAATCGACAAGGAAAACGAGATTAAATCACTCAAGTAACATAGAACTTCGAAACCCATGAGAAATAATCGACTTCCGAGTGGTCGATTTGAAGACAAACTTTCGGCTGAGAAGTGAGTTTTGAACACCGAAAATGCAGATTCAGAAAATGCAGATTGAGAAACAGACGAAAATGCAGCTAGGGAATAGAAAAGATAAGATTACATATTTGCCCTTAATGAGACTATTTTTTCCTTTTTTGATTTAAATTTAAATACTTTTGGGGATAAAATGAGAGCCTTAGATTTGCGAAATGGAGGGACGAGATCAGTTCTCGTATCTCTTTTAAGATTTGGATCTCATAATATCCATTCCCTATATATATATATATATATATATATGGTGTATGTTGGTCCGGAGATGAGTATCAGGTGTTTGGGGGGGGGTGAATACATATGAGTCCAAGTTTTTCCTCAAACGCGAAGGTCAGTCTTATATTGAGTTTTGCTACTGAATGGGTTCAATGTCAGTTAAGCCTTCTGATCGCGGGGAAGAGAATTTGAGTTCTTTCTACTGATTGAGGTCAGTACTGAGAAGTTCAGTAGCAGAATATAGTGCGGATTAGTGTGGGGCCCGATTTAATTTCGTCTATTTGAAAAACATTTTATGCAAACCAAAACAGTTTTGGCTAGTGCAATTTTCAAGTCTGTTTTATCGAAAGTATGATTTTGTGTTCCCTTGTTGTGTTTTTCTTGCGTGAAGACTCTTCTCTATTTATAGTTGTGACCCATGCATAGATCCATTGGAGATGATGATGCCACGTGTCACAAGTCTCCAACGAAAACGACCATATATTTTCAAAATGTCGCCGCAGAATGGTTGGCGTTCTGTGCATGAGAGCAGCTTTTTGTGTCACAGCAGGTAAGCTTCGCTTACTTGTCAGACATTAGTCTTCTACTTAAGTTAACTCTCTGAACCTCGGATACTAAGTGTTCTCTGGTGACATTCGACTGATAAAGGTTAGGTAGTCGATTTTTCTTGTACGGTCTGCAACTGAGTTGCAGCCTTTCAGTAGATCAAAGCTGATCGTACCGAGTCTTTTTTCTGAGTCGGCTGAAGAGGATCTTCTGCTGAATGCTGTCAGCTAGCCGTTTGCTACCTATATAGAGTGACACTTGGACTGTTTCGTCTCCAACTGATCTATTCACGTTCACGTCTATAAATAGATGGAAGGTCGTGGTCATTGAAGTCGCACTACAAGATCACACAAGCGACCATACGGGAACTCAAGCATTCAAAGAATCAAAGCTCTAGAACACTTATCGTTTATTCAACTGAAGAACACGAACCTAGAGTTGATTATTCCTCTTTGTTCTTCGCTCTAGAAGTCTTTCTCGTTCCCACCTTATAACATTAAGCTCACTGTAATATCTATAGCTTAAACCGAAGGAGTTCATTTATTGAACTGTTCTTAGTGTTAAGAACTCCTTCATCGTTGGAGATACATTCAAACTTAACGTTTGACCTGTAAACTGAGATTTGCTCAGTATAGTCACAAGTTAAAGTTTATCCTGCGAACAAACTAACTGAGACTAACTCAATATAATAAAATAGTGTCCTATTCTGTTCGAGACGAGTGGACGTAGGATCTTGTGTATCCGAACCACTTTAAAAACTGTTGTGTCGTTTAATTGTTGCATGATATAACTGCTCATACTGAAAATATCTATAC
Organism: Lavandula angustifolia; assembly: GCA_028984105.1. Classification (NCBI taxonomy): domain Eukaryota; kingdom Viridiplantae; phylum Streptophyta; class Magnoliopsida; order Lamiales; family Lamiaceae; genus Lavandula; species Lavandula angustifolia. Next base: position 20,778,931 of record CM054819.1, read on the forward strand.
AAAATCATACAACTACTATTTCAGTACAAAGCTAAAACATCGCACTAATCTACTGAACAACTTTAGTAAACAAACGTTTTCGAAACAAACTAAATCGGGACTAGACATTTCCGCATGCAGAACCTCTACTGAAAGCTTCTAAATTCTGACTTCAGTCAATTAGTAGAACTCAACACATTCAGTCACTCTGTCCGTGCGATTAAGATCAGCTTGCTTGGTCTACTGAATCTATTCAGTAGACATCTTCCGTGAAACAGACTGATCGCGTTTTGATTTTGAGAAAAAGGTTTTCAAGTGTATTCATCCCCCCCCCCCTCTACACCTGAGCGTTTGACTCGGGACCAACAATTGGTATCAGAGCAGGAGTTCTTTTGACTCTTGTTTTTTAAAACTGGTCTACGAGAACTGATCCTTTTGAAAACGTTTTTCATAGCATACATCTCTTTATTCATCCTTAACCCATTATATTACTATGTTTGATATGTCAGGGATCCGGATGGTACCCATGTTCTCAGTAGAGAACTATGGAGTATGGCGCGTCAGAATGGAGGCGCATCTGACCTCACTACACGACAACATGTCTGATGTGCTGGAAATTGGTCCAATCATTCCTATGATCAACAGTGTCAAACTCATGAAGGAAGGTGGAGCCAAAATTGGGGAGATGATTGCCAAAGAAAAATCTGAATACACGCCGGAAGAGAAGAAGCTTCACAATCTAGATAGAGTTGATCGTAATGCTATTCTAACAACTCTTAGTGATTCTTATCTAGGCAGGGTTCAGGACTGCAAGTCCTCGAAGGAACTCTGGGATCCGCTGGCGTTATTGAGTCAGGGGACTCAGAAGATAAAGAACAACAAACTGACGCTAGTGCTCCAGAAGCTGGAGAGGCTCACCCTCATGGCCAATGAGAAGATTGAAGATCTAAACGACAGATTCACCAAGATCATGAATTCAATCAACGGGCTAGGAAAGATGCTCTCTAACAGTGAGATGAACTTGAAGATACTGCGGGCACTGCTTGAAGGACGCTGGAGTTTATTCGCCACATATCTTTGACACTCTGACCTTGATTCTGTTTCTATTGATCATATACCCTCCGAATTAAAGGCAGAGGAGATAGAGTTCAGTCTACCTCACAAGATAAGGGATGGAGCTGACACCCCACATGATCATGCTCTAAAAGCATCAGTCAGCACCCCACAAGCAGTAGTGAGCAACCAGGCTATGTCAATAAGCTCAGTCTCGATTCCTGAAGGAACCTTGGCTGAACAATATGCTCTGCTGGCCATTAAATAACAGAGATAGAAGGATAGGAGGATCAAACTGAAGAAATCCTACCGGAAATCCCGAGGTAAGTATGAATCACCTTCTAACGGAGATCATAACTCGAAACTCTCTGAATGCAGGAATGAAGAATCTGCTTCGAAGCCTGAAAAGTCAGAATTGAAACCAAGTAGACCTTCTTCATGTTACAACTGCAAGAAGGATGGGACTACCAATATGAGTGTCCAGAGCTTAGTGCAGCTGAAAGAGCTGTGCTACAAGCTTGAAGAGAGAAGTTCACCAAAAAGTGCCAAGCATTCATTGCTGGAGAGCTTTCAGATGACTCAGAAGAGGCGGAAAACTTCATGGACTTATCAGATGATGAAGTCTCATTCATCACGGTGAAGAAAATGAGAAGTGTCTCATGGCTGGAGAAGAGGATGATGTAAATTCCTATGCTATTGATATACCCTCTTCACCATGCACACACAATACACAATCTACTACAGGTGATCATCATGAATCTGCACAGTGCTACGAAGCCCTATTAGACGAGCAGATCAAGATGAGTTTAGATTTCAGTTAGACCCTTCAAGAGATGGACCTCCTGAGAGCTAAGAATGAGAGACTTTCTAAGTCTAGTCAGGACGGTTCTGAGTTGGCTCAGCTTGACAAGAGACTGAAAGAGGAGAATGATTCTCTGATGACCTAGTCTCGGCAGCAAGAAGGACTGATCTCAGTACTGACCAAAGACTTGTCGATGAAAGTCACTGAACTAATAGAAGAAGGAACATTCAGAACTACAGACACAGTACGAAACTCTCAAGAAGAGTGATGTAGTCTGGAAAGTTCTGATGACCGACAGATTTCATGGAGCAGAGAAGAAGCTCGAAGCCATGCTCACAAGTCAAAGGCCAGTAACCCATAAGGAAGGGTTAGGCTACAATACTTATGATGCTTCGACCTCAGCTCCATAAGATTCAGCAGCGAAGCTTACTGATAGATTTGTCAAAGGGTGTACTGAGCGTTCAGAACTCCAGAAACCTTTGAAAAAGGAAAGCAAAAGGAAAGCAAAAGGTGTCCAGATGAAAGCAACTGAATTAGCTCAGAAGGTTAGGAGTCCAGCTAAGCAGAAGATCAGGACTACTGAACCTCTGAAGCAGAAAGAGTCAACATCATTGAGCCCTTCATTGAAGTACGTTGACGGGTCAGGGAAGAAGCTGTTTGAGACTACAAAAGTAGTCAGTCAGATTTGGATTGCGAAAGCACTAACTCCGAAGGACCCAAAAGAAACATAAAGGGTACCTAAGTGTAATTTTCTATTTTGCAAGTACAAAAAGACCTATGGTACGCAGACAGCGGATGTTCCAGACACATGACGTACCAGAAGATGGTTTTTGTCAAATTTGTGATAACAATAAAAGAGAGATATTTGACACTGGTTTTTGTGATGTACTTGATAAATCTACAGGTAAAATAGTGTTATCAGGAACACAGAAAAAGAATACTTATGTTGCTAATTGGAAATCCGTGGAGCCTGAAGCTTGTTTGATAGCACGGAACGAAGATAGAACTAAGTGGCTGTGGCACAGAAGACTCAACCATCTCAACTTTAAGGTGCTGAACAAACTAGCTAATGGATCTCTTGTCAGGGGACTGCCCAAGTGAGCATTCAAAAAGGAAGAAGAGTGTGAAGCATGTCTGAAAGGAAAGCAAACAAAGAAAAGTCATTATTCAATTCTGTCACCATCTACTGACAGAATCCTTCAGCTTCTTCACATGGACCTTTTTGGGCCACTTTCTCCTGTGACGATCAGAGGCAAGAAGTACACACTGGGTGTGATCGATGATTATTCCAGATACACGTGGGTACTTTTTATCACCAACAAGTCTGACATCAAGACAACTTTGCTGAGGCTACTGAAGAGACTCAGTGTCGAGAAGGACATCAAGATTAAGAAGATCCGTTCTAACCGAGGTACTGAGTTTCTGAACTCAATGGTCAAGGAGTTGTGCGATACGCAAGGAATCGAACATGAGACGTCTATTGCACACACGGCTCAACAGAATGGTCTTGCTGAGCGGAAGAACAAAACACTGAAAGAAGCAGCAAGGACCTTAATCGCAGACTTTGGATTACCACTGAATTTCTAGGCAGAAGCTACAAACACGGCATGTTACACTCAGAATCGATCTTTACTGACAAAGAAGCACATGAAGACGCCTTATGAATTATGGAACGGGAAAATTCCTTATATATCTTATTTCCATATATTCAGTTGTTCTTGTTTCATCCACAATAATGGAAAGGATCAGTCGAGAACTTTCGAAAGCAAATAAGACCAATGAGTGTTCTTAGGATACTCCACTGACAGTAAGGCTTTCAGAGTTTTCAACCTCCGGACCCTCTGCGTGGAGGAAAGTCCTCATGTTGTTTTTAACGAGTTTGCTACTGAGAAAAGGAACAGAAGCGACTCAGATTCTGAAGATGTAAGCCAGAAGCTACAGAATCTGAACTTAAACGAAGATTCAGAAATGATTCACAAGTGTTGGGATGATGATTCAGCAGAAGAAGATATTCAGAGTCAACCCACACTGAATGTAGCTTAAAAGATTGACTCTACAATACAAAATCAATCCCAGGTATTGGTCAATGAAGATACCCAAGTCGGTACTGAGACCATAACTGAATGCACCAACTCAGGGGAAACAAATTATGTTCTTGAACCTAACACCCCTGCGGTGGACTATTCATCAGAACCTCAACTTGTCACTGAACTTCTTCAGTTTCAAAACAATGCTACTGAAATGCCTAATACTCTTACTGTTTGCACTGAATTTGTTTCAAAAGAGGAGACAAGGAAATGACGTTCTTGGTTAGATAGTCACTCGACTGAGCTTATCCTTGGTGACCCTTCAGCAGGCGTTCAGACTAGAGCTAATCTCAGACAAGGCGAGAGTGCGCTCTACTCCTGTTTCTTGTCTACCGAAGAACCTCAGAATATTGAGGAGGCACTGAACGACACTGACTGGATTATAGTCATGAAAGAAGAGCTGAACCAGTTCGTTCACAATGAGGTTTGGGAGCTTGTTGACAGACCCTGACACCAACATGTCATAGGAACAAAATGGGTCTTCAAGAACAAGCGAGACAAAAACAACATTATAGTCAGAAACAAGGCTCGATTAGTTGCTAAAGGCTACTGTCAAGCTGAGGGAATAGACTTCGATGAAACATTTGCCCCAGTTGCAAGACTGGAAGCTATTCGTCTTGTCCTCGCCTACGCCTCACATCAGAGATTCAAGGTTTATCAGATGGATGTGAAGTGTGTGTTTCTAAACGACGTACTGAAGGAAGAGGCATACGTGGAGTAGCCTCCCGGCTTTCAGTAGGGACATCAGGTATACAGACTCAGGAAAGCACTGTATGGGTTAAAACGAGCACCCATGGCTTGGTACGATACCCTATAAGATTTCCTCCTTCAGAAAGGTTTTCACAAAGGCACCATAGACCGAACACTATTCAACATTCGACTGAACGACGACATACTACTAGTGCAAGTCTATGTGGATGACATCATCATCGGATCTCAGAATGTGACCATGTGTCAAAAGTTTGAGAAGATGATGAAAGATAAGTTTGAGTTGTGAATGATGGGCGAGATGAATTTCTTTCTTGGACTTCAAGTCAAACAAACTGACAGAGAGATATTCATCAATCAAGCCAAATATACAAAGGAACTTATCAAGAAATTCGAATGCGAGTTCAGCAAACCAGTCAGAATCCATATGAACACAAACTTCTAGATTGATCTTGACAAAGAGGGAGTATCAATAGCCTCTACTGATTATCGTGCTTTAATTGTTTCATTATTATATCTAACTGCTAGTCGACCTGACATAACTTATGTTGTAGGTATCTGTGCTCGATTTCAGGCGAATCCTAAGCTGAGCCATATGGAGTTAGCAAAGAAGATTCTCCGCTATCTCAAAGGCACACCTGACAGAGGGTTATGGTATCCAGCAGATGATAATTTTGAATTAATAGGCTATACTGGCGCTAACTATGCAGGTTGCAGGCTCGATCGAAAATCAACTTCAGGAACGTGTCAGTTCCTCGGTAGCAAGCTGATTTCATGGTCCTCCAAGAAACAGCATTCAGTAGCCACATCCACTACTGAAGTTGAATACATGGTTGCCGGAAGTTGTTGTGCCCATATCCTTTGCCTTCAACAGCAATTGCGCGACTACGATGTAATTCAGAATGAAGTACTGATCTACTATGATAGTACTAGTGCTATTGCCATCTCACAGAATCATGTTCTACATACAAGATGCAAGCACATTGACATTCGACACCACTTCATTCGCGATCATGTCGAGAAGAAGGACGTCAGATTGGAGATGATCCACACTGACATACAAAGGGCTGATATTCTGAGCAAGCCTCTAGCTGAAGCTAGATTCAGAAATCTTTCAGTAGAGCTCGGTCTCCTGGAACTTACTAACTTCACTTAGTAAGCGTTTCAGATGGAGTACCCTCAGTAAGGGAGAACACTTATTCTACACTGAATTCGTTCAGTTTCGAGATTCAGCAACCAACTAAACGTGGTATCAACTGACTACAATGTTCAGCTGACAGGTTTGCGTATCTCTTTCAGTAGTTAACTCAGCATACATAAAAAGTTTTTATGATAAAGGGATCTGCATTGCACTTAATACCTTAAAGAATGTCATTTATTAAAATCATTTTCCTTTATTACACGACATTCTATGTTCTCTTTGTTGAAACTGCTTTACATTTAATGCATGTTATATCAACTTACTTCTTAACACTATATAAGTCTGAGATTTGACTAGGCGGCATAGTAATCATTACTCTTTTTATATTATAAAATCTTGACCGTCCATTGAAAAAGCGGGATTTAATCCCAACTGTCGATCAAAAACGTTTCATATTCAAATTCTCTATATCGACGTGATCATCCTTAGAACCGCTATTTTCGCCATTGCCATTTCTGCAAAATCTTAAGCACTCTCTGAAATATCCTTCTACATACTTCATATTTTCACTTGTTTCAGAGATCTTCTTACGGTAAATTTATTTGCTATAACACTTACTGACTAACTCTACTTTCAAGTGTTAATCCTCTATTTTGTAGATAGTCATGGCGAACCTCGTTGTTGTTTCTCCTGTGGATATGGTGGAGATCCTTGAGAAAGACAGAGTGTGGTGTGAGTCGGTCATGGAGTTCGACTCTAGTGACCTAGAGTTCATGGATGAAGTCTATGATGCGCTGAGGACATCTGGACTGGAGGCGTTTATGTCTATCTCAATAGATTGGCGCTGATGCCGGAGAGGGGAAGGGCAAGAGGAAAGCCCCCACCCCAGTGAAGAAGGGCGCTACCCCTCAGAAGAAGACGAAGAAGAAGGCTTCTGAGCAAGCCATTGTAGTGGCCCCTTCTGTCCTCCAACTGAGGGACGAGGACACTATATAAGCAGAGAAGGATGATTAAGAAGAGAAGGCAAATTCAACTGAGAAGGAGGCCTCAGTAGAGAAGGCTCCTTCAGCAGATCGAAAAGGTTCAATGGAACAGGGGACCTCACCTCATGCTATTACTCCTACTCCCCTTTCTCCACTGAACGTCCAACCACTCAGCATCTTGCCTTCTACTGAGAAAGCTCAGTCTCCGATTGACGTTGATGAGATGGAGACTGATATTAAAGCCGAGAATCTTGGGTTCGAGCTTTCATTGCTTCAATCCAGAGCAACCCAAGATGTCTCTAAGTTTATTCCTGAGATCGCAGTCATTCTGCCTTGGTTGATATTGCCAACAGGGCGAGGCTTCAGATGAGATTCAGATTTCGGGACTGGATCACCCTTGAGCAGCTGATCAGGTTCAAGTCTTCAGAGATTCTGAACACCAACGAGCTATAACTAAGACAACAGATAGGCTAAGAAAGAAGCAGTGGAATCTGTTAAAGCATGCATAGGCGTATCGAAGCCTCTAAGTCAGCTCTACTGAAAGCCGTAAATTCAGAGCATAACAAGAGATGGACTTCATACACATACGCAACTGGAGATGTTGCACCTTCTCTCGAAACTATCAGCACATCTATTGGAGAGCTGAACAACAAGGTGATTGCCCTGGAAACAATGTTCAATGATGCCAAAAAGGGGGAAAGTAGTAGATCAGCACAACTACTGACCCTCTTGAAATCTGAAGAGGCAGGACCCAGCTCAGCTGCAGCAGCAAGCAAGGGGGAAGGTAAAGAAGCTCAACAAGCTGAAGGCTCAAGAGAGCCGGCTGACGAGGCAATTATTGAAATAACCAAGTACCTAGAAGCCTTACCTGAAGAAGATCCACCTATCAAGTCAGCAGCAGCCAAAGGCAAAGGTAAAGCCCCTGCTTCTCCGAGCCCCCAGAAAAAGCTTAAGTTCAGAACACGTGAAGAGCAAATTGCATATGATGAACAGCTTGCACGCAAACTTGTGAAAGAAGATACGAAGCAGACAAAAGCTAAGAAAGGCGTACAAATCCGGACTCCAGTTCCTACTAGAACATGATCAGTACTGCCTAGGCAATCTAGGTCTGCAGCTGCAAAAACTCCTCAGAAGTCCAAACAAGCTGAGAAGCCTAAAACTACTAAGTCTAAATCAGCTGAACCGAGCGATTCAGAAGCTCAGCAGCACATACCAACCACTGGACTCTCTAAGAATCAAGAAGCTGAAATGAAGGAAATTTGGGATAGCTATGAGAGAGGACTTGCATACAGCTAAAGCAAGACAGATCAGAGAAGCCAAAGAGAGAATACGTCTTGCTGATCTAGAGGCACTCAGACTAAGGACGGAGAAGGAAGCTCAAGAGAGAGTTCTAGTGATAGACAGGAGTATCCCTACAACCTCCAACTTTTTCAGGAGAAGGGTGCCTATAAATGAGGTGAAAAGAGTTATTTACAAAAGGACTAACGAGTGGGCTCCTTACAAGATCAATCAGCAATGGGAACAAGTGAAGGTAGACTTCATCAAAAGATTCTACGTCTGGCAATTATTTGATGAACAGTCTGATCCTGAGGAGCTATTCATAGAAATTTTGAAACAATTGGATCCCCCACTCTACGCTGAAATTCAGACTCTACTGGATTAGTTGGGTAAATCTCTTAAGGCGCCTGAGTTCATAACCTTGCCTCCTCCTCTCACGCATCAAGACAACATCTGCAAGAAGGAGATTGAGGAAGAGATATTTGATGCTATCAATAGTAAAAGTCTGGACAAGAATGATGATGAAGACAAAGAAGAAATCAAGGCCATGAGGAACCGTGTCTATTCAGCCTATGGTCTTGAACTTCTGGAGAAGAAGTCTGCTGACTTCAAAGCGCGAATGCAACTATTCAAGAAAAAGTCCAGCTGATAGTCTTCTAGTTTTCTAGCTTTAGAATCAGATTGTCATGTACTTGTAATATTATCAAATCATATTTGACATCTCTTTCTTTTGATCTTCGACAACTACTCATTGTCACTTGGCTGTGTTTTTATCATTCAACATTACTGATTACTGAAGTAATCAGGTCACACACTCACATATTTGCTTATAAGTTTCTCTCTGTGGTTCAGTTGTCTGACATCCTTTATAGGGGGATTTTTGTTAAGTATGATAGGGGGAAATTGTTTCTTTTTCTCTTTAATAAGGGAAATTGTTAACTTTTGTGTTGATTAGATAGTCAGCCTGATATTGCTTTGATACTTCTCTTTAATTAGAAAATTTAGTTGTTTGAAATTGCTATGTTTGCTCTCATTATGTGCTTAGATTACCTTGTAATATTGTTTGTAGCATAATCAGTAGCAGTAGTTGCTTGTAAAAGGTTTTGGCATCATCAAGTAGGGGGAAATTATTGGGATGAGTGTATGATAAGATTTTAAGATCCCAAAACCCCTAGCTGAATGGTGGGCCTTCGATATTATAATAGCTTAGTTGAGTTCAGCTGTTAGAACTCAGTAGGCTAGAGTTCAGTAGTTGTGCATTCAGTAAAAGATTCTACACTCAGCCGAAGAACTCAGTATCGAGGAAGTCAGTTGAACACCTATCGTCCAACTAAATCTGCAAAGGATTTCGAGCCTGCGAATTGGATTATTCAGACGAATGTCAATGGAGGTACATTAGTTGAAGGTTCGAGGATTCAGAGGAAGTCAATTCATCATACTTTGAGTTTGGATGAACCTCACCAATTCTCATAAACCTCGACCAATAAGGAGCCAACAGCGCCTTGTTGGGATTTTGTATACTGGAAGCAAATTTTATGCTTGTATAAAATGTTTTTTGTCCCTACCACTATTTTATTCTCCTATCTGATAAATATATATATTTGCACATGTTATCCTTTATCTTGTGTAAAATTTAGATTTGCGTATTGTGTCGGGTATCACAGAAGACTACACAAATTGGTTGAACTGACAAGATATAAACAGTTATCACAACTGAGACTACTTAAGGATAAGTTGTCGGTTTAAGCTACAGTTTACATAAGAAGTGGCTTGTCTTGGCTGCTTGTCTTTACTGGTACATTTAAGGTGGTGTATTGATGGATCACAGTGAGATGTGTTCTCCTAACTGACCTAAGTGGAGAACCAAGATCTCGGTAACTTAGTTGGTCTTAAGCTTGGTAAGACTTCAGTTGAGCGCATTTGGCTATCTATCACTTTGACCTACTATGGTGAACGTCATCACGACCGGATCTACGTATCTTCGGTGATAGTAGTTATTTGTGGCTCAGGCTGGTTGTCTGTATCTTGCAACCATATCCTAGTAAAATAGGTTGATAATATCCCCTGAGGAACTCGTAAGGATTAGCACACTAAACCCGACCGGTTGATTAAATTCAGGTGTATTAATAAGGTCGAGTGGTACTTCTTAGGAATATATAAGATGTTAATTAATTTAAGCTGTGAGTGGGCTTAATTAATTAACGGATATTTCTATCTTAAATACGGGGATCGGTTAAATCTAAAATACAAGTACATGCTCAAGTTGGGATAAAGGGGTAAGTCAACACGGATTCTCTAGTGGAATGAATCTGTGTTTATTAATTAATTTTGCTCTGGGCTGAGCATAGATAATTAATTAATTTGAGGCCCGACTTTATTTCTTGTATTGGATCCCTGGTCTGACCCAATTAGCTGCCCAGTATTTATTCTGTTCTCTCTCGTAAATTATTATTAATAGATTAATGTATTTATACATTATTTAATAATATAGAAATTATTTATCTGAATTAATTGGCTGGGTTAATTAATTGATAAATAAGTGACCCACTTATTATTAATTATATTATGGGCTGAATATTAATTTATTAATAGAAGTCCATTAGCATTATAATTACTAATGGACCACAATTATAATATAATATTTTATACATTATATATAGAAGTAAAACACGTTGATTAAGAGAATGATTTCATAAAATCATAAAGAGAGATAACGTGAGTTAACGTTGGTGAGCAGAAAAATAATTCCTCTCAGATATCTGTCCACACGTGAGTTAATGTGCATAGTTGTATTTGCTGTTTTATACTGTATTTTGGTCCGGAATGCATGAAAATCGAGGCATGATGGTGCGGAAAAATGGAAAAGGTGAAACCCTAGTTTCTGGCAGATCACGACTGCCACCTTCAGGAAGCGCGTGGGGGCGCGTGCCTCTTTATTTTTATGATTCGTTTGGATATTTTTGTTTGTTTTTTCGTTAGCTTTGTCTAGATAGGTCGCATGACCTATTCCGATTTTTGGTTTGTCCGAAATAGGGTCGAAAAGGAGAAGTGGTCGTGCTATCCAGAAATTCCCAATTCGGCCGGAAAACCCTAATTTAGCTAGGGTTCCACCGCATCTTGCGGAGGCAATTCCCGGCGAATCTGGCGTTCGATTGACGATCGTCTTGAACCGCTGGATTCCTCATCTTACGAGCTTCATGTCGATAGGTCGTAAGGGGTCATCCAATCCCGGATGCGATCAGAATTGACGTCTGAACTTTGCAGCTCGTCATGAATTCGTACCGGCAAATCGTTTGAAATTCGGGAAATTGAGGAACTAATCTCGGCCGGAATCCGCCACACGGTGGTCATGAGTGTTCCAATTATGTTTCCCCTATTTCAATTGATCGAATCGCGATCAGAGAGGACAAATTTCGAGAGACAAAAACTAGCTGGCGACGGGATGCGACATCCGCTTGATTCCTGTCGCAGCGGCAATAGATCTGGGCAGATCAACGCAGCCCAGAGGTATAGACGATGAGAGGGAGGTCGAAAGAGGACGGACGCGGCGGCGGAAGGTGGCGGCAGCGCGGGCTAGCGCGACGTGCAACCGCGCACTTCAGCGTCGCTGCGTCGCTCCTCCAGGTGGTCACATGCAGCGTGGATGGCGGCTCCTGGTTTGCCGTCGTCCGGCGTGTCCATGGTGCCGGCGGCCGACAGAGAACCGACCTGGAACGGCGGTGGCGGTCTGCCGTTGAAGAAGATGCTAACGTGGCGCGCCATGTCAGCCCTTGCTGACACGTGTCTACCATGTGTCTAACACGTGGCAGACTCCCTGATGACGTGGCGGCGATGCAGTTTTCGATGCAGTTTCCAGATTCGAAGATTTTGAAGATCGAAGAGCTGTATTTTGATCGGGCTATGTAATAGTTAGGAATTACGTGTTTTAAAGCCCGATAACGACGTTTTAAATTTCCTATTTGTGCATTTATTTTTTATTATGCTTTAGCATGCGATTATGTGATTAATTGCGCTTAGAAAGGCATGTAAATAGGATTTACGTCGTTTTAAAGCATTTTTTAATTTACCGCAAGCACGTTTTATTATGTGCGCGTAGTAATTGCATGCTTTAGAAATTATGTGATAATGCATGATTCGTAACAAACCTTTTGAAAAAAAAGACTAAGCAACTTTAAATTAAATGTTTAATTAGATTCCATTAATTTAGATATTAAACATTAATTGGGACCTCCATTAATTGGACCCTACACAAAAGTGGAACAATTATATAAGTAAACGTCCACTTGAGTGGCTTGCTTGTATTTTTTGAACCACGAGTTTTGTGAGATGGGTTTTCTAATGAAATATTTAATTATTATTGAGTAGTGGGAGCGAAGCCGTAAACGTTCACCTGAGTGGCTTACGTGCCTAGTAAACACGAGTACTCTGGCATATAATAATTAAATAAGATGGCCAATTAAATCAAATTGAATGCGGTATGGTTCGCGTAAGTATGCCAATTTCGAGAATTTGATGTTAATTCGGTCAAATTAATGGTCAAAGCTTAGATGTCACCGCGGGTACAACTTCCTGAGATGTCCCTTCCCGCGTTTTAATATTAATAGTGACATGGTCCAGAGATATCGGATTATTAATTCCATTCATCTTAAGAACCTAGGCGTGGATTGAAATTAAAGAGCTAGGTATATAGCTTGGTCTAGGGGTACACGAGTAAACGTCCACATGAGTGGGTTACGAGTGTGATCTCTAGGGGCTATTCGAGTATTTAACATCATTGGTTTTTCAAAAGGTTACAATGATGGTTAATTACGAATTATGTGCTAATACAATTTTCTTACATGATTTTATTATATTTTTCAGATATGTTTGTTCGAATAATTTTTGAGTTTCTATACAGGCTCACCAACCAAGCCTTAACGGGTTTAAATAATTTCACAAAGTGGAAGAGACATCTTACCGTCCCAATAAATGTTCTTACAAGATCCTATAAGAACTTATGTTTTATGACAACTATGTCTAAGATTGAGATTACCCTGAGTAAGTTACTCAATTATTTGGTGGTGGTTAAAGAGGTTATATGAAAGGGTAAGGGTACTCAAGTCTTGAATATCACCAGTAGCTCAAGGAATCCTCCGAAAGGCGGAAACCAGAAAAAGAGTGTAAAGGGTCGACATTTCTAGAAGAGCAGTGGGAGTAAGAAGACGGTCCTTACCGGCGACATGCGAATGTCAAAGGAGAAAGGAAGGTTCTTCAAGAGTGGTAAGAAAGGACACTGGAAGAATTATAATCTAGATGTCAAGGCAAAAAAGAAAGGGACGCGAGTCGCTCTTGTAACTGAAACTGTTCTAGTTTCCTCTTCTACCCACGAATGGGTAGTAGATTCGGGGGCAACTGATCATGTTTGTTACACCTTGCAAGGTCTCTTGCAGAAAAGGCAATTGAGCGATGGCGAGGTGGTAGTCTCAATGGGAAATGGATCGAGAGTTCTTGCAATTGCCATTGGAAATTTACATCTATCTTTTGATAGTTCTGTTTCAGTACTTAAAGATGTTTTATATATGCCTAAGTTTAGACGAAACATAATTTTTGTTTCAAAACTCTACATCATGAATGGTTATAAATCAAGTTTTGATAGTGAAGTTTCTATCATGAAAGACGATGATTTTATCTGTGTTGGGCCATTAAACGGATCTTTATATACTATTACTTGTAATCCGCGTAAATCTGTTAATGCTGCTTCCTCATCAACAAATCCTAAGAAGAGGAAATAATCTTATAAGGTAAACAAAACTTAACTGTGGCACTTAAGACTAGGTCACATCAATCTAAATATGATTCAAAGGCTGATGGAATATGGATCATTGGAGTCTCTCCATGTTGAACCATTTCCAACTTGTGAACCTTGCTTCGAAGGAAAGATGGTGACTAGGCCTTTCAAGGCAAAGGGTTATAGAGCCACAGAAGCATTAAGTTTGATACATTCTGACTTGTGTGGGCCTATGTCTACACAAGCTCGTGGAGGGTATGAGTACTTCGTCACATTTACTGATGATTACTCGAGGTATGGATATGTTTACCTTCTTCGCCACAAGTCGGATTGTTTTGAAACCTTTAAGGAATTCAAGGCAGAAGTGGAGAAGAAGTTAGGTAAAGAAATCAAAACACTGCGATCTGATTATGGTGGGGAATACCTATCCAATGAGTTCAAAGACTACTTGACAGAATGTGGGATTACATCCAAGCTGACAACATTGGGAACGCCTCAGCAGAATGGTGTGTCAGAGAGAAGGAACCGAACTCTCTTAGAGATGGTTCGGTCCATGATGAGTTATGCAACTTTACCAGATTCTTGTTGGGGATATACCCTAGAGACTGCAGTATACTTGTTGAACCCTGTGCCTTCCAAGTCGGTACAAAAGACCCCTTTCGAGTTGTGGAATGGGCATAAGCCTAGTTTGCACCACTTAAGGATTTGGGGTTGTCCTGCTTATGTGCTAAATAGGCAAGCCGACAAATTAGAATCACGTTCAGAAGTGATGTTGTTCATAGGGTATCCGAAGGAAACGAAGGGTGGATACTTTTATGATCCTAAAGAATAGAAGATCGTTGTTAGCACTAACGCTCGATTCTTAGAAGAGGATTACATTAGTAACCATAAGTCTCAAGTCGACATCATCCTTGAGGAATTACAAGGTGGTCGAGATCCACTTGAACAACCAATTATGCTAGATAGTACTCCACGAGTAACTGCACAATCTTTTAACACAACACCTGACACTGTTCGACGTAGTGGGAGGATGATATTTACTCCTGATCGGTATATGCTCACTGGGGGGAGACGACTGATCATCTCCCGGCAAATGAACATGATACCATTGATCGCTGGACCTACAATGAAGCAGTGGGAGATTTAGATGCCGATTCCTAGCGAATCGCCATGGACTCATAATTTAAGTCCATAACTGATATGGATGTATACGAGATCACTGAACTACTTGAGGGCTAAAAGGCTATTGGTAGTAAGTGGGTATACAAGAGAAAGAGAGGACCGAATGGAGAGATCATGTCGTTCAAGGCCAGGTTAGTGGCGAAGGGTTTTACCTAGAAAGAAGGTATCGATTATGAAGAGACCTTCTCGCATGTTGCAATGATTAAGTCCATTCGAATTCCTCTTGCCATAGCAGCTCACATGAACTTAGAAATCTGTCAAATGGATGTCAAAACTGCATTCTTAAACGGTCACCTTGAAAAAGGAAGAGACATCTACATGAAACAGCCAGAAGGTTATGTGAAGGAGGGCGAAGAGCATCTAGTTTGGAAGCTTAAGAAGTCTATTTATGGACTTAAGCCAGCTTCCTGATTATGGCACCATCGTTTCGATGAGGTAGTCAAATCATATGGATTTGTATCCTGTCCTAACGAGGTGTGTGTGTACCGCATCTGTGTTAACGGATCAGTGGTGTTTCTTGCACTTTACGTAGATGACAACCTTCTCATTGGCAACGATGTTGAAGTGATATCAGACGTAAAGACGTGGTTATCCGAGCAGTTTCAAATGAAGGACTTAGGTGAAGCTGCTTACATCCTTGGGATCAAGGTTATCCGAGATCGCCAGAAAAGGATGTTAAGCTTGTCACAAGCGTCCTACATTGATACTGTTATTGCTCGTTTTAGCATGCAAAATGCCAAGAGAGGTTCAGTACCTTTCAGACATGGAATTTTTCTATTAAAGAATCAGTACCCTAAAACGCCTGAAGAGATAGAAAGTATGAGGCTAGTACCATATGCTTCCGCTGTCGGTAGCCTCATGTATGCAATGCTTTGTACGCGACCAGATATCTCATATGTTATAGGCATTGTCTCAAGATATCAGTCTAACCCTGGACAGGAGCATTGGACTGCGGTAAAGCACATTCTTAAGTACCTTAAAAGGACTAGAGATTATAGGCTTGTTTACCAGTCAGACAGTCAAGCAGACTCGGATTTCCAGGGTGAAAGAGATGAGAAGAAGTCTACCTCGGGTTATGTGTTTACCTTGGGAGGTGGAGCTATCTCATGGAGGCGTGCAAAGCAGAAATATATTGCGGACTCAACCATGGAAGCAGAGTATGTGGCTGCTTCAGAAGCCTCTAAAGTGGCAGTTTGACTCAAGAATTTCCTCCTGGATCTTGATATTGTTCCGAATTTGCCTAAGGCAATCACAATTTATTGTGATAATGCGGGTGCAGTGGCAAATGCAAAGGAACCCAGATCCCACAAGGCGTCTAAACACATAGATAGGAAGTACCATATTATACGAGAATTTGTACATCGAGGAGACGTGGTGATTGGCAAAATTGGAACTGAAGACAACCTAGCTGATCCTTTCACGAAGAGCTTACTAGTTCCGGCTTACGAAAAACATGTTCGTGGCCTAGGAGTGGTAGAGATGCCCCCCACTTAGGACTACAGAAACTTTTGCATAAGTGGGAGTAGATGTAGTAATAGATAGGATAGATAGTTGACTACTAGTTTGTACCTAGAACTGACACATTGTATACTAAAAGTTTACTTTAGTATAACTGGGAGAATTGTTGGGATTTCGTATACTGGAAGCAAATTTTATGCTTGTATACAATGTGTTTTGTCCCTACTGATAAGTGGTTTTTATACCATCTCATCATGTTCTTTTTAAGCTTGTTTACATCATTTTCTATTCATTTTTAGCTTTTGTTTTGCTTGGAATCGTATACTTTCGATGGTTTTTGGTTTTGTAGGTTTCTCACGCGTTTTGAGCATATTTGGTGGTATTTCACACCAAAATGAAAGAAATCATGACCATTGATGCATTTTTGGCAAAGATGGAGTTGTTTGGATGAAGAATGAGGAGGATTTGAAGCCGGATATTGAAGAAATCGCGTTTCGGAGCTCATGTAACGAGGCAGTTGGAAAATCGCGTGGCAGGCGGATCTAACGATCTTAGAATCCGATCTCCACCGTCCACATCTTATTTCTATTTGTTAGGAACAATGTGGCAAAGTTTCGTAGCGATCCAACGGCTAACGAAGGAGATATCGCATTTTTCCCAAAACGCGACAGTGCAGAAAAAAACTGTTCGGCAGAAGACGCCGGACCGCGGTCCACATTTGTGCCGGACCGCGGTCCGGTATGTTCTGACTCAAAAAAATTTTAAAATCCGTGGGCTCGGACCGCGGTCCGCATTTGTGCTGGACCGCGGTCCGTGTCGTATACAGCCCAAAAACCAGATTTTTTCGGCCCGAAACCTATATAAACCCTTCCGGACTTCTTTCCTTCAACCACACACCATATTTCCAACTTTTTCCACCCTCCAAGGCAGAGAAACACCCAAGGCATCCCTCCGTTGAAGATTCAAGACGAAGATTGAAGACCACAACCCGAGAACCAAGCGCGAGGATCAATCCGCTAGATTCTAGGTTGTATTATTCCTTCTCAGTTTTGTTTAGGGTTTTTAATACTTGAATTCTATGGATTATTTTTGCATCTTTTCTGATTATTTTCTTACGAATATGAGTGGCTAAATCCCCTTGTGTGGGGGTTTAGCAGGATCTATGTTTTTGATGAATTGATTCAGACCCTAGTTTTTCAATGAATGAATTGTTTTGTTTCTTAATTGTTGGACTTGCTTTTGATTTCTCTATGATTCTTTAATGTGATTGGCCATCATCTTAGATAATTATAGAGAATATAGGTAATAGATAATACGGCGCTTCATACCCGGTTATTTATTTAGACCTACAATTAAGTGTCTAGATTATCACCATTGGTTTGGGATAGTTTAGATGGTTCCTTAAATCCTTGAGCGTGATACGATCCTTAGGTTCATGATATGATCACTTGATTGACCCTTAGGATTATAAATTAGAGATCTTCCGCCATCATACGGAATCCCTAGAGCCTTCGTGGATGAACCAACAAAATAAATTAATAAATGCTAGCTAGAGAATGGGAATGAATCGATCATCTTAGACATAGTGATTGTTAAACCTCCGTACTCTTCATCAATCTTGAAACCACACTCATTATCACTTTGCTTCGTTTTTATTTGTTTTCTTAATTTCTTATTAATTTAATTCCGTAGTTTTAAATAAATCAAACCCAGTTTAGGACCAAGTAGATAGTGAAATAATTAGGATAATTAGAACCCAGCTGAGTCCTTATGAGATCGACCTCGGGAGTTGCTAGATTAGGTACTATACCGATTCGTGCACTTGCGAGAATTATAATTTGTTCATCAAGTTTTTGGCGCCATTGCCGGGGACTCAGTCGTTTTGATTATTATTTTTACTAGTTGTTTATTTGTTTAAATTTCATTTTCTATTTATTAATTTTTTGGGTTACTAACTCCCTTTCATTTCTTTTTGTGTGTTTCGAGCCTATCTCTTGTGACCTTTACAGGTTTATGAATTCTAGAACACACAACTGAAAAGGGAGGGACCGTATGAAACAACGGGAACTGTTATCAGATGTCAAGCCTCCAAGATACTTTACAAGATTTCATTTGATCTTCTAATAACTGCAAGACACGTCTTCGTTCTATAACGGGAGATGCATGCATAGCCTGTGGAAGCTACCTACATCAAAATGAGCCGTGTCCTTTTTCTTTCTATAATGGACAGATGGAGGAGTATTTTGAGGATACTTACATGAGGATTAAAGTGATTGATCAAGCTAGGATAACAAGTCTCAAGGAAAATTTGCAGGACTTCCTGCAAGCTTGCAAAAGGTCGACAGAATCAGTTACCTCATCAGTGAGAAATATTGAATCATATGCAAAGAACATTGAAACTCATGTTGTGAATATATTCAAAGATATACGTGAGATAAGGAGTCAACAATGGGAGCTTCCTGTACACATGGAGTCCGCAAAAGTCATCCCATCCTTGACAAGTAGTAATGTGAATGAAAATTCAAATTATATCTTTGATGATTTTCCACTTTGTGCAGGAAAGGATAAGGAAATGCCTGAAGAAGAGGTGGATGGAGATCCCAAGAAAGAGGAAGAAAATTTGGTAACTACGGAGAAGGTTGAAAAGGGGAATGAAAAGGGGAATGAAGAAATAATCAAACTATATAGACCTTCTGTTCCATTCTCGGATCATCTTAAGGACGTTAAACAAGATAACCAATTTTCTTCGCTTGTTCTATCTGTCCATTCTCATGATGAGTTTAATGATAATTACTGCACTCACACTTTAGAGCAGAAATTTCATTTGCAGGGATTCACGGAGGATAAAACAAAAATAACATTTACTCAAGACACTAAAGAGGGAGTATGTGAGGAGGAGGAGGAGATAAGATTGAAGATCTCTTCAACAAAGATTTTGGAAGATGATATCAAATCAGTTAAGAAGCCTGAAAGAAGACTCAACCCCGTGATGCAGGATGAAGTAGGAAATAACGAACAAATGTTCGTACATACTTGGTTGACCACCAGATGGAGGATATGTACAGACTACCAGGAGATAAATTTTTTTATCAAACATGATCCATTTCCTCTTTCTTTTGTAGATAAAATGTTAGGAAGGCTAACTGGGCGTGAACATTATTGTTTTCTAAATGCTCTTTCTGGTTTTTATCGGGTTCCTTTAGTGCAACAATCAACTCAATGAGGAGCATCATCAAAGGAAGCATTCGACAAGGCTGTAGTCCGGCGTCTAAAGTCGCAAAGTTTCTAATCTGATTCAGCAAAGTCGAGCCAACAACTCTAACCAACAGCGCTTCGTAGGAGGCAACCCACATTTTTGTGGAGCTGATACGGTGGAGATTAACTTTGGGTTTGAGCCTTCTTGATCAAACTTCGCATATGTAGATGGACCGGACATTACCTAGACATCAGGGAAGATTCGTTTACCCAAATTTCTTTGTTTCACTCAATTTTCATGCTAGAGACTAGCTCGCAGATAGGTTTGGGGGGGTATGTAGAATCTTGAAGCCTATTGATTTGATCTATATTATTATGATTCTGATGATTCTCCATGTACTTGATATTTGAATTACTATGACTTATGCTATTTGATGTTTCTGCATTTCTTGCTTTCAAATTTTTCTTTGTTGAAGCATTGTTGGATTGAATTTGAGCACGATGAAATTTTTGAACATGTAGGATGTAAAAGTATGGTAGTCCAAAAGCCTTTGGTGAGAATTTGAGCATATTGTGAACTGACGAAATTTTATGTCGGTCCCAATTTCTTTCATGTGTGATACTCGCTTTGGGGAGAACATTTAGAACTTGCTTTGAGTCTGTTTGAAGTTTATTGAACACTTTTCGTATATGACATTGATATGATCTTTGGCACTATATCGTTCTTTAGCCAGAGCCAAATATGATTCTTACCTTGAACATCAACCTAGTAAGCCCCTTTGAGCTTAATGTATCATTTTTATTCATGTACCTCCACTTAAATTGCCTAGCCTAACTAGCCTTAACCGAGGATTTAGTAGAATCATTAGTGTTGTGGGGAGGAAAGGGAGGTTTGGTAATGGTTTGGTGATCAATGGACAAATATTTGCTAAAAAGTGAGATTGGTGTGAATTGATTTTGATTATATCCAGCCTGGTACAGAACTTGATGACACCGTGTTATACTAAAATCTTTATCTAATTAATGGTAGAGAGTTGGCAGGTAAACAATTGGATAGAATATGAGAGATTTGTGCATGTACTCCTAACTTTGATTGAAAGGGTGTTTATTGATGACATATGTTAGAGTTGGGAGATGAAAAAAAAGGGGTGAAAAAAAAAGGTGAACGACGAAGTTGAAAAGGGGAGTATATTTTGAAAAAAAAGTGAGAACTTGGGGTGACTTGATTTGTTTTGATTATGAGTGATTCAAATGTGGTTGTTTTAGTGATTTATTTTGATATATCATCATTTGGTTGCTCTACTAGATCCCTTGATTGTTCGTACATTATGAGTCACTTTTCCTATATATTCCCTACCTTTTTATTACATGCCTTAGCCCCATTACAACCAAAGTAAGACCTTCGAGATCTTTGCCATGAATTGTGTTCATTATGAGTAGAATTAGATAATCTGCAAGCTTATGAAGACGCTCTCCTAGGGTTGAGTTTGAGTGATGATTTTACCCTTATACACTTGAGTGTTTGAGTGATACAGATTTCTGGAGAGGGACTACTCTACTTCTATGTTCTATTTTGTTTTGAAGGTGGCATCAAACTTGAATGATTTTCACATGCTAATGATGTGTTCTTCTAAAAACTGAATAAGGCTTGAATTGTTATTCTCATCTTTTTAATATTTAGTCATAGTCTTTCTTTTATCTTGTTTCTTTGCTTGAGGACAAGCAAAAGCTTAGGTTTGGGGGTATTTGATGACTGGTTTTTACACCATCTCATCATGTTCTTTTTAAGCTTGTTTACATCGTTTTCTATTCATTTTTAGCTTTTGTTTTGCTTGGAATCGTATATTTTCGATGGTTTTTGGTTTTGTAGGTTTCTCACGCGTTTTGAGCATATTTGGTGGTATTTGACACCAAAATGAAAGAAACCATGACCATTGATGCATTGTTGGCAAAGATGGAGTTGTTTGGATGAAGAATGAAGAGGATTTGAAGCCGGATGTTGAAGAAATCGCGTTTCGGAGCTCATGTAACGAGGCAGTTGGAAAATCGCGTAACGATCTTAGAATCCGATCTCCACCGTCCACATCGTATTTCTATGTGTTAGGAACAATGTGGAAAAGTTTCGTAGCGATCCAACGGCTAACGAAGGAGATATCGCGTTTTTCCCAAAACGGGACAGTGTAGAAAAAAACTGTTCGGCAGAAGACGTCGGACCGCGGTCCGAATTTGTGCTGGACCGCGGTCCGGTATGTTCTGACTCAAAAAAATTTTAAAATTCGTGGGCTCGGACCGCAGTCCGCATTTGTGCTGGACCGCGGTCCGCGTCGTATACAGCCCCAAAACCAGATTTTTTCGGCCCGAAACCTATATAAACCCTTCCGGACTTCTTTCCTTCGACCAGACACCATATTTCCAACTTTTTCCACCCTCCAAGGCAGAGAAAGACCCAAGGCATCCCTCCGTTGAAGATTCAAGACGAAGATTGAAGACCACAACCCGAGAACCAAGCGCGAGGATCAATCCGCTAGATCTAGGTTGTATTATTCCTTCTCAGTTTTGTTTAGGGTTTTTAATACTTGAATTCTATGGATTATTTTTGCATCTTTTCTGATTATTTTCTTACGAATATGAGTGGCTAAATCCCCTTGTGTGGGGGTTTAGCAGGATCTATGTTTTTGATGAATTGATTCAGACCCTAGTTTTTCAATGAATGAATTGTTTTGTTTCTTAATTGTTGGACTTGCTTTTGATTTCTCTATGATTCTTTAATGTGATTGGCCATCATCTTAGATAATTATAGAGAATATAGGTAATAGATAATACGGCGCATCATACCCGGTTATTTATTTAGACCGCAATTAAATGTCTAGATTGTCACCATTGGTTAGGGATAGTTTAGATGGTTCCTTAAATCCTTGAGCATGATACGATCCTTAGGTTCATGATATGATCACTTGATTGACCCTTAGGATTATAAATTAGAGATCTTCCGCCATCATACGGAATCCCTAGAGCCTTCGTGGATGAACCAACAAAATAAATTCATAAATGCTAGCTAGAGAATGGGAATGAATCGATCATCTTAGACATAGTGATTGTTAAACCTCCGCACTCTTCATCAATCTTGAAACCACACTCATTATCACTTTGCTTCGTTTTTATTTGTTTTCTTAATTTCTTATTATTTTAATTCCGTAGTTTTAAATAAATCAAACGTAGTTTAGGACCAAGTAGATAGTGAAATAATTAGGATAATTAGAACCCAGCTGAGTCCTTGTGAGATCGACCTCGGGAGTTGCTAGATTAGGTACTATACCGATTCGTGCACTTGCGAGAATTATAATTTGTTCATCAAGTTTTTGGCGCCGTTGTCGGGGACTCAGTCGTTTTGATTATTCTTTTTACTAGTTGTTTATTTGTTTAGATTTTATTTTCTGTTTATTTATTTATTTATTTTTTGGGTTACTAACTCCCTTTCATTTCTTTTTGTGTGTTTCGAGCCTATCTCTTGTGACCTTTACAGGTTTATGAATTTTAGAACGCACAACTGAAAAGGGAGGGACCGTATGAAACAACGGGAACTGTTATCGGATGTCAAGCCTCCAAGATACTTTACAAGATTTCATTCGATCTGCTAATAACTGCAAGACAAGTCTTCGTTCTATAACGGGAGACGCATGCATAGCCTGTGGAAGCTACCTACATCAAAATGAGCCGTGTCCTTTTTCTTTCTATAATGGACAGATGGAGGAGTATTTTGAGGATACTTACATGAGGACTAAAGTGATTGATCAAGCTAGGATAACAAGTCTCAAGGAAAATTTGCAGGACTTCCTGCAAGCTTGCAAAAGGTCGACAGAATCAGTTACCTCATCAGTGAGAAATATTGAATCATATGCAAAGAATATTGAAACTCATGTTGCGAATATAGTCAAAGATATACGTGAGATAAGGAGTCAACAATGGGAGCTTCCTGTACACATGGAGTCCGCAAAAGTCATCCCATCCTTGACAAGTAGTAATGTGAATGAAAATTCAAATTATATCTTTGATGATTTTCCACTTTGTGCAGGAAAGGATAAGGAAATGCCTGAAGAAGAGGTGGATGGAGATCCCAAGAAAGAGGAAGAAAATTTGGTAACTACGGAGAAGGTTGAAAAGGGGAATGAAAAGGGGAATGATGAAATAATCAAACCATATAGACCTTCTGTTCCATTCTCGGATCATCTTAAGGACGTTAAACATGATAACCAATTTTCTTCGCTTGTTCTATCTGTCCATTCTCATGATGAGTTTAATGATAATGACTGCACTCACACTTTAGAGCAGAAATTTCATTTGCAGGGATTCACGGAGGATAAAACAAAAATAACATTTACACAAGACACTAAAGAGGGGGTATGTGAGGAGGAGGAGATAAGATTGAAGATCTCTTCAACAAAGATTTTGGAAGATGATATCAAATCAGTTAAGAAGCCTGAAAGAAGACTCAACCCCGTGATGCAGGATGAAGTAAGAAATAGCGAACAAATGTTCGTACATACTTGGTTGACCACAAGATGGAGGATATGTACAGACTACCAGGAGATGAAATTTTTTATCAAACATGATCCATTTCCTCTTTCTTTTGTTGATAAAATGTTAGGAAGGCTAATTGGGCGTGAACATTATTGTTTTCTAAATGGTCTTTCAGGTTTTTATCGGGTTCCTATAGTACAACCGTCGACTCAATGAGGAGCATCATCAAAGGAAGCATTCGACAAGGCTATAGTCCGGCGTCTAAAGTCGCAAAGTTTCTAGTCTGATTCAGCAAAGTCGAGCCAACGACTCTAACCAACAGCGCTTCGTGGGAGGCAACCCACGTTTTTGTGGAGCTGATACGGTGGAGATTAACTTTGGGTTTGAGCCTGCTTGATCAAGCTTCGCATATGTAGATGGACCGGACATTACCTAGACATCAGGGAACAATGCGGACTGCGGTCCGACGTCTTCTGCCGGACAGTTTTTTTCTACACTGTCGCGTTTTGGGAAAAACGCGATATCTCCTTCATTAGCCGTTGGATCGCTACGAAACTTTGCCACATTGTTCCTAACACATAGACCTACGATGTGGACGGTGGAGATCGGATTCTAAGATCGTTAGATCCGTCTGCCACGCGATTGTCCAACTGCCTCGTTACATGAGCTCCGAAATGCGATTTCTTCAACATCCGGCTTCAAATCCTCTTCATTCTTCATCCAAACAACTCCATATTTGCCAAAAATGCATCAATGGTCATGGTTTCTTTCATTTTGGTGTCAAATACCACCAAATATGCTCAAAACGCGTGAGAAACCTACAAAACCAAAAAGCATCGAAAGTATACGATTCCAAGCAAAACAAAAGCTAAAAATGAATAGAAAACGATGTAAACAAGCTTAAAAAGAACATGGTGAGATGGTGTAAAAACCAGTCATCAAATACCCCCAAACCTAAGCTTTTGCTTGTCCTCAAGCAAAGAAACAAGATAAAAGAAAGACTATGACTAAATATTAAAAAGATGAGAATAACAATTCAAGCCTTATTCAGTTTTTAGAAGAACACATCATTAGCATGTGAAAATCATTCAAGTTTGATGCCACCTTCAAAACAAAATAGAACATAGAAGTAGAGTAGTCCCTCTCCAGAAATCTGTATCACTCAAACACTCAAGTGTATAAGGGTAAAATCATCACTCAAACTCAACCCTAGGAGAGCGTCTTCATAAGCTTGCAGATTGTCTAATTCTACTCATAATGAACACAATTCATGGCAAAGATCTCGAAGGTCTTACTTTGGTTGTAATGGGGCTAAGGCATGTAATAAAAAGGTAGGGAATATATAGGAAAAGTGACTCATAATGTACGAACAATCAAGGGATCTAGTAGAGCAACCAAATGATGATATATCAAAATAAATCGCTAAAACCAACCACATTTGAATCACTCATAATCAAAACAAATCAAGTCACCCCAAGTTCTCACTTTTTTTTTTCAAAATATACTCCCCTTTTCAACTTCCTCATTCACCTTTTTTTTTCACCCCTTTTTTTTTCATCTCCCAACTCTAACATATGTCATCAATAAACACCCTTTCAATCAAAGTTAGGAGTACATGCACAAATCTCTCATATTCTATCCAATTGTTTACCTGCCAACTCTCTACCAATAATTAGATAAAGATTTTAGTATAACACGGTGTCATCAAGTTCGGTACCAGGCTGGATATAATCAAAATCAATTCACACCAATCTCACTTTTTAGCAAATATTTGTCCATTGATCACCAAACCATTACCAAACCTCCCTTTCCTCCCCACAACACTAATGATTCTACTAAATCCTCGGTTAAGGCTAGTTAGGCTAGGCAATTTAAGTGGAGGTACATGAATAAAAATGATACATTAAGCTCAAAGGGGCTTACTAGGTTGATGTTCAAGGTAGGAATCATATTTGGCTCTGGCTAAAGAACGAGATAGTGCCTAAGATCATATCAATGCCATATACGAAAAGTGTTCAATAAACTTCAAACAGACTCAAAGCAAGTTCTAAATGTTCTCCCCAAAGCGAGTATCACACATGAAAGAAATTGAGACCGACATAAAATTTCGTCAGTTCACAATATGCTCAAATTCTCACCAAAGGCTTTTGGACTACCATACTTTTACATCCTACATGTTCAAAAATTTCATCATGCTCAAATTCAATCCAACAATGCTTCAACAAAGAAAAATTTGAAAGCAAATCTCGAAATGGATACTATGAGAAAACAACCTACCTTATCCAGCTAGCAGGGGATAGAGAGGGGGGATCCCCATTTTTAAAAAGACGGAAATGGGGAGACTCGGAAAGCAGCCTGCCTTAGTGATTGAGCTTCAAGAACAGAAAAATCTCTGGTTATCATCCCGACCAGTTCGTCGATTGAATGAATTGATCCAGAAATGCAGAAACATCAAATAGCATAAGTCATAGTAATTCAAATATCAAGTACATGGAGAATCATCAGAATCATAATAATATAGATCAAATCAATAGGCTTCAAGATTCTACATACCCCCCAAACCTATCTGCGAGCTAGTCTCTAGCATGAAAATAGAGTGAAACAAAGAAATTAGGGTAAACGAATCTTCCCTGATGTCTAGGTAATGTCCGGTCCATCTACATATGCGAAGCTTGATCAAGCAGGCTCAAACCCAAAGTTAATCTCC
Organism: Lavandula angustifolia; assembly: GCA_028984105.1. NCBI lineage: Eukaryota > Viridiplantae > Streptophyta > Magnoliopsida > Lamiales > Lamiaceae > Lavandula > Lavandula angustifolia. The sequence goes on from CM054819.1 coordinate 20,805,789, forward strand.
ACCGTATCAGCTCCACAAAAACGTGGGTTGCCTCCCACGAAGCGCTGTTGGTTAGAGTCGTTGGCTCGACTTTGCTGAATCAGACTAGAAACTTTGCGACTTTAGACGCCGGACTATAGCCTTGTCGAATGCTTCCTTTGATGATGCTCCTCATTGAGTCGACTGTTGTACTATAGGAACCCGATAAAAACCTGAAAGACCATTTAGAAAACAATAATGTTCACGCCCAATTAGCCTTCCTAACATTTTATCAACAAAAGAAAGAGGAAATGGATCATGTTTGATAAAAAATTTCATCTCCTGGTAGTCTGTACATATCCTCCATCTGGTGGTCAACCAAGTATGTACGAACATTTGTTCGCTATTTCTTACTTCATCCTGCATCACGGGGTTGAGTCTTCTTTCAGGCTTCTTAACTGATTTGATATCATCTTCCAAAATCTTTGTTGAAGAGATCTTCAATCTTATCTCCTCCTCCTCACATACCCCCTCTTTAGTGTCTTGTGTAAATGTTATTTTTGTTTTATCCTCCGTGAATCCCTGCAAATGAAATTTCTGCTCTAAAGTGTGAGTGCAGTCATTATCATTAAACTCATCATGAGAATGGACAGATAGAACAAGCGAAGAAAATTGGTTATCATGTTTAACGTCCTTAAGATGATCCGAGAATGGAACAGAAGGTCTATATGGTTTGATTATTTCATCATTCCCCTTTTCATTCCCCTTTTCAACCTTCTCCGTAGTTACCAAATTTTCTTCCTCTTTCTTGGGATCTCCATCCACCTCTTCTTCAGGCATTTCCTTATCCTTTCCTGCACAAAGTGGAAAATCATCAAAGATATAATTTGAATTTTCATTCACATTACTACTTGTCAAGGATGGGATGACTTTTGCGGACTCCATGTGTACAGGAAGCTCCCATTGTTGACTCCTTATCTCACGTATATCTTTGACTATATTCGCAACATGAGTTTCAATATTCTTTGCATATGATTCAATATTTCTCACTGATGAGGTAACTGATTCTGTCGACCTTTTGCAAGCTTGCAGGAAGTCCTGCAAATTTTCCTTGAGACTTGTTATCCTAGCTTGATCAATCACTTTAGTCCTCATGTAAGTATCCTCAAAATACTCCTCCATCTGTCCATTATAGAAAGAAAAAGGACACGGCTCATTTTGATGTAGGTAGCTTCCACAAAGCTATGCATGCGTCTCCCGTTATAGAACGAAGACTTGTCTTGCGCTTATTAGCGGATCGAATGAAATCTTGTAAAGTATCTTGGAGGCTTGACATCCGATAACAGTTCCCGTTGTTTCATACGGTCCCTCCCTTTTCAGTTGTGCGTTCTAAAATTCATAAACCTGTAAAGGTCACAAGAGATAGGCTCGAAACACACAAAAAGAAATGAAAGGGAGTTAGTAACCCAAAAAATAAATAAATAAATAAACGAGAAAATAAAATCTAAACAAATAAACAACTAGTAAAAAGAATAATCAAAACGACCGAGTCCCCCGACAACGGCGCCAAAAACTTGATGAACAAATTATAATTCTCGCAAGTGCACGAATCGGTATAGTACCTAATCTAGCAACTCCCGAGGTCGATCTCACAAGGACTCAGCTGGGTTCTAATTATCCTAATTATTTCACTATCTACTTGGTCCTAAACTACGTTTGATTTATTTAAAACTACGGAATTAAAATAATAAGAAATTAAGAAAACAAATAAAAACGAAGCAAAGTGATAATGAGTGTGGTTTCAAGATTGATGAAGAGTGCGGAGGTTTAACAATCACTATGTCTAAGATGATCGATTCATTCCCATTCTCTAGCTAGCATTTATGAATTTATTTTGTTGGTTCATCCACGAAGGCTCTAGGGATTCCGTATGATGGCGGAAGATCTCTAATTTATAATCCTAAGGGTCAATCAAGTGATCATATCATGAACCTAAGGATCGTATCATGCTCAAGGATTTAAGGAACCATCTAAACTATCCCTAACCAATGGTGACAATCTAGACATTTAATTGCAGGTCTAAATAAATAACCGGGTATGATGCGCCGTATTATCTATTACCTATATTCTCTATAATTATCTAAGATGATGGCCAATCACATTAAAGAATCATAGAGAAATCAAAAGCAAGTCCAACAATTAAGAAACAAAACAATTCATTCATTGAAAAACTAGGGTCTGAATCAATTCATCAAAAACATAGATCCTGCTAAACCCCCACACAAGGGGATTTAGCCACTCATATTCGTAAGAAAATAATCAGAAAAGATGCAAAAATAATCCATAGAATTCAAGTATTAAAAACCCTAAACAAAACTGAGAAGGAATAATACAACCTAGATCTAGCGGATTGATCCTCGCGCTTGGTTCTCGGGTTGTGGTCTTCAATCTTCGTCTTGAATCTTCAACGGAGGGATGCCTTGGGTCTTTCTCTGCCTTGGAGGGTGGAAAAAGTTGGAAATATGGTGTCTGGTCGAAGGAAAGAAGTCCGGAAGGGTTTATATAGGTTTCGGGCCGAAAAAATGCGGTTTTGGGGTCTGTATACGACGCGGACCGCGGTCCAAGCACAAATGCGGACTGCGGTCCGAGCCCACGGATTTTAAAATTTTTTTGAGTCAGAACATACCGGACCGCGGTCCAGCACAAATTCGGACCGCGGTCCGACGTCTTCTCGCCGAACGCTTTTTTCTACACTTGTCCCGTTTTGGGAAAAACGCGATATCTCCTTCGTTAGCCGTTGGATCGCTACGAAACTTTTCCACATTGTTCCTAACACATAGAAATACGATGTGGACGGTGGAGATCGGATTCTAAGATCGTTACGCGATTTTCCAACTGCCTCGTTACATGAGCTCCGAAACGCGATTTCTTCAACATCCGGCTTCAAATCCTCTTCATTCTTCATCCAAACAACTCCATCTTTGCCAACAATGCATCAATGGTCATGGTTTCTTTCATTTTGGTGTCAAATACCACCAAATATGCTCAAAACGCGTGAGAAACCTACAAAACCAAAAACCATCGAAAATATACGATTCCAAGCAAAACAAAAGCTAAAAATGAATAGAAAATGATGTAAACAAGCTTAAAAAGAACATGATGAGATGGTATAAAAACCACTCATCACCTACCACTATTTTATTCTCCTATCTGATAAATATATATATATTTATGTATATAGGGGGGCCTTATATCAAGAACACCCCCTTAGTGAGAGAATAGAGAACATCTTATAACCATTGATCTAGTGAAATGGATGGGTAGGATTGAAGGAAATTTATTCCATTTTAACAATTTGTTTAATAACAAAATAGGCAAAAAGGGTAAAGTGGTCATTTTGTTAGCATTCTTTCATTCAAAAATCTGGAAACACCCCTTATTTCATACGTTCCCTCTATTCGACGCATCTTATGAATTCTTCTCTCCTTTCTTCGATTCTCTCTGAAATCGACGCATGAATCGATGTGAAATAGCAATTCTTCTCTCCCTTCCTCAATTAATCAACGTGAATATTAGCTTCGTGGGTACTTCCTCCTACACTTCGTAATCGACGCGACGGACTGCCAGAAAACCCATTCCGATATAAATTTGGGCGACTCCCTTCCAGAAAACCCACCTTGAATCAGGAAATTTGGGCGATTCTTCAAGGACTTACAATTTGGCCGATTCTTCGAGGAAAATACACCTTGAATCAGGAAATTTGCCCGAAGGTATTTTGCTATATTTGGTCTTAGTTGTTTATAGGGTTTATACAGTATTTAGTTGTTTTTTGGTTTGGAGCAATGGATTGGGTAATGTGGTTGTCTCGTAAAAATTTGTAAGCAATTCAATGTATATGTGAAATTAGGGTTTGGAATTAGTGGGTTGATTCGAAATGATAGTAAGCAATTGAATGTATGTGTGAAAACTAAGGTTCATAGGAAATTAGGGTTTCGAATTAGGGGTTAATGACTCTAATTTTTCCATGGGTATTTCGTATGCAGAATCCTGTGTTGTTATATGCACATTATCTATTTTTCATATGCACACGAACTTAAATTTGAAACATTGTATATCTGTACAGTTGTTAATTCATATGCACATAATTTTTATTTCTTCTGCACATTACATGTAATTCTTATGCACACTAAGGGGGATTAGGACAGCATGTAATTCGTATGCACCGTAAGTGTACCTGCACACCATGCGTATTTCATATGCACATTCATTAATAGTTTTATGCACATCTTTTGAACAGATGACAGGGAAGAGAAAGGCAGCGTGTTCAGTCAGTGGTTCGAAGGGTGAAATCAGTTCAAAGAATAGAAAACGCGGAAAGATAGATTTAAAAGGGGGGAATGTGGATAGGAAAATGAAGGGCAAGTTACATAGCACACCGCCGGAAGTTGAACAATCTACAGGTATAGTTGAAGAGTACCCTTATTTAGTGTGTCATGCAAGCCCGATGTGTCTTTACAGATCTGTTGCAAGAATGAACACAAATCAGATACGTGCTGTGAAAGAATTAGGTTTCGGTTTCTTGTTGAGATTAAACATTACTGAAGTGCCTTTGAAGATGGCACATTGGTTGGTAAGTATGTTTTATGCAAGAAAATGTGTAATAAGATTATTAGACGGTGGACAACTATATATAGTTGATGAGGATGTGCGTAAGGTGTTTGGTTTCTCCATGGGTCGAAGGAGTATAGTTTCATTACCGAGATCAGAAGGTAAAGATTTGTTGGATGAGTGGAGAGGATTCTTTGTTAATTACAAGAAGATTTTACCAGCCACATTGATGGAGGTGATGTTGGATCAAAGTGAAGGGGGTAGTTGGTTTAAGAGGCACTTCCTAACATTGGTAGAAGCTTGCCTTATTCAGAATACACAAAATCGATATGTGTATCCATCTATAATGGGTTGTTTGAAAGATCTAGATGATGTTAGAGAATGGAACTGGTGTGAATATTTGATGACATGCCTAGTTAGGACAAGGCAAAAATGGGAAGCAGAGAAGCCGTCCGGGGGACCATCGTTGTTTCTAACAGTAAGTATTTTGGTAGAACATTACTTTCAATATGTAATGTATTATCTAATATATGTTGATAAGTACATTTTATTTGCAGCTGGTCTATGTTGATAGGTTAAAGGTGTTTAATGAGTCACATCCTAGAGGCTTCCCAGTGATGCTAAATTAGGACGATGAAGCATTGAAGAAGAGGCAGAAAAATGAAATAAAGGGAGGAGGCTTTGGTGGTGGGTATATATTAGATCCAATTGAAGTAACAGAGGAGAAAAGCAGTGAAGATAATAACATGAAAATGGGGAAACTCATAGCAAAAGCAAACTTGGTTGCAAAACACATGTTTGATTTGTTTGAGGAAATTGAGAACACGACTGTGGAGAGTAGTACACTCCCTGGATTTCAGAGGGCAATCAAAGCAACAAGCAGACTTATTGGTTGTGATGTTGAAAGTGATGAAAGTTCAGAAGAAAGGCCCGAGAATGTGAATGATTTTGAAGATGAAAGGTTGTGGGCAAACGAATCATTTGTTAATGCAATCTCAGTAATAGAGGAAGCAAGTATCAAGAGAGCCGAATTAGTGAAGAGCATGTTGGATATGCCGTCGTTTAGTCTTGGCGTATCACAAATGAGTCAGCCAACAACGAAGAATAAAGAGGTAATTTATTCAGAAACTTTAATGGATTGGTGATTTTGTTGATGCTATACTTTATGGATATTTTCCCTATGTATTTTATCTAGGTTGGGACTTCAGGCAATACAAATTGTGGTGAAGAAGGAAATCGTCAACATAATGCAGAAAAAGATACCGAGGTAAATATTTGAAAGATTAGGAAAAGTAGTTTTTAAATGATTCATAGGATTTTAACCTCAATCTGTTATTAGGGCAACACGGAGTGGACAAATGGCAGTGATGATGAGCTATATAATGATTTAATTGACAATTTCGAGGTACATATGTTCTGTTCTGTTTTTTCATCATACATGTTCTGTTTTTTATGAGGTAAATACATGTTCTGTTATTTCTGTTATATTTTTCGGCTTTGGTATTTCCTTCATTTAATATGCAGAACTAGTAGTTTTTATATGCACATTAATGTTCTTTTATACGCACAACATGTAGTCTGGGACAAATGAAGCTGAAAACTTGGTGGTTGAGAATGAAGTGGGTGTTGGTACAGAAAACGTGGTGGTGGAGAATGTAGCTTCCTAGGGTGGTGTTAATGAAGGGAATATAGTAAGTCCTTTATTATGCACACTGATGAGCTTTGATCTGGACTAACTTGTTCTGTTACATGCACATTTAATAGTTTTTATATGCATATTGATGTAATTTTGTACGCACATCCTGTAGCCTGGTGCAAATGAAGAACATGGTGTGGATCAAGTGGAGGGGGGTGTTTGTACAGAAGACTTGGTGGTTCAGAGTGTTGCTGAAGAAGGTGATATTAATGAATACATCCCAATAAGTACCAGAAAGTAATTGTACTCAGTAGTGCTTGCACATTTATTGCAATTTATCTGCACATTTAACATATTTTATACGCACATTTTATAGACTGCTGCAAATGAGGAGGATTGTGTTGAAAGGGGTGTGGTGCAGATGACATGGAGGTAGAGCATGAAGGAAATATAAAAGATGATATTATTGAGGAGATCCCAGTAAGTACATAGAATATTTGACATAAAAAGAGTAATTAAAAGTATAACATCTATAATGGGTATTTGTTTAACAGGAAACTTCTCGAGCTGGTGCCCATCGAAATCAACGAACAAACAAAAAGAAAACAACAGCTCTCTTGTCACCATATGTGAAAAGGAGCGTGGACTTGACAAAAAGGTTGATAAGATGTGAGAAGGTGGTAGGGATGTATCATTTCTACAAAAAGGGCACACCGTAAGTATCATTTTGCTGATACACCCCATATTCTGCTAAAACAAAGTAAATTTGTGCAGGAATGAAATTGTTGCCAATTTGTGCAGGAATGAAATTGTATTCTATGATGGTGTTGAAGTGGAGGTATGTAAAGACACCTTTCTAAGTTTAAAACCACGAAGACATGTAAGGCCAAAAGTGGTGGATTTGTGGTCTCGATGGTTGAATGGGAAGGAAGGTCTGAAATCAACTTCCACACAGAGGTGTTTCTTTGCAAGCACAAACATCACGGTTTGTTTTTTATGCACATTTTTCATACAGTTTATGCACATTATTCAAAAACTTCATGCACACAAACTGTATTTTAATAATGAATTCATTATTATGTAGAGTTTAGCAATGCAAAACAAGCCCATCAAATTTTCTGAACAGTTGCTAGGTGAGATAATTTGTTATCAAGAAGCAGAATGGAGTGCCTTGATCAGGTAAACATACAATTTACTACCATAACTACATACAACTTGCTTTATTCACTACACGTTTATTTCAGTCTTGGTAGTTTGTGTTCCCCTTTATGCTTGGAGACCGGTACTACATGATGATGGTGGAAATGCATAGGGCCACAATCCATGTCATAGATAGCTTAAATGATGAAGAATCCAGATGTTCAGAAGAGAAATACTGGAATTCAACATCTAAACTGGTAACTTCTGACTCTTCTGTCTGTTGCTTGAATCGAAGTTTAGTATCTGCTCCTAACATCATCCTAAAAATGTTTGTCAGCAAAAATTCTTGGCTGATTTTCTGGATACACATGAGTTAGAAGAAAAGGCAGCAAATGTTAGGGCCTCAAAGCTTCGTGTCATGCATGTTAAATGGGGACAACATAAAAACGTGATGGATAGCGCAATATTCACAATGCGGCATATGGAAACATTCCTGGGAGAAGACAACGGGTCATGGAAATGTGGATTGACTACAAAATCAAAGAAGCAACTCAGTGTACTAAGGGTAAAATACCTGACAGCGCTTATCACATGGAGTGTGAACCAAATGAATGAGGAAACATTACAAAAGGCCGAGGAATACTATCAAAAGACTGTCATTGGGAAAAATTTGAATGTGGAAAAGACTTTGTTAGATTGAGTTGTATTGATGAATTTGGATTTCTGGTTTTTGACAACAACTGATGAATGTTCAATGTGTTGTTTTGGATTGTAGTCTAGAACCATACATTAAGTGTTTTGATGAAAGTAGCACATCATGCTTTATTCTTTATGTATGCACATTGGATACTCTGTATATGCATATTTAATTAAAAATGTCTGCACACATTAGGTTGTTACAAGAAACGCTAGTATGAAAAATTTATATCATACGCACATATCATTCAAATCTTATGCACATAGTGCATAAATGTTCTGCACATTAAGAACAAGTAATCCAAAGTCTTCTGTAAAAATATAGAATCTTCGTATTACTTAATGTGCATATAATGATCACTTAATGTGCATAAAATGATCACTTAATGTGCATATACTGATCACTTAATGTGCATATATAGTCAGTGTTTTGAATAAAGTTGAACATGAAGCTTTATTGTATGCACATTTAGAAATATGTATATGCACATTTGCTTAAAAATGTATGCACATTTGATTGAGTGTCGATCATCTCAATGTTTACTATGATGCGCACATGTCACTGAAAACGTATGCACATAATGCATAAATCTTCTGCAAATAAAAACAGTGAAATCCAAATTATAACATTAACTTAACATAAATCCATACAGTGAATCATTTAAATCCATACAATGAATCCACATTTCAACTGAAGATTAGGGGATAAAAGATATGCGTTCAGTCATCTTCAAGGTCTGGTTGGTCGCAATTACGAGCGTCATGGTTGGTCAATTGCTTGCATTTGCTGCATCTCCTTTTGGGTTTATTAGCTTTACGAACGGCTGCTTCCTTTCTACTCTATATTCGACTTCCACTACCTTTGGTCTTAACTGGGCTGGGTGATAAGACGGACACTGAATTCGGAACAGAACATCGATAGAAGTCTTCAGCCAGTTTCTTCTTACTGCTACCATCGCTGCAAAAAATAGAGAGATGCATCAATATCATATCTATAAGTTTAATTCGCCCGTGTAGAACACATAATTTCATAATAGACACTTAATTATCTTCGAACCTAAGGTAAGATTCGAATATTTTTCAGTCAGAAGCTTCAAATCAACCAACAAGTTAGCTCGCAAATCATCACTAGAATCAACCAATCCAATACATCTATAGCTCTCGTATAGAAGTTCCCTATTATCCTTTGGAGTTGATCCATCACCAAAGCTCGCGTAATGGTCCTCAATACAAACACTCTTGGACCAACGAGATAGAAGATATTTATCCGGAATACATTCTAATCTCTTATTCTTAAGAACAAAGAATATATGCCTACAGAAAATACCCTTTCTGGAAAATAAGTTGCATGAAATGACTCGTGCTTTACATCCAGCTTTCGATGACCGAGTCTTTCTCTTTTTCTTACTACTAGAAGCCTCACTCGATTCAACTACATTAGAGAATTGACCAATTCCCTGACCCTACTGATTGCATAGAATGTACATATGCTTGATAATGAGATCGGTAACACGAACGGTACTCAAACGGACATCAAAACCACAAATCACAGCGTATATTTTGTAAAAACGAACACCATCCTCCAAATTCAAAAACTTTTGGCTAACAAACGGTGTTAACTCTACAGGCACACGAGGCTATACAACATAGACGTTTTTTCGATAAAACAATCGTCAAAACTTCTTTCGACCTCAATATCGCCATCTTCCAAAGAAAGGAAAATCGAATCAAAGTATGCTTCAAATAATACAAATTAGACTGAGATATCAATAAATTATTATTCATAAACCCTAAATCGAATCAAAACACAAATATAACAACAAAATAAAAAAGCCCTAAAAAACATCATTATCAAAATTAAGGTATAATGAGGGGATATCACAAATTTCCGACATCACAAATAAAGAATCCACGCTATCATAATACAGAAATTCACGAAATAAGAAGGGGAAATCGATTACTGAACTTACCCATGGTTATTGGCGCAGAAGATTTCCCAGAAATTAAAGATACGAAATGGTTGGGAATCGTTTTACAGGAACTTCAAGTCGATTACTTGTCGAATTCGAGATTCTCCACTCTCGATTCACTAATCTGCAGAAATCAGAAGGAATCATTCAAGATTCTTGGGCGTCCTCTCTCTCGGTTGAAATTTTCGGATGAGTAAGGAGAATGCAAAACATAACACAAACAAATTACTTTCATACCCTTAATGAAAGTTTTTTAAGTTAAAAAATCATTTTTTTTCTCCTTCAATCCGAGCCACACATCATGAAAATAGATGGATGGATCTTGTTCTCCTTTCTCTCAATAAGAGGGTGTTCTCTTTTTATCCCTCTTCTATATATATATATGCACATTTTATCCTTTATCTTGTATAAAAGTTAGATTTGTGTAGTGTGTCAGGTATCACAGAAACTACACAAATTGGTTGAAGTGACAAGATATAAACAATTATCACAACTGAGACAACTTAAGGATAATGTTGGGAATTAGGTTCACTATGATAGATTTGAAGATCCCAAAACCCTAGCTGGATGATGAGCTTTCGATATTGTTATAGCTTAACTGAGTTCACCGTGTTAGGAACTCAGTAGACTAGCTAAAGTTCAACAGCTGTGCTTTCAGTAGAAGACTCAGTAAATCTTTGGACTCAAAGAAGAGCAAGATATCGAAAGGAGTCAGTCGAACTGAACTCAGCATGAGTAGTTCACTGTACTCAGAGTTGATCTTGATCGCAAAGCGGACTCGGCCAGGTTATCTACCGAATCAAGATCGGACTCAGCGAGAGCAAGATATCTCAAAGGAGTCGGTCGAACCGAACTCGGCGAGGAGTAGTTCACTGTACTCAGAGTTGATCTTTAGTAAGAGCAGACTCAGCAGAAGTTATCTACTGAATCAAGATCAGACTCAGCAACGGTCGGTCAGTTACTTTAACTGACCATGGACTTCAGAAGAACAATTCAGTAGAGTTGTCCAAGGTCGTACATCTGAGAAGCCAGCTTCATTATGCCTTGAAGTCTGAATAGGTCTCAACCACTCTCTGTACCTCGACCAATGACAAGCAGCCAGCTGGCAGAGTCTCCGACACAAAGCTGCAAGTCAACCACTTTCATTAAAGATAGTGGACTCTACAGAATTCAAATAAAGCCGTTTGCTACCCCACAGAGTGACACGTGGCATCGTCCTCTCCAACGGACATATGCCTAGGTCACCTCTATAAATAGAGAAGGGTCTTCACGAAGAAATGTGAGGAGAAGAAAAAGGATGGGAGGTCGATCATGACGATGATGGACACATCCAAGGAACCGAGCTCAACCGAACAAACACTCTAGAAGATTCAAGCCATATCCAGAGAAGAACTTAATCTTTCATAGATATATTCTTACAATTCTTCTCTCTAGAGTTCTATCTCGTTCCCCTTCTCTAATCTAAGCTGATTTTATTGTAATATCCATAGCTTAGACGAAGGAGTTCATATTCGAACTTGTTCCTTATTGTAAAAGGACTCCTTCATAGTTGGAGAATTTGTCAAACACTTTAGTTTGATGCCTTTGTAAACTGGGACTTGCTCAGTATAATCCCCAAGTTGCAGTTTGTCCTGTGTACAAGCTGACTGAGACTAACTCAGTATAATAAATAGCCTCCTGACCTTTCGGGACAGTGGACGTAGGATCGCTTGATATCCAAACCACTTTAAAAACTCTGTGTTGATTTATTGTCGCTCTGCTTAATTGTTCACTTGCATAAAACTGACTTTAAATCAAACAGCATAAAAACGGTGTTTTCAGACTTAGACGAATATTCTTTTGGGCCTACTCTTCCGCACTCGAAACCGATATCGAACTATTGTTCTACCGACCGAATTCGCAGAACCGTACTCGCAGAAGGATTCTCTGCCCGCGCGTTCAGCGATGCGATTCAAAGATGATCGACTATCGCGCTCGTTGCTGACTTTGACTCAGGTGTATTCCACACCTGAAGACTCATCTACTCTCGGGGACCAACAGATAAGTTGTCGGTTTAAGCTGCAGTTTAGATAAGAAGTGGCTTGTCTTGGCTGCTTGTCTTTACTGGTACATTTAAGGTGGTGTATTGATGGATCACACTGAGATGTGTTCTCCTAATTGACCTTAGTGGAGAACCAAGATCTCGGTGACTTAGCTGGTCTTAAGCTTGGTAAGACTTCAGCTGAGCGTATTTGTCTATCTATCACTTTTACCTACTATGGTGAACGTCATCATTACCGGATCTACGTATCTTGGGTGTTAGTAGTTATTTGTAGCTCATGTTGGTTGTCTGTATCTTGCAACCGTATCCTAGTAAAATAGGTTGATAATATCCCCTGAGGAACTCGTAAGGATTAGCACACTAAACCCGGCCGGTTGATTAAGTTCAGGTGTGTTAATAAGGTCGAGTGGTACTTCTCAGGAATATATAAGATGTTAATTAGTTTAAGCTATCAGTGGGCTTAATTAATTAACGGATATTTATATCTTAAATACGGGGATCGATTAAGTCTAAAATACAAGTCCATGCTCAAGTTGGGATAAAGGGGTAAGTCAAGACGGATTCTCTAGTGGAATGAATCTGTGTTTATTAATTAATTTTGCTCTGGGCTGAGCATAGATAACTAATTAATTTGAGGACTGACTTTATTTCTTGTATTGGATCTCTGGTCTGCACCAATTAGCTGTCCAGTATTTATTCTGCTATCTCTCGGAAATTATTATTAATAGATTAATGTATTTATACATTATTTAATAATATAAAAATTATTTATCTGGAATTAATTGGCTGGGCCAATTAATTGATAAATAAGTGACCCAATTATTATTAATTATATTATGGGCTGAATATTAATTTATTATTAAAAGCCCATTAGCATTATAATTACTAATGGGCCACAATTATAATATAATGTTTTATATATTATATATAAAAGTAAAACACGTTGATTAAGAGAATGATTTCATAAAATCATAAAGAGAGATAACGTGAGTTAACGTTGGTGAGCAGAAAAATAATTCCTCTCAGATCTCTGTCTACACGGAGAAGCGGAAGGGTCGGGACGCAGATCAGAAGATCTGACACACGAGCAACAATCAGAGCTGCAACAACATACGAAGGAGGAAGGTAATCGTTCTTCACCTCCTATTTCCTTCACGCCTTACCTGCTCTGCCATAAAGCTGCTCCTAGCAGGAAAAAGAGAATATCTCTACAGTACCTCTACTCAACATTCAAATTATTATGGCCGTTTTCCTTGTCTTATTCGACTCGTGTTTAGACTCCCTCCAATGGATCTATTCACAAATCGGAGACTATAAATAGATAAGAGTCTTCATGCAGAAAGACACCGGGAACCAAAGCAATCAAAGCTCAACACTCTCTAGCGAACTTACAGCGATATTCAAACGAAGAACTTGCTCTTAGATTTAGATCTTCTTTAGTTCTTCTCTCTAGAGAATCCTTGTTCAATTTCTCTATCTAAGCGTGCTTATTGTAATACTTAAATATAGCTTAGAACCTCGAAGGAGTTCATCTTTTGAACTGTTCTTATTGTAAGAACTCCTTCGTAGTTGGAGAAATTCTAACCTTAAAAGGTTAAGAACTGTACAGTCACTACGACTATAAGTAGATATATGTCCTGTGAACAGATTGACTGAGGCTTGCTCAGTATGAGCAAACAAGTGAGAATATGTCCTGTGAACAGATCAACTGAGACTTGCTCAGTATAATTAATACAAGAACTCCTGCTTAGTTCAGGACAGTGGACATAGGACCCAGTCCGAAACACTTTAAAAATTGTCTGTGTTGATTTTAGTTGTTGCATTGATTAACTGTTCATTCTGCATTCAACTAAGTTTTAATCAAACAAGCATAAAATGGATTTTCACTGAGACGACTCTATTTTAAGGGCCTACACTTCCGCACACAACCTCTGTTGCTGAACTACTGTTCACTGACATAAGTCAGTAGGACTGTACTCAGTAGGAGAATCTCTGCACACGCGATCGAGAAAGCTTATTTGGTCAACTGACAAGTTCAGCTGACTTTTGCGTTCTGAGTTTTGAATTTGCATTCAGGTGTATTCACCCCCTCCCCCCCCCCCCCACTCTACACCTGAAGCTCGTCTCTGGACCAACAGAATGATACCACATAATTTAATATATATTTGACCAGCACATTTTGTTTATATTTTAATGCGTAATAAAAAATCAAACTATTAATATTAATATTAGATAAAAATAGAAGATGAGAGAAAAAGAGGGTTGTGAGAGAAAAAGTTGTCCTAGTTGGTAAAATTTGTGTTACTTTGGCAAATATATTCTCAATAGTGTTATTAAGATAAATATTTTTTTGAAGAATGCTATTTTGATCAAACACTCATTTTCTTCACATATTAATTGAATTTGTATGGAAATTCAACATATTTACTAATCTTCAACTTAACATTCAAGGAAGAATAAGTCAATCAAAATTAATCTTGAATTATTGATATAGTATAGATACGTTTAACACATGACACGTTTTGCACCTCAAGACCTAGGCTACTCTCGTCACACAAAAAAGAACTCTAACTGTAGTCTATCACGCGTACATTAAATCTCTCTATAAATATATACACCCACATTCCATTTGACATAATCAATCACAAAAAATATATTTTCGTGAAGATGGGCAGAAGCTTCAACGTCGTGATAGTTGGTGTGGTGGTGGTGATGATCGTCTCTTGCAACATCGACAAATGTGATGCTACGAGCCGCCGTTTGTTGGATCTCGGCGGTGCTGTAGGTTCCATTCAAGGTCTTTTGCACCATTTTTCGCAGCAAGTTTTAGCCGGTCTTCTTGGTGGTGGACTTGGTAGTTTGATGGGGGGGGACTCACCGTCTTCAGACTAAGCTTCATTCATCATCAACCCTAGTATTACACACACATTAATAGTCATGAAGAACATAACTACGGGTTTTCTTTGTCAAAAGAAAAAAATAAATATTGGTATGGTATAATGTCATGAATAGAACAAACAAGGGATCCTTATATGACTAGTGAAATGGAATCTTATCTAATTTTCTAACCAAATCCGCATTAATCACTATTATATAATAAAATGTATATTTTGTGTCTTGCATTTGTTCCATTAATTTCTATGATGCAAGTTGTTTCCAATATCATATCGCATTGTTCTGAATAGTTAGGGTTTGTCTCGGAGTCCCATCGATTTTCAGATGCTGAAATTTGAAATTAAAATTAGAATCATTATTTTGTTAAGAGTTAGAGTATCAGATCGTAAATAGTTATAATTCGAGGTTTTCTTTTATCCGGCTATAATTGAATATGGGATTCTTAGTTGAAGTTCAATGGATTTTAACGTTCCGGAGAAAATTAATAGACTAAAATTGTAATTTATGGAATTAACCATTACTAATTCAAGAAATGCATATAACATATAATTGGTTGGTTACTTTTTATTTTCTGATTAAACTAACCTTATCCTGCAAAGTTTAAATGTTCCCTCAGGAGTTTCCATCTTTCAGTTGATAAATTTCGCTATATATGTAGTGGTCCATGAATTATATAGGAAATATAAATTATACTAGAACATTGTGCAATAAACGTTACATTCATGATGATAGAATTTTAATTTGCTTCTTTGGCATTAAGTTACCTCGCTCGATTAGGAAACACTTTGATCATATCTACACATTTGAATCAGTATAATTTTTTATTTTTAAAAGTCCAGACCTTAGGTAAAGTTAACCCCACCTAAATTTTTTATATTATGTAATAAGGGAAGGGGGACTGACCAACTGAGATTTGTAAAACCATTCAGTGTATTTCACTTTTACAAGAAAGGGAGCCGATTTAGTCGTATGAATCTTTATTTGTATGTAGTAGGTTCAATGTTTGATTCACGCAGTTCGAATCTTTACCTATATTTCTTCACTAATTCTCAACTTTCTTCAGTTGATTTTATTGGGCATGCATGTATATGCATGCATATCTTCCGCAATTAACGAGATCCTAATAATCTTTTTTGATATCTTGTTTCCTTATATATTTTCTGTATATTTAGTATGTGTCATGATTAGGGTTATTTCCTTATTTATATTTAGTATGTGACATGATTAGGGTTATTTCCTTATTTATATTTAGTATGTGCCATGATTAGGGATATTTCCATGATTAGGGATATTTCCTTATTTGCTTTAGGAAATATGATGTATATATTCTAGTTCTTGAGAAATAAAGAAACACGGTTGAATCTTCTATTCAAACACAAATCTTTACATGGTATCAGAGCAGGCCCAAACGATGTTGGTTTGTTTGGTCCCTATGTTGGACCGGTCCTTATGGGCCATTTGTTTCCACGTGTAGTAGTCTGATGTTCATACTGGCCTACACGTGAGGGGGCGTGTTAGAGAGCCCATTTATGTCCCACATCGACTTGGTGAAGATCATGTCTCTTCTAGAGTGAACAAGACTATTGGGATCGAGAGTGGCGAGCTTTGGCACCAGAGACTTGGTCACCCTTCTAAGTCAGTTGTTGAATCTCTTGGTAATTTTAAGTTTGATAGTGAAGACTTTCATAATTGTGATGTTTGTTTGAGAGCAAAACAAACTCGGACTCCCTTTCATTCTAGTACCGTTATTGCCGATGATATTTTTGATTTGATACACTGTGATCTCTGGGGTCCCTATCGTGAAGTTTCTATTACTGATTTCAAGTATTTTCTTACTATCATTGATGATTGTTCTCGAGCCATTTGGATTTTCTTGGTTAAAGAGAAACGTGAGGTTTCAAACTATGTGAAAGAATTTTTTTCGCTTGTCAAACGACAATTTTCCAAAAGGGTTAAATGTGTGCGGAGTGATAACGGTAGTGAATTTATGTGTTTAACTCAGTTTTTCAAGGAACATGGCGTTATTCATCAGACGAGTATGGTAGATACACCACAACAAAACAGGAGAGTGGAGCGTAAGCATCGTGGGGCGTGCTCTAAGATTTCAAGCATGTCTTCCTCTACATTTTTGGAGTGAATGTATTTTAGCTGCAGGATATCTAATCAATCGAACTCGGACAAAATTATTAAACGGGAAAACACCTTTTGATATTTTATATGGTCGACCTCCGTCTTTAGATCACTTGAGGGTT
Organism: Lavandula angustifolia; assembly: GCA_028984105.1. Taxonomy (NCBI): domain Eukaryota; kingdom Viridiplantae; phylum Streptophyta; class Magnoliopsida; order Lamiales; family Lamiaceae; genus Lavandula; species Lavandula angustifolia. Next base: position 20,822,985 of record CM054819.1, read on the forward strand.
TTCGATTGTTTATGTTACGCTAAGAGTTTGAGTCGCAGCCATGATAATCGGAAATGCATTTTTTTAGGATATCCGTATGGTAAAAAGGGTTAGCGTCTTTATGACTTGGATACAAATCAATTCTTTGTTTCACGTGATGTGATATTTTTTGAAACAAAATTTCCTTATCTCGAGCCGCCTTCTTCGGAACCTCGATCAGTTATTTCCTCTACTCCAATTCAAGAAGATAGCCATTGGATTTTACCCTCGACATCTCACGATGAGCATGACTCTCATATTAGAGAAATTGAAACAGCTGCTGTTGTCTCACCTGCCGAAGATGATATTTCTCATGATGCTCCTCACTCTCCCGATGCATCTGCCGAATCAACTGAACAGATGGGTCGAGGTCACAGAAAACGCATCCCATCTGTTCGTCTTCAAGACTATGTAATGCATACAACTCACGTCACTCCCTCACACTCTTCCGCATCTCCATCAGCTTCCTCTGGTACTCTTTATCCTCTTTCCAATTATATTAATTTTGATAAGCTTACTTCTTCGTACCGTTGTTTTCTATCTGCTATCACAGATGTACGAGAACCTACCTCCTATAAAGAGGCGGTTCAATCCGCTCCTTGGCGTGAAGCCATGCGTAAAGAAATTGATGCTCTAGAAGCCAATAAAACTTGGACGATAGAATCTCTTCCAGCTGGCAAGAAAGCCTTGGGCAGTAAATGGGTATATAAAGTTAAGCACAATGTCGATGGTACTATCGAGAGATACAAAGCACGGCTGGTTGTCTTTGGCAATCATCAAGTTGAAGGTCTTGACTATAATGAGACATTTGCTCCAACGGTTAAAATGGTCACGGTTCGAACATTCTTAGCAATGACTGCAATCAAGGGATGGGAGCTTCACCAGATGGATGTTCACAACGCTTTTCTTCACGGCGACTTAGATGAAGAGGTCTATATGAAGTTTCCACCAGGATTTCTTATTTCCGAAGGTTCTGACAAGGAATGTCGTCTTCGCAAATCTCTCTACGGTTTACGGCAAGCACCTAGGTGTTGGTTTGCCAAGCTTGCTACTGTGTTAATCAGCTATGGTTTTGTTCAGTCACCAGCTGATTATTCCTTATTTTCTTACACTCGACAACATGTGCATCTTACAATCTTGGTATATGTTGATGATTTGGTTATCGGCGGCGATGACACTACAGCTATTACACAATTCAAGACTTATTTGTCTACATGCTTTTACATGAAGGATCTCGGTAAGCTCAAATATTTTCTTGGCATTGAAGTGGATGAAGCTGACGCTCTTCAGGTTAGAGCCACATGAGAAGTCGTAGAGGCCATTCCACAAATCACAAGTCACTCTGACTTGTTGACCATTGCTCATAAGGCCAGACTCCATTGAAGATCTCAACGTCAGATTCACGGATCTGATGAACTCTATCAACGGGCTGGGAAAGACATTCTCCAACCGAGAGATGAATCTCAAGATTTTGAGGGATCGACAGTGTTCAGTTTGCCACTGTAGGAGGTGTAGGAGCACAGACTGGTGCTAAAGTTGCCAAAGACAAATCAACCTTCACGCCTGAAAGCTCTCCCTCGTTTCTCATCCAATTGACTCCATTTTGCTGTCGTTGCGAAGCTAACTCAGAGGGCTACGACTACATGCTGAGCCTTTTCAGAAGCGCAGACAACTCTGTTTTGACGTCAGACTTGTTGGCAATAAATATGACCCATGTGTAGCGTGAGTAGTCATCAATGACCACTAAAGCATGGGCGCGTGTCAACTAATTTATCCGATCCGTTCGGATAGTTTTGTTCGTTTTTTCGTTAGATTCGTCTGGATAGGTCACACGACCCATTCCTATTTCTGGTTTGTCCCTCTCTCTCTCTCTTACAGTTTCTCTCTCTCTCTCTCTCTTCTCTCTCTCTCTCTCTCTCTCTCTCTCTCTCTCTCTCTCTCTCTCTCTCTCTCTCCACTGGCATTTCTTTGTGTCAACGCAAATACGCCCTTGATATCATTTCTGAGACTGGTTTACTTGGTTCTAAACCAGTCGGAACACCTATTGAGCAGAACCATAAGCTCGCTCTTGCCACTGGCGAATCTATGACTTCTCCGGAGCACTATCGTCGTCTTGTCGGCCGTCTTATTTACTTAACTATTACTCGACCGGAGCTATCATATTGTGTTCATGTTCTAGCCCAATTTATGCAAAACCCTTTGGAATCTCACTAGGATGCCGCACTACGCGTCGTGCGCTATTTAAAAACCAATCCCGGCCAAGGCTTGCTCTTCAAATCCTCTTCAACACTTCAGCTCGTCGCTTATTCTGACGCTGACTGGGCAAGCTTCCCCCTCACTCGTCGATCGCTTACTGCATATTTTGTCTTTCTCGGTGATTCTCCTATATCATGGCGAACCAAGAAGAAACATACTGTTTCTCGCTCTTCCGCAGAAGCGGAATATCGATCACTAACTGCCACAGCATGTGAACTCAATTGGTTACGTAGTTTACTCACCTCTCTTGGTGAGGATCATCCTCAATCCATTGTTGTCCATTGTGATAGTCAATCCGCTCAGAATCCCGTCTTCCACGAACGCACCAAGCATATTGAAGTTGATTGCCATTATGTTCGTGACGAGATCAATCGTGGCGCTATTACTCCATCTTATATTGCTACTTCCCGTCAACTCGCCGATATTCTAACTAAGGCTCTCGGCAAGCGTTCTTTTGATGATTTACTGAGCAAGTTGGGCATCTCAAACATCTATGCTCCAACTTGAGGGGGGTATTGGGCATGCATGTATATGCATGCATATCTTCCGCAATTAACGAGATCCTAATAATCTCTTTGATATCTTGTTTCCTTGTATATTTTCTGTATATTTAGTATGTGTCATGATTAGGGTTATTTCCTTATTTATATTTAGTATGTGACATGATTAGGGTTATTTCCTTATTTATATTTAGTGTGTGCCATGATTAGGGATATTTCCATGATTAGGGATATTTCCTTATTTGCTTTAGGAAATATGATGTATATATTCTAGTTCTTGAGAAATAAAGAAACACGGATGAATCTTCTATTCAAACACAAATCTTTACAGATTTAGCAATACTTAGTTGCATGTTGTTGTTCTTTTAAATTTTGTTGTCATTATGTAAACTCAATTATAATTAAATATAAAAATCGCTGGAATAATATGTAGTTCAATCGGAACAGTAACTGGAATGGAACCAGGTTGAGATAGTTTTAGTTGCAATCGTGAATCATCTTTAAACAGTCAAATTTGGTCCCTACTTTTGGAATTGTCGAACTTACTCTTACGATTCAACCAAATTGTTCGGGTTTAGTTGTCCCTCTGGATTAATGATTTATCTTTGTTACTGAAAAGTCAAACAATTAGAATATTAGACTAATATTACTGTCATTCATGAAATTTAATTTTCATATTTTCACAATGATTAAAACTCCATGTTAGGAAATAATGATTGTCTGATTATATTTTAACATTTCACTCACAAATTTTCCAGTTTTGAAGCTAAACGTATCCAACCTTCTGATCACAAGAAATTCACAACATGTTATTTTCTAATTTCATTGAATAGATAAATACAGTTTGACTTTGGCGGATTTTAGGGGATCCACTATGATTATTTATTGATATACTACTGGCACACCTCTATCATATTAAATGTTTTTTATAAAGTTTGGTATTTCTAGAATATGGTTGACTTATTTGGTGGGGATGTCAAATAAGTTAATGTTTATTTCAAAGTTATTTTATCTTCAAATTCTATATATTAATTAATGTTCATTTTATTGACCTTTTGATGTTGTTAGGCACCGAAACTCGACTTCATAGTCAAATAGAATGTATTGTGTCAACTTTCGGGTCTTTAGTTACTAATTAGGCTTTCAGTTTTACAAAAAAATGTAGCATCTTTGGAGGTAGTTTAGTTGATAAAAGGTGCCAACTCGGGATTAAAAATTATTCTGTATGAATTTTCATCGATACTTTTTAGATTAATATTTAAAAAAATTGATTTATAATAAGGTTGGGGAATACTACCATTTACTAGGTTAACGTACATCTAAAGAATACTTAAATGTACGCATATTTAATTGTATGCATAGGTTGATCCAGAAATAAGCATGGAATCACTATACTCCCAAATTTTAATTGACATTATATTTTATCCTATTTCTAAAAAAATTACCTGTTGGTCCCGAGAGTGAGTTCAGGTGTAGAGGGGGGGTGAATACACCTGAATCCAAATTTCTCAACTTCGAACACGAACAGTCCTATTCAGGAAGATGTCGTACTGAAATGATTCAGGCAGACCGCACAACCGTTTCGAATCGTGTTAAAGGCTAAAAAGTCGACTCGGGCGAGATCCGCTAACCGACTAGGTCGGAATTCGGTATCGATCGGCAAGAGTTCGATGCGCGGAATAGTGTAGGCCCAAATCAGTTTTTATGAGAAAACGTTTTAAGTCTCAGTTCAGTAGATAAAAAGTTCAGTATACTGAGACAGTTAATTGATTTTAAATAAGATGTTCAGTATGCACAGTAAAATCAATGTAACAGTAAAAGAACGTAAGTAAACGACACAGAGATTTTTAAAGTGGTTCGGATATAACAATCCTACGTCCACTGTCCCGATAGATCAGGAGGCTATTTATTATACTGAGTTAGTCTCAGTCAGCTTGTGCACAGGACAAAGCCGTGGCTTGAGGATTATACTGAGCAAGTCCCAGTTTACACTTCTATCAAACTTAAAGTGTTTGACAAACTTCTCCAACAGTGAAGGAGTCCTTATACAATAAGGATTGGGTTCAAAGGTGAACTCCTTCGTCTAAGCTATGGATAAATCGGTTGAGCTTAGGGTTAGAGGGATGGGAACAAGAATGTAGCTTCTAGAGCGACGAACAGCTGAGGTTTAGCTATAAGTTCGTGTCACGTCGCTTGGATACTAGATGCTTTGTTGACGGTTCAGCTTGGTTCCCTTATGAGCTTAAAGGTAGTCTTTCACCGGAGATAACTCTTTCGATTCTTGCGGAAGACTTAGGCTTTGGAATTCGCTCGTTTGAAAGTTCGTGTGTGTGTTCGTTTCTTCGTTAGCTCGTGAACTCGTGAACTTCAAATCTTGAATGATCCCTCTATTTATAGAGAAGAGATTGAGAAAGATCCGTTGGAGACGATCTTCTTCTCTCTCTCTCTCTTTGGTAGCAAACGGCTCTTTTGGCGTAGGTAACAGTGCCTTTTCCTCCTTTTCCGGAAAGTGTTGACTTGCAGCTTTAGTAGGTAGGATGACACGTGTATGTTTGTCATTTGTCGAGGCGGATAGAGCGGTTGAGACATCACAGACTTCGAGACAAGCTGAAGCTGACTTCTCTCATCCTCGTATATGACAATGCTGATTGTCTTTCAAAAGATTCCGACGACCCCGAAGACTATCCGCCGATCTTGAGTCTGGCCTTGTATTCAGTAGATAGACACTGAAGATCAGCTCTGAGTCTAGTGAACTACTCCCGCCGAGTTCGGTTCGAATGACTCTCTCGCATATTGCTCCTGCCGAGTCCGGTATCACCTGAGTCTTCTACACCGGTGCCGAGGCAAATAAGCTGCGGCGCCTTGACCGGAAGCAGAGTGTCTACCGAGTCCGAAACCTCGGAGACAAACAACATATACAACGGAATGGTTCACCAATCAGATAGGGTTTTGGGATCTTCAAATCTTCTCAACAGTTCAGAGTACATAGGTTACTGAGCTTGGTTCAGTATAGAAGATAGAATCATTTCCCATTGAGTGAAACTTAGTCTTTGAGGATAGAATCATCACCCAACAATTTCCCCCTATTTGATGATGCCAAAACCTATCATCTATGCTAACACTAAAACAGACGAAACAAATCTCCTTACAATTTTACAAGTAAGATCGGAGGAGATGTTCCATCAGTTCTAGACTACTGAAAAACAGGGCAAAAATAATTTCCCCCATTACATAGAAGCAATACTAGCAGAATCTAACAAAACAATAAACTGACAAGTAATAAAGAAAGTGAGTGTGTGTCAGCAATCACTTTAGTGATTCTGAGTGTTAAAGCATAAGGCAAACACGGCTATTTAGACAACAAGTTGTTGTCAGAGCCAAAAGAAAATTTGTATATATAAGAGTGATTCGAGTTTAGTACATTACAAATCTTGCTAGACTATGAAGAGAGAATACTAAGACTATGGGCGCTTAAAGCCGCCGAATCCGGTCCATGAATCCTTGCGATTGTGTCTCGAGCGGTGGCACACCATACATTCGGTACGTGGTCTTTCTCGGCTTCAAGTATTCCGCGAAGTCACTGGGTTATCATCTTGTAAGAATCTTTGATCGGCGGCGTCCTTCACTTCGGCTTCAATAGTCGCAACATGAATTGAGTCATCCATTCTTCTTGGAGGTGGAATGATTCGGGTCAGGGAATCCGAATCTCTTTCCCTTTCGAAATGGCATTATACAAGTGGATGTAGAGATCCGCTTGGTAAGCATCATCCATTCAGCATAAGCTTGACTCTAGACTTGTTCGGCCGAATCTCCGAAATAATAGCGTTTGACGAACTCAATCTTTGAATTTTCCCATCTCACGAGTGAATTGAGCCGGCATCCACTCGTCTGTTCTCGGCCATCTGTGAGATTTCAGATCAGTGGCCTTCTTTCTGAACTTCCTGTAACGATAGGGAATGTCAGCTTTAGCAGGGGTTCTGTGCCTGGCTTCTTCCTCAGTACGCTTCCTTAGAGCTTCCAGATCAGCTAAGTGGATTCTGTTTCTCGTAGCCTCGATCTGTCTTGCCTCTTCGCCTCTATATAAATATCTGTCCATCTAGGCGAATATGGCTTCTGTCTCATCATCTAGCTCTTTAGGTTTCTGGGAGGCATCTTTCGAGTCGGCGGGGGTACTTGATTTTTCTTTCGATGTACCACCGCTTCTCGGTCTCTCCGCTTACTGCTCCTTCTCCTTTTCCCTGTCATCATCGTCTTCGATCCTGAGCTTCCTTGGAGGTAGCCTGGCAGGCTTTCTTCCTCCTCTGCTTGGAGCTTTAGATTTTCTTTTCACAGGCTTAGGCTTAGGCTTGTTTGCAGCTTCTGCTTCAGCAATCTCCCTTGCCAGCTTTTCATCAGCGGCAATCTGAGCCTCCTCTTCAGCTGAGATGTATCATTTCATTTTCTTTCTTTGGAGGGGTCGGGAGTTTCAGTACCTTTTTGCCTTTGCCACGAACGGGTGGAGGGAGAGGTGTTTCCTCTTCATCTGAATCTTCAGCAGCCTCCTCAGCATACTCTGCGACTTCCTTAATGATATCAGTGGGAGTCTGAGTCGCATGAGCAGCTTGGGTTCCTGAGCCACTTGGGCCGGTCTCAGTTGTGCTCGCAGCTGGGACACCCTCGGCCTCACCCATTTCGATCGAGTCTTCTTCGAGTTCTTTGTACCCTTAGATTTTGCGGTTTTGGTGGGGGTCGGCTTCTCGGTACTCTTCTTTCTTTGTACTCTCCTCTTTTCTTTCCTTCTCTTTTCCTTCCCCCTTTTTGGCATCATCAATTGCGGCCGGGGTTGGGATGAGTACCGACCTTTCCGGACTTTTGTAAAAGGTTGACGGATCATCAAGACGATCATTGATCTTAGTCGAGCCTCATGCGGCTCGTTCCTCTCGGTTGCAAGATCTACCTTGTGCTGGCTGGTGTGAGAGGTCGACCGCTTCCTTGAACTCTTTCGGCCTTTCGGAGATCTTATCTTCCACGACCAACCTGAATGTTTTCAAGTTTGATTTACGTGGCCCGGGCTTGTTCGGCCAAGGACTCGGAATGAGTAGACAAAGATGCCTTGAACTCTGCAAGAAGCTTAGCTTGTCCTTCCCGGAAGATCCCGAGATGATCATCAAATTTCGTCTGCTGCTGAGCCAGGGCTTGAGTGACAATGGCAGAGACATCAGGGGCGGCTGATTGGGACATAGAGGATTTCAGCCCCTGAAGCTCAGTAGCGGTGGCTTCAGCAGTCTTCTTCCACACGTTGTGGACTGCCTTGGCGAGGGCACGGTTCTGAGTGCCTTGGCTTTTAATAGCCCTCGCCACATACTTGGAACGTCGACGATGCGGGCTGGGCGCTACCTCGAATGCAGACTCCAACAAGAGCTGAGCGGGCTCTGTGGATGCTGAGGTACCAGCCGTCGACTTCGCAGGTCCAAGGATACTGAGCGGACGCTGAGCTTCTTCAGTATGTTTATCCTTGTCCTGGGGATTTCCCTCATCAGGCTTTCCAGGGCCTGAATCACTGGGTAGGTCGTCATGGTCTGACCCATCTGAGGGTGCTGGGCCTAAGGCAAGTTGTCGATCATGTACCATTGCCAGCATTGCAGCCCTCAAATTTTCCATTGAGCTGAGGTCTTCAGGCTCTGAATAGCCTATTTGTTCCCTCAATCTCGGTTCTTCTTCATGAAGGCTGGCGACGGGAAAAGTGGAGAACTAGGCGTTGTAGAGACGAGGCCACTCCTGATGTCGCAGCAACATGTGGAGTCTTGCTGATTTGGCAATAAGCATCAGATCGGAGTAGTCAGCAAGCTCCGAAATCAGTTGAAGAATTTCTTGGGATGCTCTGGATAGAATCACTGACGCTTCCATCCTGATTATTTCTTCTTCAGACGCCGTCTCAGATTCCAAGTCGATTGGAGACGTCGATGTTCGGCGAGTGGCATCTTGCTGAGTGGAGGAACTGTGAGGGGGGCTGTCCAGGCGTTGAATTTCTTCAATGTGAGCTTCGGTAGCCTCCCCTTGTTCCATCTCTATTGGTTCTTCGGTGGAGACTCCCCTTCTCCACCGATTGAGTCTTCTCGGAAGACTACGGCTCATCTATTAGCTGCAAAGGCTGAATAGGTTCTTCGAGTAGCCCGTTCGGCGAGAGTTTCGGGAGATACCTCGGATTCAGCAGGCACGTCCGGGATGGCTTTCTTCGGTTTCTTAGCCGATGCCTTAGATATTTTTCTTGGAGGTGTTCTCTTCTTTGAAGGTGCGGCTGCTGCGAGGCTTAGTCGGTTGATCTTGGGGACCTGACCCTATCTGCTGAAGGGCAGCAGACTGGTTATGGAAGCGCACCTTTTTCACATTGAAGTACTCTTTATCATCAAAGGTGACTTGATCTGAACCACAGTGGTCTTCAATCATTACTGAGAGCTTCAGCCCATACGGTAATTTCCCCTTCGCGCTCGGGATGCGTGTGGACTTGTCAAACTTGGTCGCTTGGATCATGAATTCTCGGATGAAGAAATCTCGTCCCGAGTTGATCTTAGCGCCATCGTATATCGCCATCATTAATTGGATCTTAGGTCGGGAGACCTGATCGAATGAGCCGCTTGGCTTGTCGCACCGGAGTGACAATGTAAGCCAAGGCTCTGTATTGTGGTAGCATGGCGTTCTTGGGAAAAGCAGCCCCTGAAGGTTGTTGGCTTTCCGCAGAATATGGATAGGTACTCGTCTACTGAGTCGTCATTGTAGCCTACGGTGCTGATTCCTTCGGATGGCAAGTCAAAGGTTGTTCTTCGATGCTTCCTTGATAGATATTCGTTTCAGCGATTGGGAAGCATTGTTGATGGAGTAAGTTACGAACCTCCTAATGATGTCTCCGAGAGATGGAGTCCGAATTGAGGTATATTTCAGCCACTGTCGAGGAAGGAAGAACGTTGGCTTCCTCGATAGAAACTTCTCCGCAGACCGGACTCCCGTAGAGATGCGAAGATCTCATCCATGTAGTCTAGGTCGCACGCATCGAATTCCATGACCGGTTCGCACTGCACACGGCCTTTTTGAAGAATGTCCTCCATGTTATGAGGGGCATCTACGATTATGTTCGCCATGGTACTGTTACATAAGAATCTTATTAGTATCGGTTTTAGATACAACGGTTTATATATATTGATGCGAAGAAACGAGAGAATACGATATGAGTTCTAATAAGCATACCAATAAAAATCGAGATATGATATGAAGATGAAGTTGTAAGTAAGGATTGCTTTTGCAAATCTCGGATTTTTCGGACTTGAAAGATTTGAAGTATGCTAATGGCGGTTTGAGAAGATATGATCAAATATATATATCAAACGGGAAGATGAACAGTTATTTGATCAAAGGTTGAGTTTAAACTGCTTTATAGAATGGACGGTCAAGATTAGAAGTTATATTATAGGTAATGATCGCATATGCCGCCTAAGTCAAAGCTAGTTGTAAAAATAGCCTAAGTAGTAACTGTGAAAAGACATGCATTAAATGCGCGCAGAGTTCAGCAAGCTTATGTATGGAATGTCGTGCATTAAATGAAATCCGTTAATAATAAGCTTATGTATGGAATGTCGTGCATTAAATGAAATCCGTTAATAATAAAGACAAACCAAGAGATATTAATATCATGCTGAATCTTTGCCATAAATGCAAGATTCTGTAATATAAATTACTACTGAGTAGAGATACGCAAACCTGTCAACTGAACATAGTAGTCAGCTGATACCTCGTGTAGATGGTTTCTGAACTCTACATACTGAATACATTCAGTACTGAGAGTGAACATTCCCCCTTACTGAAATGGTCCTCTCATGGAACCTTCTTACTGAGTGGGGTCAGTAGGGTCCAACAGACCTAGCTCTACGAAAGTTCTCCCGAATGCGGATTCAGCTAGAGGCTTGGTTAGTATGTCAGCCCGTTGCTTGTCAGTATGGATCTTTTCCATCCTGATATCCTTCTTTTCGACATGGTCACGAATGAAGTGATGTCTGATGTCCACGTGCTTGCATCTCGTGTGTAGCACAGGATTCTGAGTGATTGCAATGGCACTGGTACTATCGCAGAAGATCGGCACTTCATTCTGAATGACGTCATAGTCTCTCAGCTGCTGTCTCAGCCAAAGGATTTGGGCGCAACAACTTCCGGCAGCCATGTATTCAGCTTCAGTAGTCGACGTAGCTACTGAGTGCTGTTTCTTTGAAAACCATGAGATCAGCTTGCTGCCAAGGAACTGACATGTTCCTGAAGTTGATTTTCGGTCAATTCTACATCCTGCATAGTCAGCATCAGAATAGCCAGTTAGTTCAATATTATCATCAGCTGGATACCATAAACCCATGTCAGGTGTTCCTCGGAGATAGCGGAGAATCTTCTTTGCTGAGTCCATATGGCTCTGCTTCGGATTCGCCTGAAATCGAGCACAGACACCTACAGCATAAGTTATGTCAGGACGTGTAGCTGTTAAATATAATAAAGAACCAATTATAGCACGATATTCGGTTTGGTCTACTGATACTCCCTCTTTATCAAGATCTATCTTCATATTCGTATTCATCGGGATCTTGATAGATTTGTCGGATGTGCAGCCGAATCTTTTGATGAGGTCTCGAGTGTATTTGCCTTGGTTGATGAACGTTCCCTTTTCAGATTGCTTGACTTGAAAACCAAGGAAGTAGTTCATTTCTCCCATCATTGACATCTTGAACTTATCCTTCATCATCTTTTCAAATTGTTGACACATGATGACATTCTTTGATCCGAATATGATGTCATCCACGTAGATCCGCACAAGTAATAAGTCTTCTTCCGGTCGAATGCTTGAATAGAGTGCGGTCTCTTCGTGCCTTTCGAAAACCTTTATGAAGAAGAAACTCGGACAGGGTATCGTACCAAGCCCACGGGTGCTTGTTTTAACCCATACTGAGCCTTTCCGAGTCTATATACTTGATGTCCCATTTGAAAGCCGGGCGGTTGTTCCACATAGACTTCTTCTTTCAAAGCACGCCATTCGAGAACGCAGACTTCACATCCATTTGATAAACTCCGAATCTTTGATGTGTTGCGTAGGCTAGGAATAGTCTAATTGCCTCCAATCTTGCAAGCTGGAGCGAAGGTTTCATCGAAATCTATTCCTTCGACTTGACAAGTAGCCTTTAGCCACGAGCCTTGCTTTGTTCCTTACTATAACGTTGTTTTCATCTCGCTTGTTTTTGAAGACCCATTTGGTTCCAATGACATGTTGATGTCGGGGTCTGTCTACAAGCTCCCACACTTATTTTCTCGTAAACTGATTCAGCTCCTCCTACATAGCTATGATCCAGTCAGCATCCTTTAATGCATCCTCAATGGTCTGAGGCTCTTCAGTAGACAAGAAGCAGGAAAATAATGCGCTTTCTCCTTGACAGAATCTGGATCTTGTCTTGACATTAGCTGAGGGATCTCCAATGATTAGATCAGCAGTGTGAGCATCAAGCCACGATCTACGAAGTTTCAGCTCTTCATCTGAAATTTGTTCAACACAGATAGTAGGTGAGTTAGGCATTTCAGTTGTACTATTCTGAGATTGAAGAATTTCAGTGATAAGAGTATGGTCTACTGAGTCACCAGGTTCATGGGCATTCAGCTCAGGAACATTACTAGATGTTCCCCCTGAGTTGTTATTCTCAGTAGTGGTCTCAGTTACCTCTTGGGTTTCTTCATCGACCTGAGTTACACGGGATTGATTACGTTCGGGAGAATCAATCGCTCGCCTACTTGCTCGCCTGGTTGAGATTCGATAGATTTGTCTTCTATTTCTTCGTCTGAATCATCATCTCAACATAGCTGGATCTTTTCAGGTTTGTCCTTTAAGTTTAGATCCTGTAGCTGTCTACTGATGTCCTCAGATTCAGAATTTGAGTTATTGCTCCTGTCTTCAGTAGCAAACTCGTTAAAAACAACATGAGGGCTTTCCTCCACGCAAAGAGTCCGATAGTTGAATACTCGAAAGCTTTTGCTGACCCGAGAGTATCCTAAGAATACTCCATGATCGACTTGCTATCAAAAGTCTTCAGCTGATCTTTCCCATTATTGTGGATAAAGCATGAACAACCAAAGATATGGAAATAAGATAGAGAAGGCTTCCTGCCGTTCCATAGTTCATATGGTGTCCTCTTATGCTGCTTTGTCAGTAGAGATCTATTCTGAGTGTAACACGCAGTATCCGTTGCTTCTGCCCAGAATTTGGATGGGAGTCCTGAATCTGCGAGTAGAGTTCTAGCTGCTTCTTTGAGAGTTCTGTTCTTTCGTTCAGCAACTCCATTTTGCTGAGGTGCGCGGGCAGCCGATGTCTCATGCTCTATTCCTTCTGCTTCGCAGAACTCCTCTACCATGGAATTAAGGAACTCAGTTCCTCTGTCTGAACGTATTTTTCTGGATCTTGGTGTTCTTCTCGACACTGAGCCTTTTCGAAGCGTTGGTAACTCTGTTTTGACGTCAGACTTGTTGGCAATGAATATGACCCATGTGTAGCGCGAGTAGTCATCTATGACCACTAATGCATATTTCCTGCTTCTGATCGTCACTGGGGAGACTGGACCGAACAAATCCATATGTAGCACGAAGGATTCCATCGGTGGAAGGAGATGGAACTGTTGGATTTTGATTCTTTGTTTGCTTTCCCTTCGGACATGCTTCACACCGAGTGTCTTTGCTTGAATATTTCATTCGGCGGTCCCCTTGCTAGAGTGTCTCTTGCTAGTTTGTTGAGCGTCTTGAAGTTGAGATGGCTGAGTCTTCTATGCCATAGCCACCCCGTTCGATTATCGTTCTTCGCCCACGAGACAAGCTTCGAGGTTCACTGAGTTCCGATCGGCAACATATATGTTCTTTCGCGCGGACACGATAACGTTTGTTTTCCCTGTAGATTTATCAATAACATCACGAAACCGGCGTCAAATACCACTCTATTTGAGTTATCACAAAATTAACTAACGAGAGAGAAGGTTATGCTTTGAAGTCCTTCAACATATGATACTCTTGGAACTTTGGCGGTTCAATGCCGAGTGTTCCATATCCTCTAGTATAGCCTTTTGCATTGTCTCCGAACTTCACTCCGGGTCCTTCTTCGGTGATATAATTCTTGGTAGACTCCTTTGGTATGTCATATGTCTTGAGCATCCGCTGTCCACATACCATGGGTCTCTGCGCACCTGCAAAACAGAATTATATTCAGGTACCCTTTATTTTTGATTTTGGGTCCTTAGGTGTTAGTTTTAATAACCCAAATCTGTCTAACAACCCTGGTGGTTTCAGACATCTTCACTAGAGTCAACATATCTGACCACTGGACTGGTCACAGGTGACTTCTGAGGCTTTTGAGGTTCAGGAGTCCTAATCTTCTGAGCTGGTGGACTGCTGACCTTTGCCTTCTGTGCGGCTTTCTGTTTCCTTTTCTGACTTTTGGATCCTCTTCTGACTATATGTTCATAATAATATGACCCATACTGAGCTGGATGTGTCAGCTTTGGAGGTTCATACTGATCGACCAATTTTGATTTGCTGGTTCCCCCTTGACTGAACTGGGGTACTTTGGCTTTGATCTTGTTGTCAGAATGCTGCTGAGTAGGATGAGGTGCTTTCATCTTTTGTTTGTTCTTTGCAAGGGGGTTCAGTATATCAGCATTGATGGTCTTTCCTCGAACAAACCTATCAGCAAGCCGTCCTTCTGAGTGTACTGGGGCAGACGAGGAAGCTCCCTGGCTGAATCCAAGTCCTTCCTTGCAGTGCTTTGGCTTGTTGCTTGCTAGCATAGCCTCCAATTTCTTTTCGGCGCCCTTGTACCTCTCGGTCATCGGGTTCCTCCGGACATCATCACTTTTCTTCGATGCATCATGTTCGGTCGAAGTCCCGACGTTTTGCTTCAGCAGACTCGGTTCGATATCTTTCGAGTCAAGTCATTGGTCAAAACTGAAATCCGATCTTCTTGATGCTGAGACTTGGCCATCAGAGAGTTTCTCTCCTCCCTGAGTCTCAACACAAGTCCTTCGGCCTCAGTAGTAACCTGACTCTCCTGAGAAAGTCTCTGATTCTCCACTTTCAGGGTATCCAACTCCTGAAGAGTCTTGTTGAGCCGTGGCACTCATTTGAATTTGTTCATCTAGTAGATCTTCATATGCGGTTGTGATGTCCAAATTCCCATCTGCACCTGAAACAGTGCCGTGTGTGCAGTGTGAAGAGGAGTTAACTGGTTCATGAGAATTTACCTCATCCTCTTCGCCTGCCATCATGCACATTTCAGTCGATTCATCTGCTTCATGCTCTAAGGTCATGAAGGCTGCTTCATCGTCAGATGAATCCATAAAGGAGTCGACCTCTTCTGAGTCGTCTGAGATTTCGCTAGCTATGTAGGATTGTCTTTTCTGGGCGAATTTCTCTCTCCTTACCTTACGTGCTGCGCGTTCAGCACTACTGAGCTTAGGACAATCATATTGATAATGTCCCGGCTTTTTGCAGTTGTAGCAAGTGATGACTTTTTCTTCTTTGGTTGTACTATCCCTTAAGGGTGCTGAGTCATCTTTCTTTCTGCATTCAGAAGATTGTGAGTCAGGAGAGCGTTTTGGTGTATATTCTGACTTACCTTTTGTGTCTCGGTATGCTTTACTCAGCTTGCTACGCCTCTCTTTCTCCTTCTGATACTTTACAGCGAGCAGCGCATACTTCTGAGCGAGACTTCCTTCTTGTAGATCACTGAGTGAAGGCTCAGTCTTACTCGTCGTCTTGCTCGTCACGGGAGATGTTGTGCTGACTGTTGCTTTGAAAGCATGGTCGATCTTTGTGTCAGCTTCAGCTCTCAGCTTTCTTTGAGGTCTGTCGAACTCAAACTCCTCTGCCTGTAATTCTGAAAAGATATGGTCAGGAGAGACAACATCTAAATCAGAATGTCGCAATAGAGTGGCAAAAGGTGTCCAGTGTCCGTCCGGCAGTGCCCTCAGTATCTTTAGATTCATTTCTCGGTTGCTGAATGTCTTTCCCGGCCGTTGATTGAGTTCATCAGATTGGTAAATCTGACGTTCAGATCTTCGATTTTGTCACCAGGCATGAGAGACAAGCTTTCCAGCTTTTGGAGTTCTAGCGCTAGTTTATTCGCTTTAATCTTCTGAGTCCCTCGACTCAGTAGCGCTAGAGCATCCCAGAGTTCTTTAGCGGTTTTGCATTCCTGAACCCTGCCAAGATAAGAATCGCTAAGAGTGGTTAGTATGGCATTCCTGGCGACTCGGTCCAGATTGTGAAGCTTCTTCTCTTCAGGAGTGAAGAGACTTCTGTCTTTAGGGATCTTCTTCCCAGTCACCATTCCTCCTCCTTGGTCTTGAGTTACGACGCTATCGATCATGGGAACGATAGGTCCATCTTCAAGCACTTCAGTCATACTGTCATGGAGGGATGTCAGATGTGCTTCCATTCTGACTCGCCATACTCCATAATTCTCCACCGAGAACATGGGTACCATTCTTATTCTTGACATATCAGCCATGAAGAATAATGATATGAATGTAGAGTGATATGCAGTGAAAAACGTTTTCCTCCGGATCCGTTCGAATAGACCAGTCTCAAAGTGACAAGAGTCTTAAGGAACTCCTGCTCTGATACCAATTGTTGGTCCCGAGAGTGAGTTCAGGTGTAGAGGGGGGGTGAATACACCTGAATCCAAATTTCTCAATTTCGAACACGAACAGTCCTATTCAGGAAGATGCCGTACTGAAATGATTCAGCAGACCAGACAACTGTTCTGAATCGTGTTAAAGGCTAAAAGTCTGACTCGGCTAAGATCTGCTAACCGACTAGGTCGAGTCGGTATCGATCGGCAAGAGTTCGGTGCGCGGAATAGTGTAGGCCCAAATCAGTTTTTATGAGAAAACGTTTTAAGTCTCAGTTCAGTAGATAAAAAGTTCAGTATCTGAGACAGTTAATTGATTTTAAATAAGATGTTCAGTATGCACAGTAAAATCAATGCAACAAGAAAAGAACGTAAGTTAAACGACACAGAGATTTTTAAAGTGGTTCGGATATCAACAATCCTACGTCCATTGTCGCGATAGATCGGGAGGCTATTTATTATCTTCGAGTTAGTCTCGGTCGGCTTGTGCGAGGACAAAGCCGTGGCTTGGGGATTATCTCGAGCAAGTCCCGGTTACACTTCTATCAAACTTAAAGTGTTTGACAAACTTCTCCAACAGTGAAGGAGTCCTTATACAATAAGGATTGGGTTCAAAGGTGAACTCCTTCGTCTAAGCTATGGATATATCGGTTGAGCTTAGGCTTAGAGGGATGGGAACAAGAATGTAGCTTCTAGAGCGACGAACAGCTGAGGTTTAGCTATAAGTTCGTGTCACGTCGCTTGGATACTAGATGCTTTGTTGACGGTTCAGCTTGGTTCCCTTATGAGCTTAAAGGTAGTCTTTCGCCGGAGATAACTCTTTCGATTCTTGCGGAAGACTTAGGCTTTGGAATTCGCTCGTTTGAAAGTTCGTGTGTGTGTTCGTTTCTTCGTTAGCTCGTGAACTCGTGAACTTCAAATCTTGAATAATCCCTCTATTTATAGAGAAGAGATTGAGAAAGATTCGTTGGAGACGATCTTCTTCTCTCTCTCCCTTTTTGGTAGCAAACGGCTCTTTTGGCGTAGGTAACAGTGCCTTTCCTCCTTTTCCGGAAAGTGTTGACTTGCAGCTTTAGTAGGTAGGATGACATGTGTATGTTTGTCATTTGTCGAGGTGGATAGAGCGGTTGAGACAGCACAAACTTCGAGACAAGCTGAAGCTGACTTCTCTCATCCTCGTATATGACAATGCTGATTGTCTTTCAAAAGATTCTGACAGTCCTGAAGACTATCCGCCGATCTTTGAGTCCGACCTTGTATTCGATAGATAGACAGTGAGATAAGTCTATCGAAGATCGGCTACGAGTCCGGTGAACTACTCCCGCCGAGTTCGGTTGATCGACTCTCTCGATATCTTGCTCCCGCCGAGTCCAAGTATCACCGAGTCTTCTACACCGGTGCCGAGGCAAATAAGCTACGAGCGCCTTGACCAGAAGCAGAGTGTCTACTGAGTCTGAAACCTCAGAGACAAACAACATATACAACGGAATGGTTCACCAATCAGATAGGGTTTTGGGATCTTCAAATCTTCTCAACAGTTCAGAGTACATAGGCTACTGAGTTTGGTTCAGTATAGAAGATAGAATCATTTCTCACTGAGTGAAACAGTGCTGAGGATAGAATCATCACCCAACATTACCATACCATCCGCTTGAAATTACATATTCATACTCCTCAAATTATGAAATTTAAATTTCGCCCATCCCACAAATATAAATTTGGGTTGGACCCCGACTCTACGTTCTGCAAGGTTTTTTTTCCAGTTCATTAATAGAGGCGACGATTTATTTTATGGACTAAGAATAAATTATTATTAAAAACAAAATGATTATTCAATTTATTACAAATATCTCATGTAATCAGTAGTTCAATCTCCTATGTTGGCACTACTTTTGTGCAGTTTCTGCACTAAAAAACTATCAAACTATAACCCTCCGCATTAAATTAAAAATATTATCTGAAAAGAATATTTCTTAAAATGTAGAATTCGAACTTATTAATTACTAGTAGTTACTAGTTACTAAATAAATACGGGTTGAAGATTACCTAACATTTCTAATTTTATAAGGGAACAATTCTCCTGAGTGGCGCGGAGGCCGACGGTATTTCGGCCGGCAGCACAGTTGCATTATTAATTTATTATTTTCTGTATAGAACTATAAAGTAAGAGAGAGAAAGAGAAAGAGAAGGAGAGAGAGAGAGAGAGAAGAGAGAGAGAGAGAAAAAAGTCGGACATGCACAAATCATAGAAACAACATGGATATTTCCAAGCAGTTGATTTTCAAATATCCGACACTATAGCCCCTCCACACCCTTTGACGTCTTATAATTGTTTTCCCATCTCTATTTATACAAAAAATCTCATCTTGTATCTTTCTCTTTGCTCCAATCCTTGATTCTCTTATTTGGTTTAGAGGGAAGGAATTGCTTGCTATGGGAAATTGGTGCGGATCTGTAGCTGCGGATCCGAATCCGAGTTCAGCCATTAATCTTTCCACTGGAGGATCTACTCAAGGTTTTATGTTTGTTACCTTTTCTGGGCTGTTGAGCATTTTGGTGGGATTCTTGAATTCTGGGTAGATAGGGAAAATAAGGAAATTTTACTACTTTTCTTGATTCTTTTATTTGGATTCTTAATTTCCTTTTCCTTTCCTGGCCAAGCCTTCAAATGGGATTCTGTTTTTATGACTGATTCTAGCTATACTAATGTACTTGACTCTTTCAATTTTGTGGATTATGTGGTGTTTCTTGATTAGTTGACTTTGACTTTGTGTGTGTGTAATATAGCTACCTCGCGTGATCATAGCAATGGGGTTGCGACTTCAGTGACAAACAGCAGCTCTGCCTTCAGCCAGGTTTCAAATGGATTGAGTGATGATGGTTTTGTGAATGGGGAAATACTGCCCAGTTGTAATGTTAAAGTGTATTCCTATGCTGATCTCAAGAGTGCCACCAGGAATTTCAAGAATGATTGTGTGTTGGGAGTGGGAGGTTTTGGGACAGTGTACAAGGGGTGGGTGGATGAGAAGACCCTCCTCCCCTCCAGGCACGGTACAGGGATGATGGTTGCCATCAAGAAGCTCAACAAGGAAAGCACGCAAGGCTTTGAAGAATGGCAGGTGAAATTTATCTACTCTTCAAATTAGGTAGGATGGTACTATTTCTGCTCTTGAAATCACCATTGAATGGATATTTGGTACTATCAAGAGAATTTAGATGTTGGTTGTTTATTGATCTGAAAATGCAGGCAGAAGTGGACTTTTTAGGAAGATTATCACATCCTAACTTGGTAAAGCTCTTGGGATACTGTTTGGATGAAGAGGAGCTGTTGCTTGTTTACGAGTTTATGTCCAAGGGGAGCCTAGAAAACCATCTCTTCAGAAGTAAGAACGTAACCAACAACACACAAAGTGTGTCACTCTCTTAGTTTCTAACTCTGCGCTTTTCGGCTATGCAGGAAACGCTGCAACCGAGCCTTTATCATGGGATATTCGTCTCAAAATCGCCATAGGAGCAGCAAAAGGCCTAGCTTTCTTGCACACTTCGGAGAAGCATGTAATCTACCGAGACTTTAAGGCCTCAAACATTCTCCTCGACGGGGTAAGACCCTTTGCGATTTGCTGAGGTTTCTCATCTAGTATCTGATCATGTATCTTGGCTATGTAGAGTTACAACGCGAAAATATCTGATTTCGGGTTGGCAAAACTGGGGCCGGCTGGGGGGAACTCACACGTGACAACTCGGATCATGGGGACTCAGGGCTATGCAGCTCCGGAGTACATTGCGACGGGGCATCTATACGTGAAGAGCGATGTGTACGGGTTTGGTGTCGTGCTGCTGGAGATGCTGACTGGATTGAGAGCACACGACACCCGACGGCCAAGTGATCAGCACAGCTTGGTTGATTGGTGTAAATCCATGCTTTCCCACCGCCGCAAGCTTAAGACCATCATGGATGCGCGGATGGAAGGGCAGTACTCGTTCAGGGCCTCGTTGGAGACTGCAAAGCTTACTCTTAAATGTCTCCAACCCGAACCCAGAAAACGGCCTTCGATGAGAGAAGTTGTGGAGGCATTGGAGCAGATTGCAGCTATCGCCAAACCTAAAGACTCCAATACTTCATCGCATCACCCGCACCATTCACCGGCTTCTCTCCGGTCTCCTCACCACCGGAATCATCATGTTGCCGGAAAATGACCGGAATGAAGAGGTGCTTGTTTTGTAGCCAAAGTTTGTACTTTTTTCACTGTATCATAGTCTTTTGGATTTGTTTGTTTCACTGGATAACAAGTGTACCAAATTCAGATTGAGCAAATTGGCTGAATCTTAACGGATTTATTTGAGAGCAAAAACCTCCAAAAAGAAACACAGTTGGAAGTACTAATCTGTTTATATGCAAAATAATATTTTTTGGAAAAATACAACCGAAAAATTTGGGCTTCTGTATAACTTAGGGGGTAGACTCTTACCTTCCCCCTAGATCTGCCCCTGACTCGCTGCATGTTTTTGCAGCGACCAACAGCCAACACGAGCTCAAATCCGAGGTTGGTTGAGACGAGGGCGGTCACAGAACATCCGACCGTTGGCCTTGACAAACTTGGCCACAACATAGCTCATGGTTCCCCACATGATCGACGAAAATATCATCAACGGGTCGTGTAGGACTGTAAATGAGTCGAGTAGAGCAGCTATCAGTTGAATAACTTGAAAAGCATGTTAAGTAGTAGGTGTTAGCATAAGTGCATTCTAAGTTCTAACCTCTGCTTAGTGCAAGTATTGCATAGAAGATCCCACTCATGATCACCCAAAAAGCCAGTGGAAACGACTGCAGAAATAAAAAATAAAAAAAACTAACAGTATGAGTGTGCATTTGAAGAATAATGGAAGATGGTGAGTAAAGGATTACTCACAGCTATGGCCTCAACACCTCCATTTCCGCTAGTAGGAGTCAAGCTTAGAAAAGAAGAAGCAATAAAGTGTCCTTGTAATAGATCAATTGCATCCTTGTAATAAAACAATTAATAGCAGTAAATAGAAAATCAACAGCTGCGTTTTATGAACAAGTTCACATTTTACAGCCTAAATTTGCACCAGATCAAATGGCACATATCAGAGGCAAGGAGCAAACCTGCTTCGTTCCATCGCGGAAGTTGTTTAAGTAGTATCTTACTAAAGAAGTCCAGCTATCTTTCAGAATCCCTTTAAATGTCCTCTTGCCAAATCTGACATTAAGAAAAATATACTAACATACTGTCCATACAGATAGAATATCTTGATTCTATCAGTAATTTCACTCAAATATCAAGAACTGCGTAGTAAACAATTTGCTAAAACTTACCTGACAAAATCTCCTTTCAAAGCAGGAGTACCAGTATACTGGATGCTGATATCATCTCCATGGGTAGCCCACACTGCAGATGAATTTGCACCAGCAGAAAGTACAGAAGAATAAGGCTAAGAAGGAAGTACGACTAGTATAACTCTGCTTATCTTGTGTAAAACAAGCATACTTACAGCTTTTAAAGCATGCATCCATCTTCGGATGTCTACTTATAGTTTCGCCAACTTTGAAAGCACCAAGCCTTTTTAGTTGAGATTCCAACGTTTTACGAGCAATTAGGCTCTGGGTGACATTAGTACGGTCCAAGCAGTCGATGCAGTTTGTCCTCACAACTCCAACTTGCCTCTCAACTTTCTCCCCCTTCTCATTCAATAAGTAGTACCTACAGATTCCGACACAGTCAAGAAAAGCAACATTAACTTAACTTTACATTCAGATGGATAATATGCAAGAAAGATACCTGTTTCTGTTGATAAATATCTGAGTTTGATAGTACAGAACCGACAGCCACTCAATTTCTGATTCTCCGCATATTTTATGAAAATCGAAGTGTTTGTATCTGTTCAATGGTGTACAAGTAAAACAGATTCAGACTGGATTTACAGCCGAATTAATGCTGTATAATATTGAAAATGAAAAGAACATACCTACCTTACATGTTCACTAACAACTTCTTGCATTGCAATGCCAAACTTTTCACACAGGCGTCCCTCATCTCCATGCTATTGAATGTTTACAAAGAAGCATAAAGATATTTTATGAGAAGTGATTGCAGTATGATATGAAGGGAAGCAAGCCCATCCAAGTCTATCGTCGTCGGAACCCCAAAGTGAAGGAGGCAGAGCAGGGGAATGCAGGGGAGGCAGAGCAGGGGAATGCAGGGCAGTGAAAGGGTTGTTAGTTATTCGTCTTTTGTAGGTTTTATTATTATTTTGTTGGGACCTACGTGTCTCGTTTGGATTGGCCGTATGTGGCCCTAGTGGGTATTTATGGCATTGGCCTTGACTCTTTTGTTGTCGGATTATTAATTTGTAAACTGGCCAATTGAATTATCCTTGAGTCAAGGAGGGTTCGTCGTTGTTCTATACATTTTCAGTGATATTTGTTGGTCAGTGAGTGTGCGTGAATACATCTCTAGCGTAGTGGTAACTTACCACATCAACTGGTATCAGAGCAAGTCCTCGGCAACATGACAAACAACTCAAAGAAAATCGAAGAACTGGGAGCTTCGGTTAAAACTAACACTTCCAGTTTGAAGGCGCTGAACGAACAAATGGCGGCCATAAGGGCAGCGCAGGAGCAAGGTGCGGCATTTCAGGAGATGTTACTAAAATCCCAAGAAGAAATGGGAAAGCCCTTGTTGTTACAGAACAAAGGCAAAGCCCATGCTTCGACGAGTGGGGGTCGACCACCGCCACATGAAGAGAAGGAATGGTCGGTCGAGCAGAACGACGACCAAGAAGGAAACTTTTCCCACGGCCGTGAGCCGTCTCCCGAACGTTACGAAGGGAACGGAGAGGGGCGGTATGTACGCAACCCCGAGTACGAACATCGCAACTCCGAGTATGAGCATGACTGGAGACCGCGCTACCACGACCGCCGCGGATTTGAGCGCCAGGGGTACAAACCGCGTCGGGTCGAACTGGCCACGTTTAATGGAATCGATCCCGACGGGTGGCTGATGTTGGTGGACAGAGCGTTCAAAGTGAATCGAACCCCATTCGAGGAGCGGCTGGATACGGCGGTGCAGGTCTTGGAGGGCAGTGCGCTAACTTGGTTCCATTGTATGGAACGAATGAGGCCTATAGAAACTTGGGAAGAGCTGCGGGCGGGAGTTCTCAAGGAATTTCGACCCACACAAGGAGGAGATTTGTACGAGCAATTCGCGGCGGTGATGCAGACGGGAACCGTGGGCGAGTACATTGACGAATTTCGGAGTCGGGCGGCGCCGTTGTCTGAGTTAAAACCTAGGGTAGCGTTGGGGAATTTTGTGGCTGGGCTCAACCCTGAAATTAGGGCCGAAGTGAGATACGTGGGCCCGCCTAATTTATTTAAGGCATTTGAGGTAGCCCGACGGGTCGAAGAAAGGAAACGGGCCCAACAAACAATTAAAACATTTCGACCCAAAGACCCATCTTCACAATACTTCTCTCCTAGTCGAACGGTGCCCTTACAATCTCAGGGAGGGGAAACAAATCGGGGGGCTGCAGGGAACGGGGAGGGTTCTCTCACAACGCCTCCAATGGAAAAGATTCGCCCAATCAGACCACCCTCCATAAAACTGCGGGCGCCGGAAGTGATAGATGGTCGACCAATCGTCCTGAGCGAAGAATGACCGACGCACAAATGGCCGACAAACGCCGTCGGGGGTTGTGTTATAAGTGCGATGACCGGTGGCATTTCGGTCACAAGTGCCGAGTTGACTGTAATGTCATTCTCATCGATGACCAAGGGGAGGATGTAGAAGAGGAGGAAGTTGAGGAGGAAGGAAATGGGGCTTCGGCGGAGGCGGCGGCTCTGGACGTAGAGGCGGAGGTGTCGCTTAACTCAGTAGCCGGAGTGGTCTCGCCGAAGACAATGAAGGTTAAGGGGGAGATTAAGGGCAAACACGTGGTGGTTCTCGTAGATTGCGGGGCCTCCCACAACTTCATTTCTAGCGAGTTGGTGGAGGCGTTGGAAATTCCAAAGTCGGGGAAGGCGGTCTTTAAGGTTCGAATGGGCAACGGGACGCCGGTTTTCTGCCAGGGTTTATGCGTGGGTGTAGGGGTACATCTCGGGGACGTGGATGTTCGGGATGACTTTATCCCTTTACCGTTGGGTAGTGCCGATCTCATATTAGGCATGAAATGGCTGGAGAGCTTGGGGGACTCGCATCATTTTTGGAGGGATAAAATCATGGAGTTTTTTGTAGAGGGTAGGTTGATTCGGCTACAAGGGTTGGAGGCTAACGATCGACCACCGTCGCTGGGCGCGAGGACGACTCACGCCGGCCAGGGGGTGTCACCCCAATTGCAGAATTTATCGAGGGGTGGCAAGGTGGAATCCCATCTAAATATAGAGCAAGGAGGAATCCGGCAATGCTTGATTGACTATGCGGGGGTTTTCGCCGCGCCGCGAGGGCTACCACCTCTGCGAAATCACGAGCATCGAATAGAGCTGAAGCCTGGCAGTGAAGCTATTAGCGTGCGGCCTTTTCGGTACCCACACATTCAGAAAGGAGAGATCGAGAGATTGGTGAAGGAAATGTTGCAGGCCGGAGTGATACGTAACAGTCAAAGCCCCTTCTCGAGTCCGGCTATATTGGTTAGAAAGAAAGACGGGTCGTGGCGTTTCTGCGTGGACTATAGAGCACTCAACCGCGCTACCGTGGCCAACAAATTCCCTATTCCCGTGATCGGGGAGTTGCTCGACGAATTAAGGGGGGCAGCGGTGTTTTCTAAATTGGATTTAAAATCGGGGTATCACCAAATTCGGATGCGACCGGAGGACATACATAAAACCGCATTCCGGACACACGACGGGCACTACGAGTTCACCGTCATGCCATTCGGTCTCATGAACGCCCCCGCTACCTTCCAGAGCCTGATGAACGACATATTCCGGCCACACTTGCGACGATTCGTCCTCGTCTTTTTTGACGACATCCTCATATATAGTAGGACGGCGGCCGAGCATGCAGAACACTTACGGGTGGTTTTGGCCATCATTGAGCGTCACCAGCTGTTCCTCAATCGATCAAAATGTGAATTTGGACAAAGTCAATTGTCATATTTGGGGCACTCTATTTCAGCGGGAGGAGTCGCGGCGGAAGAGAGTAAAATCAGCGCAATGGTGGAGTGGCCGTCGCCGAAATCAATCAAGGAGTTGAGGGGGTTCCTTGGTCTCACCGGCTACTACCGGAAGTTCGTCAAAGGCTACGCCCTTATCGCAGGCCCACTCACGGCGCAGCTCAAAAAGGGCAAGTTTGCGTGGGGCGCGGCAGCCGAAGAAGCATTCCGGGCTCTGAAGCAAGCCATGGTGACAGTCCCGGTTCTCGCCATGCCGGACTTTGCGAAACCATTCATGGTCGAGACGGACGCCTCGGGGTTCGGCCTCGGCGCGGTACTCTCCCAAGAGCAGAGGCCAGTGGCCTATTTCAGCACGGTACTGAGCCCTCAAAATCGGCTGAAATCGATTTACGAAAAGGAGTTAATGGCAATAGTGAAGGCTATATTAAAATGGCGTCACTACTTAGAAGGAAGGCACTTCGTTGTTCGAACAGACCAATTTAGCTTAAAGTTTCTATTGGAGCAACGAGTAGTGGGCGCCGAGTATTAGCGGTGGGTAAGCAAATTAATGGGTTACGATTTCGAGATTCAATACCGATCGGGGGCTAGTAATCGGGTGGCTGACGCATTGTCTAGAAAGAGTTGGGAGGCCGAGTGTTCGCATATGGCGGAGGACACGTGGGAATTTTGGTCGGAGTTAAAACTGGAGATCGAAGCGGACCCGTTTCTTACTCGGGTGAAGCAGGATCTAAGAACGAATCCGGAAGGGCATTGGGGGTTCACGACGAGTCAGGGACAGTTACACTATAAGGGAAAATTGGTATTGCCGAAGGGTTCCCCGTGGCTACCCAAGGTCTTGGCCCTCTACCACGACGCTCCAATCGGGGGTCACAAGGGGGTGACGAAGACATATCAGAGAGCGGCCCGGGAGGTTTATTGGCAGGCTATGCAACAGAGTGTTAGGGATTACGTCAACCAATGTGAGATCTGCCAACGCCATAAGAGTGTGACCATGGCCCCAGCGGGCCTGCTGCAACCTTTGCCGATACCACGGCAGGTTTGGGACGACGTAACCCTAGATTTCATCGAGGGGCTGCCTCGCTCGGACGGTTGGGATACGATTTTGGTCGTGGTGGATCGCTTGAGCAAATCGGCCCATTTCATCCACCTAAAGCACCCTTTTTCGGCAGCTAGTGTGGCCGCCGTCTTCACGAAGGAAGTGGTTCGACTTCATGGTTTGCCTATGTCCATGGTCAGCGATCGGGCGAAAATATTCGAGAGTCAATTCTGGACCGAAGTGTTCCGCCTCCATGGCGTGAAGTTGAAGAAAAGCACGGCCTACCATCCCCAAACAGACGGCCAGAGTGAGGTAGTTAATCGAAGTTTAGAGACCTACCTCCGTTGCTTTTGTTCGGAGAAACCAAAAACATGGTCGCGTTGGTTAGCTTGGGCGGAGTTATGGTATAATACCTCTTTCCATACAGGCCTTCAAACCACACCCTTTCGGGCACTATATGGTCGGGATCCACCACCTATTTTACGGTATGCGGGGCAGCACACGGCCGTGGATGCCTTGGACGAGATGTTGGCCGATCGCGATGCGATCCTGGATGATCTGCGGCTGCACCTCCTACGTGCACAGCAGCGAATGTGTGATCAAGCCAATAGGAAAAGGCGGGACATCGAATACGAGGTAGGGGCGTGGGTTTTCTTAAAATTAAGGCCATATCGGCAGAGAAGTTTAGCGGTTCGCCGCTATGAAAAACTGGCAGCTCGCTTTTACGGGACCTATCAAATTATTGAGCGCATCGGGAAGGTGGCGTACCGTCTAGACTTACCGGAGGCCAGCACAATTCACCCCGTGTTCCATGTTTCACAACTGCGGAAGGTAGAGGGCACCGTTCCCACGGTCACCCCGATTCCCACTCAACTCACTCGCGATCTAGAAATGGTGATGCGTCCCGAAGCTATTATAGGAGTGCGACCGTCGAGGGGCAGTTCGATTAACGCCCAGGAAGTTTTGGTACGATGGGAGGCGAGCGGAGAATCGGAAGCCACGTGGGAAGCTTACGACAAAATCAACCAACGCTTCCCGGAGTTTCACCTTGAGGACAAGGTGAAAGTGTGGGAGGGGAGTATTGATATGAAGGGAAGCAAGCCCATCCAAGTCTATCGTCGTCGGAACCCCAAAGTGAAGGAGGCAGAGCAGGGGAATGCAGGGGAGGCAGAGCAGGGGAATGCAGGGCAGTGAAAGGGTTGTTAGTTATTCGTCTTTTGTAGGTTTTATTATTATTTTGTTGGGACCTACGTGTCTCGTTTGGATTGGCCGTATGTGGCCCTAGTGGGTATTTATGGCATTGGCCTTGACTCTTTTGTTGTCGGATTATTAATTTGTAAACTGGCCAATTGAATTCTCCTTGAGTCAAGGAGGGTTCGTCGTTGTTCTATACATTTTCAGTGATATTTGTTGGTCAGTGAGTGTGCGTGAATACATCTCCAGCGTAGTGGTAACTTACCACATCACAGTACAAACATGAAAATTTCTCAGAATCAAAGAAAAAGGAGAAGATGAAGATGAAGATGAAAATAAAAGACCAATAATAAAATAGATATGAGTTCCATACTCAAAATGCTTAGTTTATTGTATACCGTGTTAACAAGATTAACAGCCAAAACATTTCCGTATTTCTTTTTTAGATCCAGGAAGTGTTTTTCTACAACTTGAGTCTGCAGAGATGTTGCGTAAATTAAGAGTCAGCAGAAAGAATGGAAGTAATTAGAATTCGGGTCCTTCATTTGTAAGATAAGAACACGGCTTACTTTTTCATCTAAAGTCATGATGCCAATCTTAGGCTTATACTTCAGATCAACAATTTGATCCCAAAGTAAAGGGATTGAACCTCGGATCTACAAGAGCAAATTTTATCAAATGAAAAATAAGTGAGCTCTTTCAGACACTTAATCATTATGGTGGCTGCTAAATGAATAAGATGACATTTGATTCTGCTGGATAGATGCAACATCTAAATAGTCAGGCTCTCAAGGAGAGAGTATAGCACTCTAGAATTCGTCATATCTAGAGATACTAAAAAAGAGTTTACCTGGACAAATGATGCAGTATGCCCATTAAACTTCATGATTTGTTCAGTTTCTACGAAATTTGCAACATAACCCTCAGAATCAGCTCCTCTTGTCCACATCCTAGTGCCTTCAAAAATATTCAAAATCAAATACCACTAGAATAACAAGATAGATGGAGTTACTTAATGAATTCTCTGTACTCGGGTAATATGTACCTTTGACATAAATGAATATCATGACGTTGATATTTTAGTTCAATCCATTTTCAAATACTCTTCAAACATTAGGCACAAGTAATTACATAAGCCATGCAACTAAAAGATTACAAAGAGGGGGGGTCTAAGACATATAATTCATATATCAAGAAAGTAAGATAAGTGTTCTGCTCAAATCCAAACCAAGTAATAAAAGAAAAATGTGCGTATTGATCAGCAGAGAAGCCGGGATTAAAGGGATTTAAGGTGTACCAGTTCTTTTGTTGCATCTTCGTGCAATAAGTGTGACATCAAGAACGTTTTTTCCGAGTGCATACTGAAAGCTATGGAAACCTGATGACTAGTTAAGGCTTAACTTCATAAGGTGAAATAGCAGGATGATCATGTTATAACATTACAGCACTGAATTAGGAAAATTAAAAGGATATTCCCTTGAATAACTGGGAGTAAGAACGGATCAAGCTGCACAACTACGACAACGTATCAGGGATTACAAATTTCCAATGGGAGGTTTTGAGGAGATACTAGCTCAGCTCAAAAACTGACCTTGTTATCTACTACTAGCATTTCCCAAATATGGCTATTCCACAGATATCGAGGATCAGCCTGTGGAGCAGTTTATGGTCTACGATAAAGTAGTGGAAACCAATAAGAGCATACTAAGGATAATGAAATAAAATCTTCCTTGGCTGCCAACTAAAATAAAGCTACATGCATAAGGGTGTGAAGAAAAGTTACCTGTCTCCACAGAGGAAGCAATTTTGATTCCTCGCCCAAATCATGCAGTCGTTGAATGCTGAAACAGACAAGTGGAACCTCCAAGATTAAACACTTTGGGAAATCAAAACAGCAGGTTTTGAGCAAATCGTATGGAAATATGAGCACCACATGAACCTCGAGAATACATAAGCTACAGTATGTTTACACATTACTGAAAATCACAATGCACTAAAATCCAAGGTCAGGCAATAAATATAGAATGCAGATCAGCTCTGTTGCACCTCAATGTTATATTCACGTCGTAGGAGAAATAAAGACCAGGAGTCGCCTCTGCAATATTTAGCAACTGACAGAATTCTCTTTCCATCTTTCTCTGCTTAAATAAGGTGTAGGTGAGAGAGCAGTAAGGAATGAATAGCAAAATTCTTCAGTATAATCCATATTTGAATTAGGGTTAAATTAGGTAGAAAACAACGTACTTGTTCTTCTGGTGCATACTTGAGGGAAAGATCACAAGGGAAAATCTTCATCGACCTAATTCTGAAGATGGGGCTACCCAAATAACATCCAACGCATTCGCGTTCACTAATCACTAACAAATAACACCCTAAAAACAAAGATTCATCAAATTAAACTCATTATATATATGCTCAAGGATCATTAAATTTTCTCTTCACAAAAGGCTCAGCCAACATACCTGTCAATAACTTGATAGTACCAATCACACCATAGATCGTCCAGATGGTCGGAGCACGAAGAGAACTGAACTGCGATATGTCATCTGGACAACAAGTGTGTGTGAGAGAGAGAGAGAGTTTCAGATCTTCAACTGGATATATCCTTACAAAATGGGTCGAATTAATTACCAACGAGAGTGATGGATCCGTTGTAGCGGCTGATAGCCAAAAATAGAGCGGAGGAGCCATCGCTAGGCTCGATCAGATATTGTTCGGGGAATTCCCACAGCCGCATTCTCTTGTACACCTTATCAGCCTTCTCCATTCTAACCCTAATCCAAAATCTAGAATCCCAACACAGATGATAAGGGCAAAATTTAATCTTTTGATAGAGTGGAAACTTTCTCTCAACGGAAATAACAGAAAACTGCCGCAACGTGTCTAGCTGACGTGGCAGTAATTTCATCATTATTTGTTTATAGTTTGAGGACAAAATATATTCACAAAGCAAAATTAAATTTCTAGAATGTAATTACATGCAAATCAAACATCAAAACAAAATTAACAACATTATTTGTATTGGTTATTTCTCAAAGAGGCGCGAGGGACTTTTCCTTGTTTTAAAAACTTTATATTTAAAATAAATAATTAATATTATCCGATTTTGAAATGATTAATTATTTACCATTTACTTCTAAGCTAGCTATTGCAAATCGTCTATAATAATTATTATAGACTAATGATTAAGCTACGTAATTGAATAAAATTGGCACGGGAGACATGAAGAATCTAAACGAAAAAACACAATCTGATTGATATAGATAAAATATTAAAACAACACACAATCATGAAAATTTAGATAAAATAAAAAAAAGTACATTGATAACAATATATAGTATCCTTCCATGCATGCATCACAGTACGTATGCTGCTTCTAGGCAATGTTTATTATATCGTGGATCATTAAAGTAGCATGCAAACCACACGAACAAACTGTAGTATCTTAAAAAACACATAACATGTAGTATAAAAAATCATAGTTAACCACCCATCATTTCATGCTTAGATCGCATCTGGCGGTGGGGGATTGTTAAGATCGGGCACACGGTAAGCTCTCCCGTCTCCCTCATTTTCAACCGCCGCTGCATCTCCATCAGCCGCCGCTGCCTCGCCGCGGAGGTCGGCAAACTCCTCCTCCGCCCTAAAAGCCGGAGGCGGATGCGCGCCTGTCCAACCCCTATCCGGATGTGCACGCATGTGGCCGAACATAGCCTGGGGTGTACGGAACCCCTTGTTACATACGCTACAATTGTACACTCGAGCAACCTCTGCAGCCTCATTGCCGCCGCCTGCGTCAGCAGCGGCGGCTGCGACACCGCCTTCTCTAACACGCTTCCTTCCGGACGGGCTTCCGCCGATTCTCAGCGCCCCTCCAACCGAACCGCCGCCTCCGACCGGAACAGGGGCGCCGCGGCCCCGCGGCGGAGTGTTTAGGGGTGGTTCCGGTGCAGCCACCGGAGGAGAGCCGCGGGCGCGGGCGCTGCGGGTGGGAGGGTTTTCTCCGCCGCTGCGGCGGCGAGGGCTGACCTCGGTGGGTGGGGGGTTGGAGGAGGAGCCTTCATCGCCAGCAGCGCCGCTAGTGTTCTTCATGATTGGTTGGGAGGATACGGAGGGTATCGGCGGTGGGGGATTTATAGGCGGCGAAGATCGGACAGCGAAGGGTGGCGTTGGTTCGAGTTGTTTGGAAGAGGCGCGAAAATTTGTTTTTGAGAGGGTTGCGACTTTTGGGGTTAATACGTGGAACGGGTGGTTCTTACACGCACTAACATCCTATTTAATTTGTCACACACTAAAATCATTTCACATATTTTCACATGGTTTTGAAACGACTTCTCATTTCCTCGCAAGCAACTCTTCATGAATTTTTAGCATAATTCGGCAAAAATCAAAGCAGAGAGAGAGACTAAATGCGGGTCTATGCGGTGCGATGATTCGGAGGGATGCGATCAATTTCAGTTTTTGTTTTCAAGTGGAATTGAGGGCTAGGGTTTTCAGTTTTTGGTAGGTTTTGTTTTCAAATTTGTATGTTTTCAGACATGAATTTAAATGAATTTGATTAATTCTGTAACACTAAGATTAGTCTGAACGTGTATTCATTGAATTGAAATCTGATTTTATGAATTTGCATGTAAAAGTCTGCTAACCCGTTAAATCCAACATTATAAAGATAATAAAACCATATTATTACGTTTCCACATTAATGTGTTAGTATTTATTTCATGTCCAATGAAATCTTCGCAATCTCTCCCACAGCCTGAGATATTAACGATCTGCAATGAAATTAGATCATCGAAAATCTGGAAAATAAAAACATTTCTTAAATATTAAACTAAACAGAACCTTTTGTTTTGATACAGAATTATACGGATGATATATTAACATGTTTCAGGAGTTCCAAGTAATTTGATGGAAATCTTTTTTTTTTTTTCTTTTTCTCGGCATTATATGCTATCTTTGTCGTTTTTTTGTTTTGTCATTGATTTTTGGTAGATATCTATATTCAACTATTTTTTAGAAATCAAGTTTTTGTGGATCATTTTTATTCCCACCGATGCGGATGCAAAAGGCAAAATGCTGTAAAATATTCAAATAACATATATACTCACTAAACTAGATATATAGAATTGATTCATTCGCAAGATAATTTGCATGTAAATAAAAAACATCTTTTTTGGTCAGTCAACAATACAACAAACAATCCAAATCAGTAAAAACCCACACGTCCGTATAAGAAACACACTGTAGTTCCAAAATCAATAAAAAACACACGTATAAGTTTCAACACTCGTTATTATTATTAATTAATTAATCTTCACTTGGCATCGGGCGGCGGTGGATGGTTAAGGTCCGGCACATGATAACCGCTCCCCTCTCCCACCTCTCCTTCTCCCTCCTCCGCTGCTCCTCCATCCTCGTCTGCGCGGAGGTCCGCAAACTCCTCCTCAGCCCTAAACGCCGGCGGCGGATGCACGCCCTTCCACCCCCTATCGGGGTGCGACCTCATATGCCCAAATAAAGCTTTCGACGAACCAAAACCCTTATTGCATACGCTGCAATAATGCCGCACATCTCCACCGCCACCAACACCAGCCGCGGCCTCCCGCCCCCTCTTTCTGCCCAACGGGCTCCCGCCAATTCGTAGAGCCCCACTCGAAGCACCGCCACCCGAGCCGCTGCCTCCCACGGCGAGGGCCAGACCGAGACCGCCGCCTCCGATGCCGAGGCCGAGACTAAGACCGCCGCCTCCAAGGCCGAGGCCGCGGCTTCCGCTCGGCCCACGGGTGGGAGCCGGCGGCGGCGGCGGCGGTGGCGGGGGACGGTAAGGTCGAAATGCACTAACTCCAGGAACACCCATTACCGGAGGAAGCGGCGGCGGCGGCGGAGTAAAGAGGGCCGGTTCCCAGGAGTGTCGGACGCGGCTAACTGTTTGTCCGCCGCGGTAGCGACGGGGGCTCTCATCGTTGGGGTTGGGGAGGGGGTTGGAGGAAGAACTTTCATTATCCATGGTTGGTTAGTGGAGGCATCGGGAAAGAGGGTGGTGGAGAAATATATGTTACGGAAGTCGATCGGCGAAAGGTGGCGTTGCTTCGTTTTGAAGAAGGGCGGGAGTTTCTTCTTCATAGCATCGCAACTTTTGGGGTTCATACGTGGAACCATGCATTGCATGAAGGGCTTTTTTAATTTAATTGATAAAAATAGCGTAGTTAATCATGACAAAAAATTACTATTATATTAACTTTCAATATAATCCGGCTTCGTTTAAGTCATAATATTTCAATTAAAACACACAATCATGCAAGTATACAACTGATGTGAGGATCAGAAATTAATTTTAAAAATGCAATTTTTACATGCAAATTAATTTCATGAATTATACGTGGAAATTTAATTTGGGAAAATATCATACATAGCCAGTTGCGATTATACACGATTATCATTAGAGAATGCACGATTATTATTAGAGGGTGAATGATTAATATTACGCAATACAAAATTATCGTTAAACGGTACACGTTTAAATTAAATGATGAATATTTGTCGTGGCTGTCAAACTCATAATTTTATAAGGGTGATAATTATGTTTTTTTGTACTATAAGTTAATACTTAAACTCTATAGCAACGGAATTATGAAATTGAAATTATGTGGTGGATTTGTTTTAAGTAATTCGTGTGTTTTAGACTTGAACTATGCGTCATGTGATAATGTCTCTACTTATAACTCTAAGCTAGTAGATAAATTATGTTTTACTACTATTTTTATGGGGTGAAAATACAGATGACAATTGGAATCGACTTATTGGACCTGACCTGTTCCGCCGTAATAGGTTGGGTAATATCTAAAATCGTGAAGTACGGGATGGGTCTGGACCCAATATGCGTGGATTCCGGTTCAATTTCTCTACTCACCCTGTCCCACCTAAACTCGTTCCAGACCCACATTATTAATCTTTTATTTAATTTTATTATTTAATCTAATTTTATGTTACTTTAATTTTCTTATTCTTCCATTCATATTTAATATTCCTAATTAATACTCCATCCGTCCCGCTATTACCGGCTCACTTTCCTAATTGAGACGTCCCGTTAAAAGTGACACATTCCAAAAATTTAATAAATTTTAATATATCTCTCTTACTTTATCATCTTCTCTCTTCTACTTTATCATTTACTTTATTATTATATCTTTATCTTTTCTTTCCTATTTTATCATCTACTCTCTCATTATCTCACTTATCTTCTCTCTTCTACTTTATCAACTGCTTCTCTTATATTTTATCATCTACTTCTTAATAATTGTGCCGAAAAGAAATGAGCCGCTAATAGCGAGACGAAGGGAATAATAGATAATAATCATAATAAGAAAATTCAAACAAAAAAGCTTCCACCAACAAAAATTAATAATTAAAAAGTAAGACAATTTAAAATTAGCTATTCAAATCAGACTCATGGTTTTAAAAAACGCAAACGAGGCGCGTTTTGAGGCGCGCCTTGCTGCGAAACGCTTCCAGGCCGTTCTGAGGCGTACACCTTCGGCCGAGCGTTCCATTTCTACGCCTCGCGCTGGCGAGGCGCGCCTCAAGGCGCACGTTCTGGAACGGAACGTGAGGCGCTCAGATTTTGAATTGGACTCGAAATTAAGAACCCATTTCCAATTGGGCTAGAAATTGGATTGGTTTTCTAAACCCTAATCCAATTAATCCATCAATTGAGGGTTTTCTACTGCAATTTTCCATCTACGCTCAAAAATTGAAGATTTCTAACCCAAGATAGTATCGCCGCTATCGCCGCCGCTCACCCCGTCGTCGCCGCCGTCACTGCTCATCCCTGCCGTCGCCGCCGCCGGCCGTTCTCCTCCCAGCCGCCGGTAATTATTTACAGTTACACTATATTTGCGATTTGAGATGTGGAGGGACAGCGAGAGAGCAAAAATCTCTATGCATGTATGGAGCAATAAGCCATGTGAATGAAATCATGATTATTTATATATTATATGTATGAGAGAATTTGACTGATTGACTTTTATTTATGTACGTATGTGGGACAATTGGACTGACTGACTTCTCTATTTTGTACGCATCTGTCTTCCTGCTTCTACACCTGCCCGCCATGCACACTCCCCACTCATATATTAATGAATTTTATATTAATGAAGGATTTTAGTGAAGGTTGGACACGACATTATTATACTATTAAGTAAATAGATTAGTAATTTGATAATTGATGATAGTTTGATACTATTATATTTGGTTGTTAGACTTTAAAACTACTTTGTTATTTTAAATTTGAGAGTATTTTGGACTGATATATTATTATATATTTATTAGGGTGAAAAAATTAAATTTACGCCTCAATTTTACGCCTCGTTCCGTTTCGAGACTTACGCCTCGTGAAACCATGAAAAAACGCCTCGAAACCCGTTTACGTTTTTTAAAACCTTGATCAGACTAACAAGTCTGGAGTTGGGTGGACCCGTTCCTTGCCTGATCGGGACTGGTTCCGAATTTCAAGACCTGTCCAGGACTAGGTTTGAGTCTGGATCCCTAAATTCGGTTGTCCAAAATGCGGGGCGGGTCCGAATACTATACTACCCAGCCCCGACCCGCCCCACAAGTCATCTCTACATGAAAACTCAGATACTGAATAATTCTACTAACGAAAAATAAAATTTAGGGGGTGTTTGCAAATGCTTATTTTAAGCACTTATCTGCTTATTGACAGCATAAGCAGTTTTTTTGTATTTGGTAAATTTGCTTACTGCAGCAGCTTCTCTAAAATTAAGCAACTAAACTGCTTAATTAAACAGTTTTTTTTAAGCATCTATTGAGATGCTTTTGGGTGCTTAAAGCACCATAATTTCTGAAACTACCAAATATATCTGTTTTTTATTATTGATACCAAAAATTACCTACTTTTGCTTAAAAATAATTATTTTCAACTTTAAGTAAAAACAAATAAAAAGTACTTATGATAAACACCCACTTATTAATGAAAAATGTGATCGAATTTGAAAAACAGATGACAATGACGTGTCATGTCAGATTCACTTCAATATGCAATTTTTTGTTTAATTATGAGAATATCGTAAATATTATTATAAATTTGAGTATGTCTATTTTTCCTTGTCTATTTAAAAATAAAATCTTTCATCATAGTTCGAACATATCTTGATGTAATTCACTAAACTTATATTCCACATGAATATAAAATGTTCTTTATTGACTGAATAACTGATCTATAATTGTTGGATATTGTATTTTCTTTATAATTGATTTTTTAGTCAACCTGTTTAATTTTTGTCTTTTTTATTTCTCTGGATATATATTTCTAGAATCGTAATTAATGTGTTTGGACAGTTTGTTTTGGAAATGAATCTACAAGAAATGGCAAGAATAAAGTCATATTTGACTAGTTAATATTAAATTAGTTTTTGGTAATTAAATCATAAATCCAGTTACGTACATTTGAAATTATTAAAGATCGACAAAGAAGAAGGGTCATAAGTTTTTGTCATATTACAGGTTATTAAGTCTAACCAGCAAGTTTATATCAAATCTTTTTTTTTAAGGTGTACGTTTTCATATGAATTATTATTACGTCAACAGAAGTCAATAATAAATGGGTAGATCATCTATCCCCAAAATTATTGTTCATCCCGTTTTATAACTTATAAGTAGTTGTTGTGGGATGCCATTGGAACAAGGAATACGCTTATAAAAAAATTAAAAGCTTTACTATATTGTATCAATACAATTAATCATGGTATAGTATATATGATTGATGATCAAGTTGAATCTCTCTTATATATTAATTAATCAAAAATATTAATTATTATAATAAAAATAAAATAGGTTTTCATGACGGACGAAAGTAATATTTTCTAACATTAACATAATATATTAAAATGGACATGCAGAAGTGACATGAATTTCTCACTATATATGACTTATTTAAAATATCCAGAATCTTATATTTTTATTTTAAGGGTGTTTGCAAATGCTTAATATAAGTAATTTGTATTTGTTTTTACTTAAAGTTGGAAAAAGTTATTTTCAAGCAAAAATAGATAGTTTTTTTTATTAGAATTAAAAAGCAAATTAGAACAGTAGAATTTAATTTTTTGGTGTTTGGTTAAAAAATAATAAAAGCACTTGTTTAAAATAAAATCTCAAGTTTATAGATCATAAAAAATAAATATAAAAATATTATAAATATTCATTAATATTTATCCCAAATTTTAGTAACTTTAAGCAACAAAAAGCACCTATTTTGATAGTTTTAACTTAACATGATTTTAGTGCTTAAAACTACTTAATATTAACTAATTAACCACATAATTTTTATTTTGCAAATACATTTAAAGTACTTGAGCATTTAAAAAAGGTAATAACATTTTAAAAAATCACTTGCAAACACCCTCTAAATATCATTAAGTCAAATCTATAATTTTGAAGTAAAAAAGGAATATTATCTTCACGTGAAAAAATAAAATTAAAGACAAAATCGAATAGTCAAGAAGTCAAAAGTGGGGAAGAGCGCCTCCTCTATCTCTCTCTCTCCTCTCATGGGCTTATTATTATTACCATCCACCTAAAACTGCAAACTCAAAACCAGCAATAATTGAACAAATAAAATAACCAGACAACAACCATTGTGTGTTTAAACACAATTTGAAAGTAACGTCTACTTTGCCGCGTGGCACGTGCCTACTTAGGTGACCGTTGTACGCTCTCTCTCCCTCTCTCTCTCTCTCTCTCTCACGACGACGAGAAATTCTACTTTCCCTAGTTGTAAAGATCCGACGGCCACTCTTCACTAGCCGTTAGATTTGAAAAAACAAATTAGAGTAATAGCAGGACCATTCTTCACTCCACAAATACTCCTCACCCTCTCCCCTCTCCATTGTTGAGTTCTCCTTCTTC
The DNA here is from genome assembly GCA_028984105.1 of Lavandula angustifolia. Taxonomy (NCBI): domain Eukaryota; kingdom Viridiplantae; phylum Streptophyta; class Magnoliopsida; order Lamiales; family Lamiaceae; genus Lavandula; species Lavandula angustifolia. The sequence goes on from CM054819.1 coordinate 20,861,710, forward strand.
CTCTTCTCTTACATGCCGTGAGTTGAGAGAAGGAGCATTTAATTTCTTTGTCCGAAAACAAATCAAGAAAAAAATGGACATATCTAATGAAAACAATTCTGTTCAGATTAGACCAACAAATGTGCAAGGTAAACCAATGTGGCTTTGATTTTGGCTTCAAGATGGGATTTTGTGATTAGGGTCCACCTTCTTAATTTTTGGTGAACTGATTTCGTTTTCTTTGATTTTGCGAAATGGAAGGTGGGGGAGAAATGGGTGGGAGGAAGTTTGGAGCTAACAGAAGACCTCTGGGCGTCATTAATCAGAATTATAATTGTGTTGTCAGCAAAAGAGGCTATGCAGAGTACATATCTTAGCTCCCATCTTCAAATCTCCCTCTCTCTCTCTCTATCTCTCTATCTCTCTCTCTCTCTCTCTCTCTCTTTCTATATATATATATATATATATATATATATATATATATATATATCTTTCTCTAGTAAGACGAAGTATTTTTTTGACAAGATTTGATTCTCAGGTCTAATGGGATTTGTGATAAGAATGCTCAAGTTCCATCACATAGACCAGTCACAAGGTAAAGTTTTGCTTCTCAATTTCAAATTATTTGAATTATTCTGTGAACACCCTCAGTTTCTTGATTCAGATTTTCTTGATTTTGTAAAGGAAATACGCAGCGCAAATGGCAGTCTCTCAGCATCAATGTCCAGAGGTAATAGATCTCTAGTTTTTTTATATTCTTGTTTTGGATCCTTAGTCAATTTGCAAGATTTGTATTCAAATTTGAACTATATATCTAGGACTATTACTAAGAGTGAAGGCGTTAAAGAATATGTATCTGATATTTTCTTTTGTTTCGTACTATGAATTGAACTAGGAATGTAAGAAACCAAAGACATCATCAGCCAATGAGTTCACAGTGTGGGAGGATATTTCCCTAACAGATACAGAGGATAATGCGGCAGCTAAAGACCAGCCTGTGCCGATGTCATTAGAACAATCCGAGATCGAAATATCTGACAAAAATCAAATGGTATGCACTCTTTTTTACCTCTTCTTTCTGAATATTGACTAGTACAATATTTAGCCATATGAAGTGTCATAATGTAGGAGGAGGTTGAAATGGAAGACAGTTTTGAAGAGACAGTTTTCGATATCGACTGTAACGATGCAAAGGATCCACTTGCTGTTGTTGACTACGTAGAAGATCTATACTCTTCTTACAAGAAAATGGAGGTAAGAAAACAATCCCAAATTCCTAATCATTTTGACCTTGTTTTGTAATAAATGAAGTTTGTAGTTCTTATTCCTCATGAATTAAAAAGTGCAAAATGAAATGGCCTTTTGTTTTTGTTGTGTCAAAATCTTGATGTGCGTCTGAATTTCAAATAGCTTCTATAATTAAGGACTGATAGTAGAGACAAATGAAGTGAATCTGTGATTTGAATTTGAACTCGTTTTCATAAAGTTGCGGCTGGTTACAGTTATACAACTTTACAAAGAAAAAAATATTTATCATGATATTTATTAATACCCTCCTGGATTTCATAAATGTAATATTAGTGTGTATCTTTCTCTATCCATATATAATATAAATGTTGGTGCTGAGCTTCAACTTCCTCCTACTTTATCAATTTCAAATTTCATTGCTTGTTGCAGAGTTCTAGCCGTGTCTCTCCAGGCTATATGGCTCAGCAATTTGACATAAATGAAAGAATGAGAGCCATTCTCATTGACTGGCTAATTGAGGTAAACAGCAAGATATTATTATAGTCAAAATAAGGTTGGAGTATAATTCCATAATTTGTGAAACTTACCGTTCTTCAAATATTGCCTCTAACCAACAGGTGCACCACAAATTCGAGCTTCGAGAGGAGACATTGTTTCTTACAGTAAATTTAATAGACCGGTTCTTGGAAAAGCAATCTGTGGTGAGAAAGAAGCTGCAGCTAGTTGGCTTGGTCGCCTTGCTTCTGGCCTGCAAATACGAGGAAGTATCTGTGCCAGTGGTGGATGATCTTGTCTTCATTTCAGACAAGGCTTATACAAGGAAAGAAGTACTAGAAATGGTAATAATAACAATCAGATTAAGCCAATAACTCATTCGTATGTGCATTTATTTTCAAGAATCCAAAGCATTAACCCTCTTCTTTCACAGGAGAAGTTGATGCTAAACACACTGCAGTTCAACATGTCTGTTCCAACTCCTTATGTGTTCATGAGAAGATTCCTCAAGGCGACTCAATCCGACAAGAAGGTAAAAATCCCATGTTAACTAACTAATCAGTCTCGACATATTTATGAATACAATCTCTTGAAAAAAGATTAGCTAAGAAAATGTTTGATCCATTGTACCAGCTTGAGCTGCTCTCTTTCTTCTTGATCGAGCTTTGCCAAGTTGAATATGAAATGCTCAAGTACCCGCCTTCCTTCCTGGCGGCTGCTGCTATATACACTGCTCAGTCGACACTATATGGAGGCGGGCAGTGGAGCAAGACGTGCGAGTGGCATACGAGCTACTCTGAAGATCAACTATTGTGAGATGATCATACTAGCCTATTCTTTCATGTAATTTGAATGCGTGTTCTTGATGAATTGTAGGCTTAACTGCTCATTCTGTATCGCTCTTTTAAGGGAATGCTCGAGGATGATAGTCGGGTTTCATGAGCGGGCAGGGACCGGAAAACTGACTGGAGTTCAAAGAAAGTACAACACATCCAAGTATGGTTATGCAGCAAGATGTGAACCTGCACATTTCTTAGAATAAAAATCAGCTCAACTTCATGTGATTTGCTGATACTAAAATAGAATTGAATTATGGAAGGGGGTCAGAAATAAGCAGATTCAAACAGCAACTTTGTGTTGCCCTGGGAGGGGGGATTAATTACAACTATTCATTCTGATTTGTAGAAATGCAGAATTCATGATGATTGAATTCTGAACGTTCTGATTTGTACTTGCATTTGATCAATGATCAGCAATAAAAGCTACAATTTCTTTGTTCAGAATACTAAATTCATTGTTAAGTTATGAATACTTTGGTATATGTTAGTAATTCCTTTAAACTCCCCTTTGCATCACTAAATTCTTGTTATTATAATCTGAAAATTTTAATTGCCTATGATACATATAAAGATTTGAATATCAAACTTGAGTTCAAAAAACTGTTCATTTTCACCCACCAACCCCAAATTCAGCTATATTTGCAGAGAGAGAGACAGAGGAGAGAGACCCCACCAACTTCCCCCTCTTTTTTCTGAGAAAACGAAATAATCACAGCCAAAATTTCGATGTCTATGTCGGCCGCCGCCGCCACCACCACCACCACCCCTCTTCCACTACTCAAATCCACCGCCGCCGCTCAAATAGCGGCCTTCCCCACCTCCCTATCTCGTTCATCCACCACCACCACCAGCACCAAATCTCTCTCCATCACCTGCTCTTCCACAACCCTCCAAACCCCAACATCCTCCACCGACCGCGTCTTCAACTTCGCCGCCGGCCCCGCCACCCTCCCGGAAAACGTCCTCCTCAGGGCTCAATCGGAACTCTACAACTGGCTCCGGCTCCGGTGATGGAGATGACCCACCGCGGCAAAGAGTACCTCTCCATTATCCAGAAAGCCGAATCACATCTCCGAAGCCTACTCGACATCCCCTCCGACTACACCGTCCTCTTCCTCCAAGGCGGCGCCACCACCCAGTTCGCCGCCGTCCCCCTCAACCTCTGCAACCCCGACGACACCGTCGATTACGTCGTCACCGGATCGTGGGGAGAAGGCATTCAAGGAAGCCGCGAAATACTGTAACCCTAATTCGATTTGGGGCGGCAAATCCGAGAAATATACGAAAATCCCCAATTTCGATTCGCTCCAGCAAACCTGTCATACCCCGAACTGAGAGCGAGGAGATTAAAACCATGGTGATCGATGATGAGGAAGAAGAAAAGGAGTCGGAGGGTTTACTGTGCTTTATTTGGGAAAGAAACATCGAAATGGTAGATTCGATGACGGAAGGAAGGGAAAAAGAAGATATCTATGTTGACGCACGTGGCAGCTTTGAAGCCATCGATGGTTTTAGTGGCTGAGGCTGAGATACGCGCGATGAGACGGACGTGGATGGCTCAGATTGTCTACGTTTATTATATTAGTTAAGTCGTGTTTTTATGAACGCGTTTTGTAATAGCTTTAAATACCCGGATTTGAGAAGGGTTTGGTATGAAAAAAATTATCCAGTTCTTATTGTTCTTATTTTCTGTTCTTTCTAAGTTTATTACAAATTGCAAAAAAAAAATATTACATTACTTCAAGGAGGTAACAAAACCCCCGGCGCCCGCCAATGAGACAATCCACGGCGTCGAATTCAAGAACTACCCAACCAATCCACGGCGTCGAATTCAAGAACTACCCAACTCCGGCGAGCGAGAACGAAATCCTCATCGCCGATATGTCGTCCAATTTCTGCTCCAAACCAGTCGACGTCGCCAAATTCGGCGTGATCTACGCCGGAGGGCAGAAAAATGTAGGCCCTTCCGGAGTCACAATCGTCATCGTCTGTTCCGATTTGATCGGAAAATCGCAGCCGATCACTCCGGTGATGCTCGATTTCAAAACCCACGCCGATAACAATTCTCTATACAACACGCCTCCTTGCTTCGCGATCTATATTTGCGGTCTCGTATTCGAGGACCCCGTCGAGCAGGGTGGATTGGCGGAGGTGGAGAAGAAGAACGTGAAGAAAGCCGGCATTATCTACGACGCCATTAATGGGAGCAGAGGGTTTTATAGGTGTCCGGTGGAGGAGAGTGTGAGATCGCTGATGAACGTGCCGTTTACACTGGCGAAGGCTGAGCTGGAGGCGGAGTTCGTGAGGAGAAGATGGTGTAGCTGGAGGGGTATCGGTCCGTCGGCGGGATGAGGGAGTCGATATACAACGCCATGCCGTTGGCCGGCGTGGAGAAGTTGGTGGCATTCATGAAGGATTTTCAGGCTAGGCACGATGCTTGATTTTCTTGATGTTTGCTCTTGTCGTCTTGATCGAACGATTTTGGATTTTTGTTCTTGCATCGGTTTGAGATTATTAGTGGATTCGTTTCTGCGATTAGATGAGGCATGAAAATGGTGGATTGAAGTTGAGAGAAGTAGGAAGATGATTTTTGTCCTATATCTGAAATAAGAAATAGATTTCATATTTGTATTGGTTTCATCCAAATTGTACATATGTATGTACTTTTTCTAAAAAAGGAAATGGACTATTGTTGTTTCAGTGCATGTCCAGCCATGAAGTTTGACGTCGTATGTGTAACTTTACTAAATTAAGTTAATTATGTTAATAATTTTTTGAATTAAAAATACACATACTATCATTTTATTTGTGGGACATATATTAAATATATCCCAAAAATTAAATATAAAAAATGAGTTAAAGAATCATCACGGCTATACGTCCTAGATGAAATTCGAATGTGTGATTTGCCAAACACGACTAATCATAATCATGTCATAGAATCACAGTTAATAGGTTGATGAAACTCGAGTATGTGATTTGTTAGTCGCACGTTAACCGTAGAGTGAGATGAGAATTTGGAATTATTTTTTTGAATGATGAGGTGATCTGCTGCTATCGAAATACTCCCTCCGTCCCATATAATGTGTCTTATTTCTTTTCAGTACGGTTACTAAGAAGAGTTAACAATTGTCTATGAAGTTTTATGAAATTATGGGTCTCATAAATAAAGTGTATATAATAATTTACTTTTTTTTTTTTTAAAGATGACACATTCTATGAAACGTCCTATTAAAGAAAGTAAGACATGTTTTATTAGATGGAGGGAATATATATTATGTAAACACCGCAACTGTTAGAGATGATTTTTTATGAAAATATAAAAATCGGCTGGACTGCACTTTTCTAGTTGGACTTGATTATTTATGAAAAGATTTGTTTTCAAAGAATCGAACAAAAGCGATGGATGTGCAGCGTCATCTACTATCTCACTAAATGCAAATTAAGAAGATCAAATTTCTGCGTTTGTTTGAATAGTAATGGAGAGAAAAGAAATAGAGTTAAAAGAGAAATGGAGGAGAAAGTGTTAATATTGTCTTAGTTTTTTTAAAAAATTTCGGTTATCTAACTATTTTTGTTTTCAATCGAAAAAGAAAAATTATTTATCAATCACAATCAATTTCAACAGTGAACATTACCATTGTAATATAACTTCATCCATTTTCTTAAACTATGTCGAACAGTACTAAAGACAAGAAGTGGATATTTGGTTAGAAGAGAAAGAGGAGATAAAGAAAAAACAAATATGGAGCCCGTGTCAAATTCTTTTCCCCTCAAATGTGGAGAAAAGTATGAGGAAAAGAGTGTGGATATGAAAAACAAATATTTGTTTCATTCAGGGACGGAATAAAGGGGGGGTCGGGAGAGTCGGCCGACCCACCGGCTGCCAGAATTTCGTCTTTGTAGGAGTTGAAATCCTTTGTTCCGTTTTTGTTTTTTCACTTCATTCGACCCTCCGATCGACAAGATTTCTTTCTTATGTTTATTTCGACCCTCCAACTAAAAAATTTTAATTCGGTCACTGGTTTCATTCTAGAGAATTAGAGATGATAGAAATAAGAGGAACACAATAGAGAAATATATTACTCTCTCTGTCCCATTAATACTGTCATGTATACCTAATTGGGATGTCCCAATAATACTGTCTTGTTTCCAAAAAAGGAAATAAAACAATGATGCAAATCACAAAAAGTCATGTAGACCCACATCATTTACACACAAAAGTCAAGCTTGTTAAACTCCGTACCGAAACCTTACATGACAATATTAATGGGAGGGGGGAGTATTTGGTTAAGAAAGAAAAGAGAAAGAAAATGGTGCGAACCACAAACAATTCTCTCTCCAAATATAGAAAGTGGAATAAAAAGAAATGACTGTGTATACAACCATTTTAACCTTCACTATTTTTATCTTATGGCAGTTTTATCATTCCTGTTATATTATCATTTCTCTATTATTTCTTTCTCTTTCTCTACCAAAATCTATTATATTTCTCTCCTTTTTCTTTTCCTCTAATTTCTTTCTCACATATTTCTCTTACTCTCATTTTCGCTCTTCAATCTTGATTAAATTTAATCTCTTTTCTAATGATTTTTTTATCATTACAAAGATACTCTAATTTCTCTTCTATCTCTTCTTTATTTATTTCACTAATACCAAACACTATAAATTCCAATCTACTTCTCCAATTTATCTTTTCTCTTTACTTTCTTTCTCACGCCCTTCCTACTTCACCAAACCAAATAAAAATGACCAGAGGCTTATACTCAACTTTATCTCATTCAAACTTATTTTTACATCGAATAATGTTGAAAATATATCAACTTTAATAGTTTAATTTTTTTTTTCTTTTCTGATTTCACATATTTTATTCTATTTTAAAGACACTTCATTATTTTAGCCTTTCACCTAACTCAATCTGAAACATTTCTTTTCTCAATCGATTCAACATTGTCCTCGGACGTCATATAAGCAAATAAGACAACACAGAATCAAATGGAAGCAACATAAACTAAATCTGCAAGTGTTTCAAACTTGATTTCACAGCATTGTGCAACCTCAACAATTTTGCCTCGTAAGACGTAGTAAGAATCGAGGTTGCAGTTGAGGAAAAAATGACATACCAAAGATCCGCACGTACCATCAACAGCAACGACATGATACAACATCGTAGCATGTGTACGGTCTCGACCGGTCCTCGAGTTCTTGTGTTGTTGGTAGTCTTTCCATCCTGTACATCCTGCTGCTTCTATCACAACAGAACAGGTACAAGTTCCTACAAAGTCCTTCGTTGAATGGATACACTCTCTCAGGAACATCCCTGTATAATCCATTCAAACATCAACATCCATAATTATTTGCAGATGAAGAGATGCCAAAGGGACTTTTTACTTCAACATACACATATGTTTGGTGAAACCCACAAAATAAAGAATCAATTAAAGCATTGCATATAGTGATATCTAATATGCCCTTACTTTCTAGAGTATAAACTAGTCCTCCTAATTAAGTATAAAGAAAAGACAGGAACGAACCTCAAATACACAACTCGTCGCCTTTTTACAATCTCGTAGGTGGTTTGATTTGTCACGATAAGGTAACTGTTCACGACAAAGTTTAGTTGCAAAGGGGGAATAAACACTGCAATTCGTAAATATCTGGATAAAGATGATGGAGGAATACAAGAGCATGCATGTTTAATGCATTAAACATATACCTGTGGAAAAAGATGAGCAGCACCAAAAAGAGAAGAATAAGCGACAACGCAACCAAGAGAATGATCAATATTATATCTGCCCACCTGAATGAAAGACGTTTTGGCATCTATCAGTATTGGTAGCTCACTCATGACGAGCGTAAAGTAAGAAACAGAGCACTATATTAAACAGGTGCTATATGTGGGAGGAGCTTGCTTGGTCACTGTGAGATATTGAGAATGTGGATAAGGCAGAACCGGTGAAGCATTTCCATTATTGTTTCTTGGTATGACGATTCCGAAATAAATTAAAGACATCCAAAATTTGAAAAACAACCCCCTATTCCCCCCACCTTGATCAAATCCCTCCTCTTTCGTTAATTGCTTCTTCATTCCATATCTCTTTCCTTTGTACTCAGTTTCTCATCAGATGGCACTCACTATTGCCATGGGAGAGTTTGGATCAAGAGTCACTTTTAGATCTAGCCCCTCCGAAATAGATGCAGAAAAAATATGTTTTTTCAGGCATAACAAGTCAACATTGATACATACCATGCCTGCAATATGTTAGACTTGAGGTATTCAATGTACAATACTGCAGTCCAAAGAGACAAGGCTGCTTCCTCACATATGTACCACCTGTTGTACCCAAAAATGAACTTAAATTAAAGGGAATAGGTTTGCATATTCAAATAATTATATTGGAAAAAACAAACCACGCATGTACAGATTACATATTGGAAGTAAGTTTCAGCCATACTAATATATGAAAGGAAAAAGAATCTCGAATTGAGAACTCATCTAATTAAACAAATGAAGCCTATCTTGAAAGTGAACTTGTAGTATAAGAGAATATTGCACATCAGCCCCCCAAAAACCTTCTCTCTCCATTCTCAGCGTAATGAAAAGCACAATTGTACCATTTATTACTCCCTCCGTCCCATTCATCTTGTCTCACTTTCATAATCAAGTTGTCCAACTCATCTTGTCTCATTTCAAAAATGGCAAATTACTTACACACAACTACCAACTCTTCTTTTGTGGGACTCACTCATTTACATGTTCAACTCTCCTTAATAATCGCGTCCAAAAGAAGTGAGCTCAATGGGACGGAGGGAGTACTAACTAAAGAAGAATCTTCCTGGAAATAACATCCTTCATTAGACAACACTGAATCTGAGTTAAATTACATCAAACAATTTTATGAAAATATCTAATATAAAGATAAAAGGCAAGGACTGCAAACAACTAAAAAGATATTATGAATGTCGGAAAAATACACATGGTGGCACTAACCAAAAACGACAATGATTTCCCTGGCCTATGCATGTTCCAAGCCAAAGACAATGATGATCAAACTGAAGAACACACTTGTTACAATCATGACAATGCTTAGCTCGTGGAGGCTACAAAAGAAAATCCAGTGATGCTTGGGATTAGAAATTGGAATGGACTATAATTGGTATTGAGTAAAGTTAGGGAAAGATCAGCATATACTACAAAAGGTTTAAGATCTCTAAGTTATACTCCCACAGATTTTGAAGGCGAAAAATTCCAAGGCCCTTTTGTGGATGGAATTGATAAAGTTACAATGAATACTGCATTAAGACCAGGCAGTTGACAGGATTGTTTTCCATCAGAAGCTTCTTTGCAGAAGCATCATCTGCCGAACTCAAGAAATCAAATTATTGCAAAGTAAAGAGGATCTATTTCAATCAAGAATTTGTGTCCATCATTAATCATACGGGTAGTCGAATGAAGAAGCTGATGAATCCAACTGAGCAGTTCTTATCCAGATAGGAATATATGTCAAAAAACTTAACCTAATTATTAAGATAGAGGTGGGATAAGTTGGTAAACAATCTTAACAGTAGTATGCTGCTAGGAACCACTTCACAGGAACCTAACTGTATTTCCAACAAATAGAATTAAACATCAGGCATAATCATCAGGAGCAGCTGAAGATTTGGAACAAGTAGTTACCATGGTGAATATGATCCTACCAATGTCCTTTCTAAGCATCTTACTTTAGGTTCCAATGGAAGTCAAAAGAATAATGGCCAATCTTAAGTCTGCTTAAGGTTTGTAAACAAATATCTTTAAGTATGCTTAAGGTTTTCCCTCACACCCTCAAGCTTGAAACTTAATGTGTCTGGTTTTGGTAAGTGTTTCACAATACCCAGAATCATGACAGAGGAATCCTATGGCGTTTGGAGTCCTAAATAACCATAACTTTTAAAGCTTGATATTCTAATTGTTCTGAGTTATCAACTTTGAAACTTCAATTAATACCAGGAAGCGAGTTACTCATCAGAATTGGAAATAAAAAGGAGTCGCCAGGAACTATTTCTATTGTCACTAGTGGTTAATTAACAGCTGCTAAACTCCAATATTAACTCAACTATATAGTTTAGTTGGCCATTTCTATTTCAAGTCGTCTGTGTAAAATGCTATTGCCCTCTATCAACTTAAGCTTTAAGATTTGATGGTCATCCAATGTAGTGTTTTAGCCAAGATAAATGAAAGGTTCTGTATTTAATTCCACAGTCATCCTTAATAAAATTTCCCCCAAAAGGCTTCAATAAAACTGTTATGATGTGGGTTATCCCACATCGACTCCACAAAGAAGTGTGGAGTGGTATATAAGTGAGTGTCAATCCTTTCCCTATAACCATGGTTTTGGGGAGAGTTAGGGCTCCTTGCTTGTATCCCTAACAATGGTGCGGTGAACGTGGACCGTACGTCTGCAGGAAGGGGCGACCCGTTGATTGGCCCGGGAAACCGGGTGGGCCCGGGGAGTAGTCCCCGGGTGGGCCCAGGACTGGTATTGCAGCGAATGGAGTCGTGAGTGGGCCAGCATCCTAGGTGGGCCCCACCGCGGACCCAGACGTGGGTGGGGAGGACTTCCGGAGTAGGCCGTCCGTGGACGTACGGTTTCGAAGGGGAAGGCATTGTTATGATGTGGGTTATCCCACATCGACTCCACAAAGAAGTGTGGAGTGGTATATAAGTGAGTGTCAATCCTTTCCCTATAACCATGGTTTTGGGGAGAGTTAGGGCTCCTTGCTTGTATCCCTAACAAAAACAGTCACACGTAGGGTCATGTTGAAAATATTGAATTAAATATTAAAATGATTTCTATTAGTTTAAGCTCTTAGATTCGGTGATCATTTATAAATCTACATTCACCAAACTACTAAAAACCAAAATCTCCAGCCCCCTCCCAGAAACCAAATATTTTCCTAATTGATATTTTCAGCTACAAGTATAATCATATACTCCCTCCGTCCTACAATCGTTGCTCCACTTTCCTTTTTGAGTTGTCCAACAATTGTTGCTCCATTTCTAAAAATAGTAAATCTTACAGACACTTTATTTGAGGGTCTGACATCTTTACACACAACCCCACATCTTTACACACAACCAACAACTCTCCTTAAAAATCGTGCCGAAAAGTTTCGGAGCAAGAATTATGGGATGGAGGGAGTATATTTCAACAAATTTGACCAGAACACCACCTTCATGAGAAATCATAACGAGGACTTTCAGCACAACTGGGATTGACTAGCTCTGAACTTAAAAGAAAATAAGTACAATTCGAATGCAGAATCTCTACCTGAATGATGTTGCAGTGATAGCAGGTCAAACTTCTGAAAAAATAAAAAGTAAAAATAAACCACCCTGTAGAAGAGATTAAGAGAGATGATTTCTAAAAATACATACTAACAGATGTTTTGTTATAAAGCATAACAAGATGGATATAGATGTATTGTACATCTATATCAAATAGTTACACTTAAGCAAGGGTTGAAAAGACGCATCAGTTCCAATCTTGCAAGTACATAAAAAGGCATTTAACAGACTCGTAGGCAGCAAGTATAACACTATAGGAAGATTCCCAATGTATTCAGAATTCAGATATCAGGATAAACTGTCATAATACTTCGAGAAAAATTAAGGAATGTCTTCACCATCACATTATCTAATATGCAGTCATACTAGTCGTTTATGGTCTTGTGCAAGAGCAAATTGTTTGGAATAGTTGCCTTAGGCACCACATTGGTGTCGGATAAGTTACAAGAGGTATGCTGTACAATGAGACCAGACTTCTAAGCATGGGAACCCAAAATTCTCCAACTAGGATGCAGAAGAAACAAACAGATGCATACTATCAAACTTGTTTTATTTATGACTCAATAATTCAAAACAAAATACTAGAAGTAAGGAAAGTCAAATATCCTTTACTAGTCTAGCAGAAATGTAAAACAAACATGAATATCATTTTATAAAAGCCAAGATGGAGTAGGTTCACTTTTACGGGAGTTAGACCGTTCAGATTCCGAAAAAGGAGCCACTCAGGTGACAGTAACAATCTTAAGCTATCCACTTTAATGATTGTTCATGAAAAAAGATGTGCATCAAGTCAAAAACTTTGTCCTTAACTCAAAATATGTAAAATAATGAAAATATACACTTACCCAGATGTTGGACGTTGTGGATACAAACTCGTTACTAGCTTTGTCCAAGCGGTTCTGTGATTGATCTTTCCATCCACAGTGATAACATAAATGTCACCTGTGCTTGATGCTGGTTGTCTTTGCTTGAACATCATAACAAGAAACAAGCAAAAAAACCATGACAATGGTCAATTCCGTATCAGACAACATTGCTACCATTATAAGATATATTCTGAGCTATTAACTCTAGAATCATATCCTTCTTCGAGTGCTTGAATTCATGAAAGGTTTGGAAAAGTTCCTGCTTACTTTGAGTCCAATGATGTCCTTCTAGCTGCTGTATCTCCTTCATCAATAGCCTTCTGAACATCAAGCACATAGCTACATTTCAAAGCTTTAGTTACAGAACAAGAGACCATCTTCTCGAATTTCTTAATAAACAATTGGAACCATGTGTAGATTGTGAAGATAATTACCCAGGAGATGTTCCAGCAGTAACAAAAAACTGAACCAGTGTAGCGATAAACAATAATACGTAAATAGCAGTGTACCTATGTAAGAAAGAGAAAAGTATATCATGAATACCGGAATAGATGTATGAAAATAGCAAGTAATAAAAAATCACGGCAAAAATGGTTATGGATGGAACTAAGATGAACAAATCAGGCCATTAATTTAATTCCAAAATTGGTACTCCAGTTCCAATAGCTGTAACTTTCTTCTAAGTATGGAGAACAAACCCAGAGTATTTGATCAGACTTTTCACTTTATACTGTGAAACAAAGGTATGCCAAATTCTTCTAAAGATCATCTACAAAACCATCAGAAAACTAGCAACAGGTCTCCAACATTAGAAGCATTACAATAATGCCTTCTATTCCCAAAAATAATGTAGATAGCTTTCTATGAGATCTTCTCTTACTTCCTGCAAGTTGAATGTTCCAAATGAATCCAACCCACGGAAGTCACAATGCCTTGATTTTCCAGCTATGGTCATAGTGAAATATGCTATGAAGAAAGGCCAACCCAATGATGAGTCCTCGAAGAATCAAAGGCCCGCTACAAAATGATTACCAATAAGATTTGGGAGACAGGGAAAGCTAGCTTCTCTAAGATTTCTACTCAATTTTTCACAAGATGAATAAGCAGGTCAATCTCCGGGAATGATAGTAGGCAATATACGGCCCTTTGCAAAGACTGACAAGCGTCGGGCCAAGCAGCAGGTAGAGTCCAGTGTAGCACTAGCTGAAGAGCCCAATAGAGCACTCATGATGGAGGTACAAGGGCTTGTAGAACAACCTATCTTGGATACAATAATGGGAGAAGAGAAAGGGCTTACTTTTGATGAAATTGTTGAGCAGATAAAGGTGTTGTTGAGCACTCTAGGGGAAGAGGTTAAAGAGATGATGATGGAGGTTGAGAAACCTAAGCAAGGTGTGGATATTATCGAAATAAAGTGCAGTTGGTGGACTTGTTCAGGGAAGTTTGGTTGAGGAAATAATGGGCGATGCTTGCTCAAAGTTAGGAGATGGGGAGCAATCTCAGCATCTCGCTGCTGTATAAGGTTGTCATGGCAGAAAGTCAGTCAACAAAACTTAGTTGAAAATCGGTTGAACGATATCAACAGAAATCATGGAGAGTGGATTACGAGCCTGAATCGTGATCAACGAAGGCCTCATAACGAATATCCAGTTAATGGCCATGACAACCTTATCATTCGCCACCTCTAACTTTGAGCAATCGTCGTCCATAATTTCCTCAACCGAACTTCCGTGACCAAGTCCACCTTCATCATCTCTACCTCCTCCCCTAGAGTTCTCAACTCCTTTACCTCAAAAGTAAGCACCTTCTCTTCTCCCATTATTGTATCCAAGATGGGCTGTTCTAGAAGAATTTCTACCTCCATCATGATTGCTCTATTGGCTCTTCAGGACTTCAGCTTGGCCCGACACTTGCAAGTCTTTATAAAGGGCCGTATCAGCCTACTGTCATTCCCAGAACCCGTAACAGTCTCATTATGAACAAAAGGTTAACAATATTACAAATACCCAAGAGTGGAAGCTCAAATAGGCCATGGACCTCAATATCCTTGTCATATTAGCTATTTGTCCAACAAATTTTTTTAAAGTTTCTCAAACCTAGCAATGGCAACATGAAATTAAGTCCAATGCACAGTTCTACAATCAAATTAAACTAAGAAATTAACAATTACCATAAGAACATCCACAACATCTGCAACTATAAATCATACACACAATTGAAAGACGATGCTACCTCAACATGTACATGCAGAGGTTAGATACATTAAAGCATCTCTACATTACCATGGTTCGCGTTTGGTCTTCTCAATCAAATCACTGTCGAATAAAAACAGTGCCCCGGAGAAAACTATATGCAGCATCACCAAAGCTACGTACAAAGTAAAGGCAGATCTTCGGTCTAGAAACAGATACCAAAACAAAAAAAGAAAAATCGATCACAATCAAAATTCCCAAATCAACAAAAAACCTAAGTAAGTTAAGTAATAATAAACCGGGGTCAGAAAAGTAAGGGAATAGGCGGGAAGATCGGTCGGCTGCACCCATTTTTGCTTTCTCACACGATCATAAACCTCAGCAGTAGAAGGTAGTTCAGTCCTCTGCTATTTCAATAGTAGATAGCTATATTGTTTTATTATTGGATGAATATAGCTGTGTATGAAGCTATCATCTAACAGAAAAAATAAGAAATCTTAGCTAGATTTATTACTTCTTTCTTCTAACAGAAAATACGAAATCTTAAAGGAGATTTATTTGGGATAGCGATCAAAATCAAATGTCTTTCAGTTACTCGTATCATCAAGATAATATATCTTTCATTTTCAATTAAATAATGCAAATACACAAGTTCTAACTATCTTGGTTGTATTCTATAATAATATTATACATGAAAACTATAAAACAATCACCTTATGCAAACTCGTTTATATGTTTTGCATATTCAAGATTTTATATTATGTACTAGCGCATTGATTAATCCAGCTTCGCACGGTTTTTTTTATCAAGCTCTATGTATAGATTGATGCGTAATGTATTTGATTGCTATACTATGATATTAATTGGAAATACATGGAATCATCAAATGCTACTATATTGATTTGTTCTTTTAGAATTTAATTCAGTATTTTCAACTGCGATTATGTACAAAATCATGAATTATAAATTCAACGAATAAAATATTAAATCAAGAAAAAATTGAAGTCGTAAATAGTAGTATAAAAAATATCGAGAATTTGGAATGCTAAACATCTGTATACAAAAAATTAATTCCGATGGTGGTGTAAGATATGTTCATATTGAATTTTCAATATATTAGTGTAATATTTGTACATTATCCTCTAGATTAATATATATTTAGGCAAATTTAATATTATACAAAATAAGATGCATATGAGATGTATAAAGCTGAGGGTATTTTGCACACACCTCATGCCCAATTTCACCCAAGATTATCGGATTCAAGTACAAGATATTTACAGGTTGAATCATTAACAGCAGACACTGCAGCTTCAAGGAACTAATGGTAAGTCATTGCCTAAGGTGGAAAATAACTTGAAAACTAAAATTTTATCGTCACAAGATCTAGATTCTTCCAACGAATTCCAAATTAGACCATTTTTCCATACATAGCTTAAAGCTCAACTATAATGCATACTGTGATGAGTGTTCAAAAACTCTAAAGTGCATGAAAATGCACTATATCATTTCACCATTCAAGTTCAAGAAGTCAAGCATACAAGTGAGCACGAAAATTTAAAAGAGGATGGCAACAAGATAAATAATCATTAAAGAGATGCAAACTATTAGAATGTCATCACTTTACATTCTTTGAGTATAATCAATCATATTAACTTCAATAAAAATGGCAATTTAAGCACATCAAACATTCATATCGAAATATTTTATGACAAGCAATGCCAAGCAAGAAATTCAAGATGACCACCAGCGGATTCGTATTGATCATCTACGAGCCCTGCTAACCACTTAAACCCCTTTCATTCTATGGAATCTAAATTATAATCAACATGAATCACAACATATAAACTGCATCAAATCCGAATTTGCTCTATTGAAGCACTATATAAAAGACTAAATCACTCAGTTGATGTTTTTTAATGTCGTCAGCTCCAAACTAGGAATCCCAAAGCACAAGAAATACAATACAAAAGAAGCACGAGAATGAATTTCAACCTAACCAAAATCCATTTTGCCACATGATTTAATCATACAGGAAGTCGATACCTCTATTAACCTCATTCCAGCTTAAACCTAATTAACTCAAACATGTATTCAATTCAACACAAACAGTACTTCTAGCAGAAAATTGAAATGATTACAACACCAATAGTACTCCTAACTCCTAATTCACTCAAAACACATATTCAATTCAACAACAAAATTATCAGATAGAACATCATTCACTACAAAATCATTGCTAATCAACCAAAACAAATGTAGAGTTTATTGTCGAACTAAATTAAAATAGGATTTTTGGGTTAGAAGGAAAAGGCTCAAAATCAGAAAGGTAGAATTTAACTTTCACCTCAGGTAATCTAATGTATACATAATTTTATGAAAAGCAGATATTGCACCAGATTTTCAGCTGCAGTGTTCATAATCCAAGATTTTATGGATGAAAGGTCTTCATAAAGCACTACAAATGTAATTTCACTCTATGTGTTGCTGACGAAATGCAGGTAAAGAATAATTTTCTACACATATTCAACCTAAAGACACGTGTTAAGAACTTGACATACGACTCATATTGAAGAATTTATTTTATATACCTCTAGGTTGAGAAAGAAGAGCAATAGAATTGGGGAACAAGTTCTTGAAGAGGGAAATAATTGTCAGTTGTTGCATATCAATGCAACCAATTAAACAGTACCTCTCAAGAACATATATCTTGTTTAGAATGTCCTTTGGCCTCATTTCACAAGATGCTTCAGGACAAACCTAATTAAAATGCAAAACAACGAGAGCTTAATCGTAATAGGAAACTCAATTTCTCAAATTTAGTTCCATTTTTATCAAGTATTTCATTCAGATTCCTCTCCTCCTCAACCCAACAAAGGAAATATCCAGATGAATTATCCCCATAGTAAGAAAATAGAATTGAATAGGACAAGATACATACGTCGAGTGAGTAAGCAAGGGCGGCGCATAGGCTCGACGGCAGCTGCTGAGCAGCAGTCTGAAACATGTATATCACCTTGGTGGGATTTAGAATGGTAGCAGCAGCGATGGGCTTGTATACGTTGAGGTGACGACGACGCCTGGGGTGGGAGATGTGGGGGTCTGGAGAAATGGGTTGCGTTATAACGTACGGGTCTAAAATGCGGGCGTCTATAGGAGTCGTCAAAGTTTTTCAATAATTTACAATAATACCATTAAGAGGAATATTAAGGAATAGAGTGTGGGGGTGAGTTGTTAATATTCGGCTAAATCGAGACATTCTCGGCATTTTGCTGCAAGCAAGTAGGAGGTCCCACTCTTTAAGTATACAGAGATAAAACATATATGCATAAGATAATCTTGTTGAACATGATTATAAATTAGTTCATAATTCTCATATGATCCTTCTAAATGAAATCTATCTTAATAAGTTTCTTATAAAATAAAATGTGAAATTCTTTCATCCCATAAATCTTGTTCCATTTTCATTATTGTGGTGTTCCATAAATCTTGTCACATTTTCTTTTTCGCAAAAAAATTTAAGTTAGCTAAGTAAAGATTACATCTTAACTAATTTAATGATTGTGCTTGGTTGAAGGGAAAAAATGAGGGAAAAGGAAAAAGAGAAATGTGAGAAATATAATGGATATTATATATTGTTTGTTCCGAAAAAAAAAAAAGGAAAGAGAGGAGAAAGAATAATCTCTTTTATCTCCTCCTTCTTGATTGTATGGAAAGTGAAAAAAGAAAAATAATGTTTAATTCAAAAAATAAAAAATGTCCTTATTTAGAAACGTACTTAGCTTATCAGTTTTTTAAGATGATAGAATTGTAAATTCTTATCTGTAGGTATTACAAACTGCTATTACAAGTAAACTATTAAATAACAAAATGAAATAAAACAACAAAAGGAGAAAACCGTCGAGTCGAGGAGTCCTCTCTCCGCAAGACGAAATACGCCCCGGTAGTGCTCTCGGTTGTAGGCGTATCGTCCCCAAAGATGAAACGACGAACGTCTCGAAGATTGCAGCACCGCAAGATCTATGAGCTCCGTGGAACCGGACGTTTTCCGGCGAGGACAGTTCTTGGACTTAGAGCTAAGAATGCAAGTGAGCTAAGAAGATCTCAGGTGAATTCTTGTTGGTGTGTTGAGAATGAAATGCAGTTGGCCTATTTATAGGCAGTTCCACCCAGGTGTTGATTGCAGGAATAACTCCCGCCAATTAAAGCGGCGCCGATTACGGGGAGTGGAGACATGGAAGGTTGGGAGTTCAGAGCGGCCACACTCCGGATCCTTCCAAAAGTGCGATTGGGTGTAGCAGTGCACAGCACCACGGAGAGGAATCCAGTGCAGCCGGTCCACTGCACCGCCCGACCCACCGCCCGACCCGACGGACCACCCAAAGGACCAATTGCCAAGATCCAAGATCCAAGTCCAAGGACACGGACACGGACACGGACACGGACCGAACCGGAACCGGAACCGAACCGAACCGAGCCGGAGCCGGAGCCGGAGCCGGGCCGGGGCCGGCGGGCGGCGCGGGCGCTGGCGCGGTGCGGCGCGGCGTGCCGCGCCGCGTGTGAGGCTGGTCGGCGAAAAGGCTCGCACGCATGAGCATGTGTGGCCCAAGCCCACCACATGTCACTTAGTTATCTTCTACAATATTGTAGAGACTTAAATACCACACAAAACATTATTCATTAATCGATGTGGGACATGATTAATGTAATAACTCTCCAAAACCCGAATAAGGTAAGTTTCTCCACTTTAGGTAACATATTAGTTTTGTCCCCCAAACTTCGAGCCACTATTTCTCACTCACCGAAAATCGGAATCGAGAAATTAAGCACACTATAATTATCTACTCGAAACGTAGATCGACGTCATATATCTCAAATCATTAATCGGATAAATATCGAGGCTCGAAAATGCGATCGAAAACGGCTGAATTATGCCCCAAGTTAAATTAGCAATAAATGCTAATTAACTTTCCTTAATTTAATATATATATAACTAATATATATATATCCAAACCGATTTTTCCAACAATCCCCCACATGAGTGGAAATAGCCAAATGCATGCATGCAGACACACAGCTCTGTCCTCAAGAGACAATAAAGCATCGGGGTAGGTGGCTTGTGACCTTGAACCTTCCTTAGTCGGTGCTTATCGAGCATACCGGCGGATTAGTGGACACGTGGCCTTGAACTATTCCTCCATGGTGTATACTTAGACAATAGCACTAGCACTATAAAGTCTCAACCGCGTCCGTTCTCACGTTTGTGTCCTTTGCGGCCATGGACAACCTCTTTGGATTCATAAGTGTTACGTAGAAGCGGCCCTCACTTCTCACTTACATAGGTGATTCTTACTCGAGTATCCCGTCATACTCCACCTTCTTAAGGCATCCAAGAATCATTAAAAGTCAAAGACTTAACCTCACCACTTGACAGTCACCAACACTCTCGAGCTCTTTTAGGAAATAGACTATTTGAGTGTGGTATCACCGTACTCATATAGCTTAGTTTTCCCATTGAACCAAGTTCATGGGATCTCCAATCTACAAGGTTGGGTATCCACTATAATCGTCTTTAACTTGTGGATTTAACTCCCATTCCCGCTACGAGCTTATACATTTGATCTCGATTCAAACTTTTAGTAAGCGGATCCGCTAGGTTATCTATAGACTTGACATAGTCTACAGAGATAACCCCACTCGTGATCAAATGTCTTACGGTATTATGTCGACGACGAATATGTCTCGACTTACCATTATACAACCCACTCTTGGCCCTACCAATAGCCGCTTGGCTATCACGGTGAATCATCACGGGTGGCACGGGTTTTCGCCCAACATGGAATATCTTCAAGAAAATTACGGAGCCATTCGGCCTCCTCACCGGCTTTATCTAAAGCAATAAATTCAGATTCCATGGTGGATCTGGCAATGCACGTCTGTTTCGTGGATCTCCACGACACAGCTCCTCCCCCTATAGTGAACACATAACCACTAGTAGACAATGAGTCTTTAGTGTCGGATATCCAATTTGCATCACAGTACCCTTCAAGTACTGGGGGATGTCTCGAGTATTGCAGTCCAAAGTTAAGAGTGTATTTCAAATACCTCATAACTCTTACAAGAGATTTCCAATGTTCTCTACTAGGATTACTAGTATAGCGACTCAGTTTGTTCACCGGACAAGCTAGATCAGGCCTCGTACAATTCGTGATGTACATAAGACAACCAATGACTCTAGCATAATCCTCTTGAGCAACAGGATCACCCCTATTCTTGCTCAAATGAACATTAACTTCTAAAGGAGTCTTTGCCGGCGCACTATCAAAGGCATTAAACCTCTTAAGTACTTTCTCAATATAATAAGATTGAGACAAAACAATCCCTTTGGGAGTTCTTTGTATCTTTACTCCAAGAATAACATCAGCAACTCCCATATCTTTCATATCGAAATTCCTTTTAAGCATTCGCTTGGTGTCATTTATGACTTGAAGGTTTTGTCCCATAATTAACATGTCGTCTACATAAAGACAAATAATTACAAAACCATTCTTTGTATTCTTTATGTAAACACACTTGTCACATTCATTAATCTTAAAACCATTCGACAACATAGCCTCGTCGAATTTCAAGTGCCATTGCAAAGGTGCTTGTTTCAAACCATATAGGGATTTCACCAACTTACATACCTTTCGCTCTTGGCCAAGTACTACAAACCCTTCAGGTTGTTCCATATAAATTTCCTCTTCTAAATCTCCATTTAGAAAGGCAGTTTTCACGTCCATTTGATGAATCTCAAGATTGTGCAAAGCAAAGAATCGCGAGAAGCACACGGATAGACGTAATTCTCGTTACAGGCGAATAAGTATCGAAGAAATCATATCCTTCAATTTGCTTAAAGCCTTTAACCACTAAACGAGCTTTATATTTATCAATTGACCCATCTGCCTTATACTTTCTTTTTAGGATCCATTTACATCCTAAGGGCTTGCAACCTTCGGGTAAGTCTCGCTAAGACCCAAGTGTGATTCCGCATAATGGAATCAATTTCACTTTGGATGACTTCTTGCCAAAGTGGACCATCGGGTCTAGAAAGAGCTTCTTTTATAGATCGCGGCTCTTCATCCAAAAGAAAAACAACATAATCAGGACCAAAGTCCTTAGCAACTCTTGCTCTAGAGCTACGTCTTGGTTCTAAAGTTTCAAGATCAGGAGCTTGCCTTTTACGCGTAGCGGGTTCTACCCCCACATTTCTAGAACTACTAGCAACTTCTCTTGCTTCACCACTAGAGCTTGACCCAACTTTATCATCCTTTTTACAAGGATAGATATGCTCAAAGAATATAGCATTCCTTGACTCAATAGTAGTCCCAACATTCATATCGGGCACGGTCGACTTATGAATGACAAACCGATATGCACTACTATTCAGTGCATATCCTATAAAGATACAATCGACAGTCTTAGGTCCGATAGTAACTTGCTTAGGCAAAGGCACTTCTACCTTAGCCAAACACCCCCACACTTTGAGGTATTTATAGGAAGGTTTCCTTCCTTTCCACAACTCATAAGGAGTTACATCTCTACCTTTCAGAGGTATTTTGTTTAATAAGTAGTTAGCCGTCAAAACGGCTTCCCCCCACATGTTCTGGGGCAGTCCAGAACTTATTAACAAAGCATTCATCATCTCCTTTAGAGTTCGGTTCTTCCTTTCAGCTACACCATTTGATTGAGGCGAATAGGGGGCAGTGGTTTGATGTATAATGCCACTTGTCTTACACAACTCTTCAAAAGGGGCTACGTATTCTCCACCTCTCGTCACTTCGTACCATTTTGATTTTGCAATCAAGTTGGTTTTCGGCTTCACTTTGAAGTTAGTAAAAGCTTCAATCGCCTCATCTTTACTCCTTAAAAGATAAAGAGTACAATACTTAGTGCGGTCATCAATAAAAGTAATAAAATACTTTTTCCCACCTCTAGTTTGTACAAACTTTAAGTCACATACATCGGTGTGAATGAGTTCTAGAGGTTTAGTGTTCCTTTCTGACGAATGAAATGGCCGTTTAGCCAATTTTGCTTCAACACAAACTTCACACTTAGTTTTGTTAAACTCATTTACTTTAAGTAGATCGAGATTAACTAATCTTTTTATAGCATTTAGATTAACATGTCCTAATCTAGAATGCCATAAATCGGAACACTCAAGCAAGTAAGAGGAAGTGGCTTCATTATCATTATTCTTGGCCTCAACGGCCTCTTGGCGTAACGCCATTACGGAGCAGCTTTGAAAAGGCCCTCGGAGAGGTAACCTTTTCCTAAAAACATTCCAAATTTTGTCAAAATAAACTTGTCAGACTCAAATACTAGTCTAAAACCTCTCTTAACTAGTACAGAGCCGGACACCAAATTCTTCCGGATATCAGGGACATGCAACACCTCTCCAAGAGTGAGGTTCTTGCCGGAGCTCAACCTTAGCACCACAGTACCATAGCCAACCACCTCAGACGAGGCTTGATTACCCATATTGAGCTTCCTCCCTTGGCGGCTCTTGTACTTGGTGAAGCGGCTTCGGCCACCACAAACATGTGCCGTGGGCTGCGGTATCAATATACCACTTCCCCTCATTCTCCACGACGTTTGCTTCTTCAGTGACAACGGCCGCAAGGTCGGCTTCAGTGAGGTCAATCTCCAACATATTGGCTTGACGAGCCCTCTTCTTCTTCGGCTTTCGGCAGTCCTTGGACATGTGGCCGGATTTGCCACAGTTGTAGCGGTCCCCTTCAAACTTGCGGGATTGCATCTTGCCCTTCCCTTTGGGGTTCTTTGTTTGGACGCCCTCTCTTAGCATTGTTGGAGTTGCCACCTTTCTCGGCCAAGGTTGACTCTTGGCTCCACGGGTGCTTTCCCCTTCCCATCTCGAGTCCTCATGTCGGTCTCGATGCGGAGCTTGACCACAAGGTCCTCAAGCGTCATTTCCTTTCGCTTGTGCTTCAAATAGCTCTTGAAGTCCTTCCGGCTCGGGGGAAGCTTCACAATCACGGTTGCTACTATGAAAGCATCTGGCAAAAGCATACCTTCGGCGTGGACATCATGGACAATGAGTTGGAACTCTTGCACTTGGTCCATGACCGGTCGAGAGTCCACCATTTTGTAGTCTAAGAACTTGGCGACTACAAACTTCTTGGTACTGCATCGTCGCACAAGTATTTTCTTTCAAGTGCCTCCCAAATTGCCTTGGAGGTCTTTACATTTGCATATACACCGTATGCACTATCATCTAGTCCACTAAGCAAGAAGTTTTTACGAAGTAGTCGGAAGTTAGCCAATTATCATAAAGGCTATGCGGACTTCCAAGTTCTCTTCGTTGTCACTTGGAGGGGCGGGAGCATTCTCCATCAGCACGGTTGTAAACCCTAATGTTGTCGGATAGAACAACATCTTCCGTTGCCACCTCTTGAAGTCGGCTCCACCAAACTTGGCCGGCTTCTCGGCGCGGGCAAAGCACTGCAGACGAGTGCGAGAGGTGCCGTCGGGGTCGGGTTTGAACCCCCCCACCACACCATGGTGGTTCACACTCCCAAATGGGACGTTGCTCGCAAGGCGGGAGGACATAGCGATGAAGTTGAAAGCCGTGTTAGCGGCATTAGCACGGTTAAGTGCTATCCTGGCGTCGGTAGCGGCGGAAATGGCAGCTAGGGTTGGATTAGCAAAGGCCGGAGCAGGTGTAGGGACAGACGTCGGTGGAACAGTGTTGCCGGAGGAGGCAATGACATCGATACTGGCCGGGGTTGGTGGCAAGCAGGCGGCGGCGGCGGTAACGTCGGAGAAAGCAAAGACTTGAGGAAGACATCTTCTTAGTTTACTTGAAGCGAGATATGTGTATTTCGTCTTGCGATTGTAGGTATTACAAACTGCTATTACAAGTAAACTATTAAATAACAAAATGAAATAAAACAACAAAAGGAGAAAACCGTCGAGTCGAGGAGTCCTCTCTCCGCAAGACGAAATACGCCCCGGTAGTGCTCTCGGTTGTAGGCGTATCGTCCCCAAAGATGAAACGACGAACGTCTCGAAGATTGCAGCACCGCAAGATCTACGAGCTCCGGCGAATCGGACTGGTTTTCCGGGCGAGGACAAGTCGCTTGGACTTAGAGCTAAGAATGCAAGTGAGCTAAGAAGATCTCAGGTGAATTCTTGTTGGTGTGTTGAGAATGAAATGCAACTGGCCTATTTATAGGCAGTTCCACCCAGGTGTTGATTGCAGGAATAACTCCTGCCAATTAAAGGCGGCGCCGATTACAGGGGAGTGGAGACATGGAAGGTTGGGAGTTCGGCAGCCCACACCTCCGCATCCTTCCAAAAGTACTTGCTTGGGTGTAGCGAGTCCACCGCACCGCCCGACCCGGCACCCGACCCGGCGAACGACCCAAAGGACCAATTGCCAAGATCCAAGATCCAAGATCCAAGATCCAAGTCCAAGGACACGGACACGGACCGGAACCGGAACCGGAGCCGGAGCCGGGCCGGGGCACGGCGCGCAGCGCTGCGCGCCGCGCGCGCCGTGTGAGGCGGTCGGCGAAAAGGCTCGCGCAAGATGAGCATGTGTGGCCCAAGCCCACCACATGTCACTTAGTTATCTTCTACAATATTGTAGAGACTTAAATACCACACAAAACATTATTCATTAATCGATGTGGGACATGATTAATGTAATAACTCTCCAAAACCCGAATAAGGTAAGTTTCTCCACTTTAGGTAACATATTAGTTTTGTCCCCCCAAACTTCGAGCCACTATTTCTCACTCACCGAAAATCGGAATCGAGAAATTAAGCACACTATAATTATCTACTCGAAACGTAGATCGACGTCATATATCTCAAATCATTAATCGGATAAATATCGAGGCTCGAAAATGCGATCGAAAACGGCTGAATTATGCCCAAGTTAAATTAGCAATAAATGCTAATTAACTTTCCTTAATTTAATATATATATAACTAATTTATATATATCCAAACCGATTTTTCCAACATTATCATTTCTCTCTACTTTTGTCTCATATTTGGAGAGAATGAAAAATTGCAGGGGATCATGTTTTTCCCTCGGTACTATTTCTCTTCTCTACCAAGCGGGGTAAAATGTTTATTTCACTCCAATTTCTCTATTCTCTATTTTTTTTTCCTCTATAATTCACTTCAAGCAAACACAGGGTTAATTATCCTCCCAAATCATTTTTTTTAATTAAAATTTCCCAAGATAAAATATTCTCATTCCCTACCGAACCCTAAATCTATCAAACAAAAACAAAATCCAATCCTATCTTATCTCTCTCTCGCTCGAACAACATCACTGTTCTTCGTGTCATTCGTCTCTCTCAATCTCTCGAACACACTATTTGTGTCTTTCCCTCCGTAGTGATGAAAGAAGAGTCATGGGACGGCCTAACCGGTTCGGGGGGGTCATTTTAGGTGTTGTGGTTACTTTTTAGTGAAAATAGAAGGAAAACTTGATTTGTAGTTGGAGCCCTTTTTTCAAAAAAAAATTCTGAACTTTTTGGTTTTGGTGGGAGATTTGTATTCTGGATATGGGTTATGTACTTGATTGTGAATATGATGTGTTTTTGCTAATTTTAAATATGAGCTCCTTTGTTGCTGTTACTGTTATATAATTTGTTTCGCAAAATACGACCAAATGGTCAGAAATTATTTCGGCAGTAAATAATGAAACCAAATAGCAACTCAAAAATACATTAAGGTCTTCAACTTTAGTATATTACCCGACGTCCGGGCCAACAAAAAGAAATAGAAATGACAGAAAGGATATTAACAATTTAGTAGAGGAGAGAGAAAGATTAAAGAAAAAATTTAGTTGATGGAACATTACCAAACATACAATTAACACTTTATCTTAAATTTTACGCCCAAAATAAATCGACAAGATGTATAAGGAGAGGAAGTAATAAGATTGATTAAATAAAGAACATATATAATTACTTACCATTAATTATTAAGTTTACAATACTCCAATTCACTGTGCGTTTGATAATTAAAATTAAAGTTTCTCTTTAATGTGATATTTACAAACCATTAGAATAGAAACAACTTTCAGTTCTGATCGAGGAATTTGAATTATTTTCTTATTTTTTGTGAATGTATTTATAATAAGGGTATAATTGCAGTAATTAAATAAAAATTCTTACATTTTTCTATTTGTTTTAAAATTAAAGTAGATTTTTACACCAAAATGTCTTTAAAATGTATTTTTCTGTGACTATGGTGTAGAACCCTAACTACAGATGAATGGGAGAGCGAATTTGAGAGAGAAAATAAGAACTCATATTATTCTGAATCGAAAGCTTACATCTTCTCTGCATACAATCCTACTATATAGCATATATAAACAGTTCTAGAATATTTGGTGGTTATAACCAACTACAACTTGAAATTGTAACAACTAGCTAACGCGTTTTTATTAGTTTTCATCTCAGCCGTTCACTTCGTATTGCGCCACATCAACGCTCTGGATTTAATGACATGGCATAACAGAATTTAACTGCCATCGTCTTCCTTCACACTGCAACCACCACGCTATGTTCTTTCACGCTCAATCTGCATTCCAAAACAACCGCACACTGTTTAGTTATGAATCGGAAACCCCCCCCCCCCCCGCAAGATGGACGCTATGCAAATCATAGAGTCCCATCTTGGAAAGCAACAACCGAAACGAGGTCCTGCCAAAACTTTAGTAAATATGTCTGCAAGCTGGTTAGAAGTGTGAATCGGAACAGGAACCAAGAAACCCTTTTTGAACTGATCCCGGACAATATGACAATCAATTTCGAGATGTTTGGTCCGTTCATGAAATACCTGATTTTTAGTAATTTGGACTGCAGCATGATTGTCACAATGTAAGGGAATGGGCAATGGGATAGGGATATGGAGATCAGCAAGTAGGTAAGACATCCATAGCAACTTTTTAACCGTGCTTCCTATAGCACGATACTCTGCCTCGGCAGTGGAGGCAAATACTGTAGATTGTTTCTTGCAGCGCCAAGATATTAAGGCACTACCAAGATAAACACAGAAACCAGTTAGAGACCGTCGTGTAGTTGGACATGTTCCCCATTCAGCATCACAATAACCCTGCAGCTTGAACTCTGAGTGAGAAGAAGCAAAAAAAGCCCCAATGAAGTACATCCCTTAAGGTACCTTAGAACATGTTGAACAGCCTGCCAATGAACATCTTGAGGCCGAGCAAGATGTTGACTGAGTTGTTGGACTGCATGGGTAATATCTGGTCTAGTAAGATTGAGATAAAGCAATTTCCCCACAAGCCTTCTAAATTTATCAGGATCACTAAGCAATGGAGACTTGGAATCATGAAGAATAACTCCTTGAGGCAGAGGAGTGGAAGCAGACTTACAACCAAGTAGACCAACTTCATCAAGCATATCCAAAACATATTTCCGTTGAGTAAGGTAAATACCTTGATCACCTCTTGCTAGTTCCATGCCAAAAAAGTATCGGGCTTCCCCTAGATCCTTTATGGTAAACTTGGAGTCCAGAAATGACTTCAACTCATCAATCAAACTGATATTTGGCCCTGCCAAAAGAATATCATCAACATAAACCAAGAGAGATAAAAAAGTATCACCAGTTCCCATGGTAAAAATGCAATGATCATTAGCTGACTGCAGAAAACTGAATGAGACAAGCGCCTTACAGAATTCATTATTCCATTCTCTCGAGGCTTGCTTAAGCCCATATAAACTCTTCACCAATTTGCAAACTTGCCCCTTACCAGCTTTGTGATAGCCTTGAGGTGGAGACATATAAATCTCATCAGATAAGTGTCCATGTAAAAAAGTATTATTCACATCTATTTGATGCAAAAACCAACCATTGCAGGCAGATAAAGCAACTAGCAAACGAATAGTAACAGGCTTAGCAACTGGTGAAAAAACTTCCTCATAGTCTATACCATGTTCTTGTTTATACCCTTTAGCCACAAGTCTTGCTTTAAATCTTTCCACTGTTCCATTAGGCTTTAGTTTAACCTTGTAAACCCACTTAGAGCCAATAGTTCTCTTACCTGGTGGTAAAGAGTGTTGGTCCGGAGACGAAAAGTCAGGTGTAGAGGGGGGGGGGGTGAATACACCTGAGCTCTGTTTCTTTTTCTCAGTGAAGGTCAGCTGAAGCTGATGTTTGCAACTGATGAACAGTGCCAAGTAAGCCTTCGATCACGGGGTCAAAGTGAGTCGGCCTTCGAGCTCTTCTACTGACTGATGTCAGTATTACGAAACTCAGTCGGAGACTGTAGTGCGGATAAGTGTTAGGCCCGGAGTCGTCTCTTTTGAAAACGTGTTTTCGCAATGTAAAGTCTTTTGGCTATGCGCTTTTTAAGATACGTTTTATGCAAGCTGATGATTTAAAACAGGGTTAAAAGCAATGCGATAAAACAGTAAATAACACAAGCGATTTTTAACGTGGTTCGGATAAATGATCCTACGTCCACGGTCCCGAACTCAGCGAGAGAAACTTGTTGATTAATCGAGCAAGTCTCAAAGAAGGAAACCGTACGCGGGACGGATCCTTCTAAGTTATAGTCCTTAGCGACTTTTACAATCCAAACCTAAGTTTAGAAGGGAGGGAATGTTCTCCAACTGAGAAGGAGTTCTTACAACAAGAACGATTCACTAAATGTGAACTCCTTCAAATCTAAGCTATGAATCTGGCAATGAGCTTAGTTTAGAGAAGAAAGGGATCAAAGAGCTCTAGAGAGATGAACTACAAGAAGTGTTCTATGAAAACTAGTTCGTCTCTGGAGAAGCTTGAAGGTTCTAGAGCGTTGTGAGCTTGAATGCTTTCCCTTGATTTCGCGTATATTCCTCTGTTGTTTCGAAATCTTCAAATCCTTCTCTATTTATAGTCGTGAGTTGTGGCATATGTCCGTTGGAGACGACGATGCCACGTGTCACAAGCCTCCAAAGAAAACGGCCATAAATTCGAGCTAGTTGCAAGCAGGCGGTTAATGCACTGTTCATGAGAGCAACTTTCTCGTAGAGTAGGTAAGCGTTGTCGGCTTCTCATTGGTCGAGGTTTGTAGTTGGTGAGAGTGTCGAGTTGACCGTTCAAACAACCTCGTATGTCTTCTGCCGAACTATTCGAAAAGACTTCGGAGTGCGGGGTCGCTTCTGTCGGGTCTGATGGGATCGAATACGTCTCTGTCTTCTTCGGCCGAGTCGTCGACCGATGAAGTGAGCTTCGATAGTCGGTTGGTCGATCGCGAAGGTATTGTGCTTGCATAGGTTCTTCCGCCGATGACCATCAGCCGATAATGTCTTCTACCGAGATCGGGTAAGCCGATGCGCCGTCTCCGCTGAGGTTTAGCATTCGGCTTCGACGAAGAACGTAAGCGATTACACCGATGACGTGGGGTTTCGAAAAGTATCTTCAGCAGAAGATCAGTCCAACAACTACCCCGTACAGGACTTAGACAAAAACAATAAACAAAACATCAAGTCTAACCTATACATCAGCTAATCCTATCGACACACTAATCTACTGATATCAGCTCGATTTTGGGATCTTCAATTCCATAGTACTACTATGATTTCCCCCAATTTCTTTTAACCCTAGAACAGCTGAGTATCAATCTACTGACTCATATCCAACAATTTCCCCCTAATTGATGATGCCAAAACCTCTATACTAACATCTATTAAAGATACTGTCCTACTGATAACAATTTCCCCCTTAAAGCATCTGAGGAAAAACTGATAATAGTAAATGATCTTCAGTAGGTGAGAGAAAGGCAAGATCAGAGAAACTGATTTGAGTGTGTGTCAGATCACTTGGTGATCAGTCGTGAAAACATGACACTAAAAAGCTTAAAGACAATGAGCGATTGTCTAGCAAGCAATAGGAACTCTTAAATATAGATCGTCAAAGTACAGGTTCCTATGCTATTACAAAGAATTATCAAAAATAAAGAGGAGAAATCACTGCTGCCGTCCGAAGCTCGAGTCTTCTTCTTGAAATCCACCGAGCGATCATCCGGAGGGTCCAGCAATAAAATTTATAAATCCTTTTGCGCAAAACCCGGATTTCCTCTTGATCTTCTCGGGTCCATGCGGATGTAACTCATGTTGATAAGGCTGCAGATTCGATTTCTTCTTCGATAGACTTTGTGATGATAATGCCTTTAGCTGATCATGGGAGGAGGATATCTTCTTCGAATGCGAGTGCTTTCACATGAATGTTCAGTTCTTTCATGATAGGCAAGAACCGTTCTCCGAGTTCGGAAAGACTTCATTAAAACACTCTTCGAACAAGTTGATCAGCCGGAATGTCTTTCGGATAGAAGCCCCATACATACAGATTTTTAACAAACATTTCTTTGAGAGTCTCCCATTGATCATTCAGATCAGCAGGTACCCATTTGTCCACATGAGGTGCAGGAACCAGCTTCATACGAGGAGTTCTGATAGTAGTCCTCCTGTTCCTCGATCCTCTGGGTATCTGTTTTCTCGGATCGACCGCTGGCTTTTCAGATAGGCTTTTCATTCTTGCCAGGTCAGCCATCCTTTTCTTCTCACGGAGAGCGGCTGCTCTAGTGTCTCCTCGTCTGAGACTCAGTCCTTGCAGCGTCGCTTCCCAGGTCGCTTGATCTTCTGCTATCTGCTTAGATGTAAGAGTAGATATGGGAATACTCTGAGCAGTAGCTTTGATTTCAGTCGGAAGAGCCTTAGCAAAATCTTCTTGGGCTTTCTTCTTTTGCTCTTCGACTGTATTAATGACCTTTCTCTTTCCTTTGCCCCCGACGCCTTTGCCCCTTAGGCTTTTTTTCGCTTCATTGCCTCCTCTAGCTGACGCTCCTGGTCCAGCTTGTCTTGCAGCTCTTGGGCTATTCTGAGGTCGAATGCCTCTTGCTCCGCTTTTGATTTAAACTTCTCGACCGGGGAGGAAGGAATAGTGGATTCAGTAGCGATTTCCTTCCCCGACCTCTGCGGCAGCTGTTGAGACTCTTCTTCTTCAGCTGGTTCTTCAAGGAATTGAGCGATGTCGTCTATGTGCGCAGCTGAAGAGGAGATGGGGGTGGCTGGTAGTGGGAAATCAAGGAGAAGGACCTCAGTAGATGTACCTTTTTGAGTAGATGGTCCTGCCTCCGGAGCCTGTTCCCCCTGAATCTCTCGCGGCCAAGGCTCGCTACCGAGGAGGGTCCCGCCTCCCCGAGCCTCGTCCCTCAAGGATCCGGACGTCGACCGTATCCGTATCAGGTTCATCTTTTACAATATCTTCCCCCTTTTTGGCATCAGCAATATTTGCCAGGGAGGTGCGGATAGCTTTTACGTCCTGCTCCAGATTGTGCACAGAATCTTTGATCTTGGTAACTGTGTTATCAAAATCACTGACCAAGTTGCAGTAGTTTTCCCAGTCTTTCTCCTGATCAGCTCTAGATTTCTTCAACTGAGCGGCTGACTCTTGACGGAGTTTCAGCAGAGCTTGATCATTTGATTCTGTTATTTCGTTCTGAATGGCTTTTAAGGCCTCAGCCTGTTGCTTGATGGCTGTTTGAAGAGAAACGGTTGCTATCTTGTTTCTCTCATCTATGAAGCCTTGAACTGTTTTCATGGCTCGAGTCACCGCTCCGAGAAAGTTTTATGCCGAGCGGCAAGCACCGCCGACTCGTGGCCGTTAAATCGGCCTTTTGAGCACTTAGGGCCCGCTCAACTATCTCCTTGAAATCCGGGCCGAGAAGCCTCTTTAGGAATTGAGATGTCGGCGGCCAACTTACTTAGAGCTTCGTTCCGAGCCTTGGTGTACTTCTCCCATTTGAAATGAACATCTTTTGCTAGGAGTCGATTTTTCTCACCTTGGCGTTTGATAGCCCCTGTTGACGTAACGTGAGGACACGGAACCGATGGGTTGTATCTCGATAAGAGCCTGGTCCCGAGCCTCTCGCTCGTAGAACGAGATCAACCGCTCCCCTACTGTACTCCGGAGCGGTTGTAGCCTCACCGGATGTGACTATGGGTGGTGTTGGGCTCTTCTCTTGGGGAGTTTGTCCCTCTGCAGATTCTCCACCGGTCCGCTTCCTTGGGTTTGCCATCCATCTCCTCATCTTGATCATCATTATCACCTTTATCGGAAGGTGGAGACGGGGCGGAGCTGTTTTGATCGGAGCTCTCAAGCTCGGTAAATAGAGCATTGCGGCTCTCAAATCTTCGAAGGATGCCACATCACCGGCTCTCCGAATCCAATCTTGGCTTGGAGCTCTTGCTCCTCCGTCGCAGCTTATCTAGTGACTCGCCGGGATTTGGCAAAGTCAATAAGAATGTCCCAAGTGCGAGAAACCTTAAGAGCATCTCGTGCTCTTGTCCTTACCGCAATCTCAACGAGATCTCGCATGCTCGCCTATTTCTCGGTATCTCTCGCCGAATCTCATTTGCAAAGACGCTTGATCGAGTGGTATCGCTTGTTGTCCACTCGCAGCGTCTCCGCATCGGTTCCCTATCTTCCGACTCGGTCTCTTCTGAGCTGATCACTTGGACCTTGTCCTTGATCGTAGCTCCTTCTATTCCAGTATCGGAGTCCAAGGGTGGCTCTTCTTGAGGTGGAGGAGTTGGCTCTACAACTGTCAGTGGCTGAGCCACAGTGACCTCAGCAGGTCGTGGCTTATTTAGCCTCCTCCTCTTGGGAATTTCAACGTGAGCGGGCAAGGCAGGAGCTGCTCTCTTCGGTTCCGGCGGCCCTTTGCCAATTGACTTCTCCGTTGCTGCTTTAGTTTGGAATTTTATCAGCTTGGTGTCGAACAACTTGGAGTCCTCAAATGCTGAGTTCCTTTGAACTATGCTTTCTATCAGCACCGACATCTTCATGCCGAATAGAAGCTTGCATGTACTGGCCATCCGCCTCTCACCAGTAGGCAAAGTCGTGAACTTCTGTGACTGGGCTTTCAGCTGAGTAGTATAATAATCTGCCCAGTTCACTTGTACCCCATCATCGATAGCCATCATGAGTTGTATCCTCGACTTAGAAAGCTGATCGTACGATCCAGCTGAGCTCGTCAGGATGTGGGATACCACATACGCTAAACCTCTGTACTGAGGTAGCAACAGATTCCTCGGCAGCGCAGTCTTGAATACAAGGTCGCTGCGTCCACAGAATTTTTTCACGTAGTTATTTATCTCCCTCTCCTTATAACCAATGGGAGAAATACCAGCTGAAGGGAGGTTGAAAGCGAGGACCAAAGCCTCTGATATATTAAAAGAATGCGTAGTCTCCCTCCACTTGTTCGGGGCCACTTCCCGACTGTATCCAAAGGATGCCTCTTCTCCTCCTGAGGCTAATGATTTCCAATTGAAATAAGCCTCCACAACTTGTCTCGGCGGATGAGCACGGGGTGCTTCGTTACAAGCGTAGCCGGCCACGACTTCTCAAGGGCATCAAACACCGGCTCCAAATATGAAAGGTCCACTGCCGGAAGGCCATCGTCGGCTCAAACCGAGTCCGAACGGTCATGATCTCAACCAAATTCTCAAGGGTCTCGTATTACCGCCATCGAAATCTGCAAAACAAATCGTTAGCACTTGAAAATAGAGTAAGTTAGTAACTATTAGCTGATAGTAATACATTACCGTGAAATAGAGCTTGAAAGGAGATATAGCAATGCAGTTTGAATGTGGATGTAAGGAAGATAACTGAATCGCTAAGAAAAAACTCTAAGATATGAGAATGGCGAAAAGTGAGGAGTAATCGAAGTTGAAAAGGTTTTGTATTAGTTGATTTGATCTTCAGTTTGAATCCTATAGTTCAAATTTAATCTTTCAAAATCGATGGACGTCTAAGATTGAATGATATAGAGGGTATGATTACTTAGCCGCCAATACTATAGATATGCGTAATAAAGGTAAGTGAGAAGACATGCATTAAATGCGCGACGAGAGCATTAATTACACGAGCGAAGGGTCCCGCCGACCTTCCCTTAAACCTTAAACATAATAAATGGTAAGAAATAAATGCTCCTTAACAACTGAATGTAAGCGACTGATGCATTAAATGCGGCATGCTTCTGAACTATTTAAGTAACGATACTACGCAAACCTCTTCACCGAACTTATCACCGTGGTTACCATCATTTATCGGGAGGATGGTTGTGCCGATGACCATGTTCCCCCTTGCGTGTGCAAAGTGTGCATCTCCCAACCGAGTCACTGTACTAAGTTTTATGACCTGTCGTGCTGATTCCATACTGATACCAATTGTTGCTAAGTATATCATTATCGGTAGTTGGCTTCTACCGACTTGTCTCGATAGGATCTAGCAGACCTAGCTCAACCGATAGTTCTCCGAACCTCGTTCTCGGCCTAGTGGCTTGGTCGGTATGTTCGCCCTTTGCTTATCGGTATGGATTTTCTCCATTCTCGATGTCCTTCTTCTCGACATGGTCTCGATGAAGTGATGTCGAATATCCACGTGCTTGCATCTTGTATGCGTAACCGGGTTCCGAGTTATAGCTATTGCATTTGGTGGAGTCACGGTAGATGGGCACTTCATCCCGAGTTATACCATAATCTCTCAATTGTTGTCGAAGCCAAAGGATCGGGCACAAAGAACTTCCTCGCAGCCATGTACTCGGCCTTCGGTAGTGGACGTAGCTACTGAGTGCTGTTTCTTTGAAAACCACGATATCAGCTTGCTGCCTAGGAACTGACATGTTCCGGAAGTTGATTTTCGATCTATCCTGCATCCTGCATAATCAGCATCAGAATAGCCTGTTAGTATTAAGTTATCATCAGCAGGATACCATAACCCAGCATCAGGTGTTCCTCTTAGATAACGCAGAATCTTCTTCGCTGAGTCTAGATGACTTCGCTTGGGATTCGCCTGAAATCTTACGCATACACCTACAGCATAAGTTATGTCAGGTCGGCTAGCTGTTAAATAAAGTAAAGAACCAATAATAGCTCTATAATCAGTAGAGTTAACAGAAGCTCCCTCATTGTCTAGATCGATTTTAAAGTTTGTGTTCATGGGGATCTTGATTGGCTTGCTGGAATCACAGCCGAATCTTTTGAGAAGATCTCGAGTGTATTTGGCCTGATTGATGAAAATTCCTTCAGCTGATTGCTTTACTTGAAATCCAAGGAAATAATTCATCTCTCCCATCATAGACATCTCGAATTTCTCCTTCATCATTTTCTCAAACTGCTGACATATGACTTCATTTCTGCAGCCCAAAATGATGTCGTCCACGTAGATTTGCACCAGTAGAATGTCATCTTTCGACTTTATCTGCTGAATAGAGTGCGATCTACCGTCCCCTTCGAAAACCTTTTCGAAGTAGAAAGTCTCGATAGGGTATCATACCAAGCTCGGGTGCTTGTTTTAACCCATACGCAGCTTTCCTAAGTCTCGTACACACGATGTCCCTGCCGAAAGCCAGGTGGTTGTTCAACGTAGACTTCTTCCTTCAGTACGCCGTTTAGAAAAGCTGACTTCACATCCATCTGATATACTTTAAAACCTTGATGTGTTGCATATGCTAGGAAAAGACGAATGGCTTCCAATCCGGCGACCGGAGCGAATGTTTCATCAAAGTCAATTCCTTCACTTGACCGTAACCTTTTGCAACTAGTCGAGCTTTATTTCGACAATGACGTTGTTTTCATCTCGCTTGTTCTTGAAGACCCACTTTGTTCCGATCACGTGCCGATGTCTAGGTCCGTCAACAAGCTCCCATACTTCATTTCGCACGATTGGTTCGACTCTTCTTGCATGGCTATGACCCGGTCGCAGATCTTTAAGTGCATCCTCTATCGATTGAGGTTCATCTCGTAGACGTAAAACAAGAGTAAAGTGAGCTTTCGCCTTGACTTAATCTTGATCTTGTCCTTATAGTAGCCGATGGATCTCCAATGATTAGATCTCGAAGAATGAGCATCGAGCCACGAGCGTCCGAGTCGGGCTTCTTCTTTCGATACTACTTCGCACGGTCGGTAGGAGTATTAGGCATTTCGAAGTAATGCGTTCGCGATGAAGCAATTCAAGAAGAAGATTAGGATCTACCGAGTTTCCGTGTTCGGGGGCATTTAGCTCGAGAACATTTAACGTTCCCCCCGAGTTTATATTCTCGGTAGAGGTCTCAGTTACCACGGGGGCTTCCTCATCGACCGTTGTTACCTCGTTGTTGATTATGTTCGGAGAATCAACTAGGTCGCCTACATTGCTTGTTGATCGAGTCCGAATTTCATCATCGTCCGACTCATCATCCCAACAATGCTCGGATCTTCTCAGCTTTATCAATCAGTCCAAGATCCTGTAGCTTGCTGCTGACATCTTCAGTGTTTGGCTCAGTATCTTTCCTGTCCTTAGTAACAAATTCATCAAAAACAACATGAGGGTTTTCTTCCACGCAAAGAGTCCGATAGTTAAAGACTCTGAATGCTTTGTCGACCCGAGAGTATCTTAAGAATACTCCTTGATCGATTTGCTTTGTCAAAGACTTTCAACCGATCTTTCCCATTATTGTGGATAAAGCAAGGACAGCCAAAAATATGGAAATGAGAAATAGAAGGAATTCTCCCTTTCCACAGTTCGTAAGGCGTCTTCATGTGTTGCATTGTAAGTAGTGAGCGGTTCCGAGTGTAGCGGCCGTGTCGTAAGAGCATCCGCCCAAAACTTTGAGGGTAGTCCGGAGTCCGCTAGGAGCGTTCTTGCTCGCTTCTTTGAGTGTTTCTCGTTCTTTCGTTCAAAGCAAGTCCGTTCGCCGAGGGGTGCGTGCACTGATGTCTCATGCTCGAATTCCCTCTTTATCGCAAAGATTTTTAACTACCGAGTTTAGAAACTCCGTTCCTCCGTCCGAGCGTATCCCTCCGTATCTTGATGTCCTTTTCCACACCGAGCTTTTTCGTAGATTAGGCGGCTCGGCCCGAACATCGGACTTATTGGCGATGAAGATGACCCAAGTATATCTCGAGTAGTCGTCTATGACGACTAGGGCATACTTCTTGCCTCTTATAGTCACCGGAGAGACCGGCCCGAAAAGATCCATGTGGAGCAGCTGAAGGATTCCATCAGTGGAAGGTGAAGGAATAGGTGGATTGCTCTTCTTTGTCTGCTTTCCCTTCAGGCATGCTTCACAATTTCTATCTTTGATAAAAGATTCCTTGGGCAGTCCTCTGACTTTAGAGTTCTTTGCGAGCTTGTTCATAGTCTTGAAGTTCAGAGTGGCCGAGTCTCTTGTGCCATAGCCACTCGACTTATCACTTGATTTAGTCGTGCGAAGCAAGCAAGCCTCGTGTTCTGCGGTTTTCCGAGTTTGGAACATAGATGTTCTTCTTCCGCGAGCCCGACAACACCGTTTTCCCGTAGATTTGTCAACAACATCACGTAAAACCAGGCCAAAGATAACTCGTTATGATTATCACAGAATTGACTGACAGAAAGGAGATTATGTTGAAGTCCTTCAACATATGTTACTCTTGGAACTGAGGTAGTCCCAATGTTCAGTGTTCCATATCCCCTTGTGTAGCCTTTGGAGTTGTCACCAAACTCACCTCTGGGACCATCTTCTTGTACGTAGTTGGTCAGCAAGCTCTTCTGATGTGTCATGTGTCTCGAGCAGCCGCTGTCCACTATCCAAGGGTCCTTATGCACCTGCAAAACAGAAACATTTTTAGGTACCCTTTGGTTCAGTTGGATCCTTACAGGTTAGTGTGTGATTTCGGAACCCGAGATCGCTTAGGAACCTTAGAAGTCCGAGACTTCTTCTTCGAATCTTGTCGCTTCTCTCTCTTTAGAACTTGGAGATACTGACTTCTTGTTGACTTTGGGTTCGGGAGCTTTCTTCTTCGAGTCTTGGCGCTTCTCCCGACCCCCGGGCTCATAGTAGTATGAACCGTATCGAGCCGGATGCTCATACAAAGTGGTTCTCTATATCGTTCGCCCATCCGACCTTCTTGGTTCCCCCCGAGTTTGATCGTGGTGTCCCGGGCCGGAACCATTTGTCACCGCTTCTTCTTACGGTTGCTCGACCGAGGTGTAATAATTTTCTCGTTTGTTCTTCGCCCGAGGTGGAGTGACAGCTAGCTTGTACTTTCCTCTCGACGAACCTATCGATCAGCAAGTCTCGAGCTCTTAGAAGTGGAAGCTTCATGTTTGTAGCCAAGGCCTTCCTTCACAGCCAGTTGGCCGTTGTGCTCGAGCATATTTTCCAACTTCTCCTTAGCTCCAAGTGTATGTTCGGCCATCGGTCCTCTCCGCACTTCGTCACTTCTTCCGAGTGAATCATAATCTTTCGTACGCCCGAGAGCTTCGACCGAGTTGAGCTATTTCGGTCTCTTTCTCGGAATTGTCCTTGGTCGAACCGAGATCTCGAGTCTCTTGAAGCCGAGACTTAGTCATAAGAGATTTAATCTCTTCCTTGAGTCTCGCCACTAGATCCACCGACTCAGTAGAGACCCGACAATCGAAGAAAGTCTCGATTTTCAGCCTTTACCTGTTCAAGTTCCCCGAATCGTTCGCCGAACTCTCTCGCTAAGCCGAATCTGCTCCTCTAGTAGTTCATCATACGCTTGCACAACGTCTAGAGGATCATCTCGTGATGTAACATGTGTCGTGTGTGCTATGTGAAGAAGAGGTTGTTTTAGGTTTAGAGTTTACCTCGGTCTCTTCTCCCGCCATCAAGCAGTATTCGGCCGACTCTTCGAGACTTGTATTTGTTTCCTCAACTCGCGACGAATGCGGCTTCGTCTTTAGAGGAATACATGAAAGTATCCTCTTCAATTGAAGTTGTCGGATATCTCTCCCGGCTATGTAGCCCGCCTTCGTTTGGCGAATTTTTCTCTTCGGCTCGCCGTTCGCTCTTTGAGCGCCGAGAGTTCGGGACGATCGTACCGATAATGTCCCTCCTTTTTGCGGTTATAGCATGTAGAGACTTTGTCTTCGCTCGCTTTTTCCGACCGAGTCCTTTGAAGGACTAGCAGCCTTTATGCTCGTTTTCCCCGCATTCGGGTGTAGAATTAGATTCTTCCCTTTTTTGATAATCTTTCTTACCGAGGGTGAATCTCGTGATACTTCTTTAGCTTCCCGACTCTCTCTTTTTTTCTTTGATATTTGAGAGTCATCGCGAGCCGATCGCCAGTAGATATTTCGGATGACTTTGTTTTGTTTGCACGCTCTTGCTCGATGAAGTATTTTTGTTTCCGTTTTCTTGACAGTTGCCTTGAAGGCATGATCAATGTGGGTGTCACCGGGTGCACCGGAGCATCTCCGGGGTAAAGGCTATGCTCAAATTCCTCCGTTTTTAGTTACGAAAAGATAACATCGGGAGTTAGAGAATTTAGATCGAACGTCTTAGATACGTAGCAAATGGAAGCCACTTACGTCGAGGTAACGCTCTTAAGATCTTGGTGTTCATCTCTTTATTGGTGAACATCCTCCCGTACCCATTGATGACGTTGACTTGGTTTGTGAATCTAACACCGAGCTCGTCAATCGTCTCACTTGGCTCCATAGTAAGGGCGTCGAACTTCCGAAGCTCTAGTTCGAGCTTGTTCTCCTTAATCTCGGGGGTTCCCTGGCTCAGCATGCCGCGAGCATCCCATAGCTCTTTTCTTTGTTTTACAATCTTGCACTCGCCGAGGTGTGAGTCACCGAGCGTAGTCGCTATAGCGTTTCGTGCCACTCGGCCTAGATTGTGCGGCCTTTTTCTCTTCGGTGTGAAGGCAGATTTGTCTTTGGGAATCTTTGCACTGCTCGTGCTCCTACGCCTCCTCCAAGAAGCAAATACGACGCTGTCGATCATGGGGATTATGGGTCCTGTTTCAAGAACATCCGCCATGCCGTCGTGGAGTGACGTAAGATGTGCCTCCATACGCACGCGCCAAACCGTATAATTTTCAACGGAGAACATCGGCACCATCCGAATACCTGACATATCAGACATGTTGCAACGAGTATAGGGATGAGATGAAGAGATGCTTGTGCAGAGAAAACGTTTTCGGGATCAGTTCGAGAGGACCAAGTATTACGTAACCGGCGATCGGTTGAACACCGTGTGCTCGATACCAATTGTTGGTCCGGAGACGAAAAGTCAAGTGTAGAGGGGGGTGAATACACCTGAGCTCTGTTTCTTTTTCTCAGTGAAGGTCAGCTGAAGCTGATGTTTGCAACTGATGAACAGTGCCAAGTAAGCCTTCGATCACTGGGGTCAAAGTGAGTCAGCCTCCGAGCTCTTCTACCGACTGATGTCGGTATTACGAAACTCGGTCGGAGACCGTAGTGCGGATAAGTGTTAGGCCCGGAGTCGTCTCTTTTGAAAACGTGTTTTCGCAATGTAAAGTCTTTTGGTCGTGCGCTTTTTTAAGATACGTTTTATGCAAGCCGATGATTTAAAACGGGGTTAAAAGCAATGCGATAAAACAATGAATAACACAAGCGATTTTTAACGTGGTTCGGATAACGAGATCCTACGTCCACGGCCCCGAACTCGGCAGGAGAAACTTGTTGATTAATCTCGAGCAAGTCTCAAAGAAGGAAACCGTACGCGGGACGCATCCTTCTAAGTTATAGTCCTTAGCGACTTTTACAATCCAAACCTAAGTTTAGAAGGGAGGGAATATTCTCCAACCGAGAAGGAGTTCTTACAACAAGAACGATTCACTAAATGTGAACTCCTTCGAATCTAAGCTATGAATCGCAATGAGCTTAGTTTAGAGAAGAAAGGGATCAAAGAGCTCTAGAGAGATGAACTACAAGAAGTGTTCTATGAAAACTAGTTCGTCTCTGGAGAAGCTTGAAGGTTCTAGAGCGTTGTGAGCTTGAATGCTTTCCCTTGATTTCGCGTATATTCCTCTGTTGTTTCGAAATCTTCAAATCCTTCTCTATTTATAGCCGTGAGTTGTGGCATATGTCCGTTGGAGACGACGATGCCACGTGTCACAAGCCTCCAAAGAAAACGGCCATAAATTCGAGCTAGTTGCGGCAGGCGGTTAATGCACTGTTCATGAGAGCAGCTTTACTATAGAGTAGGTAAGCGTTGTCGGCTTCTCATTGGTCGAGGTTTGTAGTTGGTGAGAGTGTCAGAGTTGACCGTTCAAACAACCTCGTATGTCTTCTGCTGAACTATTCGAAAAGACTTCAGAGTGCGGGGGTCGCTTCATGTCGGGTACGATGGACCGAATACGTCTCTCTTCTTCTACGGTGAGTCGTCGGACCGATGAAGTGAGCTTCGATAGTCGGTTGGTCGATCGCGAAGGTATTGTGCTTGCATAGGTTCTTCCGCCGATGACCATCGACCGATAATGTCTTCTACCGAGATCGGGTAAGGCCGATGCGCCGTCTCCGGACCGAGGTTTAGCATTCGGCTTCGACGAAGAACGCAAGCGATTACACTGATGACGTGGGGTTCTGAAAAGTATCTTCAGCAGAAGATCAGTCCAACAACTACCCCGTACAGGACTTAGACAAAAACAATAAACAAAACATCAAGTCTAACCTATACATCAGCTAATCCTATCGACACACTAATCTACTGATATCAGCTCGGTTTTGGGATCTTCAATTCCATAGTACTACTATGATTTCCCCCAATTTCTTTTAACCCTAGAACAGCTGAGTATCAATCTACTGACTCATATCCAACAAAGAGGTAAGGATCCCAGTTTCGTTCTGCTCCAAGGCCTCAAGTTCTGAATGCATTGCTTGTTTCCACTCCTCAGTCTTGCAAGCCTCTGCATAAGAACTAGGCTCCTGCAGATTTGTCACATTTGAAAGGAATGTGGTATAAGATGAAGATATTAAGGGTGATGTGATATATGGGAAAGTGAGAGGAGTGAGGCTAGAAGCAGGCTCAAAATTAGAAGATGATAAGTATGTATGACTGACAAAGTCATCATTCAGCCAAGCAGGCCGCTTTGTGACTCTTCTTGCTGGTACAGGAGAGGGGTTGGGAATAGTTGAGATAGGCTCATCAGTAGAATTTGGAGAGTTAAGACTTGTGACTGGAGAGGAATCAGAAGAAGCAG
The DNA here is from genome assembly GCA_028984105.1 of Lavandula angustifolia. Taxonomy (NCBI): domain Eukaryota; kingdom Viridiplantae; phylum Streptophyta; class Magnoliopsida; order Lamiales; family Lamiaceae; genus Lavandula; species Lavandula angustifolia. The sequence continues at coordinate 20,904,684 of CM054819.1, forward strand.
AAGAGTCCTTGTCTGAGGACTCTGAATTATCAAGAGAATTTTCTGAACTGGCCATAGAATCAGGAATATTTCCACTAGGAACCAGAGGAAAGCATGTAGTATCACAAGAAGTATCAGCACTGTAGTCTATCTCCTCAAGATCTGCAAAAGGAAAAATATGAGGGAACACCTTCACATCTAGACATATAATAACTTCATGAGATTCCAAACCATAAAGCAAATAGGCTTTATGGGTAGGAGCATAACCTAGCAGAACACATTTAGAACCCCTACTGTCAAACTTTCCTTTGTGTGGTATAGTATTTGCTGCATACACTAAGCACCCAAAAGGGTAAAGTAAAGTAAGATCAGCAGAATATCCAAATAAAACAGAGTAAGGTGTATCCCAATCCAATACTGCACTAGGCAGTCTATTCAAAATCCAAGTAGCAGTCAAGATAGAATATGGCCAAAACCGCTCAGGCATTTTACTATGAAACATGAGGGCTCTAGCCAGTGGCGGATGCACATAGAGGCAAGGAGAGGCAATTGCCTCACCTCAAAATTTGATTGAATTTTTTTTTATCTTAAGTATCACAAAATTATTTATTTTGTTGTAAAACTTCTCCAAATCTAGTATTTATGAGAGTAACAAATTAAAATCTTTTATTCTCCGGAGACATTAATTCATCAGTGCTTCGTGAGCAATTTTATCAGACTTATGTATATTATTTTGCCTTAGTTAGATATTGTTATTCTTTATAATTTCCTCTAACTAAATTTAGAGTGATGTCAAAATAGGATTGTGTAATAAGTTTTTCGAATAAATATAAAAAATATATGAGTTATTCATAAAAGAAGAATATAATCCTTAAATAAGCCATAAAAAGTAACTATAATTAGATTTAAGTAGAAAAATGTGCTTAAATTTTTTTTTTTGGGGGCTCCGCCTCCGAACCCCCGTACAAAGATAACTCAAGCCCCGATAAGTTGTGCCCCCCCTAACCGAAAATCCTGGATCCGCCCATGGCTCTAGCTACTTCCAAAAGAGATCTATGCTTGCGCTCCACCGTTCCATTTTGTTGTGGACTGTATACACAACTTTTCTGATGAATTATACCATGATCCTGAAACAACTTCCCAACCGCGGAATTCACAAATTCAGATCCATTGTCAGTCTTAAACCCCAATATAGATTTACCAAACTGAGTTTTCACCATATTCACAAAGGTAGAAAGCAGACTTGGAACTTCTCTTTTTGACTGCAATAGATATGTCCACGTGCATCTAGAGTGGTCTTCCACCAAAGTCAATATGTAGCTAGTGTTGGCAATATTCTCAACCATATAAGGCCCCATACATCTGCATTAACCAGCTCAAAGAGAATAGTGGATCGTTTATTTAATGTAGGGAAGGGATTTCTACACTGTTTGGCAGCATGTCATACATCACAACTAGCTAGCTTCTGCTGCAACTTAGAACAACATATGTCTTTAAGTTCTGGAATGTGTGAAAGAGTCTGGTATGAAGCATGCCCCAACTTCACATGCAAGTCCATCAATGCATTACCAGAAACTGAATTCACTTCATGAATTTGGGGCTTGGGATCCAACACATATAACCTCCCAACTGACTTCCCCATACTCAATATGTGATCATTCTCCATGTTTTGAATCAAGCAGTGTGAGGGATAAAAGGTACATCGAGCCTTCAAATCATTTGTGAGGTGATAGGTGGAGATCAGATTATGAGTGAAATTGGGAACATATAACACATCCTGAAGAAACAATTATGTTCCCAAGTAAGCCTCCCCTATCTCAAAAATAAACTGAGTAGACCCATTTGGAAGATAAATGTTCTGTGGAATCTCTAGCTTCCTTATATTCTGCATGAGATTCTTATTGCAGCATATATGACTACTAGCTCCTGAGTCAATTATCCAGATAGATTTACTTTCCATTGCATTAAGAAGACTGAATACATAATATCTGTCTAGACTAGCAAAAGGAGTACATGTCTGGACAGAGTTAACATTTGTACCTGGTGCAGTCTGTAGCTTGTTTAGTGCTTTGGCTATCTCTTGTTGAACAATATGTCCAATTTGTGAGGCATCTGTGGAAGATGAAGCCTCTCCTCCTTGAGAAACACAATTCACCTGCTGTTTCACCCTTTCCTCCTTTAATTTCTTAAACCACTCCGGCACTCCATGCAACTTAAAGCATTCATGGCGCTCATGGCCGATTCCCTCACAGTGTGTGCATCTTAGCTTTCTGCGTTCCTCTTTAGTCATCTTAGGCCTTGAGTTAACTCCACGTTCCCTTCCAAAATTCCCTGAATTTCTGGTCTGCACTTGCATTACTCCATGCTCTTGAGGTGGAGGCACATTACTCTGAGGAACAACAGCTAGAGCAGAGTGATTAGTAGGAGTAATATTGCTAGATGTCACCTTTCTTTGATCTTCGTCCTGTTGAACCATATTGTACGCCCAACTGATAGTAGGTAAAGGATCATGTAATAAAATCTGACTCCTAACAGTATCATACGCATCACTCAGCCCTAAAAGGAACTGCATCAACTTCTCATTTTCATGATAGGTATTGATGATTTGTCCAGCAGCACATACACAACTAGGTGGAGGCAATAGTAGGTCAAGTTCATCACATATGGCAGTCAAATTGTTGTAATATATCATAATAGATTGATTTCCTTGCACAAAGCTAGCTAGGTTCTTTTTCAACTTATAGATCTTCGGACCATTACAATAATTAAATCTCTGCCTCAATATAGACCATAGTTGATGTGAATTATCTTTCAGGATGAAAAATTTAGAGATCTCAGTAGATATGCAATTCATTATCCATGAAAACACCATGAAGTCAGCTTGTATCCATGAATTATAGTTAGGATCGGTGATAGGGGGTTGAAGAAGTGTACCATCTATAAATGGCAATTTATTTCGTCCAGCAAGAGCACGTCGAACAGCGCGACTCCAAGCGTAAAAATTTGATCCATTAAACTCAGCACTTACAAGTTTCAAACCGGAATGATCGTGTGGATTTAGGTAATACACATCATTGATTCTGTGTTGTGTATCAGTATTAGTGCATTGCGACCACCAGTAGCCATATTGTGAGAAGAGTCACCTGAATCGGACGCGGAAGAAGATGATCTACCTGGATCCCCAAGTTCCTCACGGACTAAATCGCACCAAAATACCTTCCTTTGCCTTGGCATTTGGCTCTTATACCATGTTAGAATGTGAGATTTGGTGTGTGACTATGGTGTAGAACCCTAACAACAGATGAATGGGAGAGCAAATTTGAGAGAGAAAATAAGAACTCATATTATTCTGAATCGAAAGCTTACATCTTCTCTGCATACAATCCTACTATATAGCATATAGAAACAGTTTTAGAATATTCGGTGGTTATAACCAACTACAACTTGAAATCGTAACAACTAGCTAACGCGTTTTTATTAGTTTTCATTTCAGCCGTTCACTTCGTATTGTGCCACATCAACGCTCTGGATTTAATGACATGGCATAACAGAATTTAACTGCCATCGTCTTCCTTCACACTGCTCAATCTGCATTCCAAAACAACCGCACACTGCTCAGTTATGAATCGGAACAATGCGGTAAAGTTCAAGGTTTTAGGGCCCGTTTGATTCACAGAAATGAATGAAATCGGAATCAGGAATCAAACCTGGAGGAATTGAATGAAATGAATGATCCATGAATCACCTGTTTAGTTTGCTGCATAAATGAACTTGATTTCATTCCCTGTTTAGTTTAACATAAGGAATGGAATCAACTATTTTTAAATTAAAATATATTATTATTTAAAAATTATTTTTTAATTCCATATTATAATTAGTCATTATAGTTTGGATCATTTCCATTTGTCTAGCCCTCCTTCTCCTCATCATTTTCAATCTAAAAAGATCCATATCTGTGGAAAAAGTGAAAGAACCACTACAAATGTCACTAGTAATAGGCTTGAATCCAAATTAGTGTATCATAAATAAGAAAACCATGCATAATCAGAACCAACACAAGTGCAGACTTTATTAAAATAGCTTCAAGAATCCAAAACCAAAGATTAGGATCACCAAAAGCATTATCAGAACTAAGACAAGTAACCAATACCAAGGCATATATCAAACATTAGCCTTGACACAATTTCGGCAGTTTACATTTTCAATAGCAAGATTTCCAATTGTTCATCCTTACAGAAACAATCTTATATGTAACATAAGCAACAGAACATGCTTGCATAAGCAACACGAAAAGGACCAAATATAAAATGCTTCATCATCAAACAAAGAGAAGTAACATAAGCAATATATTGTTATCTGCAGCCCGTATAACCAATCTCATCAGTCTTCCAACTTCTCATTCCATCAGTCACAATGCAATTGAATCATTCATAGACGAACTATAAGAATTATTTGCTTTTTCTTTACCGATAAACAACTCATCAAAAACATAAAACATTAAATCTAGTATCTTCAGTTGATTAAGCCTCAACAATTAACATAGCACATAAAACAAGCTTAAAAATTCTATAAATCCGTATTCTCCACTGCAACAAATAGGACAAAGGGTTATGAAAAGAATTAAATTGAAGAGAATTCAGCAAATAGGACGAAATTCTTAGAAATCGAAGTAAGGGGCTTATGTGCTTCTTAGAAATTCAAGGTAGATGGCATAAAAGCAGACCCCCAGTTACAAAGAAGATCATAAATTCTTACCTCAGATCTGCGACGGCAGCGGCGAGTGCGAGCTACGAGCTACGTTCGGCGACGAGTGCCGAGCTGCGTCGGCGATGTTCTGCGAGCAACGAGCTACTTTCAGAGACGGCGAGCGACAAGGACCAGCGACGGCGACGATCGGGTGAGAGAGATGGAGCGGGAAGAGAGGGGAATCATTTTCTAACCCTTCAAATTTGGAGGAGTTTGAGGAAAGTATGAGGAGGGTATGGCTTTCATTCCTTTCGAACGAACCAAACATTTGAAATTAAATCATTACTTTAATTTGATTCCTAATTAAAACATTTGAAATTAAAACATTTGTAACTGTTTTGCAACTGTTAGTTGTTTATTCTGGTAACATTCCCCTTTTTCTCTCACTTTTGTCTAATATCATGAGTTTGAATTTATGATCCATACATATTTTAAAAATAGAAAAGGTATCGAATGAATATAATGAAATAAAACGTAAATAAATTGTTTCCTAATAAAAATAATAATTTGATTAATAGCAATAATGTTCAAGTATATAAAAAATAGTATAATAAGAATTCTAAACGTACAAATACTCAAGTATTTCACAATTTAGTTGGATGGTAATTCAATAATATATTTTTCATATATCGAAATGTTTATTAAATTGATACTTCATGGCATTATTTTATATACATTACATATCTTTATATCACAAAATGAATTTTAGGGGCCAGTAAATCTTGCAGTTGCTAACGAAATGCAAATAGAGGAGTCTTCCAAATATTCGAACTTATAAAACTGAATCCATCCACTTACATTTTTATAGGGTCAGATCCTTACATTAGTGCGACATGAATAAATAAGGACTTTTATAAATAGTTTTTTAGTATTTGTAAAATTTGTTTTTTCTCTTGGTTTCTCTAAAATTAAACAGCTAAATCGTTTAAATATATAACAGCGTAGTGAGATTTTTTGGTGTTTTAAGCACCATAATTTCTAAAATTATCAAAAATATTTGATTTTTCATGTTAATTCCAAAAAACTCCAAATGTTACTTAAAACTATAGTAGAACTCTATAATTTAATACTTGATAAATTAATTACCTCTCTAAAATAGAACTCCCTCCGGTAAAGTTGTCTTACTTTCCATTTTCGACTGTCCCACTAATATTATATTCATCCGAAAATGGAAAAAATTAAGATAAGGGAAGTGGCATTTTTCTAAATATAGAGTGCCCATTTCAATTTAATTATAGTATAGAGCCCAACATCTAACTATACAACTATCAATTTCTACCAATTTTCTTAATCTCCGTGCTGGAACCTATTAAGACAACTTTAGTGGGGTGGAGGGAGTAATTTTCTTTGGTCTCGACTCGAGCCTATGTAAAAAAATCATTGCATTCGATAAGATAATAAAATAATGATTTTCAAGAAAATTCCAATGTAAATATATGGTCTCATCAATATCATTAATTAATAAATATTTAAAATTATCAATAACACTAAGACAATTTTGTCAAATGTGATTCCAATTTTATGTGTTTTTTCTTAAAACTTAAATCTGAATTTCATCTCTACTTTTTAATTGCATCAAAAAGTTCTGATGTTATTTTCTCGAATTGCTCCATAGAATTGTGAAGAGTTCAAAATGCAATAAATATTTCCTTGTGCGTAACTGATTCCAAATAAATTGTAATATTCTCAACTTGATTAACAAATTAATAATTCTCTCTAAATAGTGAATGGTAAAATGACATTAAACATGATACATATATAAACTTATAACTCTTTTATATTTATATAATTAATTGATGAGTTAATTAATATATTTCTGAAATAATAAAATTTCATGTTCCCAACAATTTTACTAGAGAGATTTAACTGAAATTATTTTTAATTTTTAAAAAAGCTAAAAATAAAACTTATAATAAATATTTACAAACACACCCTCAATCTCCATGACCATATGAATAATTTATGTCAGTTTCCTGGTTAAGAAAAAATGATAAAAATGACGGTGGTGTAACGATATTTTGTCGATAAAATAAAGGATATTAGCTTGTAAATACATAATATTTGGCCGGAATTTGGTTTTGCACACGACATTTAAAACGCTCCTTAAAATTCATCAATTTTAAAATCGGTTCAATTTGCACACCGATTAAACTTTCGGGCAGATCGATTCTGACCTATCGGACGACGTGACATGTGGGTGCTGACAAGGAAGAGAGTATTACACGTATGAAATTAGAAAGGATTTCTTAGCTAGTTAATACACGAACTTTGAGTATCTATCGATTTTGCACATAACTTACAAAATTTACAATAAATATTTTATATTTTTATTTTATGCTTAAATCGAAAGTTGATATTATTCGAGACTTGATATTAATTTCAAATTACGAAATCATCATCCAATAAACCCACCACTAACTCTTTTTTATTCAAATTATAGTATATTTCATTTTGTTCTTAATCAAAGAGTAAATATACAAAATTTTCACTCCATCACTCCTGATAAATATAGATTATGAGGTTACGTTCCAAATATTCAAAATATGAATATTTGCTTGGTCGTTCGATTTATCTGCTTCGACAATTCCGGCGTACACGTAGGATTTGATATTGGAACTTTTTGGGGGGCACGTGCAAATTGAAGCATTTCTAGGTGTATTTTGAGGAACGCTTATTAATGTCTAGTGCAAAATCAGATTTGGGCCAAATATTATGTATTTATAGGTTAATAAATCAATTAAAACAACGTCATTTAACTCAAGAGACGACGTCGTTTGCTTGGCCGTTCGATTTGTCCACGTCGACTATTCAGGCGTACACGTAGGATTTGATTTGAGAATTTCTTGGGAGCATGTGCAATTTGAAATGATTTTAAAATTGATGTATTTTGATGAGCGTTTTAAATATCATGTGCAAACTAAATTCGAGTCAAATATTGTGTATTTACAAGCTAATATCACATAAAAAACTTAAGTATAAATATACTGTGAGTTATTAAACTCTTATCATTAATAAAAAAAACTAGCATGTTTAATTAACGTAAAACAACGTGCAATATATATTATGCTATAGATGGAGCAAGTCAAGGGTTGGTGGGAGGAGAGAAAAAAAAACCATTAAAAAATGTTAGCTGATATTGTGTTGAAATAGTATAATCATTCTCGATTTTGATTGTCGGTTTTTCTGCACAAAATTATGTACTTATGAATTTGAATAATGAGTTTTGTAAGTTAAACATGCCGAATGACATTTTGTTTACTTAATTGTTTCTTCACATGATTTAAAGTTCTGGGTAATCGAGCACGCGAGCTTCTAGAGTGTTATTAGAACTTTGATCTTGATTTAGCTTGAATTTTCGATTGCAACTTACACTTGATTTCCTTCAAAAGCAGCGCAACCGACTGATAATGGCGATGTTGACGAGCACCAGCTTCTTCACTAAATCATTGGCGCCTCTTCCACCGCGGCGAAGCTTGCTTCTTACTTCTCCGCCTACATCTCTGTTCAAGGTTCGCGTTTCTCTCATCCCTGCGTATTATTTATGTTGATCTTCAGCTGGTAGTACGGTTGTCAAGGAGTCCGATCTGTTGCTATTGCAGAACGGAGTTTGTAAACAACGATTTGTGCTGCTTAAAATGAACTGTTATTTCGAGGGAAGCAAACGCGCCGCCAAATCCGAGACCGAGACGGCGTCTTCGTCGTCTTCTTCTGCTGTCGTTGTTGAAAATGACAGGGATATTTCAGCTTACAGATGGTGCGCGGCTCTCGGAAGCGTTGGATTTCTAGAGACGGCGTATTTGACTTATCTGAAACTCACCGATCTGGACGCATTTTGCCCCATTGGAGAGGGATCTTGTAACGCCATTCTCAACAGCGACTTCGCTTCTATTTTCGGTATTCTTCTATTTATCAATCCTGAAATATGTTTTTTGTGTTTTTGCTTTATTTTAGTTGATTGCGACTTCAAAAACATTTTGAGATGACTGAGACTTCACAACAATCTCTTCATGTAAATCTTCTTAGCTAGAATATGTTGCTGGATAATTAATAATTCAGAGAAGTAGGAGCTACGACAATCGTTGGCAGATGCTTTAGTGTCCATGTTGTGTAAAATATTTATTTTTTGCTGTTAAACTTCGATAAAGACGGATCTCAAAGTCATTGGATTAAGCTACTCATATGGCCGGGATCTACAATGCCACATGGGCATCCAAAGTAATCCCCGTCTGGCTTTAGATTTATGTTTGCTCTTCATAAATACCTTGCAACTAATCCTACACTTCTAGTTGGCTCCTGTTATATATTTAATTAATTAATGATGGAAAAGATAAGAAGCTGTTAGACTAGGATACATGTGATGTGATAGTAACTAGATGCGAGAAGCAAAACCGAAGGTAGTAAAAAATTGTTTCCGGAAGGTTTAGTATGTACTAAAAAACTTCCATTCTGAAGATTTATTTCCCTGCATTTTTGGATTGTTATGCTGAAAAAAGAAATTGTTTGCATGGTCTTGTTTAATGATTCTGAATTAGCACTGGCACTTCTATCGTTTTGCATATCCGGAAGCATTTTGGTAACTTCCACAGTATTTCCATTTGCAAGGTGTTCCTCTGCCAGTATATGGTATGGTTGCTTATGGTTTAGTTGCAACTCTTGGCCTACAACTACAACTGTTTCCCCAAAATACAGATTTTGACATCCTGAAAACTAAAGACGAAACAATCCTGATTGGAATAACTGCCTACATGGCAGCTGCTACTGCATACTTTCTGTATATCCTGAGCTCTGAGTTTGGTGGAGAATCATGTTTATATTGTTTGACATCATCAGCACTAACCTTCAGCTTGTTCTTCATCACCTTAAAGGTTCTTCTGAATTCATTTTTTGTCTGTCTGTTTTTAAATTTATGTTAGTAATGATGATCAATTTTGGATTCCATTTGCAGAACTTTGGGCTCGACAAGATTCAGAAAATGTTGGGCTCACAGTTATGCATAGCTAGCTTGATTGTTTTTGCCCTGAGCTTTTCTTATAGTGTCGTTCAACCTGTATCACCAAGGTAAACCAATATCTTTGTGATACACAATGGCCTACATAAATGTTTTTACTTGATACTTAATTTCCTTTTCCAATTAGATTTGGACCCTAAACAATTTGGAATAATAGGGTAAGACCATTATGTGATGCCTACTTGGAGCTGCATTTGACCTTATACTCAGAACTCATACTGGATGTATTGAGTTATTTTTCATGTATATCAACAGCTTGGCAGCGACAGAACTACCATATGTGGAAAAAGAGATCACAAAAGAGTCCAGTCATTTGGCCATTTCTCTTGCAAAACATCTAAACTCTATTGGAGCCAGACTTTATGGGGCTTTCTGGTGTTCACATTGTGTGCATCAGAAAGAGGTAATTTACTTTCTGACCTCTTTTTGAGCTGGATACTGCTTTATTTTGATTTTTTCAGTCTCCACCTAAAAGTCAACCAGAAAACATATAAATGAAAATTGTAGAATTTTTAAAATGACTCTGGGGATGAACTAGCAACCAGGAGCATCCATAATTTGCTAAAAAAACAAGAAGAATACTGTCGTAGTAGAGGAAGGACATCCAAGACTGATTATATATGTTTCTAGATAATCAATAAAAATGCTTGTTACCCGGCATCTCTTTCATATTTATGGTTGAGGTTCCATTGAATCTTCCTCTAGTAGAGATACTAAGATCTTTCTGACCCTCAAAATGTGACAAATAGGTTCTTGTCAATAGACCTACATCCACGGGTGAGAAACAATCCACTAATAAAGAGGAGAATGCAAAATGGAGACGCCCAAAAGTACATACCCACAAAAACATGGTCAATTAATCCAATTAACTAATCTCATAACATGTGGGCTATGATTCGTAGAAGCACACCTAAACAATTAGGTCAACCTATCTATTTATAGGTGCATCATTAATTCTTCGATGTGGGATATGACTCAATTTCCTTAGAGATTAGGATTTGAGACATAAAGTAACAGATTATTTGAAAGTTGAATACAGTATGAGGTGGAAATCTTCGGCGTAATAGTTTTGCATTTTTCCAGTCTTTTATTTTGAAAGCCACTATATTTCAATTAAATGGGCCAACTTATTTTACTCTGCTTCAAGTGATGTCAGCTTCATGCCGAAAACTAAGATCTCTTATACTTATCATATTTGCTTGCATAAACCTGAAGTGAAAGCTGTCAGCCTAGAAGAATCCTACTGAGGTTATTAGCATCTGCATAGCAGAATATCAAATTATTTGGTTCATATCTGCTGAGGTTTATTCTTCGCTGAGAAATCTAAGAAGTATCTGACTTACTGCTAATTGATCAATAGAAGAACACATATTTGTTCCATTGATCTGCAGCTCCACTGAGCTTTAATGGCGTGAATTATTGGTCTCTTCATTATGAGGTTTTAGCTCTGGCTGGTTCTTGCCCTATATTTAGGTTTTGAAGCATGTAAGTCACAGTCAATAAGCCTTCCCTCATTGTGAAAAATTCAAGAAGTTGTTATTAGTTTCCTTCTGATGAGAACCGAATTCACACCTAGATATTCGTAACCTGAAATTGGAACTCTTGACAATCGAATTGTTCACAAGCGCAGTAAACCCTACTATCGCATGCACGCATTAATTCCACAAGATTTGAATATAAGAATAATAGTTATAAATTCAAAGCAATACTGAATTCACGAAAAGGAATAGTCCAAACGAATTCGCGACATCCGTCTTGCCCAACTAATTTCAAATACTCCACTCAATTCCACTTTGTCTTCTTCTCGCCGACAAGCCGAAATCACAAACCAAAATCAGTTTTCCTTCTCTCCGCTGCAACCCCAACTTGCAATCACCAGTAACCCACGTGTGCAATCTGTCCTCCCAATCACCAATTTATATAGGCAAACTACTTCAATACTTTAATATCAAATAGTAAACGAAAATTCAATAGCGTTCACGAAAAGAGAAAAACAATTCAAACGGAAAAAAGATTCCTACGAAACCGAAGGGTTTCGCCCACTCAAGACGTCAAGTCTTGCCCGATAAAATCCAATTCCAAAAACATGAGTAATACTAGGGTTCTCATCCTATATTTATAGTATAAGATGGATATCCACATTAAAAAGCCTAATATAAAAACAAGCCCAAAATAATAAAATATCCTAATATAAATTATAAATAAAATAGGAAAATATAAAGCTTTCGACTCATCCTATCGAAAGCATGCAGCCCGCATCTTCATGCACGCCCTTGCTCTCCCTCTCGTCGTCTTCGCGATCTCTTCGAGTCCGAGCTCGTCTTACGCCACTTCCTCGAAACGCTCCACATCAACTCCCTCCCCCTAAAAAACGGCCTTGTCCTCAAGGCGAAAATGAGAAAATTGCCGCCGAAAAATCCCTAATTCCACCCCCGAAAACTCCTCCTCCCCGCGATTTTTCCACCATCTTCTATCCTGCGCCCTTGCTAACTTCAGCCGTAATTGTCGAAGTACGTTTCTCAACCGCCATTTCCACATCCTCCCATTTTTGTAATAATTTTGCACTGTTTCGAGAGGACGCCCACGAGTTCTGTCTCCCATTAATTTAACAAGTCGCCCATTGAGTTCGAACATGATATATAAACGGTCATAATTCACCCGCAACTCGCCTAATGTCTTGAGCCATGCAATCCCCAATATAAGATCTACGTCGCTAAGCGGAAACACGTGGCAGTCCACGGAAATCGAGCCCGGTTCAAATTGTATAGATATATCTTGACACAATCCTTCCGAAAAAACACGGTGTCCATTGCCTAACCGTACAGGAACAATTTTACTTTTATTCGCATCCAACCCTAAGTCCGTAGCCAGCTTGTTTGACAAAAAATTATGTGACGCTCCGCTGTCCACTAAAATAGTGATCTCTCTCCCCTTTAGTACACCTTTGAGTTTAAGAGTCTCTGAACCCGATAATCCAAGAACGGACAAGGCATTAAAAATAACTCCTTTTTGTGCCTTGGGTCCGCTTTCCTCGACTGGAATTAACACTTCATAATTACCCCCCTCCGTTAAAACCACTTCCTCCAACTCCAAATGCTCAATATCATCGTCATCCACCATCAAAATCCGCAAATCTTTAACAGCACAAACATGATTTGTGGGGTGATACGGCAGTTTACATTTAAAACACAAACCTTTCGTCGAAGCTCTTCTCTCTCGGTCTCCGTCATGCGACGGAACGGAGCGCGAGTTACTCCAGGCCGTGGATTATTCGCCCCGGCAGGGGGGGCGAGTAAGGCTAACGGAGGCGTCGGTGGCGTCGGTGGAGCTGGCCGCGCGTACTGCAGCGCCGGTTTCCGCGGCGTCCATGGTTCCTTGCTACTATAGGTACATGTTTGATTGCGAACCGTAATCTCTGCCTTCCTAGCCAATTTAATGGCTGTCGAGAAATCGGCAGGCTCGATAAACCATACTTGATCACGAATTTGATCCTTCAACCCCATAATGAATAGACTAAGTATGTTCTCTTTCGGCACAGTTTGTACTTGATTGGCTAAGTGCGTGAATTGGTCAATGTACTCAGAGACCGATTCTGTCTGTTTTAGTGCCGCCAATTTCGCGAAGGCACTTCCTTCGCAACTTTCATCAAATCTTTCTGCAAGAGCTCGGGAGAACGCCGTCTAAGTATATTCGAGTGCCTCCGCAGAGAAACCATCCGTACCCAATTAAGAGCCGGGCCTTCCATCGCCACCCCTAAAAGCTGACGTCTTTATGCCGCGGTACAGCCATACAATTCGGAATGGTGGTTAACGCGAGATATCCACCCGAGAGGATCATCCCCGTTAAAAACGGGCAACGGCGGTGGTATATTTCGCCCCATCTCCGGTCCTTCTGGACGATGATTGTTCCTTGCCACTAGCGTGTCCAATTGTGCTTGCATCAATGCGAGCGTCTCGATAGTTTTTGCCGATGTCGTTGATAACAACTCCAATTTCTCCTCCAACGCCGTAACGCGGCCGTCCATAGCTGTTGAAGTATTGCGGCTGGCTCTCGTTTCAACCATGCACCGTCGGATCCGGCAGGTCGGACCAATTGATGAGAACCGAATTCACACCTAGATATTCGTAACCTGAAATTGGAACTCTTGACAATCGAATTGTTCACAAGCGCAGTAAACCCTACTATCGCATGCACGCATTAATTCCACAAGATTTGAATATAAGAATAATAGTTATAAATTCAAAGCAATACTGAATTCACGAAAAGGAATAGTCCAAACGAATTCGCGACATCCGTCTTGCCCAACTAATTTCAAATACTCCACTCAATTCCACTTTGTCTTCTTCTCGCCGACAAGCCGAAATCACAAACCAAAATCAGTTTTCCTTCTCTCCGCTGCAACCCCAACTTGCAACCACCAGTAACCCACGTGTGCAATTCGTCCTCCCAATCACCAATTTATATAGGCAAACTACTTCAATACTTTAATATCAAATAGTAAACGAAAATTCAATAGCGTTCACGAAAAGAGAAAAACAATTCAAACGGAAAAAAGATTCCTACGAAACCGAAGGGTTTCGCCCACTCAAGACGTCAAGTCTTGCCCGATAAAATCCAATTCCAAAAACATGAGTAATACTAGGGTTCTCATCCTATATTTATAGTATAAGATGGATATCCACATTAAAAAGCCTAATATAAAAACAAGCCCAAAATAATAAAATATCCTAATATAAATTATAAATAAAATAGGAAAATATAAAGCTTTCGACTCATCCTATCGAAAGCATGCAGCCCGCATCTTCATGCACGCCCTTGCTCTCCCTCTCGTCGTCTTCGCGATCTCTTCGAGTCCGAGCTCGTCTTACGTCCACTTCCTCGAAACGCTCCACATCACCTTCTCTCCTTTCTTTCTTTACCCTATTTTTTTTTTTTTTTTTTTATCTTCTGCCTAATGCTTCTAGGTCTTTTGATGTATAAAGGACTTTATGAGTAAATAATGAATTTCAGAAGAATAAATAACAGAATACAAATTCCGGATTTGTTTTTTTACATCAACTTACATAAGCTACTAGGAGAGCTTCTTTTATTAATTTCTTTTTGCTTCTGTTGTTCTGCACCTCAATTTGAAACAGACATTTGGGAGTGAAGCAGCTAAACTGTTAAATTACATAGAGTGCTATCCTGATGGAGTAAGGGAAGGAACTAAAATGGCCGATGCCTGTTTGAATGTTGACCTTAAATCTTTTCCATCATGGGAAATAAATGGACAGGTACAAACACTCCTCTTGACATCCGTCTTCTTCGTTTTTGCACGAGTTTACAGACCATGGTGGCATTTTTGGATAACTCATCATCTTTATAAGACAAAACCATCATAGCTTTGATGTTACCTTTCATGATTGATTATTGTTGTTTGCACATCAACGGTCTTTCCATAACTAGAAAGAAATGAGTTATTGTGTGATGTAGTTTTTAGATGCCTCATTTGCTAAGATGGCTTACAGATTTTGAGCGGAGAGAAGAAGTTTGCCGAACTTGCTAAATTATCTGGTATCAAACTTGAAGATTTGAGCTGACAGAAGTAAGACTATCCTACTTTGCTTTATTAGTCCTCAGATATGATGCATTGATGCTCGACATACATGCACTTTTCTTGCTCAGATAGCATAAACATAGATCAATTCGAGCTACAAGTTTGCGAATTGGATCGACTTGGAATGATCATCAGTCATGGAATTAGTCATTGACAATTACTGAAGCTCTTGATGTGAAAATCGGCTTCATCTGGATTTTAAATCTGCTGTTCCTTTCTGCAATATTTACTTAGATGAGCAGCTGGTTTACAGACTAATGGTATTGATGCTGAAACATGTTACATTTCTCAAATTTCTCGATTTATTTGTCTTGATGAGGAGTATCGTCGTATATGATCTTGTAGTATTCGATCCAACCAACACGAATTTCCTTATAAAGATCCAACACATTTATGATTTAATAAACTAGTCGATATCTAGAAAGATTTGGTTTCAGTCTGATTTATGAAACCTTCAATTATTAAAAAGTCAACTTCTCTGTTCTCTTAATCTCATTTGCAACGTTCTATCCTATTGCCCGGACACGGTTTATCTTTTATGACACATTTCAATTAGCATCTAAGTCGTTGTAGTATAGTGGTAAGTATTCCCGCCTGTCACGCGGGTGACCCGGGTTCGATCCCCGGCAACGGCGCTTAATTGATTTTGTTTAATTTTGTCTTTTTTCTAAACTAAAAAGAAAGTATACAGAAACATTCATTTCAACATATGCATATATTAATATTAATAATAATAATCAGATTTTGTGGATAGAAAGTAATCCTACTAATTTCAAATAAATATGTTATAGTAATAAAATAATAATCAAATTACAAAATCTAAAGTTTTCAATTTTTTTTTTGTATAAATAGTGATAAAAATCACTAAATTTCAGTTGATTCGATCTCTATGTGTAACTATATAGCAAAGGAAATAAAATTAAAGAAAACCATGACCGAATCACCAACCTCCGCCGGGCATATGCTGCACATCAGCTCTAGATTTATTAATCAGCATAAACTATATGCGTAATTATTTGTATGGAAAAGAAATTCACGAGTACGAGGCAGGTGCGCATCCAGTTTTAGTGGGGAGGTGGTGGTGCGATTAATGCAGGAAAAGGGAAGCCGGGAACCGCCGTCACCGGTGGGAAGGTGATTGTGGGGAGGCCGGGGAACGGGATGACCGGGGGAAAGGTCAGCGCCGGAGTAGACGAAGACTGTTGGAGGCGGGGCGCCGCATCACATTCACCGGCGTTGCTTATGATGATGATGGCCATCACTGCAATGATCAGGATGCCCCACACGTGTACGCTTCCCCCCATGATCATGTAGGTGTGCATGTCTTGTTTGAAGTTGGATATGGAGGTGATGGTTTTTGAATGGAATGGGAAAGTTTTTGGTGATGGAAGGAAATAGGGTTAGAGGGTAGTTTATATAAGGGGGTTCGAGTTGAAATTAATGCAGCCATGCATGTATTTGGTGTGTTATGTGGACATTTTTTTTATAGGAGGAAAATATATATTTCTCGTTAAAGTTTGTATTGCGTAAATCTCGCTTCTCAATAGTATGAATAGTTTAGGACTAATGTTATGGATACGACTTACGAGGTTTGAGATGCGACGTTGATTTATTATATAATTAAATATAAAAAGATAAATTCAAAAAAAAATCAAATTATAATGAATTAAATCTCAATTTCTACGTAAAAATAACAAATTACGCATTTATTAGATTCATAAATTTATGGTTATGCAAACCAAAGAATAAACTGAAAATGGTTAAAATTATCAATTATGTACTCTCTCTATCTCGCTATTATTGTCTTACTAATGTTTGGTGCAGAGTTTAAGAAAGTAGGTGGATGTGCGTTGAAGTAGTGGAATCCACTGTTTGATTTATTGTAGTACACAAGTTACTTCTTTTTTCGAACGAAGACAAGAATAGTGGGACAGCTAAATAGGAAACTAAGACAAAAATAACAAACGGGTAGAATATTTTATTAGAAATAGGGGTGAATGAGTCAAGAAATATATTGAACGCGGCGATTGAAGTATCGACATATCATATTGCATTGTGTCGTGTCGGAGTCTCTGATACAATACTTCGTGATTTTTGAAATGCATGTAGTTTCTAATGTACGACATATTTGGAAATTACGGACATGTTTATGAGTTGATTTAGTCTGCGGCTGAAATGTTTTCAATGCCCAAGTTTAAGTCTAAGAGCTAAGACTAGGAGGAGGCGGAAGTCGAGTAACAAAATAGGAGAGAAAGAAAAAAGAAAAAAAGAGTAGGAATGTATAGCGGTAGATCCATGGTTTATGAGCAAGATTTAATATTTAAAGATACAATTTTGCAATTTCAAAATTTGAAATCATAATTGTAAAAAATTACAAAGAAAATTAAGGATTAAAAAAGTAATTTTTCACACCTATGGATCCACAAATGAGTACAGATATATTCCAATGTATAAACTTTTAAATCACATAAAAAAATGAAACCGGTATAGACTCAATTTCGAGTAATTGTATTAGTATGCGAACTTGTTCCAAGATAATTACCAATTTCTTTTTTTCCTTTTTTTAGCGTTATGTTGTTTATGAGTTAATGATATGTTATGAGTCTGCTTTAGGGCGTGGCCACATTTGCCGCATCTAGAAGTTAAGGCTGTTAAGCTAGCAATAGATATGTGACTCAACGGTCTTAATTAATCTTAATTTTTAATGCAATTAATCATAAATTAATTGTGATTTGTGTGTGATATTTAATATTTTATCAACACTACCCACAAACAATTTATTGAGGTCTAAATTTTTTCCTCTCCTTGGCATGTCTATAGTTTGAAGTGCCTTAAATGTAACAAGTGATTTTCCACCGGGCTTAAATGGAAGTAAAAGTCAACTACTGGTTTTCAGTTAATGATCTGTACTGTTTGCATGGTAGGCAGTGTTTGAAACAGCTTAAATAAATTACTTCTAGATTTTTTTATATTTTTTATCGTAGAATAATGTATGGAATGTATGTTTTTACTTTTTTTTGTGCTTAAAATAAGCCGTAGAGGGTACTTTGTAAATCGTAGAAGCCAAAAACTATTAAAAAACAGCTTATGAGAATGTTTGCATTATTATTTTTTTTAAATCAAACTGTTTTTTTCTCTAATATTGCAAATACCAACAATTTTTACTTAAAATAAATTTTAAGCAACTTTAAACATAGTAGTAGTATTTATAAAAACTATTTCAAAGTGTGTTGTAGTCGTGCCCTAAAATAGTGGCCTAAAAATTCGAATGTACTTTTTATTTTTTTAAGCAAAACTATATAAAATACGAGTTAACTATCATACTATGTAAATCTTGTTAATCTAAATTGACTGGGGGCTCCTTATGTGCAATTGTGGGTGTCCATTAAAAAATAAATTGAAATAAATGAATAAGCAAGTAGACAACTTATATTGTAACTTCATATACATATGGATGGAAGCATAAAATGAATTACCTAAGAGGTAAAGTTTGATGGAAGGATACCCAATGCACACTTCAACTAACAACAATAGTTTGTTTATTAAGAAACAAAAGAACAGCTACCAATAACTGAAGGCACACTTCAACTAGCTATGATGGTTATAGTTTGACGGAAGCATAAATTACATCCAATGAAAAATCTGGCGGGTTTTACCGAGGGCACAGATCAGGTAGCAACAAATGAAGCAAAAGTAAATTTGAGATGCAATGCCATTACCTTGAAGCATAAATCTACTCCGATCATCTCTCCCAAAGAACATGCTCTTCGATCTTGCTCATCGATTCATCGTCCAGTCGTTTCCATGTCCTAATCCTCTTCACCCCACCCCACGAGTGCTCCCCTTCCCCGAGCTCAGCCAAGATGACTCTGCCTCTTCTCGACCACCCAGCAATGCCATAACCGTGATATCCGAACCCTCCGCCATAGCAAAACCACAACCCTCCCAGAGTCCCACAGAAGTCGTTATTGTGATCATGGCCTATAAAAACGGCCTTCACGTCCCCCATGGAGACGAGTGTTTCAAGGACTCCAGTGTTCACAATGGAACACGCTGTGTGTTCCCGATACTGACCGACCACATTGAGGATGGGGCCTTGCCTCATCTCAGGTATTGGGATGTGGAAGAATGCCAATGAAGGAACCATAGTTGAATATGGAGACTTGTTATCCAGCTCTTGTTCCTGTTCATGTGTTGTCTAAAGCTTGTTATCCATTCTGAATATACGATAGAAAGTAGTACACGTTGCATTCGGGAAACTAACAATCAGCTAAACATTAATTCACAAGCACATATATAGCAACATACATGTAATATAGCCAGGATTTAGGTTTAGGAGGGGCAAAAACCATAATTTGGGGATGAAAATCTTTAATGAAGAAAATACACAATTGCAGTTTTAAGGGGCATAAATCAACAATTTTGGTGTGTAAAGTAGGATATATTTGTAAAATAGAAAGAAAATCCAGTGCAAGGCGACGAAACTCACCCGCCCCCCTTAAATCCGCGAGTGCATACTTGAACTTCTAAGTAGTTTGATATGAGAAGACTTACCTGAAGTTTTCGAGAAGCATTACGGAGCCAACTGAGTTGGGATTCTTTGATCCAATCATAAGTTCTGACCCCATTAACCATTGCCCTGTCTCCACTGTCGAGAAAATAAAGATTGAGGGCAGTACTATTTGCAAAACTGGAACCTGGAGCACCCATTACTCTCAGATCATAATTTCCATAGCCGTCGATGTGTGGAACCGGGTCATGATTGTGGGGGTGAAAGTCATCTTCAAGTGACGGAGAGCTTTGTGATAGAGAAAAATCCATGAGGGATAGGAAGGACATCAGCTCTTGACGAGTCATGGTAGATTCTTGGTCATGGTTCCCTAGAACAGCTGCCCAAGGGATTCCTAATTTCATAACTGGGCCAAAAGCTTTGAGTAGGGATTCAGCAGCATCATTAGCGCTTGTCCCAAATATGTTGTCTCCTGGATAATAAAATCTGAAATAAGGGAAGATAAAGCTGTTTCCAATTGACAGAGCAACATATGGGAAAGGGTAAATAACAGAAAAAGAGGGTTACCAGTTAAAGGCGTCGAAACATCGAGTTGAATAAGTAAATTTAATGAGTTAAAGCATAAGCATGACACTTGTGATGACTGATGTAGTCTAGGATTAGAATTCTACATCAGGACAGATGCATTCTTAATAAGTGTTGTTTTTCTCTATTTCTATTGCAAGGTTGTGAGCTTAAAGAGAAGATTGTCCGAGGAACAAACTACTGCACTTAAAGAAATGACAATATGTTACATCCACTTACGATTATGTAAGCGTAATACTAGATATTTAACGCATCTCTTGCTAATTTAGCAGTTTTTGGGAGCAGAATAGAGTCTCAATAATTGGCATTTCATCTCTCTACTCTACTAAGAAAAGTAAATCTCTCAGTCTTGTTTCTTCGCAAACTTTTGGATCAGCATGACAAAAAAGAGGAAATTCATCTCACCATCTTCACAAGTAATAAAATGGACTGAAAAACACCATGATGTTGCAGAATCAATACATGTCAAGAAAACATGACTGCCAAACCAGGACATGTTAAATCGAAATCTCTATTAATAAGCAAGAAATACAAAACTTATCCATTCAATTACTGAATGCTTGCCCCCTAATTAGAACTTCCTATGTCTTCCTTCAGCTGTTGCCAATCAACAGAAAGTACTAACTGAGATCCAGATGAGCATCTAAATTCAGTTTATAGTAATAAACCAAAGATCACTAATTTTTATTGTATATTTATTTTCTTCCTGGGAAGTGGAAGACGGCCCCAGCGAATACAAAAATCAAGACAACATAACACTATCAAGCACCGTGTAGGGAAAAATAAGTACTATCATTTAGTAACTAAGCATAAAATCGGAGTGCATACAGTGAACAATTCATGGAGCAACGGTTCAATACCAGTAAAAGCAACAAAATCAGGTTTTTCCAGTTGAATCATCCTCTCAAGAAACTGGGTCGTGTTGAGGTCAGAACAACCAAACTCACTCTCCACCACATCCCGACACCGAGTCAACTTCCCATTCCCAAAATGCATATCTGCCACCTGCATCAAAAAGTCAGAACCCATCAGAGATCATCTACCGTTAAAATAATGAAAAGAAATAGAACAATAGAAACAAGTCAGAAATTCAGTAGCCTGCACACGAACTGAATCATGTTGCTTGATATGCATAGACTACTTGGAGTATTTTGAAAGTGCCGTCGGCACGGAAACGCAGAGGGGTTGGTGACACTTTCTTGAATCTCGCATTTTGATGGTTTATGTTGAGCTTTGGAGAGACGTGAAGCGTGTATAGTAGGTGGACGAACGCGCACACGAATACAAGGTAGAGGAGATAGTGGATCGATGTAAAGCCCCCATCCCTAGCGAACAAAGAACGCTACTAAAACTCAGCTTGCTATCATCAAATTTAACTTAAATGCCGGAGTTTCAGAGAAAACAAAGAACACATACTAGTTTGCCAATAATAGAAAATTTAAACTATTCCTAAAAGTTAGAATTAATGAAAACAAGTTACAATTTACAAAATTCAGATCAGAACTCACTAACAGCACCTATATACATCATGAATATGCATGAGAAAATATAATGCTGATATTGAAATGATACGAACATGAAATCCAAGAGAATATGTTTGTCCGATCGCAATAGCACCACAGCTTGCCCTCTTAACCTACAAAGTATCAACAAATAGAGTGTGAAAACAATGCAGCTGACTTCCTAAGACTTAAAAGTTATATACTTGATCAAAGCATAAGCACTAAAAGTAATTCTTTACAGCTCTTGAGGCTCATCAGAATAGTTTAAATGCATTAAAGATGCCATCTCTGGATCATGCAGGGTTTGTTAATAAGTAACAATTATTTCAAAGTTTGGCCAACAACCTCCATTTAGTCAAAATCAGTATTAATAGCACATATCCCGCCGCCGCTGCCGGCGAAATCCCGGTCACTTCGGCCGCCGATCTTCCAATCGGAGACCTTGGTCAGACTCATCTATCCCTGCTCCGGAATACCCCTCAGTAAATGCTATCACCGGCGTTAAATTGGTGCCGGAACTGATAAATCCCATTTCTCCGACCTAATATCCGCAACCACCTCATGGGTAGCTGTTTTTCACACTACCAAGTAGCAATAACATCCCAAATCTCACACAACAGCTACGACTAACATGGATGCAACTAATATAAAGATAGATTCAATCAGTCAGATACCTGAGAGGTTGAAGATCGAGGCTGATAGATTTCCTCTTTAGAACCTTGAAGAAAATAGCGACGACTTTCCAAAATCAAGAACATGAATGCTTACTTCCAACAAATAGTCGTATCGAAGTATTCGACCATGGTCAACCCGGTCCAACACAGTTTTTTTGTTTTGTTTTGCATAATACATCTACTATAATACAACAATATTATTGAAGTTTTTTTTTTAAATATAAATTTATAAAAATAGAGCCATAATTAATTTTATTTATTTTGGTCCAAAAGTTCAATCGACTCGTTTGAGTCAATCCTAACCGAGACTTGATTATAACTCAAATGAATTTGTCATCATTGGAATTATAACCGAGACTAGACTAGATTCGTTCCATCATTTTATAAATAAAATGAAATTATTAGCAAGGTAGCTTGAGGTGACTAACAATATAAAATAAATCATTAAAATGCATTGAAAAATAGTTATCTTCTTGTTTTCTTTCTTTGCTAAAAATGTAAACACATATTTTATCTGTCACAGTAGTAGTGTCTCATATTCCCGATTATGATGTCTTATTATAAGTGTTTTTATTTCTAAACGAGGTAAAAAATGTGTAGATATGAATCAACTATTTAAAAAGTTAAATTAAAACACAATTTTTTTAACCGTGATGAAACGAAATGAAACACTTTAAATGAAACGAAAAGAGTAGTATGTAGAGAAGTATTGAGTATACTCGAGGAAATACAGCTAACCGATATTAGCCAAGTTTAACCTACAGGAGATATACAAATGTGAAACATGTGAGTACTGGTATAACACAATCAAGCAACGTGTCCAATGGTGGATAGACATGCCCATTTTCAAACCGAACCCGACCCAAATTGGATTTTAAACCAAAATCGGAATCGGTGTAAAACCAGAACCGTTTTGAACCGTAAACCGTCGGTTTGCGGTTCAGTTTCAGTTTACTCCTTTTCAAACCGTGAAACCGCTGGTTCCAAATCGGATGAAACCGACGATTTCACCTATTAAAATAGTCAAAGATCATATATCTAATAAATTAGATAAATGAGTTTTAAATTAAAAACGTTATTGAAGATCTAAATCTTCTAATTTTTACTTATATTTAAAACAAACTATTCATTTGAAATATAAAAATCCTACAAATTTTGATATTTTAAAGTAGTATATAAAAGAATAAAACATTATTCTGTATTTAGTTTAATTGCAAATGGATGCTATCGTTCCCAAAAAATATATATGGGATAAAAGTTATTCAAATTTTATCACTGAAAAACATAGAATATCAAATATTGTTTAATAATTACTACACGACGAAGAATCGAAAATAATGATATAAAATTTATAACTAAAACGATAATGATAATGAAGAATCAATAATGAGATTGTATTAATATATTTAATTGTTCAATTTTTTATGAGATTGTATATTTTATTTATAATTTATTACTGACTTGATTCGAAACCGAAAAATGTATTTTTTTTTAAAAATTAAAAAATTAATTCAATAAAAAATAAAATTTATGAAAATTGTGAAACCGATAAACTGGAACCGGAACCGACGGTTTCAAACCGGAACCGCCAACTGTCTACATACAGTTCGGTTTCGATTTTAGTTTTTGACAAACCATAACCGGCGGCTTCAAATCGGAACCGTAATCGAAACCGAAAATGGACATGTCTAATGGTGGATCTTTACACATTTATTTATTTCGACGGCAGCGATAATTTATAATTCAATTTGAAATAAAATGTAGTCCCGTTTAAAATAATTTTCAATTCACTCAGCATCAAGATTTTATTACAAGATGTTCGAGTGTTCTTATGATAAATCATATTCTATACAAAGTACTAGCATTAATAACCGTGTTGAGTTCACTAACTATCTACGTTTTTTAAATAACGAGGGTAACAAACTAAATATTTTTAATTATGGAAGATGTGTATCTCATACACGAACCGTTTAATAGGACAGGCTTTTTTGTTACATTTTAAAAGGTGATACGATACAGCCTAAGTTATAACGAGGGTAATATTTTTTGTTTTGTTTAATTGAACATGTGTTCAAAATTCGAATCAAGTAGTATAATATTTAAATTTAAACGCCATTTTTTCTCAATTTTTTTTTGTGATGAGAAAGATTCATGGCTACTACTTATATGATATTATATAATTTTTTCATATAAATATAAATATATATATATATATATATATATATATTGTTGAATGACGAGATAATTAGGCTAAATATAGATGACAGACTCACACATAACAATCTTGGTTGATTTTAAACCCATGACCTTCGGGCCACATGCTAGAATCCTTAACCGCTATGGAAACTTGTTAGTTAGCCAATATGTGTGCAGACAACACTAAAAAAAGTATTTGGGACGCTTTTAAATATAACCAAATAAAATAACAAAATAATTTAAATAACCACACTTTTAAAAATGTAATCTAAATGACATTTCAACTTTTTATGCAAAAGTGTAGGTCCCACTTGACAATTAAATTTGAGTTAATAAGAGAGAGAAAATATTTAGAGATATTTAATTCAAATTTTTATTAAAGGTAATTGTTTAATAAGAAAATTAATTAATGAAGGAAAAAGTAAAAATCTAAAACCGTTAAAATAGAGATTGTTAATTAAGTAGTTGTATCAATTAAATAGCAATTCAGTCCTTTAATTAATTTCATTTAGATTTATTTATGTTAGTATTAACTATTACCAACCTACAATTTCTTCTATTTATATTGAATATTATTTACTTTTATCTTCACTTCCTCAATGAATCAATTTTTTTTAGTTATTGTAAAGTATTGTAAAGTACTATTTCGTATGAACCAATATTTTTTTTAGTTTACTTGTTATTTAAATTAATATTATTTTTAATTGGTAAGAATGTATCACCTTCATGGAATAATTAAATAAATCACAAAATAAAAAAAGGACGATTCTCAATCTTAAAAAACACATGAAAAATTAATTATCTAGCACAAACATAATATTTTATCAAAGTTTACATGGAATAATTAATCACTTGTTGCATCAACTCTAGTCGGACACTTTCGAATTGTATGACCCATCTCATGACAGTTGCTACATTTTTTTGGTCCTCGTACTTTATGGATGCTCGGGTCCACATTATTAAGTTAACAATAAAATAAACGTATTAGCATTAATAAATTAAAAGTTAATTCAAAAGTCAATAGGTAATACCATCAATAGGAATATGAGCATTGCAAGCACTTTTCTTGTGGCCAATGCATTGACATCTACTGCATGTGTATTTGCGCCTAGAAGACTCAATAGCTGATCGAGCTCTACTCATTCTAGGCCGACCAGCCTGACGCTCAATCACTGGAGCATGAACAGTAAAGGATAAAACATTGGACGGTACAATCCAGTGATCTGGATGTGGCATTGGCATGATGTGAGCCGAATATGTTTGCATCAATGTATCTTGTCTGTAGTAATGAGCTACAAACTCAATTACGGGTCGTCCTACAAAACTGTTGAGAAAAATTATTAGTATACATTATCTTATCAATTAATGACACAAATAGATCATAATATACCAAGTAACAGCTGCAGCGTGACGATATGGAATCAAATCAAAATTAAACTCCCGACAGTCACATGTACGCTGTTGGAGGTCAACAATATAAGACTTTCTATTCTCTTCGACCTTGTATACATGTGTAGTAGTTCCACGTACAATGATGTGACATCCAAGCTGCATAGAGTTAGCCAATTTTTGCATGACAATGTCAGTTAGTCCATGTTGTCTAGAACTTGCAGCCGCCCGTCGCTCATCGAACCATTTTTCAACTATATACCTATAAACATCAAGTAATGAGCAGACAGGTAGTCGTCGTGCCCACAACAAACGGGCATTCAAAGTCTCTGCCGCATTAGATGTCATAAAACCAAAACGACGAGTGGGGCACTGAGAACGTGCCCAACGGTGGACTCCAATACTCAAAAGCTTTTTGTAAGCACCATCTCTACTTAGAGATTCCAAAAGAGACATATTCTTCTGAAATTTTTCTTCTCGGTAACAAAAGGCGGCTTTCCGCATAATAGTCACAACATGATTGCGATAGCTAGTCATATTCTTTGATAAACGGTAATAGCATAGTCCATGCGCGACATCTGGGAAAATCGCCTCCACAGCATTCTTGATGCTCTTATGTTGATCTGACACAATCAGAAGACCTTCACGTGATCCGAAAGCTCTTCTCACTCGACTCAAAAACCAAATCCAAGACTCATCATCCTCAATAGGACCAAGTCCAACCGCAAGAGGAAAAACTTGCTCATTACCATCGTGAGTCACAGCTACAAAAAGAACTCCCTTATTTTTCCCTTTCAGATGTGTCCCATCAACTACGATAACTGGCCTCAAACAATTCTGAAAGGCATCAATGCACTGACCAAGTGCAAGAAACATGTACTTGAAAAGATGGTCTTGGTCAGTTTGAAGATCAACAATTGTTCTTGGGTTACATTATTGTAGCACGTGAAGGTAGCTTGGCAACATCTGATATGATTTATTATATTCACCATAAACAATTTCAATCGCGATGTTCCTCGCACGTAGAGCAAAACTATAATCAATTTCAATGCCGAAATCAGTCTTCAATTCTTTGATCATGTCCTTTGGCTTTAAAACAAAACCTTCGACCAATTTACGTGAAAAGTAATTTGCTATTACCTTCGCGGGCACATGGAGACGAGAAATATTATCAAATCCGTCCGATAAGTATGAACAGTGTTGAACTTAATGACCCGCCAAATGTCTGTGCCAGATCTCGCGCGTAGCTTTAAAGAGCAACCATTTCCATGCTTGCAGATATAGTTTACTCTATCAGTGGCTGATCTCTCCATCTTGTACCCACTCGATTGTGCATGTGATAGGTGCCAACAACAATCTCTAACTCCTCTTTGCTAGGAAATAAAGCCCCCACAGAAATTTCGTCATCATTCTCATGAAACGATTCCGCTCGATTCAAAGGACCTAAAATATCAAGATCAGCAAGTGGAATGGTCCAGTTTTGAATTGGACCTGCTTGTGCTCCGGTATTTTTAGAAGGCCCGGTCTCGACTAACTGACAGAAATTACGATCACCTAGACCGGTCCGATTCAAGAAGTTACGGTTGTTGGCGGGATCACGGACCCATGCATTAAATTCATTCAATACAGACTCAACAAGTTCATCATAATAAGTCTCATCCTCCTCCTCATCGTCCGAAGAAAGTGTCTGATCCTCGTCATCTAGAAAATCATCATCATCATCATCTACATTGGTCGAGCTCGGACCGGAGACATTGTTGTGGAGGTTAGTTCTCGTCCAACTCGAATTGAGTGCATTTACAGTACAAGATTCGAGACTTTTCGTGATAGTGTAGACTACTGGATAATTTCTATCTTCGCAAAGCATCAACATCAAATCTTCATTACAATTCAAAACAACCTTGATTCTTCTACCGTCACCGGTGCTTGTACGGTAGAACAATGAATAATCCGTAGTAGATGGATTGGTCTTCATCACCTGATGAATATCTTGTAACAATTGATCAAGACTTAACTTCGCCGACGTATAGAATAATTCTTCATCACCACCTATATACTCAGATTTATCCCATTGACCACCATATCGAAGAATAATACGTTGATGCCTCGTCTATAATATAAAAATGGACAAAAATAAAAATATTGGAACATTTATATATTTTAAAATCAAAGAAATACAAAATAAATTAAAGAAATCCAAAGGAAATACTAAAAGAAATCTAAGAAAATAAAAAAGTTTCGGCATAGATTAAATATGAGGAAAATTAATTTAATTTATAATTAAATTAAAGAGACTAATTATCTTTTAGAGACAAAAGATGCATGAAATAGTTAGATAACATTTATTTGTTTAAGACATTAAATTTAAAACTTTAGATGACCGAATATGGCTAGTAGCTCATGAGTGCATTTATTTATTCAATTACTTCCCTTTTAAATAAAAAAATTATGTAGCATAAAACTAGGGATTAGCATACGAAGTATTACAATTACTTTCTAGAATATAGTAGCATAAAACTAGGGATTAGACAACATTAATTATGTTAATTTAATAAGAAAATTGCAAAAAAAAAATAAAAATAAACAAACTTAATAATTCTAGAGATCATAAAACAAACATATTAATTCCTAAACCAATCTATTAAAATATTAATCATTCCCAAATTGTAGTAGTGATGATTATAATATTCTAAAATATCTTAATCATTTTTTCTAAACGTTTAGCAAAATTTGGGGCTATCTTAATTATTCCTAAGCTAAATAACTAAATATCAATCAACGCAATGCATCTCACAATTGTAGCAGAATATCCTAAAATATTTTATCATAATCATTCTTAAAGTGTAGCAAAATATAGCAGAATAAGATTAGCGTTATTATACTTGCATAAAATTAGGGATAATAAGATTAGCGTTATTATCCTAATCATTCTTAAATTATAGCAGAATAAGATTAGCGTTATGAAATACCAATTGTTCCTAAAATATACTTGCATAAAATTAGGGATTATACAACAATAATTATGATG
Source organism: Lavandula angustifolia (assembly GCA_028984105.1). NCBI lineage: Eukaryota > Viridiplantae > Streptophyta > Magnoliopsida > Lamiales > Lamiaceae > Lavandula > Lavandula angustifolia. The sequence goes on from CM054819.1 coordinate 20,933,897, forward strand.
AGATTATATTTGTAAGTTTTCATAAAAGTTTCGAAATTCAGTAAATAAAACATGAAATAGAATAACATACCGTATCCATAATTGTGTTTTTCTTTATGTCGTTTAGCTCTATTTCGATGCTTTAACGGTGGAACATACTAAAACTCTAAGATGGTTGATTTGAAGAAGAAAAAAGATATTCATTGAGAAAGTGAAGATAAAAGTAAATAATGTTGAATATAAATAGAAGAAATTGTGGTTGGTAATAATTAATACTAACATAAATAAATCTGAATTAATTAATTAAAGGACTGAATTATCATTTAATTGATACAACTACTTAATTAATAGTCTCGATTTTAACAGTTCTATATTTTGACTTTTTCCTTCATTAATTAACTTTCTTATTAAACAATTATTCTTAATAAAAACTTGAATTAAATATCTCTAAATATTTTCTCTCTCTTACTAAGTCAAATTTAATAATCAAATGGGACCTACATGTTTGCATAAAAAACTGAATACGTCATGTCTTCATTCTCAAAAGTATAAAAAGTGGTTATTTACATTACATTTTTAAAAGTGTGGTTATTTAAATTATTTTGTTATTTTATTTGGTTATATTTATGTATTTCCCCTAAGTATTTTGATGAATGAAGAGTCGGATGTACATACTGTGTAGTATTAAGTTTAGTGGTGGCAAAATGGCGGGCGGGCCAGCCCTCTCCCAGGCCTATTGGGCCAATTTAATTTTTGGACCTACTCGAGCTTGACTGACATTTTCTTGGGCTGTAATTTATGAAGTCTAACTCGATCTTGAACTTTTGGACGGGAATAGGTCTAGTCCATTAATTTATTTAATATTTTTTCATCATTTTTTAATTATATATTTGTTGTACAAAAATAAAAATAGTATGTATAATTTAAACTAAATATATTAATATTGAATAAAGTATAAATTATGAAGTAATTAAATAGATCATATTATAGATTTATATACATATAAACATCAAAATTAAAAAACCTATACAAATAAATATCACAAAAATTCAAACTAAGACAATAAAACAACTTAAATTGTCAAGATTCAATGTATATTAATTGCATTTTGAATTTTATTTGATAAAATTTTCTTTCCCATCTTTTTTCATTTATATTTATATATTATTATTAATATTATCTAACAATTTTGTACTTTTTTCGGGCGGAATTTTTAGCCCAAAACCCCCGGGCTTTTTTAGCCTAAAGTCCATAGAGCCTGTGGTTTTTATGGACGGACTTTTTAAGCCCAACACACCTTCGAACTTCTAATTTCAGAGCTCAATCCAACTCTTTTTTTCAGGTAACTCGACCTGTCGGGTCGGATCCATTTTACTGGCTCTAAGTATAACCTCTTACTGTTTATGTTATTTTATTAAAGATTGAATTTTGTCAAATGTGTAATAATAGCTAGTATGAGTTTTCACATTTAAAAAAAATTACTCCCTCCGTCCCACCAGTCTTGCAACATTTCCTTTTCGGACTGTTCCACCAATTTTGCAGCATTACCTAAAATAGAAAGAAAATGAGTGGACCACATTCACTTAAACAAGTGGACCCCACTATTTTTTAACTTTACACCACTATTTTATACCTTTACACCCACTATTTTACCTTTACACCCGCTATCTTAAAATCCGTGTTGACACCCCCAATGTTGCAAGATTGGTGGGACGGAGGGAGTACTAATTTGCAGAATATTAAATATGAACAATTATTTAGATGTACATGATGCACATATGAACACGACGTATAGTTAGAGTCAGGGACGGATTTACATAGGGGCATGGTGATAACTCATAACTTTATTATCTACACTTCCGAATTATATTTAAAATAGAGAGTTAGAATATTTGCTAAGAACAAGTTTTAAAAAATTTACATCTCGTGAAACCTAAAAAGACTTCAACGGAAATTTCTGGCTATAGGAACAAATCTAATTAATTTTGTTTTAAGAATGAGGAACTACATTAGCATAGCATAATATTTTATCATCGTATTTTATTATATTATTACAATGTAACTTAGCATACATTAGATTATAAGAACACGTGTATACATATATGTGCAACCTCGTGCTTTAGGAAATAAGCTCTCGATTTTATCAACTAGTAATACTACTAAGGAGATGACCTAACAAACTAGAGAGGAGGGCCTGCCTCTGGAGTCCATGCATGTAACTGCTGAGCCTAACTTCTTACTTTGTCTCATGTTATAACCTTACATAAAAGGGGGAATTAGTAGGGTGACAACTTCATAGCATCCTACTTGCCACACATGCAGAGAGGTAGCCCTTCAAGCTTAAGCAACTATAATCATCATTATTTCCACTATTACTAATGCTAGATAAAGGGAGTAAAAAGTGAAAATGGTGCCTAAACTTTCATTTGTTTTGATTTTTGGTGCCTATTCTTTAAAAATTGCGATTTTAATGTCTAAATTTCAAGATTCGTCTCCGTTTTGGTGCCTCACAAAGTTATTATTATTATTATTATTATTATTATTATTATTATTATTATTATTATTAATGTTAATGTTATAATTTAGTTTAAGAAAATAAAATTTTAAAAGTCAGTACACTCTTTCTCCTCTATCCGTCAAACATCTAATATTATTATTATGAATGTTATATATTCAGAGATGGTTCATATGGGAATTATATCTTTTCATTCTACTGAAGGGTGCCTTTTTAAAAAAAATTAAAGTAATATTTTTATTCATAAAATAGCTTTTATCCTAAAAATAATTAAACATGGCTAATGTTATAAACAATATTCTGACTTTATTATGATTCTTATTTAGAGCAGGTTTAGAATGACACAATCAAATGTTTGACGGAAAGAGGAGAAAGAGGTGTGTCGGCTTTTGTTTATTTTCTTAAACAAAATTATATCATTACTACTACTAATAATAATATATTATAAATATACAAATTTACCATTCTACCCAAACTCTTTTAACAGAGTTTGTTGACGGCCAATTTATGAGCACCAAAATGGAGAGGAATCTTAAAGTTACCAAAATTGCAATTTCTAAGAGTAGACACCAAAAATTAAAATAAGTGAAAGTTTGAGCACCATTTTCACTTTTTACTCAGATAAAGGAAATACGCAAACCTCATAGCACACATCCACCATTCCCATTTCTTCAATTCTCCATCAACTAGATCTTTCCCCTCTCGCTCTCATCTCTCTACAATCCTCTCACTTCTTATATAATAAGCAGTTGATCCCTTGTGGCCATTTCAGTGCACTCGAACACATACCCTTTTGACAAAGAAGAATTTCCAGACTCTTCTCCTTGTCTAGCCGAGAAGCTCTAGGTGAAGTTAGAGCTTTTCCTTTTTGGATATAGTGAGTAGTCCCCAGGTAAGAACCTTCTCTCCTTTAATAGTAATATCAATGCTTGCATGTGTGAATCAACCAATATAATAATGTGAAACCGGTAGCTGGAATGCAAGAATCTACATGCTTTATATCTTTATATTAATGAACCGATTAATTGGGGGTATAATTCAATAAAATTCGTGGTCTTGTGGGAAGAGATAGCTGATTGTTTAAGAGAGTGGGTTGTTGGTGGAATTGAAGTTTCAGGTAGGAGGGAAACTGTGTAATTGGTGTTTGCATGTACTGATCCATGGCCGGAAAACGAATTTGATCTCTAGCATGTAAGTCTTGCCAAGGAGGTGGTTAGGGAGTGATTGCATGAATGTTTTGAGAAAGTAGAGGTGCCTGCGTCGGTGAAGGGGATAGAAGACTGAGTCCTTTGTCTAATCATTATAGGCGTGTGAATATCATAATCTTGTTAGCATGTCTTGATAATCACATTTTGGAGTAAATTCTGAGTGGTTTAATCATACTCAAGGGCTCTGCGTGGTGGTAACGTAGTATAATCTGTTGGTGTATGTTGAACTATGGAAGTCTGTTTTCAGTTTCAAAAGAAAAGCAAGCTAAAGAGGAAGAAGAAGGAGCTGTTAGACGGTTAGAAGAAGGAGCTGTTAGTCGGTTAAGTCAGTTAGATCAAAATAACGAGGAACGCTAGATCAAATGCTGAGCTGGAAGATCGTAGGGTATTGGCGGATCAAGTTACTAATAAAGTCGTGTTTGAATCAATTACGTTTCTTATGTTGTTTAGTTTGTTAGTTTTACGCGCCCAGTTCAAACTTATAAATACTGGAGCTACTCCTCTTCATTGTATTATCTTTGATAGAATTTGCAGAGCATAATAAAATCCCCTTTCGATCTCTAGAAGCTTCTCTAGATCTAGAATCCCGTTCTTCGTTCAAATCATCCATTTTAGGTATTGATCACAACATGGTATCAGAGTGGTATGGTGCGTTCTCGCCACACGGATTGGAGAGTATTGGTGGATGAGGATCTTCGAGAAACCAGCACGCAAGGTGAAGATAGGAGTCGCGAGGGCGAAGAACGAATATACTGTTGGGATTGGGCCCGAATTAATTAGCCCATTAAGTATTATTATTACTAAGCCCACAAATAATAATACTTTAGCCCATTAACAAATGTGTTGTTGACTTCTCTTATTAAAGAGAAGAGTCAGACGAGAATTGGGATTTTAAGTCAGTGAGCAAAAATCAGAAAACAAGTCAGAAGCAAACTTGAGACAGAGAGCAGACGAAAAACAGAGAGGGGAGAAAAGGGAGAGAAGGGTTTGTGATTTTACCATCTATTTCTTTTCCGATTGGTCTGAAATTTCAGAGGTGGATTCGTGGAAGCGAGCTCTTCGATTTGATCCGATTAGATTCTTGTAAATCTTCTCCAGAGCTTCTACAGGAAAGTTTACTTCTCCTCCACATTTTGTTCCTAAGAATTTGTAATTCTTAGAAGATTGTTGTTGTTTGCTTGGTGATATTGTTTGGTGATTCCCCTACTTGTGATAGGGAGAAAAACTGTGTAATTGGAATTACATAGTGGAGTTTTTCTGGACAAGAGTCCCGTGGTTTTTACCCTAAATTTGAGGGGTTTTCCACGTAAAAATCTCGGTGTTAATTTGCTTGATTTATTCCGCATTTATTGCCCATATTTTCGGATTGTGTTTAAATACACTACATTGGTATCAGAGCAAGGTTGTTGCAGAAAATATGGAAGGGAGCAGTGGGTCTATGATCAAATTAACTTCTGAGAATTATTCAATATGGAAGCCCATGATGGAGGATTTGCTTTATTGCAAAGAATTGTACGATCCGGTGGAGGGTTTAAAATCTAAACCCAAAGAGACATCTGATGCGGATTGGAAGAAGCTTGGAAGAAAAACAATTGGTACAATACGCCAATGAGTTGACTTGAGCGTATTCCATCATGTAGCTAAGGAGACAGATCTAAGTGTTCTGTGGACAAAGCTTCAAGAGCTTTATGAAAGAAAAAATGCACAAAACAAGACTTTTGTGATTAGAAGATTGGTAAATCTGAAGTACAAGGATGGAAATTCAGTAGCGGAGCACTTGAATATATTTCAAGATTTGGTGAATCAGCTTTCTACAATGGAGATTGTATTTGATGATGAAATACAAGCCTTATTTCTTTTGAGTTCTTTGCCGGATAGCTGAGAGACAATGGTGATTACACTTAGTAACACAGCTCCTAATGGGAAGTTATCATTGAACATTGTCAAAGAGAGCATGTTCAATGATGAGACGAGAAGAAAGCAGAGTGCAACGAGTTCTTCTCAAGTTTTTATGACAGAGAACCAAGAGAAAGGCAAAGACAGAGGTAGAAGCAAGAGTAGTGGACCCAAATGGCATGGGAAACCAAAAGAGAGATCCAAGTCAAGAGAAAGAATCAAGTGTTATCATTGTGGTGGAGCAAATCACATAAAAAGAAATTGCAGGCTACTGAAGAAAGAACAAAATGAGCAACATCAGAAAAGTTCAGATGATGCAAATTCATCCAACATTGTTACACACAGATGCCACGAAGAAGAGGATAAGGTTGCCGTGAGTATTACGGATATATGTTGCCATGTGGAGGATGAGAATATTGAATGGGTAGTAGATTCAGGAGCTTTTCATCACTGTAGTCCGAAGAGAGAGATCTTCACGAGCTATCGAGCTGCAGACTTTGGCCAGTTGTATATGGGAAACAAGAGTATTGCTCCAGTCGTTGGAATTGGTGATGTAACTGTTGAAACTGATTTGGGATGCACACTGACACTGAAAAATGTGAGACATATTCCAGAACTGCGCCACAACTTAATTGCAGTTAATGTCCTTGACAAAGAAAAGTATGAGAACAGATTCAAGGATGGAATATGGAAACTTCTTAAGGGTTCCATGTTGGTTTGCAAAGGGAAGCTTTGCTGTACTTTGTACAGGACAAAGCTCAAGATAAAACGAGACCAGTTAAATGTTACTGAAGATGATTCATCACCAAATTTGTGGCATAAGAGGCTGGGACACATTGGCGAGAAGGGATTGCAACACTTGGCCAAACAATCATTGATTCCCACATTTCAAGGTAAATCACTCAATCCTTGTGATTATTGTTTATTTGGTAAACAAAATAGAGTTTCTTTTCGTACGCATTCTAAACGAAAAGAACAATTATTGGAATTAATGCATTCTGATGTTTGTGGCCCGCTTGAGGTGGATTCCTTGGGCGGTAATAGGTATATTGTTACCTTTATTGATGATGCTTCGCACAAGACTTTGGTTTACTTCCTCAAGAGCAAGGGGGAGGTATTTGAGAAGTTCAAGACATTCCACGCCATGGTTGAGAGACAAACTGGAAAGCTGTTGAAGTGTTTGCGAAGTGATAATGGCGGTGAGTACATTTCAAAAGAGTTCAGAGACTATTGTTCTCGGCATGGGATTAGACATGAGAGGACAGAGCTTAGTACTCCTCAACATAATGGTGTAGCTGAAAGAATAAACAGAACCATTATGGAGAAGGTAAGAAGCATGATGAGAATGGCTAAGTTACCTAAGCCATTTTGGGGAGAAGCTGTATTGACTGCCTGCTACGTGATCAACCGATCCCCTTCAGCTTCTTTGGAGTATGACATTCCAGAAAGAGTTTGGAGTGGGAAGAAAGTCTCCTATTCCCATTTGAAAGTGTTTGGATGCAAAGCATTCATGCATGTTCCGAAGGAGCAGAGGAGCAAACTTGATAGCAAAGCCACTCCATGTATCTTTGTCGGATATGGAGATGAAGAATATGGATACAGACTTTGGGATCCAAAGAAGAAGACACTTGTTCGTAGCAGAGATGTTGTATTCCATGAGCATGAGACTATGGATGAACTGGAAAATAAAGAGAAGGATATAGAGATGCCCAGAGGCATTGTTGATATGGCACCGCAACAAGTTCCTACTACCAGTACTGATGATAGTAGAGAAGAGGCAGATATTGATGATGAACAAGCTGAAAATGGCGAGTTAATTGTGAATGATCAAGAACCAGGTGAAGATGAACAAGAAGAACCACTACTAGATGATCAAGAAGGAAATGAAGATGAACCACCACCTAGAAGATCCAACAGAGAGAGCAGACCATCAACAAGGTACCCTAGTTCCACTTATGTGTTGATTAGTGACGAGGGGGAGCCTGAAAGCTTTGAAGAGGTGCAAACTCTCAAAGACAAAGAAAGCTGGATTGATGCCATGCAGGATGAGATGGACTGTTTGGAAAAGAATGGTACTTATGAATTGGTTGAGTTGCCAAAAGGCAAGAGAGTACTACATAACAAATGGGTCTTCAAGCTGAAGAAAGATGGTGACAAGATAGTCAAGTACAAAGCACGCCTAGTAGCAAAAGGGTTCAAACAGAAGAAAAGAATTGACTTCGAAGAGATCTTTTCACCTGTGGTAAAAATGAGCTCTATCAGAATTGTTCTGAGTTTAACAGCTAGTATGAATCTAGAGATTGAACAACTTGATGTTCGAACTGCATTCCTGCACGGGGACTTAGATGATGAAATTTACATGAAGGCAAGAGAGTACTACATAACAAATGGGTCTTCAAGCTGAAGAAAGATGGTGACAAGATAGTCAAGTACAAAGCACGCCTAGTAGCAAAAGGGTTCAAACAGAAGAAAAGAATTGACTTCGAAGAGATCTTTTCACCTGTGGTAAAAATGAGCTCTATCAGAATTGTTCTGAGTTTAACAGCTAGTATGAATCTAGAGATTGAACAACTTGATGTTCGAACTGCATTCCTGCACGGGGACTTAGATGATGAAATTTACATGAATCAGCCTAAAGGGTTTGAGGTCAAAGGGAAAGAGAAACTGGTTTGCAAACTGAAGAAGAGCTTATACGGCCTGAAGCAAGCTTCAAGACAGTGGTATATGAAGTTTGATTCTTTTATGACCAGCAAGAGTTATACAAGAACGAGTTCAGATCACTGTGTTTATGTGAAACACTTTCTCGGAGGTAATTTCATTATCTTGTTGTTATATGTTGACGATATGCTCATTGTGGGACATGATATTGGTATGATTGGCAAGTTGAAGAAAGAGTTGTCAAAAGCCTTTGACATGAAGGATTTAGGTCCAGCCAAGAAGATCTTGGGAATGGAGATTATTCGTGACAAGAAAGCTAAGAAGTTGTGGTTGTCACAGGAGAAGTATATTGAAAGAGTGCTTGAAAGGTTCGACATGAAGAACTGTAAATCTGTTAGCACGCCACTTGCTAATCACCACAAGTTGAGTAAAAACTCATGCCCCACAACTGAAGCAGAACGAGAAAAGATGTCAGCAGTTCCCTATTCCTCTGCAGTAGGTTCTTTGATGTATGCAATGGGGTCAACAAGACCTGACATAGCTCATGCAGTGAGTTTGGTGAGCAGATTTCTTTCCAATCCAGGAAAAGATCATTGGGAAGCTGTGAAGTGGATATTCAGATATTTAAGAGGAACTTCAAAGTTGTGTTTAAGCTTTGGTGGTACAAAGCCAACTCTTGAAGGGTATGCAGACTCCGACATGGGAGGTGACCTTGATGGAAGAAAATCCACTTCTGGATACTTGTTTACTTTTGCAGGGGGAGCTGTTTCATGGCGTACCAAACCGCAGAAATGTGTTGCTTTATCTACCACAGAGGCAGAGTATATTGCAGCTAATGAAGCTGGAAAAGAGTTGTTGTGGATAAAGAGATTCTTGCAAGAGCTGGGGCTTAAGCAAGAAAAAGATGTCGTTTATTGTGATAGCCAAAGTGCAATAGATTTGAGCAAGAATTCAATGTATCATTTTCGGACGAAGCACATTGATGTGAGATACCATTGGATTAGATCGGTGTTGGAGAAACATTTGATGTAGTTGGAAAAAGTCCACACCGATGACAATACGGCAAACATGTTGACCAAAGTGGTGACAAAAGAAAAGCATCAGAAATGCGTCGGATTGTCCGGCATGGATTCCAGGTAATCACCTGAGGTATGATACTTTCCTCCAATTATTTCGAGAGGGGGAGATTGTTGGGATTGGGCCCGAATTAATTAGCCCATTAAGTATTATTATTACTAAGCCCACAAATAATAATACTTTAGCCCATTAACAAATGTGTTGTTGACTTCTCTTATTAAAGAGAAGAGTCAGACGAGAAGTGGGATTTTAAGTCAGTGAGCAAAAATCAGAAAACAAGTCAGAAGCAAACTTGAGACATAGAGCAGACGAAAAACAGAGAGGGGAGAAAAGGGAGAGAAGGGTTTGTGATTTTACCATCCATTTCTTTTCCGATTGGTCTGAAATTTCAGAGGTGGATTCGTGGAAGCGAGCTCTTCGATTTGATCCGATTAGATTCTTGTAAATCTTCTCCGGAGCTTCTACAGGAAAGTTTACTTCTCCTCCACATTTTGTTCCTAAGAATTTGTAATTCTTAGAAGATTGTTGTTGTTTGCTTGGTGATATTGTTTGGTGATTCCCCTACTTGTGATAGGGAGAAAAACTGTGTAATTGGAATTACATAGTGGAGTTTTTCTGGACAAGAGTCCCGTGGTTTTTACCCTAAATTTGAGGGGTTTTCCACGTAAAAATCTCGGTGTTAATTTGCTTGATTTATTCCGCATTTATTGCCCATATTTTTGGATTGTGTTTAAATACACTACATATACGTGGAGGAAGATCGGAAAATAAAGGTAATAATGAGTCAAATAATGTTTCTTCGTTTCTGAACAGAGACAACACAGAGAAGGAGATGGAGAGAAATGAGCAGAACACCAGAATTAATGATGTGTATTACCTGAGTCCACACGATCACCCTGGACTCAAGGTCGTGAATGCAGTTTTTAATGGTAGTAACTACTATACCTGGAGCCGCGCCATGAAGCGAGCACTCGCAGGAAGAAACAAGCTAGGTTTCATTGAAGGTAACATACCTAAGCCTCTTGAAAAAAATGCCAGTTATAACTCGTGGATTCAAGTTGATTTTATGGTAACTTCATGGATAATTAACTGCATAGCCTCAGAATATTCTGAATCCTTTTTGTTAATGGAAGCATCTCATCAATTGTGGAGTGAGTTGAAGATGAGATTTGACCAAAGTAATGGTGCAAAAATTTTCAAACTAAGGAAGGATCTATCTGTATTTGTTCAAGGAAATCAATCGATTATGAAGTACTATAACAGCTTAAATGTAATGTGGGATGAACTTAGGCTGTTACAACCTAATATAGTGTGCACATGTGTTGCTGCGGCTGCTTGTATCTGTGGAGCAGTAAGCAATTCTAGGAATTGTAATGAGACAGATAAACTAATGCAATTCCTGCTTGGACTTAATGACACTTATGAAGCAATAAGAAGTCAGATTCTGCTAATTGAACCGTTGCCTACAGTAAGTAGAGCTTATTCTATGTTGCTTCAAGATGAAGAACAAAGAAAGGTTACATCTCAGAATGCACAGGCTCAGAATCAAATGGTAATGAATGTGATAATAAGGAACCTGATAATTCAAACATAGCTGTGATGAATATAGGATACAAAGGATCTGGAAATACTTATAAGGAGAAAGGGAATAATTTCAAACCAAGATTAAGCAAGCAAGGAGGAAAGAAGAAGGTTGAAATGTAGTCACTGTGAGAAAATGGGGCATGATAGGAGTGAGTGTTTCAAATTGAATGGTGTGCCTGAATGGTTCCAAAAGTTAAAGATCAGAAAGCTAAAGGGCAAATAAACTGTGCTGTGCAACAAGAAATTTGTCAAACTTCTTCTGGTGACTCTAACAGAGGACAAAATGTTGAGGATCTGATATCAAATGTAGAAAGGGCTTTAAGCCAACTCAAGGGTTTAGGGAATCCAGGGAGAGTGAATAATGTAGAGACTTATACCCCTCTGGACGTGATGGAAAAACACTACTCATTCAGTTTGCTTGATTCAGTAAAGAGAGATAAAATATGGATTATGGATTCAGGTGCTAGTAGTCATATATGCTGCAATAAGGATCTTATGTTGGAAGTTCATAGGTTAACTCGTCCCCAAGGAGTGTTTCTGCCAAATGGGGCAATGCAGAGCATATATGAGGCTGGAAAGGTGCAATTGACAGAAGAATTGATTCTGGAAAATGTGTTACTGATTCCAGAATTTACACATAACCTGGTTTCTACTCATCAACTGAGTAATGATTTACAGCTGAAATGTGCCTTTTTCCCCACATATTGTATTGTTCAGAGGCTGTCCAATGACCATGTGGTGATGGTAGGACAAGCTAGGGAAAGATTGTATATCATTGATCCAGAGAATAAGTTGGAAAGGATTAATCAGATTATTAAGCCTGAATTTGAGTCATTAATGGACTGGCATGTACTTCTTGGCCATGCCTCATACAAAACCATGCAGCATATTCTAGGAGTGGGAAATCTTTGCGAGAAGGAAGCTCAATCTGCAGTAAGTGCTTGTGAAATTTGTCACAAGGCCAAACAGTGTAGGAATCCTTTCCCTACACTGGAACAGAAAAGTACAGCCTTGTTTGAGCTCATACATGTGGATGTATGGGGACCATATAATGTTGAGAATTTGGCCAATGCTTCCTATATTTTAACCATTGTTGAAGATTGTAGCAGGAGCACATGGACTTATTTGCTGAACTCAAAATGGCAAGTGCACAGAGTCCTGGAGGTGTATTTGAAAATGGTCCAGAATCAATTTGATAAGATGGTAAAGAAAGTCAAAACTGACAATGGATACGAGTTCATTAATTCACAGATCAAAGAGCTGTTCCAGTCTCTTGGAATTATTCATCTCAAGTCATGCGCTTACACACCACAGCAGAATGGAACTGCAGAGCCCAAGCATCGATCATTATTGGAGATTGTAAGGGCCTTAATGTTCCAAAGTCAACTTCCAGAATTTTTTTGGCCTTTTTCTATCTTGTCAGCAACATGGATCTTGAACAGACTGCCAAGTAGGGTTCTTGGTTGGATTTCTCCATATTCTGCTCTAACAAAAACCTTGGTAGATCTAACCATATTAAAACCGTTTGGCTGTCTGGTATATGCAGCTAATACCAGTCCACACAAGAAGAAATTTGATGAGAGAGGTACTAAATGCATAATGTTGGGGGTAGCAGCAGAACACAAAGGTTAAACTCTATATAACTTGGAGAGTAGAGAAGTCATTATTTCTAGAGATGTTAAAGTCTTTTCTCATATTTTTCCATTTGCCTCCACAGAATCTTCCACTGAGGAAGAAATAGAGGCTCACCCTTCCCCTATAGATATTGTTCCATTTGCCAATCCATGCACCTTGGAGACTTTCCCTACTGATCCATCCACAGCTTCAGACGTTACAGCCTCTGCCTCACCAGAGAAAGCCACAGACACTGATTCACTTGTTGAACAGGTTGGAAGACCTAACCGGTCAAAAAGGGCTCCTACCTGGCTTAATGACTTTGTAAGCCATGTTCAGATTGCTCTCCCTAATCAGCCATCTACTACATTAACTCCCCCTACATTTCCTTTCATATATCCCTCTATATTCAGTTCAAATTATACTGCTTTTCTGACTAAAGTTAGCAACCTACAGGAGCCTCGTAGCTATAAAGAGGCCAGTAAGTATGTGGAGTGGGATAATGCAATGCAGGCTGAATTGGCTGCATTGGAACATAATAACACTTGGGAACTAGTTGATTTACCACCAGGTAAAAATGCTATTGGGTCTAGATGGGTTTATAAGGTAAAACTAAAGGCAGATGGGTCAGTTGAAAGGTTTAAAGCTCGGTTGGTAGCCAAGGGGTACAGACAGGAATATGATATTGATTATGAGGAGGTTTTCTCTCCTGTTGCGAAGCATGTTACTATTAGACTTCTTCTTGCTTTAGTCTCTTCTCATAAATGGCATTTGCATCAAGTAGATATAAATAATGCATTTTTGCATGGGATTCTTACTGATGAGATTTATATGTTACCTCCAGAAGGATATTCCAAGAATTCTGCTGGAAAGGTGTGTAAGTTGATCAAGAGCCTTTATGGCCTTAAGCAGGCTTCTCGAGAGTGGAATGCTGAACTATGTAAGGCTCTTATTTCATATGGTTTCACTCAATGTCCACATGACCATTGCTTGTTTACTATGGGAACTGAAAATTACTTTCTTGCTTTGTTGGTGTACGTTGATGACATTCTAATTGTTAGTCCAGAGTTAGAATTGATCAGTGGGTTGAAACTTTATTTGCACAAGCTATTTTCTATTAAGGATTTGGGAGTGACAAGATATTTTTTAGGAATAGAACTAGCCAGAGGAGAGCAGGGCTTGTATTTGAATCAAAGAAAATATGTCTTGGATGTCATTGATAGTGCAGGGCTTCTTGGTTGTCATCCGGTGGTGTCTACTCCTTTTCCTCAAGGGGTAGATTTGTCTGTTGATTCTGCACCATTGCTCACTGAGCCTGATAAATACAGGAGGCTTGTAGGACAGTTATTGTATCTGAACTTAACTAGGCCTGATTTGACTTATGTTACTCAGCAACTAAGTCAATTTGTGTCCTCTCCTAGAGAAAATCATTGGTCTGCTGCCCTCCATGTTCTTAAATATTTGAGAGGCTGCCCTTCTATAGGGCTGTTCTTCTCTGCAGATAGCCCTATTATGCAAGTAAATGCTTATTCTGACTCTGATTGGGGATCCTGCCCCAATACTAAGAGGTCTTTAACTGGCTTCTGCATCTTTTTAGGCTCATCTTTGGTTTCTTGGAGGTGCAAGAAACAAGAAACCGTGTCTGCCTCTACAACTGAGGCTGAATACAGAGCCATGAGCTCCACTGTCCGAGAGATTCTTTGGATCACTTATCTTCTGCAAGAACTGCGCATTAAGGTCTCTACTCCTATTTCTTTGTTTTGTGATAATTCTGTTGCGCTTCACATTACACGAAATCAGGTTTTCCATGAGAGAACTAAGCATTTGGAACTAGATTGTCACATCATTCGTGATCGTTATAAAGAAGGACTTATAATGTCTACTGATGTTCATACTACTCAGCAACTTGCTGATGTGTTTACCAAGATTCTAGCTGGACCGCGTTTACGTTTTCTCCTCTCCAAGATGGGGCTTGTGGATCTCCACCGCCTCCATCTTGCGGGGGGGTGTTGAACTATGGAAGTCTGTTTTCAGTTTCAGAAGAAAAGCAAGCTAGAGAGGAAGAAGAAGGAGCTGTTAGACGGTTAGAAGAAGGAGCTGTTAGTCGGTTAAGTTAGTTAGATCAAAATAACGAGGAACGCTAGATCAAATGCTGAGCTGGAAGATCGTAGGGTATTGGCGGATCAAGTTACTAATAAAGTCGTGTTTGAATCAATTACGTTTCTTATGTTGTTTAGTTTGTTAGTTTTACGCGCCCAGTTCAAAATTATAAATACCGGAGCTACTCCTCTTCATTGTATTATCTTTGATAGAATTTGCAGAGCATAATAAAATCCCCTTTCGATCTCTAGAAGCTTCTCTAGATCTAGAATCCTGTTCTTCGTTCAAATCATCCATTTTAGATATTGATCACAACAGTGTAAGAGTCCATAAAGATGATAACAAGATTCCAATCACTTGATATAGTTAGATAAAGAGATAGGTAGAAACTGCTTTGTTTTTCCCTATTCTGCCGTAAATTGTTCATTCTAAGACATGACCTTATGGTATTCCGAAAATTACATAAAAATAGTAAAGATTAACTTTAAGGCATCTAGAAGCTCCCGGTAAAAGGTGGTGGCATTTGGATCTGTTCTGATATTTTTAGTGGATTTTTACTTTCACTCCCTAAAATCTTACGGTTTCTGGATAGAGTCTATTAATTTGTCAATATCTTACTCCACACAAAAGATTAACTCTTGATTTTTTTCCTATGTAACCTGGACTGAAAGGGCTTTCCACAGTTATTCAGCTTGTATTTTTCTCATTCCTACACAAAGTCAGTTTTTACCAAAAATGATAACTGTCAGAAAGAACTCGTATTTTATAGCCTTGTTTCTGGACTGAAATATGTTTGTAATTTCAGGATTCAATTGTGGTCCAAATTATGTGAGATTTTGATAGAACTCTCCTTTACCTATTTTCTATATATGTGTAAAATCCTAGGATTTTTAAAAGTGGATAAGGTTCTGAACGAACAACTCAAAGACAACTTATCAAAACTATCTGAATTTGGACTATGTTTATTAATTGTGTTGTATCTTCCTAATGACTTACTGTATTGTCATGAAACTTTTTCTGGAAGGACACAGACTCCCTAATGTACCCATACTTGCTTGGATTGAAAATTTTGGACAAATATAGGATTTATGGCACATTTTAGAATGGAGGCAGTCCTCACAAGCTTTTAAGGAGCATTATATAGAACCTTAATCACCTAAGTACACATGTTCTATAACTTTAAGTGAAATATATGATTCTATGAGCACGTTATATGTACCTTTGTCTCTAGAACATAATATTAAGATCACTAGTTGAATATACGTAACTTATGAGAACACTGCATAACCTATCACACTCTAAACTTTTATTTAAAGCTAGGTTATAAATTGGGTTAGGAGATTATTAGTGTTCCTATGAACTTAAAAATATCAGAACACGACTAAGATTAGAATATTTTTATAGGATCCATTGTGGAAGGGGAATAACGCCCAGTGCCAAAGAAGCGAGTAGAGTACTAGGATTTACGACAAGGTGGGTACATTTACATGTTTAATGCTTTTACATGACGAATCGATCGAGACTCTCATTTGACCTAACACGCTATATGAGGGTTAAAAATACGTTTGTTAGTAACACAATGTATGATCATCATTGTATACCAAGTACTAACCAGAATGAGGGACCCCTCAAGTTTCGACTTGAGGGCAAAGGCCCAAGTATATGAGAAACAAGTGGTAGAAGTAACAGAAAAACGCGACACAAATGTGCGCACACAATAGATATAACATTTTGTATGGTTAGAGCATTTTCTTTTCAAAACCCTCCAACACATACCCAGGGCCGGCCCGGAGATTCCGGAGGTCCTAGGTGAAAAGCTAAAACAGGGCCCCTTATTGAGGCTTTGTGAACTATATTTATAGTGAAAGCTAGCACATGCTTTCATATTTGTGTACCTACATAACTTTAAAAGTAGAAACCATAAAGTGCAACAAACTTAAAAAAAAGGATCGAATACTTATTGAAATAACCTAGATCTTCTAGCACTTTGAGATGCAAAATCATCAATAACATCGTCAAGATCAAGTTTTTCCAATGCCTCATTCACATTCATATGCATTTCTTCATTCAAATCATCAACGTCTTCATTATCAATCACATTCACATCAACTTCTTTTCCCGAAGAACTAGAACTAGGTACAAGAAATTTATGAAGAGCCCCCTCTTTGAGTTTTAATCACCTCATCAAGTTTTTTTCTTTTATTTCTTATTGACTTCCGGAAGCATATTTTCTAAGCAACATATTGTACTCACACGTCACAAATTGCTCAAATACAACACAAAAACCCAAATCTCTATTCTAAAAAATTGACACAAATTAGAAGCACACCTAATTTAAAGAGAAATTAACACAAATTGAAACGAAAAAACTTGATTTTAAAGGGGGAATTTCAACGAATTGAAGATAATAGTGAAGACGGATCACGAAAGAGAGGAGAGCCGACTGGTGAGTGGTGACTGACCCTGACCGACTGCCGACTGAATTGGAGTGGTTGTCTGGGACATTTTCGTTTTTAGGTTTAACATGTACAATACAGAGAGTGAGACAGAAATTCGATATTGCACTGCAAGAAATAAAAATTAAAAGAGCCGTTAATAATTGTAGTCGGCCTCCTCACAACTCACGTATTTGTTATGTGGGCAATGGACTCATATTAATTTTTAAGAAGTCACAATATTGAATCTTGGAATGAGCTCATAATATTTTATTTTTTTATAAATGGGCTCAAAATAAATATGGACTCATATTATTATTATTATTATTATTATTATTATTATTATTATTATTATTATTATTATTATTATTATTATTATTATTTATTTATTTTTTTATTTAACAGGCCGTATTTTAGATTTCGGGGCCCCTTAAAATTGGGAGCCCTAAGCAAAAGCCCCACCTGCTATTCAGGTGGGCGGGCCCTGCGCATACCTCGTGCATGGATAAACTGTTTTAATATTTTCGAATTGCGTTACCACTGAATATATTAGTTCTCAGCCCAAATATTTTTAAATATTTTTAGGTCGAGCGGCAGTGGGTGACGAACGAAGCTAAGGCAGGGTTTTACTAATATAATCCTAATATATTATGTAATATTCAATATACCCACATATTGTATGTATATATTATATATATTGGCATAAAAATGAAATTCCGTCAAAGTTTTATACAATATTTGACTCAACTAAATTTCTTAGTTGAATTAATGGACCTTGTAAAGTCTTGATGTTCATATACCGTTTCCCACAAATGCTTTCTATAAAGTCTATATTGCACAATGTAAAAAAAGAAAGAAAAAAAAGGCAAGAACTCATATTTCTTAAATGTCTAGGTGACTACGTCTCAATTTCTTTTTCTCAACCAAACGTTTGCGACTTATGAGGTTTACTATAGTTTGTTTGGTTATTTTTACTATTAATTTTAGTAGTTAGTTTGCTATTTATCCTGTAAATTTATGTCAGTTTTTTATAGGTTTTTTTTAATACTTAAATACATAGTTTTGAGACAAATCAAGAACACAAATTTATTCCACCTCTGGTCGAAAATCCTGCATACATCTTTGGTGAGTTCTTCAACTTCGTACAAAAGAAAAACTACTGAATACCGAAGAATTTATCTTATATTTTTAAATTTCTTATATAATTTACGAAATATTATAGGGTGAGATTGCCACATGCAAATGATATCATTATTGGTGCCTGGTAAACCAAATAAGCATGTCATATCCAAAGATCAAAATCTGCTACATCTTCGAGTATAATTGAAGGACTTCCACTACGACCTGCAAATTGTCTGGCCTATCGAGTAAGACAATTTTTTCACTTGCAATGGTTGCAATCTAGACTGCCTAACAATCATGGAAACTCACGAGCTTCAACAATGTAGAGAAGTTCAATAATATCATTAATTGTTGGTGCTCTCAAATAACGTGGTTTAAATATCTCAACTATCGCGCGATAAAAAAATTCCATGCTTTCAATCACAGTGAACTCACCTATTTTACAATATTCATCCGTAGCATCTATTGGAAGACCATAAGCTAACATGCGAAAGACTGTTGTTAATTTTTGAAATGTTGATAATTCGTATCTGCCATCACCATCTACTCGTTGTTGGAAGTAGTGATCATGTTCTTTAACTACATCAACAATGCGAATGAACAAAGAGAGAGACATCCGATATCTTCTACAAAAGATGGTATCGTTGTATATTGGAGAATCTGCAAAATAATCATTGTACAATCTACGGTCAGCCTCTTCACGATCGCGATTGATGACAATATGCCCTAGAACTGAACCACCATGTGTTTGGTTGTTTTCTTCGTTGCGTAGAAGTTGGAGTATCATATCATTATTGATGATAACACATCTTATTTTCTATTGTTTTTATAGAAGAAGATGGGATACAAAGTTACCAACTTCATCGTTGAGGAAGATGATGAACTATTGTAATTTGGATTCATATTGTGATAGTAGGTAATAAATATCTACAAAGTTTAGGCTATACATTTATAGTAGTTTGAATTTGATTGTAAGATGTGTAGTCATTTCGATTTTGAAAGATGTGTAATTTTGAAAGTAATGAAAGTTGTGTAGTCTTTTCGCTATTTAAAGTTGTGTATTTTGATAGTTGTGAAAGTTGTGTAGTCACTTAGGTATTGAAAGTTGTGTATTTTGATAGTTGTGAAAGTTGTGTCATCACTTCGATGTTGAAAGTTGTGTATTTAGAAAACTGTGAAAGTTGTGTAGTCACTTCTGTTTGAAAGTTGTGTATTTTGAAAATTGTGAAAGTTGAGTAGTCATTTCAGTTTGAAAGTTGTGTAATTAATATTGTGTATTTGGGAAGTAGTAAAATTTTGAGTGTAGTAGATATAGACACAATCTTATATTTTTATTCATAACTTCATATAATTTTCTCTCAACTATAAATCTTCATATACTATTTTTAACTTGAAGCCAAGATGTCTATTCATTCTACAAACCACAAATATGCAGAAGATATCCTCGTATGTAAAGTTTATATATAAAATTTTCAAGATCTAAAGATTGGGGTCAATCGATCATTAGATTGATTTTGGTTTCATGTGGAGGAGAGCTACAATCAATCAAAACGTGCTGATTGGGAGAGTAGATCTTTGCATGCACGAATGCAAGTTTTTGAGAAAATAGTAAAGAAGCTTCATGCGTGCATAAAAATAATTGATAGTAGACATCTTCGCGATGCTTCGAATGAAGATATTATGAGTATCAAACAATTATGTTTTTCAATTCTTAATTAGTCTTGTATATGGGTTTAATTTATTATATAAATTTTTTGCAGATGCGCAAAGCCAATATATTTATTGTACATGGATGAGGAAGGGAAAATCAAGTTGGAAATATGATCATGTGTGGGAAATACTAAAAAAATTTCCTAAATTTCAGGATGGTGCTAGGAGATCCAAACATCCATATCGTGTATATTCTTATACTAAAGTCCATCTCCGAATACACAAGGCTTGACATTTATGACCTTAGCTGAAGAGATGACAATGTGTTTGCTACTCCATCGCCCAGACCGATTGGAGTAAAGAAAGCCAACATAAAAGGATAGAGATGCCGTCGATAAATCCTCTAGATCCGCAATTATAGAAGAAGAAAATAAGAATCTTATAGTTTAGTTAGAGACAACAAGTGCATTTATGAAAAATCATTTGGAAGGCCAGCAAAAAAATCGTGACCTTAAGAAAATTAAGGAAGAAAATAAGATTTTGCTTTGCGACTTGAGGTCTATAGCCGATCCTAGTACCCTTGCATTTGTTCGAGTAGAACAAACATGTATTTTAAAAAATAGATCCAAACAACAAGCTCAACCAAATCCTTATGCAATCGGTGCATTTGCTCCATATTTTACCAATATGGAAGGTTCTAGTTTTGATATACCGGATTATTAGATCAATTTTACAGTTCGGGTCGTAATTTCGTGGTTTGTGACGTACTTCTTAATTTTAGTATCATTGTGTGTCATGTAGTTGTTATATTATACTTATGTCTTTCTCAATTCCTAGTATGTCATGTATTTTTATTTTCCGAACAAGTATTGTGTATTATGTTATAAATTAATATTATTTTATACATATGTTATTTTCCAAGAATTTTTGTTGTGTGATTTTTTATTGATACATCTTCCAACTAATAATGAAATACTATAATAAACATTATCATATCTAATTAAATAATATCTACACGTATGAAAGAGTTTAATAAGTAATACTCCCTCGTCCCATTGAAGTTGTCCAATATTCCTTTTTGGGTTGCCCCATTAAAGTTATCAAGTTTCCTTTTTTAGCATATTATTACACACACTTTATTTGAGGAACCCACCACTTTATACAACTCTACACACAACAAACAACTCTCCTTAAAAACTGCGTCCAAAAGAAAGTTGACAACTTCAATAGGATAGAGGGAGTACATTTTAGTGATGTATCTCAATTTTCAATTGAAACCCGTTGTTATCCTCTTCTGCAGTTCTGCTACTCTACTTCTCTCTCTCTCGCTCAAACTTTTAGTCATTCTCTCTCTTGCTCAACTTCACTCCAACGACATTTTAGGAATGGACTAACCGTTGTACGGAAAATCTACAATTGCTTCTCTGAAAGCTCCTTGCAATGGCGACACCATTCTTATAATCTTCATCTTCTGCAAATCTTCCCATTTCAGCTACTCCCCATGTAAATCCCCAATTTTCATATACTTTACAAGGGGACGTCACTTCATACATGACTTCCAAGTAAAATAGATTTAAGAGGGAACACTTTCATTAAAATGAGTTTTCATTCAGAAATATCATAATTAGCGGAAATTTTAAAATAATAAAACATGTACGTCTATTAGTTTCATGAATTTAAAAATGGATAGTGAAAAATGCAAAGTTCATAAAAAGACTTAATTTAATGCAATAAAATAGTTTTCGAATCCTTCCATCAGCCACCTCAAGCATCTACCGGACCATGATCTGAAAAGGTGAAAATATAAGGGGGGTGAGTACGACGACTCAGGGAGGTCAAACATTATCCAAATTATAAACTATAAAGAATTTAACATGAGAGATTAGACATGCTAGCCCGGAGGCTTAACCCGAAGGTTTTACTCCGTGAATTGCCCGAAGGCTAATCCGAAGGTTTTACTACGTGAATTTCCCGAAGGCTAACCCGAAGGTTTTACTGCGTGAATAGCCCGAGGCTCTGCCTGTACTAAAAAACGTATGAGAAAAACTGTATAGTGTATAATAAGGATAAAAGAAAAACCCCACCTTAACCTTTTGAATGAAAAATAATGGATATCAATGTTTAAGTCATACGCGCCGATCATATATATGAAAATTTATCTTAATGACTCTACATATAATGTCATGCATGCACCAACAATTTCAATAATTCATAAATACAAATAGATCATAACAATCAAACAAATGTATATTATACATAATCCTCTTATTAACATGCAATTTTTATGGTTTCATATAGTAATAATGTGAAGTATATTAAAAACAATTTTATTTCTATTGACAATTCATTCGTGCATCGAGTAATTCAGCAATTCATGAAATAAATTAATGAAATCATAAAAGTATTGTCCTAAAAATTATAGATCTCTAACATTAACAACATATTACCTATTCCATCACAATAAAACTTATCATGATCAAAAATTCATTTAGTAGTAACATGAAAACTTTTATTTTCAATTTACATGCAAGTTGACAAAAGAATCTGGCACATCAAGAAATAAATTAACAAATAAATAGTAAACGTATCCTAAAAATTCTATATTATTAACATGAATTACCTAACATGTATTGTTGGTCTGGAGACGAGTGTCAGGTGTAGGGGGGGGGGGGTGAATACACCTGAGTACAAGTTCTTTTTCTCAAACGTGAAAGACAACTGAGCTGTAAGTTGCAACTGATGAACAGTGCTAAATAGTAACCTTCTGATCGCGGGTCAGAGTGACTCAACTACTGATTTTCTCCTACTGACTTCTGTCAGTATTAGATTCTCAGTAGTAGAGTTAGTGCGGATAAGTGTGTAGGGCCCGATAGGCTTCGTCTCGATTTGAAAACGTGTTTTTTGCAAACCAAATAGTTTTGGCTAGTGCACTTTCAAATACGTTTTATGCAAAGTAGAGTTTGTAAGATAGTTTGAAGCAATGCGATAAAACAGTAAATGACACAAGCGATTTTTAACGTGGTTCGGATACGCAAGATCCTACGTCCACGGTCCTGCTGAACATGAGGTCTTGTTGATTAATCTGCAAGGTATCTGTGCACTGGACATACCCTTCTAAGTTATAGTCCTTAACGACTTTACAATCCAAACCGAAGTTTTAAGGGGAGGGGATGTTCTCCAACAATGAAGGAGTTCTTACAATAAGAACAGTCACGAAATGTGAACTCCTTCGAAGGTTCTAAACTATGGATATAACAATGGAGCTTAGATAGAGAAGAGGGATCTAAAGAAAGAAACTCTAGAGAGAAGAACTAGAAATATTCTAATGAGCAAGTTCTTCGCTGGATCTTCGTGAAAGCGCTAGAGTGTTTCGTAAGCTTGAGCGTGTAATCCCTTTGATATCCAATGCGTGGAGCTCGGAAAGGCTTCTCTATTTATAGTTGTGACCCAGGCATTTGTCCGTTGGAGAGGACGATGCCACGTGTCACAAACGTCCAAGGAAAAACGCCATATGTTTGAAATGTTGTCGCAGAGTAGTTGGTCAGTGTGCATGAGCAATTGTTGGGATTTTGTATACTGGAAGCACTTTTATGCTTGTATACAATGTGTTTTTGTCCTTACCACTGTTTTTATTCTCCTATCTGATAAATATGTATATTTGCACATGTTATCCTTTATCTTGTATAAAAGTTAGATTTGTGTGGTGTGTCGGGTATCACAGAAGACAACACAAATTGGTTGAACCGACAAGATATAAACAAGCAGTTAACACGGTGAGACAACTTAAGGATGAAGTTGTCGGTTTAAGCTGCAGTTTAGATAAGAAGTGGCTTGTCTTAGCTGCTTGTCTTTACTGGTACACTTAAGGTGGTGTATTGAAGGATCACAGTGAGATGTGTTCTCCTAACTGACCTTAGTGGAGAACCAAGATCTCGGTGACTTAGCCGATCTTAAGCTTGGTAAGACTTCACCGAGTGCATTTGGCTATCTATCACTTTGACCTACTATGGTGAACGTCAAATGAGCAACGGGATCTACGTATCTTGGGTGTTAGTAGTTATTTGTGGCTCGAGCCGGTTGTCCGTATCTTGCATCCGTATCCTAGTAAAATGGGTTGATAATATCCCCCGAGGAACTCGAAAGGATTAGCACACTAAACCCGGCCGGTTGATTAAGTTCGGGTGTGTTAATAAGGTCGAGTGGTACTACTCGAGAATATAAGATGTTAATTAATTTAAGCTGTCAGTGAGCTTAATTAATTAACGGATATTTCTATCTTAAATACGGAGATTGATTAAGTCTAAAATACAAGCCCTTGCTCAAATTGGGATAAAGGGGTAAGTCAGCACGGATTCTCTAGTGGAATGAATCTGTGTTAATTAATTAATTTTGCTCTGGGCTGAGCATGGATAATTAATTAATTGGAGGCCCTGCTTTATTTCTTGTATTGGATCCCTGATCTGGCCCAATTAGTTGCCTAATAATTTATTGTCTCTCAGAAATCATTATTAATGGATTAATGTTTTTTCACATTATTTAATAATGTTATTAATATGGAATTAATTGGCTGGGCCAATTAATTGATAAATATTAGTAGCCCAGTAAATTAATTAATTATATTATGGGCTAATTATGTGGAAGTCCATTGGAATATAATTAAATTAATGGGCTACAAATATATTAATATTATATTGGCTTTTGAAGTCTATATATATTAATATTCTGTTCAGAACAGAACACAGAAAAATCATAACTCACGCACGTGAGTTTTGAGAGAGACATATTTTTATTTTCTTCAGTTCTCTGACCACCTAGAGGAAGAAAAAGGCCGGGACACAGATCAGAAGATCTGACACGGGAGCAACAATCAGAGCTACGACAACATACGAAGGAGGAGGTATCGATTTCTTCCTTTCATATTCCTTCAATTGGTATCAGAGCCTGGTTTAGGCTCTGATTGTTGCTGTTAGATGTATGATTAGGTTTTATTTCGTCGTTATCGGGCTATTTTCGTGTTTGGGCGGCCTGCGAGTCACTGTTTTGACCCCGATGTAACGTTTTTCTCGTGAGAAAATCCACGAGTAGATTATAGGACCTATTTGTTGTGTGATTGTACTGTTTGTTCTACTGTAATTGGTCCGGGAGGCACGAAAAATGAGACGACGAAAATTAGATTTTCGCAGCGAAAACCCTAGTTTTTCTAGGGTTCCGCCGCATCTTGCGACGGAGATTCTCGGCGCGTCCGACGTTGGATCGACGATCGGCTTGAACCTATGGAATCCTCGTCTTACGAGCTTCGCGTCAATAGGTCGTAAGGGATCATCCGATCCCGGATGCTACCGGAATCGACATCTGAATTTCGCTGCTCACATTGAATTCGTTCCGGTAAATCGTTTGAAATTCGGGAAATTGAGGAACTAATATCGGCCGGAATCCATTACCCAGTGGTCTTGATTATTCCAATAACATTTCCCCTCTTTCAATTGATCGAATCGCGGCTCGAAAAGGGCGAATTTGGGTGGCGAACGCGGCGGCGGCGGACGCGCGATTTATCGCGCGGGATACGTCGCGGCGGAGGCTCCAGGCGGCCGTTCTTCACAGATCCGACGTCTGGGGGACGTCGGGCGGGACTGGAGACGGTGGAGGAGGGTCGGATATGCACGGAAAAGGCGCGGCGCGCGCTGCGCCGCGGCGATCGCGCGCGCGCGCGCAGCGCAGCGCAGATCTCGCGCCGTCCCCCGGCGGCTTCTCGACACGGCGAGGCCGGTTCCGGTCTCTCCGTGGTCCGGCGCTCCTCATGGTGCGAGACGGCCGGTCGGGAACCGGCCCTGGAACATCGGCGGCGGCGGTGGCGGTTTGTGTGAAGAAGATGATGACATGGCGCGCCGACGTGGGCGCGCCACGTCGGCCCCGCCGAGTCGGGCGTCCGCATATGCGCCACGTGGCTTACACGTGGCGCGACGGCCCCGATGACATGGCGGTGCGGTTTTCAAGCGTTTCCGATTCGAAGTTTTTTTGAAGATTTCGAAGATCTGTAATTATGATCGGGTCATGTAATAGTTAGGGATTACGTGTGTTTAAGCCCGATGACGATTTTAAATTTCCTATTTGTGTATTTATTTTTACTTATGCTTTAGCATGCGATTATGTGATTAATTGCGCTTAGAAAAGCATGTAAATAGGATTTATATCGTTTTTAAAAGCATGTTTTATTTTTCGTGAGCACGTTTTATTATGTGCATTTAGAAATTGCATGCTTTAGGAATTATGTGGGATTGCATGATTCGTTACAAACCTTTTGAACAAAAAGACTAAGCAATTTTAAAATTAAATGTTTAATTAGATTCCATTAATTTGGATATTAAATAGTTAATCGGACCTCCATTAATTAGACTCTACACGAAAGTAGTAAGATTATGTAAGTAAACGTGCACCTGCGTGGCTTGCTTGCATTTTTGAGCTACCAGTTTTGTGAGATGAGTTTTCCAAAACAATATTTGATTATTATTGAGTAGTGGGAGCGAAGCCGTAAATGTCCACCTGCGTGGCTTGCGTGCCTAGTAAACACGAGTACTCTAGAAGATAATAATTAAATAGGATGGCTAATTAGATCAAATTGAATGCGGCATGGTTCGAGTAAGTATGTCAATTTCGAGAATTTGATTCTATTTGGTCAAATTAATGGTTAATGCTTAGATGTCACCGCAGGTACAATTCACTTCCCTCGAAGTCCTTTCCCGCGTTTTAATAGTGACATGGTCCAGAATATCGAACTATTAATTTCATTCGTCTCAAGAACCTAGACGTGGATTGAAATTAAAGAGCTAGGTAAATAGCTTAGTTTAGGGTTACGCTAGTAAACGTCCACCTGCGTGGCTTGCTAGTGGAATTCTTAGAGCTGTTCGAGGTTTTTAACATCATTGTTTTTCAAAAGGTTACAATGATAGTTAATTACGAAATATGTGCAAATATTAATTCATACATGTTTTAAAATTATATTTTTTCAGATATGTCTGTTCGAAATTTTTTAAGTTCCTAAACAGTCTCACCAATCAAACCCTAATGGGTTTAACAATTTTTTTTAAAATAATTTTACAAAGTGGAAGAGATGTCTTACCGCTCCCAATAAAAGCTCTGCAAAGGTCATATAAGAACATCTGTTTAAGGACCACTATGTCTAAGAACGAGTTTACTATAAGTATGTCACTCAAATCTTTGGTAGCGGTCAAAGAAGTTATAGGAAAGGGCAAGAGTGCTCAAGTCTTGAATATCCCTAGTAGTTCAAGGAATCCTCCGAAAGGCGGAAACCAGAAAAAGAGCAGAAAGGGTGGACAATTCAAGAAGAGCAGTGGGAGTAAGAAGACGGTCCTTATCGGCGGCATGCGAATGCCAAAGAAGAAAGGAAGGTTCTTCAATTATGGTAAGAAAGGACACTGGAAGAGTTATTATCCAGATGTCAAGGCAAAAACAGAAAGAGACGCGAGTCGCTCTTGTAACTGAAACTGTTCTGGTTTCCTCTTCTACCCACGAATGGGTAGTGGATTCGGGGCAACTGATCATGTTTGTTACACCTTGCAAGGTTTCTTGCAGAAAAGGCAATTGAGCAATGGCGAGGTGGTAGTCTCAATGGGCAATGGATCGAAAGTTCCCTGCAATTGTCATTGGAGATTTACATCTATCTTTTGATAGTTCTGCGTTTTAGTACTTAAAGATGTTTAATATGTGCCACGAGTTTAGGCAAAACATTATTTATGTTTCAAAACTCGCACCATGGATGGTTATAAATCAAGTTTTGATAGTGAAGTTTCTATCATGAAAGACGATGATTTTATACGTGGTGGACCATTAAACGGATCTTTATATACTATTACTTGTAAACCGCGTAATTCTGTTAATATTGGTTCCTCATCATCAAATCCTAAGAAGAGGAAAGAGTCTTCTAAGGTAAACCAAACTTATCTGTGGCACTTAATACTAGGTCACATCAATCTTAACAGGACTCAGAGGTTGGTGTAATATGGATCAGTGGAGTCTCTCCAAGATTGAACCATTTCCAACTTGCGAAACCTGTTTGGAAGGAAAGATGATGACTAGGCCTTTCAAGGCAAAGGGTTATAGAGCCACAGAAGTATTAAGTTTGATACATTCTGACTTGTGTGGGTCTATGTCTACACAAGCTCGTGGAGGGTATGAGTACTTCGTCACATTTACTGACGATTACTCGAGGTATGGATATGTTTACCTTCTTCACCACAAGTCGGATTGCTTTGAAACCTTTAAGGAATTCAAGGCAGAAGTGGAGAGGAAGTTAGGTAAAGAAATCAAAACACTGCGATCTAATCGTGGTGGGAAATATCTATCCAACGAGTTCAAGGACTACTTGACAGAATGTGGTATTACATCCCAGCTGACAGCACCGGGCACGCCTTAGCAGAATGGTGTGTCAGAGAGAAGGAACCGAAGTCTCTTCGAGATGGTTCGGTCGATGATGAGTTATGCAACTTTGCTAGTTTTCTTTTGGGGATATGCCCTAGAGACTGCAACATACTTGCTGAATCGTGTGTCTTCCAAGTCGGTACAAAAGATCCCTTTCGAGTTGTGGAGCGGGCACAAACCCAGTATGCACCACTTAAGGATTTGGGGTTATCCTGCTTATGTGCTGAATAGGCAGGCCGACAAATTGGAATCACGTTCAGAAGTGATGTTGTTCATAGGGCATCCGAAGAAAACGAAGAGTGGATACTTTTATGATCCTAAAGAACAGAAGATCGTTGTTAGCCCTAACGCTCGGTTCTTAGAAGAGGATTACACTAGTAACCATAAATCTCGAGTCGACATCATCCTTGAAGAATTACAAGGTGGTCGAGTTCCACTTGAACAGCCAGTAGTGCAAGATAGTACTCCACGAGTAACTGCACAATCTGTTAACACAGCTCCTAACACTGTTCGACGTAGTGGGAGGGTGATATTTACACCTGATCGGTATGTTCATTGGGGAGACGTTTGATTATGAAGACACCTTCTCGCCTGTAGCAATGATCAAGTCCATTCTGATTCTCCTTGCCATATCAGCTCACATAAACCTAGATATCTGGCAAATGTATGTCAAAACCGCATTCCTAAACGGTCACCTTGAAAAAGGTAGGGGCATCTACATGAAACAGCCAGATGGTTATGTGAAGGAGGGCGAAGAGCATCTAATTTGGAAGCTTAAGAAGTCTATTCATGGACTTAAGCAAGATTTTCGGTTATGGCACCAGCGTTTTCGACGAAGTAGTCAAATCCTATGGATTTGTATCCTGTCCTAACGAGGTATGTGTAACGTATTTGTGTTAACGGATCAATGGTGTTTCTTGCATTTTACGTAGATGACATCCTTCGCATTAGCAACAATGTTGAAGTGTTATCAGACGTAAAGACGTGGTTATCCGAGCAGTTTCAAATGAAGGACTTAGGTGAAGCTGCTTACATCCTTGGGATCAAGGTTATTCGAGATCACCAGAAAAAGGATGTTAAGCTTGTCACAAGTGTCCTACATTGACACTGTTATTGCTCGTTTTAGCATGCAAAAGCCAAGGGAGGTTTAGTACCTTTCAGACATGGCATTTTTCTATCCAAGAATCAGTGCGCTGAAAACGCCTGAAGAGATAGAAAATATGAGGCAAGTACCATATGCTTCCGCTGCCGGTAGCCTTATGTATGCGATGCTTTGTACAAGAGCAGATATCTCATATGCCGTAGGCATGGTCTCAAGATATCAGTCTAGCCCTGGAAAGGAATATTGGACTGCGGTCAAGTATATTCTCAAGTACCTTAAACGGACTAGAGATTATAGGCTTGTTTACCAGTCAGACGATCCTAGTGTCTTTGGGTTATACGGGAATCGGATTTCCGGGTGACCGGTCGGACGAGAAGAAGTCTACCTCGGGTTATGTGTTTACCTTGGGAGGTGGAGCCGTTTCATGGAGGAGTGCAAAGCAGAAATGCATTGCGGACTCAACCATGGAAGCAGAGTATGTGGCTGCTTCAGAAGCTTCGAAAGAGGCAGTTTGGCTCAAGAATTTCCTCCAAGATCTTTATATTGTTCAGAATTTGCCCAAGGCAATCACGATTTATTGTGATAATGCGGGTGCAGTGACAAATTCTAAGGAACCTAGATCTCACAAGGCGTCTAAACACATAGACAGGAAGTACCATATTAGACGAGTATTCGTAAATCGAGGTGACCTGGTGATTGACAAAATTGGAACTGAAGTCAACCTAACTAATCCTTTCACGAAGAGCTTACCACTCCCGGCTTACAAGAAGCATGTTCGTGGCTTTGGGATGGTAGAGATGCCCCACTTAGGACTACAGAAACTTTTGTATAAGTGGGAGAAGATGTCGTGATAGATAGGATAGATAGCTAAGATATAGCTGGGTATTAGTTTGTACCTAGATAGCTGAGATATAGACACATTGTATACTAAAAGTTTACTTTAGTATAAG
Organism: Lavandula angustifolia; assembly: GCA_028984105.1. Classification (NCBI taxonomy): domain Eukaryota; kingdom Viridiplantae; phylum Streptophyta; class Magnoliopsida; order Lamiales; family Lamiaceae; genus Lavandula; species Lavandula angustifolia. The sequence goes on from CM054819.1 coordinate 20,964,223, forward strand.
TGGGAGAATTGTTGGGATTTTGTATACTGGAAGCACTTTTATGCTTGTATACAATGTGTTTTTTTTTTTTTTTTTGTTTTATTCTCCTATCTGATAAATATGTATATTTGCACATGTTATCCTTTATCTTGTATAAAAGTTAGATTTGTGTGGTGTGTCGGGTATCACAGAAGACAACACAAATTGGTTGAACTGACAAGATATAAACAGTTAACACAACTGAGACAACTTAAGGATGAAGTTGTTGGTTTAAGCTGCAGTTTAGATAAGAAGTGGCTTGTCTTAGCTGCTTGTCTTTACTGGTACACTTAAGGTGGTGTATTGAAGGATCACAGTGAGATGTGTTCTCCTAACTGACCTTAGTGGAGAACCAAGATCTCGGTGACTTAGCTGATCTTAAGCTTGGTAAGACTTCAGCTGAGTGCATTTGGCTATCTATCACTTTGACCTACTATGGTGAACGTCAAATGAGCGGCGGGATCTACGTATCTTGGGTGTTAGTAGTTATTTGTGGCTCAGGCTGGTTGTCTGTATCTTGCATCCGTATCCTAGTAAAATGGGTTGATAATATCCCCTGAGGAACTCGAAAGGATTAGCACACTAAACCCGGCCGGTTGATTAAGTTCAGATGTGTTAATAAGGTCGAGTGGTACTACTCAGGAATATAAGATGTTAATTAATTTAAGCTGTCAGTGAGCTTAATTAATTAACGGATATTTTTATCTTAAATACGGAGATTGATTAAGTCTAAAATACAAGCCCTTGCTCAAATTGGGATAAAGGGGTAAGTCAGCACGGATTCTCTAGTGGAATGAATCTGTGTTAATTAATTAATTTTGCTCTGGGCTGAGCATGGATAATTAATTAATTGGAGGCCCTGCTTTATTTCTTGTATTGAATCCCTGATCTGGCCCAATTAGTTGCCTAGTAATTTATTGTCTCTCAGAAATCATTATTAATGGATTAATGTTTTTTCACATTATTTAATAATGTTATTAATCTGGAATTAATTGGCAGGGCCAATTAATTGATAAATATTAGTAGCCCAGTAAATTAATTAATTATATTATGGGCTAATTATGTGGAAGTCCATTGGAATATAATTAAATTAATGGGCTACAAATATATTAATATTATATTGGCTTTTGAAGCCTATATATATTAATATTCTGTTCAGAATAGAACACAGAAAAATCATAACTCACGCACGCGAGTTTTGAGAGAGATATATTTTTATTTTCTTCAGTTCTCTGACCACCCAGAGGAAGAAAAATGCCGGGACACAGATTAGAAGATCTGACACGGGAGCAACAATCAGAGCTACGACAACATACGAAGGAGGAGGTATCGATTTCTTCCTTTCATATTCCTTCAATTGGTATCAGAGCCTGGTTTAGGCTCTGATTGTTGCTGTTACATGTATGATTAGGTTTTATTTCGTCGTTATCGGGCTATTTTCGTGTTTGGGCGGCCTGCGAGCCACTGTTTTGACCCCGATGTAACGTTTTTCTCGTGAGAAAATCCATGAGTAGATTATAGGACCTATTTGTTGTGTGATTGTACTGTTTGTTGTACTGTAATTGGTCCAGGAGGCACGAAAAACGAGACGACGAAAATTAGATTTTCGCAGCGAAAACCCTAGTTTTTCTAGGGTTCCGCCGCATCTTGCGACGGAGATTCCCGGTGCGTCCGACGTTGGATCGATGATCGGCTTGAACCTATGGAATCCTCGTCTTACGAGCTTCGTGTCAATAGGTCGTAAGGGATCATCCGATCCCGGATACTACCGGAATCGACGTGTGAATTTCGCTGCTCACATTGAATTCGTTCCGGTAAATCGTTTGAAATTCGGGAAATTGAGGAACTAATCTCGGCCGGAATCCGTTACCCGGTGGTCGTGAGTGTTCCAATAACATTTCCCCTCTTTCAATTGATCGAATCGCGGCTCGAAAAGGGCGAATTTGGGTGGCGAACGCGGCGGCGGCGGAGGCGCGATTTATCACGCGGGATACGTCGCGGCGGAGGCTCCAGGCGGCCGTTCTTCACAGATCCGACGTCTGGGGGATGTCGGGCGGGACTGGAGACGGTGGAGGAGGGTCGGATATGCATGGAAAAGGCGCGGCGGTGCGCGCCGCGGCGGCGCGCGCGCGCGCGCGCAGCAGCGCAGATCCGCACCGTCCCCGGGCCGGCTTCTCGACACGGCGAGGCCGGTTCCAGTCTCTCCGTGGTCCGGCGCTCCTCATGGCGCAGATGGCCGGTCAGGAACCGGCCTGGAACATCGGCGGCGGCGGTGGCAGTTTGTGTGAAGAAGATGATGACATGGTGCGCTGACGTGGCGCGCCACGTCAGCCCTCGCTGAGTCAGCGTCCGCATATGCGCCACGTGGCTTACACGTGGGCGCACGGCCCCGATGACATGGCGGTGCGGTTTTGAAGCGTTTCGGATTCGAAGTTTTTTTGAAGATTTCGAAGATCTGTAATTATGATCGGGTCATGTAATAGTTAGGGATTACGTGTGTTTAAGCCCGATAACGATTTTAAATTTCCTATTTGCGTATTTATTTTTACTTATGCTTTAGCATGCGATTATGTGATTAATTGCGCTTAGAAAAGCATGTAAATAGGATTTATATCGTTTTTAAAAGCATGTTTTATTTTTCGCGAGCACGTTTTATTATGTGCGTTTAGAAATTGCATGCTTTAGGAATTATGTGGGATTGCATGATTCGTTACAAACCTTTTGAACAAAAAGACTAAGCAATTTTAAAATTAAATGTTTAATTAGATTCCATTAATTTGGATATTAAACAGTTAATCGGACCTCCATTAATTAGACTCTACACGAAAGTAGTAAGATTATGTAAGTAAACGTCCACCTGCGTGGCTTGCTTGCATTTTTGAGCTACCAGTTTTGTGAGATGAGTTTTCCAAAACAATATTTGATTATTATTGAGTAGTGGGAGCGAAGCCGTAAACTTCAGTGATCAGTTGTGATAAAGAAAATTAACACAGCCGTAAGACAATGAGTAGTAGTCTGGCCAAAGCAAGGAACTGATATATATATGAGAAATGATTACAATCAGTCCTAGCTTCTATACAAGGAGAAATCATCTACTGTTATCGCCTGAACTTCTTGATTTTGTCTTTGAACTCAGCAGACTTAGCAGCAGGAGGATCCAACCCATAAGATCTATACATTCTGGCTCTGAGGGTCTGGATGTCCTCGAGATCATCAGGCTGCAGAGGATCTAAGTCTTATGATGTGCAGCAGCTTCGACCTCATCTTCAATCTCCTTCGTACAGAAAACTCCTCGAGAGGTCATGGGCGGAGTCAGCTGTCTGTAGGCAGGGGCAACGAGTGGCAGTTTCTCCTTGAAAAGAATTAGCTTGATCTGTGCTCTGAGGCTGGCGTCGTACTGATATATGAACTTGTCGAAGAGATCAGCAGCCGACACCTCAGCAGGATAGCACTGCCATACGTAGTATGCCTTGATGAATCCAATCTTCAGCTCCTCCCACTCCTCATTCAGGTTCCATGGAATCCACTTGTCAACACGGCGGTGCGGAGTCTTCTTCAGATAAGTTTTCTGTGCACCTCGCTGGAAGAACTTGGAAGTCCTAGGCACCTACTTGCTCCTGTTGAGGATTGGTTCCTTGGCGATTTTGTCAGTAAGCTCAATAATTTTCGCTAAGTTATCCAACCTCTTCTTCTCCCTAAGGGCCGCAGCTCTTCTATCTCCTCTCCGGAGATTCAGCCCTTGCTGCGTGGCCTCCCAGATAGCCTTATCCTCTGCCTCCTGCTCAGGTGTTAGAGTAGGAATCTTCTTCATCCTTTGAGCAAGGGGCAGATTGTCAGTGTCCGAGTCGGCAGGCTCATCAGCAGATTGTTGAGCCTTTTTCTTCTGCTCATCCGTAATCTTCTTAGCCATACTCTTGGACATCCTGACACTTGGCTTTCTCTTCTTCTTGGACTTCTGAGCCTCTTCCTCTAGTCTCATCTCGTAGTCCAACTCATCCTGGAGGAGCTGAGCCACTCGTTTGTCATGTTCCTCCTGCTCCGCTCGAGTTTTGAACTTGGGCGTCGGGGAAGGAGGTGGAGTAGACTCTGTAGCTTTCTCCTTCCTGGGCCTTTGTGGTGGCAGGGGCTCATCCTCCTGGTCGACGAAACCTGCTACCTCCTCTATGTGCTGCGCCTACGCCGAGGATCCTTCTCCTGATCCTCCGACTGGCTCGGGCAACTGAGTTGATTGGACTTGAGGGATTTGGACTTCGGGAGGGGGAACTGAGCTGGTTCCAGCCTAAGCTGCTGAATCTTCCCCCTTGATGACTTCCCTTACTTCAGACTGCCCACCCACCTGAGTTGTCCCTTCCCTTTCTTCCCCCTTTTTGGCATCATCAGTAGCCGGGGTCAGAAGGGCACGAATTGCTGCTACTTCCTTCTGAAGTTTGAAGATAGCATCTTTGATGGAAGTGGTGGTGGTGTTGAAGTCTCCGACGGCATCGCAGTAATGCTCCCAGTCAGCCTCTTGATCCTTGCGGATTTGGCGAATTTGGACTGCTGTTTCTTGCCTCTGCTTCAGAAGCGATGCGTCGTGGGAGGCAGTCATCTCTGCCTGGATGAGCTTTAGGGCGGCCGTCTGATTCTCCAAAGCCTTCTGCACGCTGGAGGTGGCCATCTTATTCCGCTCATCCATGGTCTTTTGGACTGTGGTTAGGCTCTTGATCAGCTGCTCAGCAAATGATTTCTGTTGAGCTTCGAGCAGCTGCTGACACTGAGCAGCCAGATCCGCCTTCTGAGCTGCCAGCGCAGTCTCGACGATCTCATGAGTATTAAGAGTTGGCGTGTCCGAGACCTTCTTAACTGTGCTAGCCAATTTTTCAACAGTCTCCGTCTGAGACTTAGTATACTGCGCCCACTTCAGATGGACGTCCTTAGCCAGGAGATGATTTTTATCTCCTTACTTATTGATCGCACGGTTGACAGACTTGGAGGACACGAAATCTATAGGTTTGATCTGGTAGGACGAGGTTTCGAGCCTCTGCTCTGAGGCTGCGAGTTGTTGCTTCCGGCTGGGCTTCGAAGCAACTGGGGCGTCACCTTATTCAGGAGGTGGAGGTGGTGACTCGCCCTTCTCACCGGGAGATTTTCCCTCAGCAGATTCTCCCTGTTCTGCGTCCTTGGGTGGTGCCTGATCCTCATCATCATTGTCATCATCGTCATGATGGGAAGGCGATGAAGGGCTCCTGGTTGTCTGTTGTGAGGACCTCAGCTCCAGTAGATAGAGCATGTTGAGCGCAGGTCCTCAAAAGATGCTATGTCAGCGGGTTCCCCAAACCCTATAGCTGACTGCAGACTTTGCTCCTCTGCCAGAAGGGACAAAGTGCTGCTGAATCAGCTCTGCAAGGATATCCCAATTCAGGAAACTCAGCAACATCTGAGTCCTGGCCCTTATCGCGATGTCGACCAGATCCCGATGAGAAGAGATCTCAGGAATCTGTGCAGCGACTTCTCCGGTGGCGCGGAGACGAGTCATCTGCATCGTCGACCACTGTTCGGACGAGACTTCAGCACCAATCGGTTCCTCAACTTCCTCCGGCTGAGTCTCTTCCGAGCTGACCCGCTGTACCTTATCCTTCAAGGTGGCACCCTCGATGTCGGTATCAGCGTCCAGAATTTCCTCTTCTTGAGGTGGTGGAGGGGAAGCAGGCTTTGCGGGGGCCTTAGAAGCTCTAGCCTTGGAGAGCTTCTTCCGCTTTGGGTGGTCGGCCCGTGGAGGCAGATCAGTAGATGATCTTCTGAGCTCAGTTGCTCCACGTCCGATTGACTTGTCAACCGCTGCTCGTGTCTTGAACTTGATGAGCTTATTGTCGAAGTACTTAGAATCAACAAAGGATGCATGATTTGTTACTGAGTCTTCGATCAGTATGGACACCTTGGTCCCATACAACAGTTTTCCCACACTAATAAGTCTTCTCTCTCCAGACTCTGTGGATGTAAACTTTTGCGCCTGAGCCTTCAGCTCGGCCACAAAGAACTCTATCCAGTTCACCTGCACTCCGTCACCTATAGCCATCATCAGTTGGAGTCAAGGCTTGGACAGCTGGTCGAATGAACCTGCGGCGCTCGTCAGAATGTGAATGACTATATATGCGAACCCTCTGTACTCCGGTAGGAGTTGGTTCTTCGGCAGCGCGGACTTGAAGGAGATGTCGTCCCTTCCACATAAGCGAAGGACGTATGTGTTCAGTTCCTTCTCCTTGTAGCCCACGGGAGAGATCCCGTAACTCGGAAGATCGAAGGAGGATTTCAGGGCATTCCTCACATTGATGTCTGCGTGGCTGGATTCCCACTTCTGAGGGGCCACTTCCCTCATATATGCAATCTCCGATACTTCGCCGTCAGTATCCTCCTCGGATCGCCAGTTATAGTAAAGCTCGGCCACCTGGCGGGGAAGATAAGTGCGGGGGTGCTTCGTCACCAGAAGCTTCAGGCCTGACTCCTTAAGAGCCGAGAAGATGGGCTCGAGGTAGGGGAGCTCTGCCTGGTGGAAGACCATAGTCGGTTCGAAAAGAACCCTCGACTGGATGATCTCCTCAATATTGTGCGGGGTCTGAATAATCGCCATGGATATCTGCAAAACTCATGTTAGCACTTGAAAATAGAGTAAGTTAGATACGAGAGTTGCAGAAAGTTAAGAAATTACCGTAAACATAGAGCTTGATGGAAAAATATAAGCAGTTGAGAGGATGAAGGAAGCAGTAAAGACTGAATTCTCAAAGAAGCTCTAAGTGCAAAAATGGCGTAAAGATAGGATTTGAGTAAAAAGGTGAGATTTTATAAGATTTGAATATCAAGGGTTTTCAATCGAACGGTTGTTATAAAATCTCGCTTTTTAATGACGGCTGTGATATGATGTTATAAAAGGAATGATTACATTAGCCGCCTCTAACCTAGACCCACGTAAGATAAGCACAGATAAAGTAAGGTGAGAAGACATGCATTAAATGCGTTGCAGGCAGCATTAAAGGCTAAGTATTTTAAATGAGAACAATTTCTACTGACTTAAACCTTAAAAATTAATGGCGGGGGCACATCATGCTACTGAATGTAAACAACTGACTTAATAAATGCGAGCATGCTTCTGAGAATAGTAAATATTTTAACTACGCAAACCTCTTCAACTGAACTTTTACAATCAGTTGGTTACCGTAATGACTCAGGAGGATCTTTGTGGTACTGATGACCATGTTCCCCCTTACTATGTACTGTATGATTCACCCGACTGAATCAAAGTACTGAGTCTAACTTCTGACCTGTCGTATTGACTTCTCTTACTGACTCGAGTCAGTAGGATCCAGTAGACATAGCTCAACTGATAATTCTCTGAATCTGTTCTCAGCTAGTGGTTTGGTCAGTAGGTCTGCCCTTTGCTTGTCAGTATGGATCTTCTCCATCATGATATCCTTCTTTTCAACATGGTCTCTGATGAAGTTGAAGGAATATGAAAGGAAGAAATCGATACCTCCTCCTTCGTATGTTGTCGCGGCTCCGATTGTTGCTCCTGTGTCAGATCTTCTGATCTGTGTCCCGGCCTTTTTCTCCCTCTGGGTGGTCAGAGATATGAAGAAAATAAATTTATTCTCTCTCTATAAACTCACGCCACTCTCGATTTTTATGAATCAATTGTGTGAGTTTCTGAACAGAATACTAATATATATAGGCTTCAAAAACCTATATAATATTAATATATTTGTAGCCCATTAATTTAATTATAATCCAATGGGCTTCTATTAAATCAGCCCATAATATAATTAATTAATTTATTGGGCTACTAATATTTATCAATTAATTGGCCCAGCCAATTAATTCCAGATAAATAACATTATTAAATAATGTAAAATACATTAATCCATTAATAATGATTTCTGAGAGATAATAAATTACTAGGCAACTAATTGGGCCAGATCAGGGATCCAATACAAGAAATAAAGCTGGGCCTCCAATTAATTAATTATCCATGCTCAGCCCAGAGCAAAATTAATTAATTAACACAGATTCATTCCACTAGAGAATCCGTGCTGACTTACCCCTTTATCCCAATTTGAGCAAGGGCTTGTATTTTAGACTTAATCAATCTCCGTATTTAAGATAGAAATATCCGTTAATTAATTAAGCTTACTGACTGCTTAAATTAATTAACATCTTGTATTCCTGAGTAGTACCACTCGACCTTATTAACACACTTGAACTTAATCAACCGGCCGGGTTTAGTGTGCTAATCCTTTCGAGTTCCTCAGGGGATATTATCAACCCATTTTACTAGGATACGGATGCAAGATACAGACAACCAGCCTGAGCCACAAATAACTACTAACACCCAAGATACGTAGATCCCGCCGCTCATTTGACGTTCACCATAGTAGGTCAAAGTGATAGATAGCTAAATGCACTCGATGAAGTCTTACCAAGCTTAAGATCGCCTAAGTCACCGAGATCTTGGTTCTCCACTAAGGTCGGTTAGGAGAACACATCTCACCGTGATCCTTCAATACACCACCTTAAGTGTACCAAGAAAAGACAAGCGGCTAAGACAAGCCACTTCTTATCTAAAGCTGCGGCTTAAACCGACAACTTCATCCTTAAGTTGTCTCACCGTGTTAACCGTTTATATCTTCTTGTCAGTTCAACCAATTTGTGTTGTCTTCTGTGATACCCGACACACCACACAAATCTAACTTTTATACAAGATAAAGGATAACATGTGCAAATATACATATTTATCAGATAGGAGAATAAAACAGTGGTAAGGACAAAAACACATTGTATACAAGCATAAAAGTGCTTCCAGTATACAAAATCCCAACAATTCTCCCACTTATACTAAAGTAAACTTTTAGTATACAATGTGTCTATATCTCAGCTATCTAGGTACAAACTAGTACCCAACTATATCTTAGTTATCTATCCTATCTATCACGACATCTTCTCCCACTTATACAAAAGTTTCTGTAGTCCTAAGTGGGGCATCTCTACCATCCCAAAGCCACGAACATGCTTCTCGTAAGCCGGGAGTGGTAAGCTCTTCGTGAAAGGATTAGCTAGGTTGACTTCAGTTCCAATTTTGTCAATCACCAGGTCACCTCGATTTACGAATACTCATATAATATGGTACTTCCTGTCTATGTGTTTAGACGCCTTGTGAGATCTAGGTTCCTTAGAATTTGTCACTGCACCCGCATTATCACAATAAATCGTGATCGCCTTAGGCAAATTCTGAACAATATAAAGATCTTGGAGGAAATTCTTGAGCCAAACTGCCTCTTTCGAAGCTTCTGAAGTAGCCACATACTCTGCTTCCATGGTTGAGTCCGCAATGCATTTCTACTTTGCACTCCTCCATGAAACGGCTCCACCTCCCAAGGTAAACACATAACCCGAGGTAGACTTCTTCTCGTCGCCGATCGGTCACCGGAAATCCGATTCGTATAACCCAAAGACACTAGACTTGTCCGACCGGTAAACAAGCCTATAATCTCTAGTCCGTTTAAGGTACTTGAGAATATACTTGACCGCAGATCCAAAGTATTCCTTTCCGGGGGTTAGGACCGATATCTTGAGACCATGCCTACAAAGCATATGAGACATCTGCTCTTGTATAAAGCATCGCATACATGAGGCTACCGGCAGCGGAAGCATATGGTACTTGCCTCATATTTTCTATCTCTTCAGGCGTTTTTAGGGCACTGATTCTTGGCTAGAAAAATGCCATGTCTGAAAGGTACTAAACCTCTCTTGGCTTTTGCATGCTAAAACGAGCAATAACAGTGTCAATGTAGGACACTTATGACAAGCTTAACATCCTTTTTCTGGCGATCTCGAATAACCTTGATCCCAAGGATGTAAGCAGCTTCACCTAAGTCCTTCATTTGAAACTGCTCGGATAACCACGACTTTACGTCTGATAACACTTCAACATTATTGCTAATGCGAAGGATGTCATCTACGTAAAATGCAAGAAACACCACTGATCCGTTAACACAAATACGTTACACACACCTCGTTAGGACAGGATACAAATTCATAGGATTTGACTACTTCGTCGAAAACGCTGGTGTCATAACCGGAAATCTTGCTTAAGTCCATGAATAGACTTCTTAAGCTTCCAAATTAGATGCTCTTCGCCCTCCTTCACATAACCATCTGGCTGTTTCATGTAGATGTCCCTACCTTTTTCAAGGTGACCGTTTAGGAATGCAGTTTTGACATACATTTGCCAGATATCTAGGTTCATGTGAGCTGATATGGCAAGGAGAATCAGAATGGACTTGATCATTGCTACAGGCGAGAAGGTGTCTTCATAATCGATACCTTCTTTCTGGGTAAAACCCTTCGCCACTAGCCTGGCCTTAAACGCCATGATCTCTTCATTCGGTGCTCTCTCTTTCTCTTGTATACTCACTTACTACCTATAGCATTGCAGCCCTCAGGTAGTTCAGTGATCTCGTATACATCCATATCAGTTATGGACTCAAATTTCGAGTCCATGGTGCATCTACATCTCCCATTCGCTTCGTTGTAAGTTCGGGGATCCACGGTATCTTGTTCATCTGCCGGGAGATAATCAAACGTCTCCCCGGTGAACATACCGATCAGTGTAAATATCACCCTCCCACTACGCAAACAAGTGTTAGGAGCCGTGTTAACGGATTGTGCGCTTACTCGTGGAGTACTATCTTGCACTATCGGGCCGTTCAAGTGGAACTCGACCACCTTGTAATTCTTCAAGGATGATGTCGACTCGAGATTTATGGTTACTAGTGTAATCCTCTTCTAAGAACCGAGCGTTAGGGCTAACAACGATCTTCTCGTTCTTTAGGATCATAAAAGTATCCACTCTTCGTTTTCTTCGGATGCCCTATGAACAACATCACTTCGAACGTGATTCCAATTTGTCGGCCCGCCTATTCAGCACATAAGCGGGGATAACCCCAAATCCTTAAGTGGTGCATACTCGGGTTTGTGCCCGCTCCACAACTCGAAAGGGATCTTTTGTACCGACTTGGAAGACACACGATTCAGTAAGTATGTTGCAATCTCTAGGGCATATCCCCAAAAGAAAACTAGCAAAGTTGCATAACTCATCATCGACCGAACCATCTCTAAGAGACTTCGGTTCCTTCTCTCTGACACACTATTCTGCTGAGGCGTGCCCGTCTTTGTCGGTACAGGGATGTAATCCCACATTCTGTCAAGTAGTCCTTGAACTCGTTGGATAGGTATTTCCCACCACGAATAGATCACAGTATTTTGATTTCTTTACCTAACTTCCTCTCCACTTCTGCCTTGAATTCCTTAAAGGTTTCAAAGCAATCCGACTTGTGGTGAAGAAGGTAAACATATCCATACCTCGAGTAATCGTCAGTAAATGTGACAAAGTACTCATACCCTCCACGAGCTTGTGTAGACATAGACCCACACAAGTCAGAATGTATCAAACTTAATACTTCTATGGCTCTATAACCCTTTGCCTTGAAAGGCCTAGTCATCATCTTTCCTTCCAAACAGGTTTCGCAAGTTGGAAATGGTTCAATCTTGGAGAGACTCCACTGATCCATTTTCCACCAACCTCTGAGTCCTGTTAAGATTGATGTGACCTAGTATTAAGTGCCACAGATAAGTTTGATTTACCTTAGAAGACTCTTTCCTCTTCTTAGGATTTGATGATGAGGAAGCAATATTAACAGAATTACGCGGCTTACAAGTAATAGTATATAAAGATCCGTTTAATGGTCCACCACAGATAAAATCATCGTCTTTCATGATAGAAACTTCACTATCAAAACTTGATTTATAACCATCCATGGTGCAGAGTTTTGAAACATAAATAATGTTTCGCCTAAACTCAGGCACATATTAAACATCTTTAAGTACTAAAACAGAACTATCAAAAGATAGATGTAAATCTCCAATGACAATTGCGAGAACTTTCGATCCATTGCCCATTGAGACTACCACCTCGCCATTGCTCAATTGCCTTTTCGCAAGAAACCTTGCAAGGTGTAACAAACATGATCGGTTGCCCGAATCCACTACCCATTCGTGGGTAGAAGAGGAAACCGCACGGTTTCGATTACAAGAGCGGCTCGCGTCTCTTTTCGTTTTTGCCTTGACATCCGGATAATAACTCTTCCAGTGTCCTTTCTTACCATAATTGAAGAACCTTCCTTTCTTCTTTGGCATTCGCATGCCGCCGATAAGGACCGTCTTCTTACTCCCACTGCTCTTCTTGAATTGTCCACCCTTTCTGCTCTTTTTCTGGTTTCCGCCTTTCGGAGGATTCCTTGAACTACTAGGGATATTCAAGACTTGAGCACTCTTGCCCTTTCCTATAACTTCTTTGACCGCTACCAAAGATTTGAGTGACATACTCATAGTAAACTCGTTCTTAGACATAGCGGTCCTTAAACATAAGTTCTTATAGGACCTTTGCAGAGTTTTTATTGGGAGCGGTAAGATATCTCTTCCACTTTGTAAAATTATTTAAAAAAATTGTTGAACCTGTTAGGGTTTGATTGGTGAGACTGTTTAGGAACTTGAAAAATTTCGAACAGACATATCTGAAAAAATATAATTTTAAAACATGTATGAATTAATATTTGCACATAATTCGTAATTAACTATCATTGTAACCTTTTGAAAAACAATGATGTTAAAAACCTCGAACAGCTCTAAGAATTCCACTAGCAAGCCACGCAGGTGGACGTTTACTAGCGTAACCCTAAACCAAGCTATTTACCTCGCTCTTTAATTTCAATCCACGTCTAGGTTCTTGAAACGAATGAAATTAATAGTTCGATATTCTGGACCATGTCACTATTAAAACGCGGGAAGGGACTTCGAGGGAAGTGAATTGTACCTGCGGTGACATCTAAGCATTGACCATTAATTTGACCAAATAGAATCAAATTCTCGAAATTGACATACTTACTCGAACCAAATAGAATCAAATTCTCGAAATTGACATACTTAATCAAATATTGTTTTGGAAAACTCATCTCACAAAACTGGTAGCTCAAAAATGCAAGCAAGCCACGCAGGTGGACGTTTACTTACATAATCTTTACTACTTTCGTGTAGAGTCCAATTAATGGAGGTCCGATTAACTGTTTAATATCCAAATTAATGGAATCTAATTAAACATTTAATTTTAAAATTGCTTAGTCTTTTTGTTCAAAAGGTTTGTAACGAATCATGCAATCCCACATAATTCCTAAAGCATGCAATTTCTAAACGCATATAATAAAACGTGCTCGCGAAAAATAAAACATGCTTTAGCAACGACATAAATCCTATTTACATGCTTTTCTAAGCGCAATTAATCACATAATCGCATGCTAAAGCATAATTAAAAATAAATACGCAAATAGGAAATTTAAAATCATTATCGGGCTTTAAAACACGTAATTCCTAACTATTACATTTCCCGATCATGATACAGATCTTCGAAATCTTCAAAATATTCGAATCCGAAAAATGTGTCGAAAACCGCTTCGAAAACCGCACCGCCACGTCATCGGTGCCGTCGGCCACGTGTAAGCCACGTGGCGCATACGCGGATGCCGACTCGGCGAGGGGCGACGTGGCGCGCCACGTCGGCCGCGCCATGTCATCATCTTCTTCACACAAACCGCCACCGCCGCCGCCGATGTTCCGAGCCGGTTCCCAACCGGCCGTCGCACCACGAGGAGCGCCGGACCACGGAGCGCCCGGAACCGGCCTCGCCGTGTCGAGAAGCCGCCGGGGGACGGCGCAGATCTGCGCTTGCGCGCGGTGCGGCTAGCCGCCGCGCGCGCGCGCGCGCCGCCCCTTTTCCGTGCGTATCCGACCCTCCTCCACCGTCTCCAGTCCCGCCCGACGTCCCCCAGACGTCGGATCTGTGAAGAACGGCCGCCTGGAGCCGCCGCCGCATCGCGTGCAGCGCGATAAATCGCGCCTCCGCCGCCTCGCGTTCGCCGCCCAAATTTGACCTTTCCGAGCCGCGATTCGATCAATTGAAAGAGGGGAAATGATTTTGGAACACTCACGACCACCGGGTAACGGATTCCGGCCGAGATTAGTTCCTCAATTTCCCGAATTTCAAACGATTAGCCGGAATGAATTCATGGTGAGCAGCGAACTTCAGACGTCGATTCCGATCGCATCCGGGATCGGATGATCCCTTGCGACCAATCTACGCGAAGCTCATAAGACAAGGATTCCAGCGGTTCAAGCCGATCGTCAATCCGACGTCGGACGCGCCGGGAATCTCCGCCGCAAGATGCGGCGGAACCCTAGATAAACTAGGGTTTTTGCTGCGAAAATCTGATTTTCGTCGTCTCGTATTCCGTGCCTCCCGGACCAATTACAGTACAATTAAAATACAATCACATAGCACATTGATCCTATCAACTACTCGTGGATTTTCTCACGAGAAAAACGATACAACGAGGTCAAAACAGTGGCTCGCAGGCCGCCCCAAACACGAAATAAGCCCGATAACGACGAAATAAAAAACGATTAAACAACAATCAGAGCCTAAACCAGGCTCTGATACCAATTGAAGGAATATGAAAGGAAGAAATCGATACCTCCTCCTTCGTATGTTGTCGCGGCTCCGATTGTTGCTCCTGTGTCAGATCTTCTGATCTGTGTCCCGGCCTTTTTCTCCCTCTGGGTGGTTAGAGATCTGAAGAAAATAAATTTATTCTCTCTCTATAAACTCACGCCACTCTCGATTTTTATGAATCAATTGTGTGAGTTTCTGAACAGAATACTAATATATATAGGCTTCAAAAACCTATATAATATTAATATATTTGTAGCCCATTAATTTAATTATAATCCAATGGGCTTCTATTAAATCAGCCCATAATATAATTAATTAATTTATTGGGCTACTAATATTTATCAATTAATTGGCCCGACCAATTAATTCCGGATAAATAACATTATTAAATAATGTAAAATACATTAATCCATTAATAATGAATTCGAGAGATAATAAATTACTAGGCAACTAATTGGGCCGGATCGGGGATCCAATACAAGAAATAAAGTTGGGCCTCCAATTAATTAATTATCCATGCTCGGCCCTGAGCAAAATTAATTAATTAACACGGATTCATTCCACTAGAGAATCCGTGCCGACTTACCCCTTTATCCCAATTTGAGCAAGGGCTTGTATTTTTAGACTTAATCGATCTCCGTATTTAAGATAGAAATATCCGTTAATTAATTAAGCTTACCGATCGCTTAAATTAATTAACATCTTGTATTCCTCGAGTAGTACCACTCGACCTTATTAACACACCCGAACTTAATCAACCGGCCGGGTTTAGTGTGCTAATCCTTTCGAGTTCCTCGGGGGATATTATCAACCCATTTTACTAGGATACGGATGCAAGATACGGTACAACCAGGCCTAAGCCACAAATAACTACTAACACCCAAGATACGTAGATCCCGCCGCTCATTTGACGTTCACCATAGTAGGTCAAAGTGATAGATAGCCAAATGCACTCAGCTGAAGTCTTACCAAGCTTAAGATCAGCTAAGTCACCGAGATCTTGGTTCTCCACTATGGTCAGTTAGGAGAACACATCTCACTGTGATCCTTCAATATACCACCTTAAGTGTACCAGTAAAGACAAGCAGCTAAGACAAGCCACTTCTTATCTAAACTGCAGCTTAAACCGACAACTTCATCCTTAAGTTGTCTCAGTTGTGTTAACTGTTTATATCTTGTCAGTTCAACCAATTTGTGTTGTCTTCTGTTATACCCGACACACCACACAAATCTAACTTTTATACAAGATAAAGGATAACATGTGCAAATATACATATTTATCAGATAGGAGAATAAAACAGTGGTAAGGACAAAAACACATTGTATACAAGCATAAAAGTGCTTCCAGTATACAAAATCCCAACAGAAGTGGTGTCGAATGTCCACGTGCTTGCATCTCGTATGAAGAACTGGGTTCTGAGTTATAGCAATCACACTGGTGGAGTCGCAGTAGATGGGTACTTCATCTTGAGTAATTCCATAATCTCTCAGTTGTTGTCGAAGCCAAAGAATCTGGGCACAGCAACTTACAACAGCCATATACTCAGCTTCAGTAGTGGACGTCGCCACTGAATGCTGTTTCTTTGAAAACCATGATATCAGTTTGCTGCATAGGAACTGACACGTTCCAGAAGTTGACTTTCGATCTATCCTGCATCCTGCATAATCAGCATCAGAATAACCCATTAGAATCAGATTATCATCAGCAGGATACTATAACCCTGCGTCAGGTGTTCCCTTCAGGTATCGCAGAATCTTCTTTGTTGAGTCCAGATGACTTCGCTTGGGATTCGCCTGAAATCTTGCGCATACACCTACAACATAAGTTATGTCAGGTTTGCTTGATGTTAAATATAGTAAAGAACCAATAATAGCTCTATAATCACTAGAGTAAACAAAAGCTCCCTCTTTGTTTAGATCAATTTTAAAATTTGTATTCATGGGGATCTTGACTGGCTTGCTTGAGTCGCATTCGAATCTTTTCAGGAGGTCTCGAGTGTATTTTGCCTGGTTGATGAATATTCCTTCAGTTGATTGCTTCACTTGAAATCCAAGGAAATAGTTCATCTCCCCCATCATGGACATCTCGAACTTCTCCTTTATCATTTTCTTGAATTGTTGACATATAGTCACGTTCCTGCAACCGAAAATGATGTCGTCCACATAGATCTGCACCAGTAGAATGTCATCGCCTGACTTGATGTTGAACAGGGTGCGATCTACTATCCTCTTCTGAAAACCTTTCTGAAGCAGAAAGTCTGATAGGGTATCGTACCAAGCCTTGGGTGCTTGTTTTAACCCATACAGAGCTTTCCGAAGTCTGTACACCTGATGTCCATGCTGAAAGCCGGGCGGTTGTTCCACGTAGACTTCTTCCTTCAGTACGCCGTTCAGAAACGCTGACTTTACATCCATTTGATATACTTTAAATCTTTGATGCGTTGCATAGGTTAGGAACAGACGAATAGCTTCCAATCTGGCGATTGGGGCAAATGTTTCATCAAAGTCTATTCCTTCTGCTTGATAGTATCCCTTGGCAACAAGTCGAGCCTTGTCTCTAACTATGACGTTGTTTTCATCTCGCTTGTTTTTGAAGACCCACTTAGTACCGATCACGTGTTGATGTCTAGGTCTGTCAACAAGCTCCCAAACTTCGTTACGAACAAATTGGTTCAGCTCCTCTTGCATGGCAATGATCTAGTCAGCATCGTTGATAGCATCCTCTATCGTCTAAGGTTCTTCAGTAGACAAGAAGCAGGAGTAGAGAGAACTTTCTCCTTGGCTTAATCTAGATATTGTCCTTACTGCTGCTGATGGATCTCCTATGATAAGATCAGAAGAGTGAGCGTCTAGCCACAAACGTCTGAGTTTGGCTTCTTCTTCTGAGATTACTTCTGTACAGTCAACAGGAGTGTTAGGCATTTCAGTAGTGCTATTCTGTGACTGAAGGAATTCAGTAAGAATGTTAGGATCTACTGAGTTTCCAGGTTCAGGGGCATTTAACTCAGGAACATTAGTCATTCCCCCTAAGTTTATATTCTCAGTAGAGGTCTCAGTTACCACTGGGGCTTCCTCATCGACCTTTATTACCTGATGTTGATTATGTTCAGTAGAATCAACCAGGTCAGCTACAGTGCCTGCAGGATGGGTCTGAATTTCTTCATCGTCTGACTTATCATCCCAATAATGCTGGATCTTTTCGGCTTTATCGTTTAGTGTGAGATCCTGTAGCTTGCTGCTGACATCTTCAGGATTTATCTTCTTTTGTTTCCTATTCTCAGTAACAAACTCATCAAAGACAACATGAGGGCTTTCCTCCATGCAAAGAGTCCGATAGTTAAAGACTCTGAAGGCTTTACTGACTCGAGAGTATCCTAAGAATACTCCTTGATCAGATTTGCTATCAAAGACCTTCAACTGATCTTTCCCATTATTGTGGATAAAGCAAGGACAACCAAAAATATGGAAATGAGAAATAGAAGGAATTCTCCCTTTCCACAGTTCGTAAGGCGTCTTCATGTGCTGCTGTGTAAGTAATGAGCGATTCTGAGTGTAACAGGCGGTGTCAGTAGCATCAGCCCAGAACTTTGAGGGTAGTCCAGAGTCTGCTAGGAGCATTTTTGCTGCTTCTTTAAGTGTTCTGTTCTTTCGTTCAACAAGTCCATTCTGTTGAGGGGTGCGAGCTACTGAAGTCTCGTGCTTGATTCCCTCTATATCGCAGTACTCTTTAACTACTGAGTTGAGAAATTCTGTTCCTCGGTCTGAGCGAATTCTCTGAATCTTGATGTCTTTCTCCACACTGAGTTTCTTCACCAGTCTTGGTAACTCAGTCTTGACATCAAATTTGTTGGCTATGAAGATGACCCACGTATATCTGGAATAATCGTCAACAACGATGAGGGCATACTTCTTGCCTCTTATAGTCACTGGAGAAACTGGCCCAAACAAGTCCATGTGTAGAAGTTGAAGGATTCCATCAGTGGAAGGTGACATAATAGGTGGATTGTTTTTCTTCGTCTGCTTTTCCTTCAAGCACGCTTCACAAATTCTGTCTTTGATAACAGCTTCATTGGGCAGTCCTCTGACTTTAGAGTTCTTGGCTAGCTTGTTCATTGTCTTGAAATTCAGGTGACTGAGTCTCTTGTGCCACAGCCATCCTGTTTTATCACTGGATTTCGTCTGAGCAAGTAAGCAAGCCTCAGGTTATGCGGTATTCTAATTTGCAAGGTAGATATTCTTCCTCCGCGAACCTGATAACACTGTTTTCCCTGTAGATTTGTCAACAACATCACAGAAACCAGCGTCAAAGATAACTCTATTCAGATTATCACAGAATTGACTGACAGAAAGGAGATTATGTTGAAGTCCTTCAACATATTTACTCTTGGAACTGAAGCAGTCCCAATGTTCAGTGTTCCATATCCCCTTGTATAGCCTTTAGAGTTGTCACCAAACTCAATTCTGGGACAATCTTCTTATACGTAATTGGTCAGCAGGCTCTTTTGATATGTCATGTGTCTCGAACAGCCGCTGTCTATAATCCAAGGGTCCTTATGCATCTACAAAACAAAAACATTTTTCGGTACCCTTTGGTTCAGTTTGGGTCCTTAAGCGTTAGTTGGTGATTTTGCGACCCAGATCTATCTCGGGACCTTAGGAGTCTGAGACTTCTTCTTCTGAACCTTGTCAGTCTTCTTCTCCACTGGACTTGGAGATACTGACTTCCTGGCAGTTTTGGGTTTATGAGCTTTCTTCTTCTGAGGCTTTGTGCTCCTCCTGACCCTGGGCTCATAATAGTACGAACCATACTGTGCTGGATGCTCATACAGTGGCTCGCTGTACTGCTCTACCCACCTGACCTTCTTGGTTCCCCCTGAGTTTGATCATGGTGTCCTGGGGTTAGAACCTTTAGTCAGTTGCTTCTTGTTGCTCGGATGAGGTGCAATCATCTTCTGTTTGTTCTTCGCCTAAGTTGTTGGTTCAGAAATTTGAACTTTCCCTCTGACGAACCTATCAGCCAACATTTCTGAGCCTTTAGAAGTGGAAGTAGAAGCTTCATGAGTATTTCCAAGTCCTTCTTTCATGGCTAGTGGTCTTTGAGCTCTAAGCATGCTTTCCTACTTCTCTTTAGCTCCCAGGTACTGTTCAGTCATCAGTCCTCGCCAGACCTCATCACTTTTCCAAAGTGATCCATAATTTTTCTCAACTTCTGCGAGTTTCTGACTGAGTCGGGCTATTTCAGTATCTTTCTCAGAATTGTCCTTGGTCAGAACTGATAACTGAGTTTCTTGAAGCTGAGACTTAGTTATAAGAGATTCAATCTCTTTCTTGAGTCTCGCAACAAAATTCTCTGAATCAGTAGAGACCTGACAATCAGAAGAAAGTCTCTGATTCTCAGTCTTTACCTGTTCCAATTCCTGAATAGTTCTGCTGAACTCTCTACTTAACTGAATATGCTCCTCTAGTAGATCATCATATGCTTGTACCACGTCTACAAGTTCATATGTGACTGAACATGTGTCGTGTGTGCTTTGTGAAGAAGAGGTTATATTAAGTTTTGAGTTTACCTCAGCCTCTTCTCCTACCATCAGATAATATTCAGCTGTTGATTCAAGATCTGTTTCTCCGACCTCAACGGCGACAAATGCAGCTTCGTCTTCAGAAGAATACATGAGTGTATCTTCCTCGATTGAGTCATCGGATATCTCTCCGGCGATATAAGCCTGCCTTCTCCGGGAAAATTTCTCGCGTTTGGCCTGCCGTTCTGCTCGTTGAGAAGCTGAGAGTTCGGGACAGTCGTACTGATAATGTCCCTCCTTCTTGCAGTTGTAGCACACAGTAGTTCTGCCACCTTTTCCAGCTGAGCTGTTTGATGGACTAGCAGCAGGTTCTGCGTTCCTGCAATCAGTAGAAGGTTTAGATTCTTCCCTTTTTCGATGATCTTTCTTACCTGACGGAGAATCTCGGTGATACTTCTTCAGTTTTCTGACTCTTTCTTTTTCTCTTTGATACTTGAGAGCCATAAGCGCAAGTTGATCAGTAGCAGGAGTCTTAGAAGACTTGGCATTTGACGCAGCTACTGTCTTGCTGGAAGAAATATGGTTGGCTCGAGATTTGCTGACTGTTGCTTTGTAAGCATGATCTGTCTAAGTGTCACCTGGAGCACTGGAACATCTTTGGGGTAGGCTATGCTCGAACTCCTCCGTCTTTAATTCTGAAAATACAACATCAGGAGTTAAAGCATTAAGATCTGAGCGACGTAAATAAGTAGCAAAAGGAAGCCACTTCAGTCGAGACAATGCTCTCAAGATCTTGGTGTTCATCTCTTTGTTGGTGAACGTCCTCCCCAGCCCGTTGATCACATTGATCTGGTTTGTAAATCTGAAGCTAAGCTCGTCAATGGTCTCGTTAGGCTCCATGGCAAATGTGTCGAACTTTTGAAGCTCTAGCTCGAGCTTGTTCTCTTTAATCTGCGGGGTTCCTTGGCTCAGTACAGCCAGAGCGTCCCAAAGTTCCTTTGCCGTCTTACAATCTTGCACTCTCCCGAGGTGTGAATCGCTGAGCGTAGTTAGGATTGCATTCCGCGCAACTCGGTCGAGGTTGTGCAGCTTTTTCTCTTCTGGCGTGAAGGCTGATTTGTCTTTAGCAACTTTAGCACCAGTTTGTGCTCCTACACCTCCCACAACGGCATATTGAACGCTGTCGATCATGGGAATGATAGGTCCTGTCTCAAGGACATCAGTCATGCTGTCATGCAGCGATGTAAGGTGTGCCTCCATTCTCACGCGCCATACCGAGTAGTTCTCCATAGAGAACATCGGCACCATCCGTATACCTGACATATCAGACATTATGGGTGAGAGTATAAGGATGTATGAAGAGATGCTTGTGCAGTGAAAAACATTTTCATGATCTTTTCGAGTAGACTAGTAGTTTCAGAACTGATGATCAGGAGAACACCGATGCTCTGATACCAATTGTTGGTCCGGAGACGAGTGTCAGGTGTAGAGGGGGGGGGGGTGAATACACTTGAGTACAAGTTCTTTTTCTCAAACGCGAAGGACAGCTGAGCTGTAAGTTGCAACTGATGAACAGTGTCAACTAGTAACCTTCTGATCGCGGGTCAGAGTGACTCAACTACTGAGTTTCTCCTACTGACTTCTGTCAGCATTAGATTCTCAGTAGTGGAGTTAGTGCGGATAAGTGTGTAGGGCCCGATAGGCTTCGTCTCGATTTGAAAACGTATTTTTCGCAAACCAAATAGTTTTGGCTAGTGCACTTTCAAATACGTTTTATACAAAGTAGAGTTTGTAAGATACTTTGAAGCAATGCGATAAAACAGTAAATAACACAAGCGATTTTTAACGTGGTTCGGATACGCAAGATCCTACGTCCACGGTCCTGCTGAACATGAGGTCTTGTTGATTAATCTGAGCAAGCCTCAGCAAGGTATCTGTGCACTGGACAGACCCTTCTAAGTTATAGTCCTTAGCGACTTTACAATCCAAACCGAAGTTTGAAGGGGAGGGGATGTTCTCCAACAATGAAAGAGTTCTTACAATAAGAACAGTCACGAAATGTGAACTCCTTAGAAGATTCTAAGCTATGGATATAACAATGGAGCTTAGATAGAGAAGAGGGATTTAAAGAAAGAAACTCTAGAGAGAAGAACTAGAAATATTCTAATGAGCAAGTTCTTCGCTGGATCTTCGTGAAAGCGCTAGAGTGTTTCGAAAGCTTGAGCGTGTAATCCCTTTGATATCCCGTGCGTGGAGCCTGGAAAGGCTTCTCTATTTATAGTTGTGACCCAGGCATTTGTCCGTTGGAGAGGATGATGCCACGTGTCACAAACGTCCAAGGAAAACGGCTATATGTTCGAAATGTTGTCGCAGAGTAGTTGGTCACTGTGCATGAGCAACTTTAGTTGGTCAGAGCAGGTAGAGCTTAGACCGCTTCTCATTGGTCGAGGTTTGTGGTAGGTGAGACTTGTCAGACATCAGTTTCATCTAAGTTGACTCTCACTCATCCTCGTATGATCTTCTGCTGACTTTCGAATGATGTTAAAACTCGGGTCGTTTCCTATCGAATACAATAGATCTGATTCGATCTCTGTCTTCTTCGTCTGAGTCTACTGATAAAGGATCTTCTACTGAGCGAAATCAGCTAATGACTCTGAAGGCACTGAGCTTGGTTCTGTGTTCTTCTACTGATGTGGGTCAGCTGATGAGAAATCTTCTACTGAGCTGAGTTAGCTGATGACCTGAGAACACGAGCTCTTACAACAGATGACGTGGGGTTCTGGAAAGTAACTTTCTACTGAAGTTCAGACCAACACTTACCTCTTACAGGACTTAGACAAAATAGATAATGAAAATACAATCAGTCTAGCCTATTACATCATTTAGTTCTAACGACACTACACTAAGGGTACAAGACGGGTTTTGGGATCTTCAATTCCATAGCATTAAATCACTATGATTTCCCCCAAATTTCCCCCAACAGATAAGTCCTATTACAAGAACTACTGATAAAATAATACTAAGTACCCTCTAAGTGGTTATTAGAATCAACCACTGACTCATAACCCAACATGTATTATATCCCATTAAAATTCAGCATGGTCGAAAAAAATGTAAAGAAAACATGAAAAACAATTTTCCTATCAAGCTCATGAACATGCTGTCAAAAACTTGCAGGTTACGAATAACAATTTTAAACAAATACTTATCATGCTTGTAAAATTCTACAAATAGAGTATACTAGACATACCTAGGAAGACGATCCTAAGTTTTAACGATTAGATGACGACGAGAAGATGTGTAAGTAATTCTTGAAACTGTTCGCAGATATACTGATAGATTTTCGGAAATTTTATGGGATTCCATATTATGAGCGACTAAAGGGTATTTATAGGCCTAGATTAAATTATATAATGATCCCTAATCATAAAAGGTATCAAATATATTTTATGCATAATTATTTTCGTCCTTTTATCTTTTATGTAGAATTTATTCTATCATACTACTTAACATATTCAGTATAGTTGAATTATGATATTGACACAATTAAAATTGATCCTAAAACGTGAATATCACACATAAAATATTTATTTTAATCATAAAATATAATATAAAATTTTCTTCTAATAACTTAATACAATATAAAATATTATATCCTTTAATGAATCCTAGTAGGTTTAGGAAATCCGAAATAAATAAATATTATTCTTGTCTCATAATTCTAACATGATTTCTATCTCGACAATAAACAATATAATCATAATATGATATAAATAAATACATTCAAAGTTCAAAATAAATTTACATAACAAAAATGATCTATTAATGACAAATATGATAGATGCTTTAATTTTCATTTAAATTTCTAGGGCGCGACTTACAGAACTAAAACACTTGATAACATGCATGAATAGATATGATGTGCATTTTATATTGAAAATTTTGGGGTGTTACACCCCAGAGAGAGAGAGAGAGAGAGAGAGAGAGAGAGAGAGAGAGAATTTCACCATTGTTCTTAGACGTGAGGAAGTTTTGTTCTCCTAAGAGAGAGAGAGAGAGAGAATTTCACCATTGTTCTTAGACGTGAGGAAGTTTTGTTCCCCTAAGAGAGAGAGAGAGAGAGAATTTCACCGTTGTTCTTAGACTTGAGGAAGCTCTTGTTCTTCTAATCTTCTTTGTTCTTCCTCTCTCATTGGCGTCTTGTTCTTCATGGATTCTGCAATCAAATAATAAAAAGGTAGTTATTCAGTTACAATTTGTTTGTGATTTGTATGAATTGAGAATTGCAAATAATTTATTTGCACATAACTCCTTTGCAAATTGTACAATAAAAACTCATCCCTAAGTTGATGTACAAAAAGATAGCAAAGAAATGAGTTTTTCCAAAAAAAAAAAGATATAAAGTTTTGTTGGACCAATTCACTAACTGCAAAACTCAAAATGCAGTTGTTGGGTTAGAGATGCTTTAAGATAAGAGAAGTCCTAAAATTTCACATTTCTATTGATTTGTATAAGAAAATTTAAATTAATAATATGTTTTTGGAATAAGAAACTAATAACTCCTTCCGTCCCATAAAAAATGTAAAATTTTCCTTTTCGGATTCTAAAAAAGGCAAATTGGCAAAAATAGTCCTCAAACTTCGGGTTTTTGCGAATTTTGTCCTCAAACAATTTTTTTTTTTTTTTTTGACCCTCAACTCATTGTTTTTGCGATTTTAGTCCTACTGTTAGATTTTCCGTCAATTTTAAAAGTAATTCAATTTTAATTTTAAAAAATAAAAAATTGAAAGGGCAAAATCGGAATTTTTATTTATATGGACCAAAATTGCAAATGAAGAATTATTTGTGACCTATTTAGCAAAATTAAATAGTTTAAGGACTGATTTCACAAGTTTTAGACAAATAAGCTAATTGCTTCGTATCGACGAGATTTTGCATTAAATTTTTGATTTTTCATATAACTTTATTGCTTCGTATCAAATATAAGCTAACGAAGACTTCGTACAAATCTAAACAACATGTAATTCGAAATGCAAAATATTACTGTGAATTAACCATTAAAAAATAAAGCTATTATCACCCAAATTTTTTTACTACAAAATAACAATTTAAAGCATAATATTTACTTCAAAATAACATGAATACGAGGAAAATATGTGTCAGTTCGTAATTTACGATGAATAATATGTTATAAAAAACATTTAATTCATAATTTTTCATGAATAATAGAATACGAGGAAAATATGTATCAGTTCGTAAATAACAGAAAATATTAGTTTTATTTGCAAATACTATAATAAGCCAAAAAAAACTACTGCAAACAAGGTTAGTCTCGTATTCACATTCTCTGCATAGAACTGTCATGGTGAATCCCCAACACCACCACCCGCCATTGAAGGCCGTAACCATAACTCACGTCCGCTACCAGCGCGATCTGCTCGGCCATTTCCTCGTCTGGATCTACTTCGTCCCCATGTTCATCAGCTTCGGCGGATTCGTCTCCCACTTCCTTTTCCGCTGCGAGCTCCAGGGAATGTTCTCCGCCGTCGGCCTCCTTCGCAATTCGTCAGCGAGCTAATCAATTGTGGATTCACAATTCTCCTCGTATTCTAGTTATTTTGAAGTAAATATTATGCGCTAAATGGTTATTTTGAAGTAAAATTTTTGGGTGATAATAACTTTATTTTTTAATAATTAATTCACAATATATATTTTGCATTTCGAATAAAATGTTGTTTATATTGGTACGAAATCTTCGTTAACTTATATTTCATACGAAGCAAAAAAGTTATATGAGAAATCAAAAATTTAATGCAAAATCTCGTCGATACGAAGCAATTAACTTATTTGTCTAAAATTTGTGAAATCAGTCCTTAAACTGTTTTATTTTGCTAAATAGGTCCAAAATCATTTTTTATTTGCAATTTTGGTCCATGCAAATAAAAATTCCGATTTTGCCCTTTCAATTTTTTATTATTTTTTTTTGAATTAACGGTTAAATTGATGAAAAATCTAACGGTATGACTAAAATCGCAAAAACAAGGAGTTGAGGGTCAAAAAAACAAAAAAAAAAAGAAGTTTGAGGACAAAATTCGCAGAAACGCAAAGTTTGAGGACTATTTTTGCCAATTTGCCTCTAAAAAATAAAGTGAGTCTCACACATTTACCAACTCAAATCAATTCAAAAAAATTAATTAATTATGAGGGTCTCACACTCCTACCTCACAAAATAATTCTAAATAATTAATTAATTGAATGAGTCCCATATTTTTACAAACCAAAATCAACTCTCATAAATTACTATACAAAAATGAAACAATGCCCTATGCCCTTTCTATGAGACGGAGGGAGTACTGTAGTAGGTTGGAAATAATATATATGGGTTCGTTCTTAAGTGGTCTAAAACTTGAATCGTACTATCAACATTTTAGACAAATTTAAAAATTTTAGACCCCGAACGACTGCATGGGTTCGTCCACCCTTACGACCGGTCCTAGGTGGAATTGACTCCATGCAAAGTCACCAAATTGGGACGGCCCGGAATTCAAATTAACAAAATCTACTCAGATCTTTTCATGAATCCGGATCTATGAAATCTATCCAAGATTCATTTCCTTCTGCTATCTCTTCTCTATTCATCTTCTTTCTCTTCTCTTTTCATCTCATCCACCCTCCTCCCATAGGGTTTGGATTAACGTTGACGTTTTCCAAAAAGTAGTCGTTATTAAGGAATGCAAACATTTATAAACCGAGCAAATTGTAAAATAAAATATTTAGAATGTAATATGTATATGATCTGAATTGTGAGTTCGTTCCCATAAAATATTGAAAACGTGATCTCCATTCTGAAGAGAGGAAACGTAGGGCCGGGGCAAGTACCACGATGAACGTGCTCTACGACTCACGCCAACTGTCCCAGTTGTTCAACGTTCAAATCACAAAAACCACGTGTAATTTTTTTTTCTATTTTTTCTTTCTAATTTATTACCGCATCTTTGCACGATTATTTCCGATAATTATTTTCCCACGATAAATAAAAACAAAATAGTACGACTAATAATAATTTTGCCCGTTTGTTTCCTATCTACTCCGAATGCTGCTTTTGCCGCCGAGCCATTTTTTGTCCCACCTACCTCCGTCTCCGCGCGCATCCTAATCCCCATTTCTAACGCAGCAATCGAACTCCAAAGCCGCGGAAACCCTAATTCAATCCAATTATGGCGGCGAACGAGCCGGCGGTGCTCTACTTGCATGGAGATTTGGAGCTCCACATCTTCGAGGCGCGTTCACTCCCCAACATGGACCTCTTCACCGAGCGCCTGCGCCGCTGCTTCACCGGCTGCGACACATGCCGCGCCACCGACGACGGCGACGGATACGCCAGCGGCGGGAGTGAGACCAGTCGAAGTGACAGGAAGCTGCACCACCACCGGAAGATCATTACCAGTGATCCTTACGTGACTGTCTCCGTCCCCCAGGCGACTCTGGCGCGTACGCGCGTGATCTCCAACTCGCAGAACCCTAAGTGGAACGAGCGGTTTCATATCCCCTTAGCGCACCCCCTAGCCAATCTGGATATTCGTGTTAAGGATAACGATGTTTTCGGCGCCGCCGCTATGGGGAAGGTTCTCATCCCTGCTGAGAAAATCGCTTCCGGAGAAGAGATCTCGGACTGGTTCCCGCTCTTGGCTGCATCTGGGTGCCCGCCGAAGCCCGATACCGCGCTGCGGATTAGGTTAAAATTCATTCCAATGGAGAAAAATCATTTGTACAAACACGGTATCGCCGGTGACCCGAAGCACGGAGGGGTTAGGAACACTTATTTTCCGGTTAGGAAAGGGAGCTCCGTCACTCTATACCAGGATGCGCATGTTAGGAGTGAAGACAAATTGCCCAAAATCGAGCTAGATAATGGCTCAACGCGGCATCACGCAACATGTTGGGAGGATATATGCTATGCGATAGCGGAGGCGCATCATATGATTTACATTGTGGGATGGTCTATTTTCCATAAGGTTAAACTGATTAGAGAGCCCACTAAACCTTTGCCTCGAGGTGGGGATCTGATGCTTGGGGATTTATTAAAGTATAAGTCGCAGGAAGGGGTTCGAGTTCTGCTAATGGTTTGGGATGATAAGACTTCGCATGATAAATTCTTCATAAACACGGTACGGACACTAAGATGCATTGTTAATTCTTGATGTTGTTGATCACGTTTGTTGCGTTTTCTATGGCCGTTGGAGTTGGGTTCTGTGTAGATGTGTTATTTTTGCAGACTGAGGGGCTGATGAATGACTTTTATACAAGGCTGCATTCTATAATATGGACAGGGGAATAAAGTGTTTCAATTTTTTATTCTTTCTAGGAAAAGCTCCGCTTGAAAGTGATATTTTCGGACAGATTATGCTCTCTATTATTAAGTATGTTCCTAAAAGTATTTGATCTGATGTTCAGCGCTTAGTATGTTCTGCTTTATCACACTCTTATATGACCAGCATTAATCACATATTCTTAATAACATAGCAACGCTCATGATAGTAAAATTTTTGCTTGTGTGACTGGTGATTATTGGTAAGACAGAAGTTCTGTGCTAAGTATTTTCTGATTGAGTGTACATCTGTGTAATGTTAGTGATTTTAGTAAATTAATATTTCTATTTATTATTAGCAAAAATAAATTTAATGTTTGACTTTCATGTCTTCTATTGCACATTTGATCTGAGCAGAAGAATGTAGCATATTTGCTTCAGCATTCTATACATGCTTTTGACAATACACCAGGAGGTGCCTTTTTTTTCATTCCCCTTAGTTCTTTCTTGTAAGTGTTAGTTCAAATCATAGACTCGGGTAAGCTGTTGAATAATGTGATGCTTTGCAATAAGCATGCACTTCAAATTCTTAATATGCAGCATAAGTCATGCGAGCCTGGATATTTATATGCCTTGGTTCTCTAAAAAACTGTTACATATGTGTCTTCTGTCTGAAGTGCTTCTATTAGTGGTAACCCTCTGGGAAACTTCACTCAAATGGACTAATTGGTGTTTATGGGTGCAGGGTGGTGTGATGCAAACTCATGATGAAGAGACAAAGAAGTTTTTCCAGCATTCATCTGTAATTTGTGTATTATCACCACGTTATGGGAGCAGTAAACTTAGCTATATTAAGCAACAGGTGGAGTTTTATATACTAGTAGTAATGTCTGTACCTTTCTCATTGGAGGCCTCTTGTTTGTTTTTTTTATGTTGTAAGTTCATATAAATGGGTTAAATTGGCGTCACTTTAAATGGTCCACCTATTTTGAGATGCAACCCTGGAGGGCATTATAGTTTTTCTCTGTGAAGAAAAGAAATTATCCAATAGAGAAAGAGATAAGACCATCACTTTGACAAGGCTGTGTGGGAATTGTTACATGATAGCAAAAAACAGGCAGAAACAAAACATTATTGGAAATTATGCTAACCAATTATGCATGTTGTTCATCAGAAGCTATGACATAACTGAGGGTTGAATCTTCCATACTGCTCATCTTGAGCAATAATGGGTCCTGCTTCCTGAGCCCCATCCTCTGAAGCTTACTAGCTTCCATTTCTTGCTGACTTATTCTTGTAATCTTGCACAGGTAGTTGGTAACGTGTTTACACACCACCAGAAATGTGTTCTTGTTGATACTCAAGCCTATGGAAATAATCGAAAAATTACTGCCTTCATAGGAGGTCTTGATATGTGTGATGGTCGTTATGATACACCTGAACATCGACTGTTCAGCGATCTTGAGACTGTTTTTAAGGATGATTTTCATCAGCCTACATTTCCGGTAAGTATTTTATGCTTTAGTTGCTTTGGTTTCTATGAACATGTTTGTCTTTGTTCCCTGAATGTTTTAAACTCTGTGCAATGGTTCTGGTGTGCATGAAAAGGACAAAAGCTTAGTAAATTCAGCTTAAATTAGGAGTTCATGCAAGCCCCAACTACATTTGGTTTAAACTCTTCCCTGTATTTTCTATTTTATTTTATTCTATTTGATCTCTTTAGCTTTTTCCCCATTTGGAGTTCATCCGAGCCCCAACATTAATCATTCTTAAATTCTTGACTTGATTCCCTTTCCATCTCAACTTCTATTTCCAGGATTAATTAGTTTGACCTTCAGGTTATTGCTGTCATGTAGAAAAGGACAAAATCTTAGTAATGGCAAAAAAAGCAGAAGTAAACTCTTTTGTACTGCATCTTATAACTGCATTAACATACTCAGAATTAATCAAAGAAGAAACTTTTCATGCTTTACTGGGATCAAGGTAAATGAGCCAACGATTATAAGATATTTCCTGTCAGTCAAAACTTGAAAATTATCAGCGTTTAGACAGTGCTGGAAATTTTGCTATGATGAAAATCAGTAATCATCTTGGCAAGAGTCCATATAAAATCTATACAAGGTTAAAGGGACATGATTGCTCATGGCTGAACGGATCATAAAAAGAAGTATAGTTGGTTCTTGCTGCTACATACAAGGCTTGTTGCTTAAAGATTGATGAAAAACAGTGAGTTGTGGAGAAAATTGAATATTGGAAAATATGAAAACAATTACTTCTCTATATAACTGAGAATAAATCACAAAGCAGGAAAGGAAGTCAAAAAAATAATATATTATTAAGCTTACTGATTGTGAAGCACGTATGCATCCATGAGTTTGCTGATACAGTAGTGCATTTAGGTTGTTATTTATTTTTTTTCCTCTTATGATATGTCCATCTTATAATCTGCAAATGTATGTTCGTGAGTTTAAGTGACTTCACATTCATGCTTTTTTCCATTCTACGTGGTTAGGCAGGACTTCAAGCTCCTAGGCAGCCATGGCATGATTTGCACTGCAGAATTGATGGGCCTGCTGCATATGACGTTCTTATAAATTTTGCCCAACGTTGGCGGAAATCAACCAAGTGGAGAGAATTTAGTTTACTTAAGAAAAAGATGTCTAATTGGAATGATGATGCTATGATAAAAATTGAGCGAATATCATGGATATTAAGCCCTGCTTTTCCTGTAACCAAGGATGGCACTTACAGGTATTCTCAGGAAGATGATCCTAAGCTATATGTGTGTGGAGAAGAAAACCCTGAAAATTGGCATGTTCAGGTTAGAACCCACTGGATTAGAACAATGCAAGTCTTATTCTTTGATAATCTTGGATGATTGTTTTTATCTTCTTTTTTTGTCTTCAGATTTTCCGGTCCATTGACTCAGGGTCAGTCAGAGGCTTTCCCAAATTCTATGATGAAGCTGAGGCACAGGTTAGAACATCCTAATGCCTTTGTCATTTGGTCTATTTTTAAAACTGGCAAGAGTTTAGTATAGTGTAATTCTTATGGGAGTAGTTGATTTTAATCCTATCATTTTGTAATTGTGGGTTCTTTTTCTTTTTTGCTCTATTTGATTGCAGAACCTTGTTTGCTCCAAGAATTTGGTGATAGACAAAAGCATTCAAACAGCATATGTTCAGGCAATAAGATCTGCTCAGCATTTTATCTACATTGAAAATCAATACTTTCTCGGCTCTTCCTATGCTTGGCCTTCATACAAAGATGCAGGTTAAAATCGATTTCCTCATTTTCCTTCCATTAATTTTCTCTTTAGTTTATACTTACTTTTTGGTTGAATTTCCACTTCACACATTTTGTTAATGTATAACATTCTCTCTTACTTCACATATGAGCAATTTAGAGCCCACTCTAGATTGTTGACTCTTGTGTAAGATTTAATGGATTGAGAGATGTTGTGTATGGTATTACATAGATGCTATCTACTAATTCTACTAATAATATGATGGATAATATTTTCCTCTTTCTCATCACCAATCACTCTACGTGTCAGCATACCAGCATGCCAATGATATTTTCTCTCTTGTGGCAAAATGGCAGGGGCCGATCATCTAATACCTATGGAGTTGGCAATGAAAATTTCTAGTAAAATTAGAGCTAACGAGAGATTTGCTGTTTACATTGTTATACCGATGTGGCCAGAGGGTAATCCCAGAGACAATGTTATGCAAGAAATTTTATATTGGCAGGTAACTTGCAGTTTATTTATTGTTGACAAATTCCACCTCGATGAAATTATACTATGTGAATATATATGCTTTACTTTGTTACACATGGCAAAGTTTTGTCTTGTTAAATTCTAGTATCTAATAGAGCATGTATGCAGTTAGATAAAATGGAAAGCTTTGGAAAAAAAGGAACAATGTTAGATTTAGAACTGTGCTCCATGATTTGTTAGAGACCTAGGTGATTGAATATTGTTGGAAATGAAAATATGTGTGCATCTTTTAACCTAATCCGTCGGCTGCGAAATTTAGTTATATTGACTATATTATATCTGGTATAGTCTTTAAGTAGAATCTAGAAGATGTATTATGTTGTAATCGAGCGAGTCTTTGAAATTATCTGATCATAAGATTGTGTATCTAGGCATCTTTTGATCTAGTAATTGGTAAGCTGCGAAATTCAGTTCTATTGATTTTATGTCTGTTTTATTCTTATAAGTAGCATATAGATGATGTAATCAAGTGAGTCTTAGAATTTTTCAGATCATAAGATTGTGTTCCTTACATGCCTATTCATGCAACAGGGCCAAACAATGCAGACTATGTATCAATTTATTGCAAAAGAGATCAAATCAATGAGTCTCCAGGATGCACATCCACTAGACTACTTAAATTTCTACTGTCTTGGCAACCGAGAACAGATTACAGGTCCTGGTGCACAGGTATCTGGAGATGCAGCCAAGGTCAGAACTAGACTCATCCTCTCTTCTGCTTTGAATAATGTGACACATTAATCTCAATCTTCATGATATAATATTGATTTACCCAAATAGGGAGCAAAATGGAAAGAAACAATTGCTATTTTAAGTAAATTTAGTCAATAACCTTGGTTTTCGTGGATCTCCTGTTTTTTAGGAGGAGGGGCTTTTTAGTTAAATATGAGGCCGTTCAAAATGTCTTAAGAGAAACAACAAAAAATCGTCTGGCTAACTTGTTAGGTGCTGTACATTTTACGACATTAGCAAGCTTTTGTGGCGTATATTTTCCTGCTAACTAGAATAGGTTAACTTTTCAACCTGATGAATGGTGTAAGGTCCAAGTGAGTCGATCACCATGCTGCAGCTAGCTTGTATCAGCCTTGGCCCTTGGACCATAATTATCGATACACAATTGATCTTTGATTGTGCTACCGAGTATCAGAGTAGATTAAGCCTTTAACGAGTAACAATTAATTTTTTTGTCAACTTGACACAGGAAAATATTGTATACTTGCTTTGTGCTTGTAATAACTAATATAATAGTTAATGCGCTTTTCACACAGATTTCAGACTCGCAAAAGTTTAAGAGGTTCATGATTTATGTGCATGCTAAAGGAATGGTAGTGGATGATGAGTATGTAATCATAGGATCAGCCAATATAAACCAAAGATCAATGGCTGGCACAAAAGATACAGAGATAGCAATGGGTTCATATCAGCCTCATCATACTTGGGCAAAGAAGCAGAAACATCCACATGGGCAGGTTAGTTTCATTTCAAGAGGTTTTTCCTCCTACATATGGTTGTCGATTTAGTTACTTGCTTGTATTATTTTCTGATCATCGGCATGCTTATAGAGAAATGATTCTGCAGCTTGATATCCTGGTCACGTTGTTTGGTAGTGTGCTTTTATTTCTCAACTGTTATTTTGCCTCAAATATGTAGGTTTATGGATATAGAAAGTCGCTGTGGGCAGAACACCTTGGGATGGTCGAAAGTAGTTTTGATGAGCCAGAGGCACTGGAGTGTGTGAAGAGAGTGAACGAGGTTGCTGAGGATAACTGGAAGAGATTCACAAGCGAGGAATTTACAACGTTGCAAGGCCATCTTCTCAAGTATCCGATTGAAGTCGACGTTGATGGCAATGTAAATCCACTGGCAGGACATGAGAACTTTCCTGATGTTGGAGGCAGAGTTTTGGGAGCAAATTCGCCTACCATACCTGATATCTTGACAACATGATACTCGAGTACTCGACAGTCCTTGTATTTGTATACATTAGTTGTTTGTGTTAGAACAATAATTAACGAAGAAAGAAGAAGAAGATTTAGAAGTGAGAGAATTGTTGTCACAACTCGATTTTCGGGAAATGGCGTGTGACCGGGTGTGGTACAATACGATAAATAAATCTAGAATTCAAGATTAAAAAATAATACAGAATAATTTAAGAATTAAATTATAGGTTCCTCAGTTCGAGATTCATTCAAAATGTGATAAGTATTTGAACATATAGAAAACAGCTCGGATAATAATAAAGATAAGTCTAGAGTGTTGATTGACAGAAGAACTATATTCCTTGAATTGGGCTAAAATCTGTAAGCACAACGAAATTTAATTTATTTGACAGCAACCCTCGCCTCGGCTCCGTTCACCTTCAGTGACTGCTCAACCTGAAAAACATTTTTGAAAGGATTTTGAGTTGAGTACTAGTGTACTCAGTGGACGAGCATTTAATAAAACATTTTATAAAACTTGCGGTTATCCAAATCATAAATGTATAGTTTATGAGGTTCTAGAAACGAAAAGATACTCCTAAGTATAC
This sequence comes from Lavandula angustifolia, assembly GCA_028984105.1. Lineage (NCBI taxonomy): Eukaryota > Viridiplantae > Streptophyta > Magnoliopsida > Lamiales > Lamiaceae > Lavandula > Lavandula angustifolia. The sequence continues at coordinate 20,998,963 of CM054819.1, forward strand.
AAAATATTTTCATTTCTTTTGCACGCGTGTGCCGCATTTTTTCAGTTACACTTGCAATCTTGAAACACATCATCATCGGATCCAATTTCATCTAGGGTCTCGAGTCGTTACTTAGAGCACCCTTTTCAAACTTTGGATATCGGGCATTTTCCTAGATAATCCCTTATAAACGTTTTAGGTGATTTAGCAGCTTTGGTATTTATTCATTTTCATTTTCATAATCTTAGGTTATATTTTAAATATAAAGTATAATTTGGAAAAGGTTTTCTTAGCAACTTCCGACTTTAGTTCTTGTCAATCCGATCGTCGGTCTTCGATGAAAATTCATGTTTGGTCTCTTCCATAGAAAAGGTACGTGACCTTTGAAATAAGTTTCCCGTATTGTTTCGGTATCGAAAGTAGTTCCCGAACTTGAGTTGGTGAAATTGCGGCAGTTCTGCCAGCGGTACTTTGGCCATATCCTATTCGTTCGAATTCTATTTTATGCGTCGAACATGGTTTCGGAAAGTCAATGAACTCAGCTTTCTATCAGTGTAAGGTTTGTTGGGTTTCGAGAAGGAATGGAGCTCATAGACTGTTTTGAAGTTAGATGATATGTACATTTCGGGAAAAGAGTGTTTAAACTATGTGTTTTCTCCAGTCTGTAATTTCTTGATACGAATTCCAAATGGCGAGCGGATTGGGTCTGGAGATGGTTAGGATGATAAGGTTTAAGACATTATGGGGCTTGGTGTTACCTGCTTTGTAGGTCGTTCATAATTGAACTCGCAAAACGGTTGATAGTTAAGCCTTTGTTCAACACTTAGAATTTTCTGGTTGAGACATTAAATCAAACAGTTTCTGGGCTATCTTCAAGCGAGCGTATCTCAGCGATCGGGACTCGATTGTATGAACGGGAAGATGCTATGGAAACCTTGTAGAATAAGCTTTTCAATGGTTTAAGTTTCAGAATTTCTGGTTCACGACGTTCGGGAAACGAGCCGTAATCTTGCTGGTCGGAAGCCAAGTTAGGCTGGCAGTTTAAAAGGGGTGGTTTTGCTCGGGCATAATTTTTTGATCGGGACTTCATTTCATGAATGTGGAGATGTTCTGGAAAGCTTGTAGTAAGGGCTTTCTAGGAATATGTTGTTTGGGGTTTTGGATATGATATCCCTAGTTTCTCAATAATTATTTAAGGATTATTGATTATTTTTGTTCGTTATAGATGAAGAAATTCACATTCCTAAAACGTGAAATAATTTTAATCAAACAAAATCAAGTTTCAATATAAAACTCATAGCCGATTATCAAATATATATCTTACATATATGTTGAGTTGTATATACATGAAGTTTATATGTATAAATTCATAGTTGGAGTTGGAATATAGGTACAAAATACATAGGAAGACTTGATAATATATATTAGTATGGGTACATAAAGGAAAGTATTAACGAACTAGCAAGTCAATTCCAAATTGCCATCTGCATCATTTATCAAGATTAATAGTTTATAATATTATTTTTTTTTTGTTGACGAGGAACCCGCAGCCGCTACCTTTGGTACGCACAGGGTAAACCTCGCTCCTGTGCAATAGCCTGCAAACCACACAGAAGAGTTAAACCACCCTTAATGTGACAGGGTGACAGGCTCACACATAGCATGTCCAGTGGGAATTGAACCCATGACCTATCGATCCCGGACCACCCACCTTCACCGTTATGTCATCCCAAGGGGACATAGTTTATAATATTATTATATAATATGTACGTGGGTTGAGGACAAAAGGTGAGAGAATAAATTAATAAGCATGTTAACTATTTTCTTCCCTCACATTTTTCAAGGCAAGAAGGTAGATTTTTAATTAAGTCCTCTCCATTCCATTCTAGACAATTCACGTGGCCAAGAGAAGTATGAGAACATTTCATTATAGACGATCCACGTAGCAAAGGCGGTTGATATACTCTTATAAATAGATAGCATCAAGCCATTCTCTCTTCTCCTAGTGTCTCTTTCTCTCTCGATCCATCTCTATCTTCTTTTCTTTCTTTTTTCCCTCTTGAGCTCTCCTTACTCGTAGCCTTAACCAAAGAAGAATTTTAGGCCTTATTGACGAAGAAAGTTAGCACCCAATTTAAAAGCAAGTTAATATTATTGCAGCTTCGAGGTAGGTTATATTTTATTTAAGAAATTTATGTTTGAGTTATTAAGCTCTGATATTTATGTGAATTAAAGTTATGAATGATCATGGAAAATGTTTTACTCGCTATTGGATACATCTACGTGAATGAAATTGGCTTTTCCAATATGAGATGAAACGATCGGATCCTGAGCTAGATGCAGCTAGGGTTAGTGTACACCAAACGTCACGAAGTTAGTCTTGGGAGAATTTGTTTTCCCAAGTCTAATGAAGGGTACGAGGTTATTCTTAGGCAGATGTGTTTCCCTAAGTCTAACGCAGAGGAAAAGTTGTAGAATGGACCAATAGTTGAGAAAAGAAGGAAATGGCCAAAATGAATGTTGTGGTATACATAGATTGCCTTTGGTTTTTAAAACTTTCTATGTTACATCGGTTATGCATGAACATTTCATTTTCAAAGGATTTTCGGAGGTTTATTATCACATACTTTACCCATTGAGTACACTAGTGCTCAGTCCAAATGTTTTCAAAATGTTTTGAAGACTAAACTGGCGGTATAGGGAGGAAATGCTGAGTTAGTGCTAGCTTGATCCTCATGCTCTTTTGTTATACGGATAACCTCCTATGTCATGAAAAGCTTCCGCTTGAACCCTAATTATGTATATTATCTTCTACCTCTTTTGTGTCCATAGAGGTAGCTTAACGAAAATGTTGTTTTAATAATATCTATATCTATGTGGATATATTGAAAGAAGGTTATTGGTTAGTCTTTAAGTTCTTTCCCCTTTTCTTTCCCGCTTCTTTCACTCCTCCCCAGTCACGTTCCGGCCCACATGCCTTCCCTCGAAAATTGGTGCGTGACATTGGGTTCTTCGTAGAGTTCTAAAAATTTGGACGAAAAGTAGCTACTTCGTTGATCGCCAAAGTTGGGGCTGGTTTTGCAGGCGAATTCGAGGGTGTGAAACTCTTCGGTCCGTTCTCCAAATCATGAATGGAGGAATGTTATGTGAAGCTAGGAATGAGTTCTATATAATGGTACATTATTTTGGGTTTTACGGTTCATGAAATCGATCGATAATTCAGTCGCAAAGTTGCAAGTTAAAGGGCAGTTTTTTTGTAGGAAATTATGGGTTCTTAAAGGAACCTTTTTGGGCAATTTTCATCGAGGTATATCTTCTCGATCGGGGCTTCGTTTTACGAAACACGAGATGCGTTGGAAAGCCTATACAAGTAGCTTTCCAAAGGTGTACCCCTTTACAGTTTTAAGAAAGCGGAAACAAGCGATATAATGGCTTTAAGGTACTGCCTTGGTTTCGGCAAGCAACTCGACAGCTGAACTTTGCGGCTTCGTATCTCCTTCTCAGCTCCGAAAAATACGCGAAGCGTCTCTTTTGAAAGCCAACGAGAAGGGCTTTCCAAAGGTATTAGTGTCGATAGGCATTAATCGTTTTAGAGTGATTTGGAGTCGTTTGAAAATGGTCGTTCCCCTGCTCGCAGCACAGGGGTAGTTCGAGGAGCCGTTTTCGACAACGGATAACTCCTCGATTTGAGGTCCGATTCGTGAACATTTTGCGGCGTTGAAAAGTCAGTAAGAAGGGCTTCGTAACGGTATCTGACTTGCTAAGTTTTTCGTTAGATAGGTGGCCTAGATAACGAACTCAAATTAACGGTTTACAAGGTATATGTGCAGATTAAAAAACAAAGCAAAACAGTCTTTGGCATTTTATCGAGCACTTAATGGGATACACATTTTCAGCACTTTGATATGGTTTAATCAAGACAGTTACCATTCCAACCCTTTCAAGTGATATATATGACATGGATAAATGTATTCTTGTCTTAGAAATGAGGGAAAAACGTAGAGGAAGGGTGTACAAGTATGCTTCAAACGTAGAGGAAGGGAAAACGTGAGCATTCATGGATTTAACATTTTAGATGTTCAATATGCTTCACTTAATCATCAAACAATGACGCCATTCAAGGCAGAAGTTCAAACAGAACGCCGAATCCCAATTCTTATGAATACATGTAAACACGTATAACATGAACTCGTATACCGGAAAGAAAGCAGTTTATAAAGGGAAAACTTGTATTTCTCAGCCACAGCCAAAACACAGTCCATTCTCGGAATCGAAATGATGAAGATAGTACTTAAGTTTACATGGGAAAGGACTTTACCCTAGTTCCTTTCTTCTTCCGACTTCGAGCTCGATTTCCCGACGGTGTTTCTTCCTCCTCCTCCTGGTATTGCTCGCGAGAATTTGAGAGAGAGATAGAGTGTGGAAGAGAGGGAGAGTGAAAGTTGTGAGGATATAAGAGTGTCTTCTTCCAATCTAGCACTCCTCAAACGATTCTCTTCCTCCCTCTGTGACAGTCGTGACCCGCAAGAAAAAGGAGAGAAGGTTGTCTTCCTTCCGTCAGGGAGAGTCCGCCAATGGGGAGGGAAGCGTTTAATCATGCCCCTATACTTCTACACGTAGGGGACGTCCGTTCCTTCACGTTGTGAGATTCTCTCCTAGTGGAAGGATTTGGATAGGTGCTAAAAGCCTAAGATTTCATATCTTGTATAGGATTGAGCGTGAGTGAGGATGGATGATGTGGAAAAGATTTTTGTTAATCTATGTAAATTAATAACTTATGCATCTTATTTATCCGATATATATATATAGGAAATTGATCAAAAGAGATCCTAGATTCAAAAGAGATACGAGAACGAATCTCTTCCATTCATTTCCTTAATCTAAGGTCATTCTTTTTTCCTCAATAGCCATTTTAAAATATACTCCCTCCGTCCCATTAGTAGTGTCCCATTTCTCTTTTTTGGTTGTCCCATTAGAAGTGTCCCATTTCTAAAAAAGGTAAGAAATATGTGGACAAGAATCAACCACTCAAAAGTCAAACAATACACACCACAAAACACTATTTTCTTAATAATCGTGCCGAAAAGGAATTGGACACTACTAATGGGACGGAGGGAGTATCAAAACGGAGAAATTAACATCATTAAGGGTAAAAGTATAATCTTTACCCTTTCTTTACCCCCATATTCTCTCTACGAAATTAACTCTGCAGACAAACAAGGAATTCGACTTCATTCGAATGAGATTTATGAGATTTATGGATAGATTTAGTAGTCTTGTTCTGTTCTGGATTCTGCACAATTTTAGGAAAATTCAAGGAACAAGTATATTTGATTTCATTTTTTACGCAAAACAAATTTCATGCATATTGTTTTTAGTGTTTATGCTGATATTGTTTAATATTCATGCATGTAAGAACCTGAATGGCTGAATCGTTACAGTCAAATGTTTCTCTTGACCCCGATGAGTCGATTTTCATTCCTGATTGCGAGGCTGAATTGAAACCGTATGTTGGACGAAAATTTGATACGCTGGATCAGGCAGAAAGCTTCTATAGAGACTACGGAGGTTTGTGCGGTTTCGATATCTGTAAGTGGTCCATAAAACGTCATGGGGATGGATCTATCATGCGGAGATATATGGTGTGCAGTAGATTCCAAAAGAACAAAGCGAATGTGTAATTCAAAACGGTCATCATGTTTGACACGTGTCATTTTTAAATCCCATCCTGAAGGCTTTGTTGTTGATCTATTTCACGAGACACACACACATCCTTTGTTATCCTCAACTCACAAGCAATTCATGAGATACAATCGTACCATGACGTCCGTTCATAAGAATTTCATCCTTAGTTGTGCGCATTCTAATGTTGGTCCGGTGAGGTCATATAGAATGTTTAGTTAGTTGGTGGGCAGCTATCGGAACATTGGTTGTGATGGAGTAGATTTTATAAATTTCCACCGTGATCTTTGCATCTGTGTTGAGGGCGCGGATGCACAAATGATGTTGGATAAAATGAAGGAATCTCGTGATAGGAACCCGGATTTCTTTTATGAATATTTTACTGACGATATATGTATTGGCAAAGATTTTTGGGCTGATGATATATTAAAGCGTGTATTTTGGATAAAATGTTGGATAAATTAAAGCGTGTATTTTGGGCTGATGATATATGTATTGGCAAAGATTTTTGGGGATTCATTATCAATGGATGCAACTTATTCAATCAATAGATATTGTTTTTGTGTGTCGCTGATACGAGTTACACTTTTTTTTCAAATAATAATTGTACGCAGTTATAGTTTTTGCATGCGAAACCCTGTGTTTATGCACATTGTCCATGTCGTTTATGCGCACATTCATGTACATTCATATATTATATATATGTTCGTTTGCCGATTTTATGCTTATGAAGCCTTGCATGTATGCACACCCAGATTAAATTTCATGCAAACATACTAATTGAAATTTATATAACCTTTTTGCAGTTATGGCATGATTTTTGTTCCATTCACCGACCTCGACAACCATGACAAGTGTATTACGTTTGCTGCGGGTTTGTTGTCTTCGAAGACTGTGGAGTCTTATTCTTGGTTACTTAACACATTCAAAACTTGCATGAGCAGTTGTCCGAAGTTATTAATAACCGATCAAGATCCTTCCGTGAAGATTACAATGGAGAATGTTATGCCCGAAACACGTCATCGCTTTTGTATGTGGCACATCATGCTAAAAGTTCCTCATAAGATTCCGGTGTTATTAAGAAAAAACACTAATTTCACCAAAAGATTTAATGACATTGTATGGAATAGCGACCTGCTACCGGAGGAGTTTGATGAGAAATGGAAAGCGATTTTATCAAATTTTGATTTGGTTGGTCATGATTGGTTTGATGGGATGTTTGATCTACGCCATTATTGGATTCCTGCTTATTTCAGAGACTTCCCAATGTCTGGATTGTTTCGCACAACATCCATGTCCGAGAGTGAGAATCATTTTTTCCGGACATATTTAAAATCGAAGGCCAATCTGCTGATGTTTTATTTATTGTATGAGAGTGCAATAAATGCTCAACACCACACACAGGACAAACTAAATGTAGCGGATGATGGCAGTTTACCAATTTTAATAACGACGTTGCCTTTGGAGCGAAGTTTGGCTACAGTGTATTCAAACACTATGTTCTATAAGGTGCAGGTTGAATGGCTTGATGCTGTTAACGTGTGTTGTATTCAGAAAATATCCGATAGTGGTTGTCAAAAGATGTTTGAAATAGATGATAATGCCGTAGGAGTTTTTAACGCTACGCTTAATGTTGTTGATTTCAGGGTGTCATTCACATGCAAGAAAATGGAGATGCATGGTCTGTTGTGTAGGCACATTTTGAAGGTGTTGAAGAATTCCAATATCGATTGCGTTCCAGATTCGTGTGTCCTTTCTCGTTGGGGTAGAAATGTGTCTTTCAAACGTTTTGACAAGCTTGCTGAAATTGGGAATGTCGGCCATTCTGCTGCAGATGCCACTAAGAAGTTGTTGGACGTAGTATTCAAATGTGCGGGTTTGGTTGCAGGCAACCCTGCATGTATGAACGACTTATTGTCGGATTTTGATGCTTTGGTCTGCAAATATCAGATTCAGGATGAAGGCGGGGCAAGTAGTAAGGGTAACTGAAACACGTTTGAGAATTTTTATGGCTCACACATCCCTCAAGATGTCGAGGTGCTGCCACCAGATCAAGTGAAAACCAAAGGCTCGGGCAGTAGAATACATTCTAGGAAGGAGGCGGCATTGCGAGCTAAGTTGAAGCCTCAGAGGATGTGTCGGATATGCAAGCAGATGGGACATCACGATTCAAGAAACTGCCCTAACGTTAAGGATGTTGAAGATTCGTTTTAAATGTTTATGCAGAACTTAATATAGCCATATGCACATAATCTTGTCTTTGTATGCTTTAATTTTTCAACACTGAATCTCTAGATCCTTTCTTATGTTGTATTCATGCACACAAAGCTTTATGTTTATGTATTTATTTCGTCAGATTTATGCATATGGTTTTTCGTACTCATGATCATGTTGTATCGCTTATTTTTGGTTGTATTCCTTTTATGTTTATGCATTAAATTTCTTTAGCAACATTCATGAAATATTTCCCTTATAAACATAATTTTGTTAACGCAAGCAAGTGTTGTATTCGTATTTTACTTTCATATTCATGCATACAGTAATGTATTATTATGCATATCGTATGTAATTTTTTTGCATATCCCTTTTTATGTACCTGTGATTTTATATATCTACAAAATGTCCAATTTAGATTTGCATAAATTATCAGTTATATATGAATAACTTCTAATAGTTATATATACCAAAACACGTGTTCCTCTACAATAGTTCAAATAGTCTATCAATAAAAAACATAAGTACGAACATAACAAATAACATTTTGTTCTACACCCCAACTTCTCCAAACCAAAAACTCCCACACCAAACTTCTAAGTGTCAAGCATTTCTTTCGCACATTCTTTAGAATCAAGCTCATTCTTATCGGCATGACCAACAACCTCTTGTTCCACTGTCTCCATTTTGTTTTCACTGAAGTTCACTATGCTCAAGCAGTAGCGCATCCTCAAAAGCTTGATCTGCTTCACACCTTTCCTTAAAAATCACGTGTCCCAGTTGCTTTCGTCACCCTTGAATGTCTCCATATGCCTCATCAAATATACCCCTACAAGAAATCTTTCAGATTTAAATTTTGGTTGCTCAAAAGGTTTTATGCATACCTTTTACAATATTCATGCACACAGTTTGATAATGTCATGCTTACTAATACAAACCTGAATCCAAAACTTTAGATCGGTTCCCCCAGTCTAGAATGATCATTTCTACCTGGCATCTCTCAACCATTTTTGCACGGCTCGTGCATTTAATCTCAGTCAGGTATCGTTGCAGCAATATTGTCTAAGAACGAAACAATATTGAGCATTTGAACTATAATTTGAGAACAATAAGAATGCCGGAACCACCAAAAATAATAATACAACGTTTGCTCACCAAATCATTGGGTATGTTTCCATATTTGACTTTCATATCAATGCTTTTGTGATCAGTGGTATTGTCAATTGTGAAAGTCCTCTTCATCCTCAAATCAAAACAGATCAGGTAGTAACATCCGTCGTTCTCAATCGGGAAAACATACTGCATAAGAAGAAATAATTTCCAATTTTCCATCATGGGCAGAATAAACGGAAGTGCAAGATTGGGGTGTAAATGCGATTACCATTTGGATCTTATTCAGATTTGCAACTTTATGAGATGTCAGCGTCTTTGCCATTCCAAGGTTGAAAATTTCTTTCTTCTTAAATACATCGATGCATTTCTCAGGACAAACAACTGTTCCACTCTGTGGTTATTACACATTCTTAATTAATATTTCACCATCTACATAATAATTTTAAGTTCATAATTTAATTCAAGTATGCGTACCGTCAATGGAGCAAACAACCGAAGTGGTGATTCATCTGACTTAACTTGCTCCTTGTCGTTTAGAATAGCACCCCATGCATCAATTATCAAATTATCAACCCAGTTGTTTTGCCTCAAGCTCTGCAACTTTTTTGCATAAATCTTGATATATTTCCAATCAAAGAGCAGACTTGTAAAAGCAACAACGATAAACAAGGTATTACTACATATCGAAGAAGATAACAGTTTAGAAATTGAGTTTAGCTAAACGATACCAATCATCATCAGCCACAAATATGCTGAACCAACACATTGTAATCTCCATTTTTGTCAAATTTCTCGAAGGATCCACGTAACGCATAATGTACGGTGACTTCTTTGCCTTTGCACTTTTCATTGATGATTTTTTCCGACAAGGCATTCTGCTCGTAATCTGGATATTATAAATCATAAACATAATACACAATTAATTTATCAATGTTAAGATGAACGATTAGTAAGCGTCGTATGTATTTTACCGCAGGTTTTGAACTCCCTTTACCCCTATCTTCGGAATGAGATTCTACTTCATCTTCCTCGTTATCATTACCACCCTTGAAATTTTTATCAATACAAGTTAAACATCAGGAAAACGATATGCATGAATCTATACCTAGGTATGCATAATTTATTAACTACATATGCAAGAACTACTTCTTTATAATCCATATAGGGGTTCATCTCTACAAAATTCAGCAGGATATTGCAACTGATAAAATCATAATGCACGAAAATTACCATATAAAGCACAAACCATCTATAAACTAAGCACAAGAAAAAAATTAGTTATATATATGTTTATTGGAGATTTTGTTTCATGCTTATCCAATTAATCATTCATGCATACACATAACCAATATTATGCATATCCAGGAAATAAGTATTCCAAAATAACAAACTAACCTGCGATTTCATCAATATCATCATCATTGCCTTGAAAATGAATTCCTTCATTAGTTTGATCACCCACATTATACCGGTAGTGTTGGTCCGGAGACGAGTGTCAGGTGTAGAGGGGGGGGGGGGTTGAATACACCTGAGTACAAGTTCTTTTTCTCAAACGCGAAGGACAGCTGAGCTGTAGGTTGCAACTGATGAACAATGCCAAACAATAAGCTTCTGATCGCGGGTCAGAGTGACTCAACTACTGAGTTTCTCCTACTGACTTTTGTCAGTATTTGATTCTCAGTCAGAGAGGTAGTGCGGATAAGTGTGTAGGGCCCGAAGGACTTCGTCTCAGTTTGAAAACGTGTTTTTCGCAAACCAAACAATTTTGGATAGTGCACTTTCAAATACGTTTTATGCAAAGTATGAGTTTGTAAGATGGTTTGAATGCAGTGCAATAAAACAGTAAATGACACAAGCGATTTTTAACGTGGTTCGGATACGCAAGATCATACATCCACGGTCCTGCTAAACAGGAGGTCTTGTTGATTAATCTGAGCAAGCCTAAAAAAGGTATCTGTGCACTGGACAGACCCTTATAAGTTATAGTTCTTAGCGACTTTACAATCCAAACCGAGGTTTGAAGGGGAGGGGATGTTCTCCAACTATGAAGGAGTTCTTACAATAAGAACAGTACGAAATGTGAACTCCTTCGAAGGTTCTAAGCTATGGATATAACAATGGAGGTTAGATAGAGAAGAGGGATCTAAAGAAAGAAACTCTAGAGAGAAGAACTAGAAATATTCTATTGAGCAAGTTCTTCGCTAGATCTTCGTGAAAGTGCTAGAGTGTTTCGAAAGCTTGAGCGTATAATCCCTTTGATATCCTGTGCGTGGAGCTCGAAAAGGCTTCTCTATTTATAGTTGTGACCCAGGCATTTGTCCGTTGGAGGGGACGATGCCACGTGTCACAAACGTCCAAGGAAAATGACCATATGTTCGAAATGTTGTCGCAGAGTAGTTGGTCACTGTGCATGAGAGCAGCTTTAGTTGGTCAGAGCAGGTAGAGCTTAGACTGCTTCTCATTGGTCGAGGTTTATAGTAGGTGAGATTTGTCAGACATCAGTCTTCATCTGAGTTGACTCTCCCTAATCCTCGTATGATCTTCTGCTGACTTTTGAATGATGTTAAAACTCGGGTCGTTTCCTGTCGGATACAGTAGACCTAATATGATCTCTGTCTTCTTCGTCTGAGTCTGCTGATAATGGCTCTTCTACTAAGTGAAGTCAGCTGATGAGAGATCTTCTACTGATCGAAGTCAGCTGATGACCTGTGAACACAAGCTCTTACAACGATAACGTGGGGTTCTGGAAAGTAACTTCCTACTGAAGATCAGACCAACACTTACCCCTTACAGGACTTAGACAAAAACGATAATGAAAATACAAATAGTCCTGCCTATTACATCATCTAGTCTTATCGATACTACACCAAGGATACAAGACGGGTTTTGGGATCTTCAATTCCATAGCATCAACTCACTATGATTTCCCCCGTTACCGATAAACATATAAGTCCTATTACAAGAACTACTGATAAAATAATACTAAGTACCCTCTAAGTGGTCATTAAGATCAACCACTGACTCATAACCCAACAATTTCCCCCTAATTGATGATGCCAAAACCACTATAAACTCTAAGAACACTAAGTTCTAAACTACTGACCCAAAGAGACTTCAGTAAAAACTGAGCAAATTAAACAGGGTAATCAGCAGCTAAAAGATAGGCATATCAGATAAAAAGGTTGTGTGTGTGTGTCAGATCACTTCAGTAATCAGTTGTGATAAAGTAAATAAACACAGCCGTAAGACAATGAGTAGTTGTCTGGGCAAAAGCAAGGTACTGATATATATATGAGAAATGATTACAATCAGTCCTAACTTCTATACAGAGAGAGAACATCTACTGCTATCGCCTGAACTTCTTGATCTTGTCCTTGAATTCAGCAGACTTGGCAGCAGGAGGATCCAACCCATAAGATCTGTAGATTCTGGCTCGGAGGGTCTGAATGTCCTCGAGATCATCAGGCTGCAGAGGATCAAGATCATTGTGATGTGCGGCAGCTTCGACCTCATCTTCAATCTCCTTCGTACACAAAACTCCTCGAGAGGTCATGGGCGGAGTCAGCTGTCTGTAGGTAGGGGTAACGAGTGGAACTTGTCCTTGGAAAGAATTTGCTTGATCTGTGCTCTGAGGTTCGCATCGTACTGATATATGAACTCCTCGAAGAGATCAGTAGCTGGTACCTCAGCAGGATAGCACTGCCATACGTAGTATGCCTTGATGAATCCGATCTTCAGCTCCTCCTATTCCTCATTCAGGTTCCATGGCATCCATTTGTCAACACGGCGGTGCGACGTCTTCTTCAAGTAAGCTTTCTATGCACCTCGCCGGAAGAATTTGGAAGTTTTGGGCACCTGCTTGCTCCTGTCGAGGATTGGTTCCTTGGTGATTTTGTCAGTCAGCTCGATAATCTTTGCCAAGTTATCCAACCTCTTCTTCTCCCTAAGGGCGGCAGCTCTTCTATCTCCTCTCCGGAGATTCAGCCCTTGCTGCGTCGCCTCCCAGGTCACCTTATCCTCTGCCTCCTGCTCAGGTGTAAGAGTGGGGATTTTCTTCATCCTCTGAGCAAGTGGCAGGTTGTCAGTGTCCGAGTCAGCCGGCTCATCAGCAGATTGCTGAGCCTTCTTCTTCTGCTCATCCAAGATTTTCTTGGTTGTGCTCTTAGACATCCTGACTTTAGGCTGTCTTTTATTCTTGGCCTTCTGTGCCTCTTCTTCCAATCGCATCTCATAGTCCATCTTGTCCTGGAGGAGCTGAGCCACTCGCTTATCATGTTCCTCCTGCTCCGCTCGGGTTTTGAATTTGGGCGTTGGGGAAGGAGGTGGAGTAGACTCTGTAGCTTTCTCCTTCCGGGGCCTTTGCGGTGGCAGGGGCTCGTCCTCCTAGTCCATAAACTGTGCGACCTCCTCTATATGTTGCGCTGAGCCGAGGATCCTTCACCCGATCCTCCGACCGGCTCGGGCACCGGTGAGCTTGGACTTGAGGGATTTGGACTATGGGAGGGGGAACGGGCCGGTTCCGGCTGAGCGTTGAACCTTCCCCCTTGATGACTTCCCTCACCTCGGACTCCCCACCCACTTTGAGTTGTCCCGGACCTTTCTTCCCCCCCTTTTTGGCATCATCGTGGCCGGGGGTCAGAAGAGCACGGATTGCTGCAACTTCCTTCTCAAGTTTGAAGATGGCAGCTTTAATGGAGTCGGTGGTGGTGTTGAAGTCGCCGACGGCATCGCAGTAATGCTCCCAGTCAGCCTCTTGATCCTTGCGGATTTGTCGAATTTGGGCTGCTGTTTCGTGCCTTAGCTTCAGGAGCGATGCGTCGTGTGAGGCAGTCATCTCTGTCTGGATGAGCTTTAAGGCGGCCACCTGATTCTCCAAAGCTTTCTGTACGCTGGAGGTGGCCATCTTATTTCGCTCATCCATGGTCTTCTGGACTGTGGCTAAGCTCTTTGTCAACTGCTAAGAAAAGGATTTCTGCTGATTTCTCAGCCTGACTTCTCAGCCGCTGCTCCGACTGACTTCTCAGTCGCTGCTCTCGTCTTGAACTTGATGAGCTTTTTGTCGAAGTATTTCGAATCAGCAAATGATGTATGATTCGTTACTGAATCTTCGATCAGTATGAACACCTTGGTCCTATACAGTAGCTTCCCCACACTAATAAGTCTTCTCTCTCCACACTTAGTGGGTGCAAACTTGTGCGCCTGAGCTTTCAGCTCAGCCACAAAGAACTCCGTCCAATTCACCTGGACTCCGTTAATTATCGCCATCATCAGCTGGAGTTTAGGCTTGGACAGCTGGCCGAAAGAACCTGCGGCGCTCGTCAGAATGTGTATAACGATGTATGCGAGCCCTCTGTACAGAACGCCAGTTATAATATAGCTCGGCCACCTGGCGGGGAAGATAGGAACGAGGTTGCTTCATTACAAGAAGCGTCAGGCCTGACTCCTCAAGAGCCGAGAAGATAGGCTCAAGATAAGGGAGCTCTGCCTAGTGGAGGACCATCGTTGGTTCAAAGAGAACCCTAGACTGGATGATCTCCTCAATGTTGTGCGGGGTCTGGACGATCGCCATAGATATCTGCAAGAAACTCGTTAGCACTTGAAAATAGAGTGAGTTAGTTCAAGGATTGCAAATAGTTGAGAATATTTATCGTAGACACAAAGCTTTAGTAGGAAAGAGTAAGCAGTTGAGAGAATAACGCAACACAGACTGAATGCTAAGAAAGCTCTTAATGTGCGAAAATGGCGTAAAAGATATGATTAGAGAGAAAACGGGAGATTTTATAAGTTTTGAATATCAAGAGTTTTTAATCGAATGGTTGGTATAAAATCTCGCTTTTTAATGACGGTTGTGATCTGATGTTATAAAAAGAATGATTACATTAGCCGCCTCTAACCTAGATGTTGGGTGATGATTCTATCCTCAACACTGTAATACTTAGTGGGAAATGATTCTATCTTCCGTACTGATACGCGCTCAGTAGGCTTATGCTCTGAGTGAATCTATGAAGATTTGAAGATCCCAAAACCCTATCTTGATTGGTGAACCATTTCGTTGTAATCGTATGTCTACGAGGGTTCGGACTCGGTAGACACTCTTCGTGGTTCGGGCGTTCGGTAGATTATCGGCCTCGACACCGGATGTAGAAGACTTAGTAGATCTTTGGACTCGGCGGGAGCGATATGCTTGAATAGAGTCGGTAGAACCGAACTCGGCGGGGGTAGTTCACTTTGTACTACGAGCTGATCTTCGGTAAAGCCATCTCGGCATATTTGCTGCTGAATCGAAGATCGGACTCGGCAACCGCCGGCACGGTCTTACGAACTGTCGAGATCTTTTGAATGACAATCGGCATAGTCAAATACGAGGAAGAGAGAAGTCAACTTCGGTATGCCTCGAAGTTTGTTCTGTCTCAAGCGCTTTGTAAACCTTGACGAATGACAAGCGGACACTGTCCTATACCTACTAAAGGCCGCAAGTCAACAACTTTCCAGAAAAGGAGGGAAAGGACACTGTCACTCTACTTCAAAAGAGCCGTTAGCTACCAAAAGAGTGAGATAAAGGGATCATCGTCTCCAACGGATCTTTCCTAATCTCTTCTCTATAAATAGAGGGATGATTCAAGATTTGAAGCTCACAACAAAAACACGAGAACACACAAAAAAAAGGAGAACACACGAGCATTCAAACGAGCAAAACCGAAAAGCCCTAAGTCTTCCGCAAGAACTCGAAGAACACTTCTCCGGCAAAAGACTACAATCTAGCTCTTAGGGAACCAAGCTGAACCGATATACAAAGCCTCTAGTATCCAAACGACGTTACACGAACTTAAAGCTTAACTCAGCTGTTCGTCGTTCTAGAAGCAACACTCTCGTTCCCTATCCCTCTAACCCTAAGCTCAACCGATTATATCCATAGCTTAGACGAAGGAGTTCATCCTTGAACCTGATCCTTATTGTAAAAGGACTCCTTCATAGTTGGAGAGTTAGTCAAACGCTTCAGTTTGATACCTTTGTAAACTGAGACTTGCTCAGTATAAGTTTCAAGACGCGGCTTTGTCTTATCTACAAGCTGACTGAGACTAACTCAGTATAATAAATAGCCTCCTGATCTTTCGGGACAGTGGACGTAGGATCCTGTGTATCCGAACCACTTTAAAAATCTCCGTATACGTCGCTTGCTCTCTTATTTCTTGTTGCATTGATTTTAAGCTGTTCATCCTGAAAATTATCCTTTAAAATCATTCAACTAAGTTTCGGCGATCTTAAGCGCTTATTCTTACGAACCGAAACCGTTTTGATAAAACATTTTTCACTCAACTGTTTTGGGCCTACACATTTCCGCACCACCGAACTCCAAGCGAAGATGCGGATTCGACTCGGTCGGTTAGCGGGGTCTCGGTAGAGTCGGTATCTCTTTGCCTAACACGATTCGGAGCAGTATGCAGTCTGCTGAATTCATTCGATGCGACACCATCCCGAATAGGGACCATTCGTGTTTCAAGTTGAGAAATCGGTTTCGGGTGTATTCACCCCCCCTCTACACCGAACGTGCTCTCGGGACCAACAATTGGTATGAGAGCGGGGAGTTCTATAAGACTCTTGTTATCTTGGGCCGGTCTACTTGAACGGATCCGGAAAAAGCGTTTTCACCGCATATCATTCTACACTCATATTATTATTCATCATGGGTGATATGTCGGGTATAAGGATGGTACCCATGTTCTCGGTAGAGAACTATGGTGTATGGCGAGTCGGGAATGGAGGCTCATCTAACCTCCCTTCACGACGGCATGGCCGAAGTACTTGAGGAAGGACCTATCGTTCCTATGATAGATAGTGTCGTAACTCGGGATCAAGCAGTTTGGAGGAGGAATGGTGGCCGGAAAGAAGATTCCCGAGGACGAAGTCTCTTCACCCACGAGGAGAAGAAACTTCATAACTTAGACCGAGTCGCCGGGGAATGCCATACTAACCACCTTAAGTGATTCTTATCTCGGCGGGGTTTAGGAATGTAAGACGGCTAAGGAACTGCGGGATGCTCTAGCGCTACTAAGTCGGGGGGACTCGGAAGATCAAAGCCAACAAACTTGCGCTGGAACTCCAAAAAGCTGGAGAGTTTGTCTCTCATGCCCGGAGACACCATAGAAGATCTCGGCGTCGGATTCACGAATCGATGAACTCTATCAACAGCCGGGAAAGACATTCTCCAACCGAGAAATGAATCTCAAAATGTCGAGGGCACTGCGCGACGGTCATTGGACTCCTTTTGCTACATTATTACGACATTCGACTTAGATATTGTTACTCCCGACCATATCTTTTCGGAACTTCAAGCGAAGGAATTCGAGTTTGACAGACCTCAAGGAAAGCGAGCGGGAAGGCGACACCAAAATTGACCATGCCTTCAAAGCTTCGGTCGGCCACGGCGTCTCTGCGTCGAGTAAGGCGAACCTTCACTCGACAACATACAAGAAGGAAGTCTCGCTCGGGAAGTACGCAGCGCTTGCCGTAAAATATCAAAAGGAAAAGGAGCGGCGTAGAAAAGTGACTAAAGCCTATCGAGAATCGAAAGGTAAGTACGAATACACGCCCTAAACGCACTCTGACTCGCATACTTCGAATGCGAAAGAGGGATGACTCGGCTCCATCAAAAGACGGCGAAAGCAAAGAAGAAAGAGTCGTTCTGCACATCGCAGCAAGAAGCCGGGACACTATCGTATGACGTCCCGAGCTCGGTAGTCTTTGAGCGAGCAGCACGAAAAGCAAGGAGAGAGAAATTCGTTAAGAAGAGACAAGCATACATAGGCTGGTGAACTCTCGGACGACTCGAGAAGAAGTCAACTCCTTCATGGATTCATCCAGATGATGAAGTAGCTTTCATGGCCCTAGAGCTTGAAGTGAAGAAAGCTGGCCGAAAAGTGTCCAATGGCGGGGAGAAGAGGATGAGGTAAACTCTCATGAACTATTTAACTCTCCTTCACACCGCACACACGTATCTTGTTTCGGGAGCGGGACGAGAATACGGACGTCGGTACGGCATATGAAGAACTTCTAGATGAACGGTTCGGATGAGTGCACGGCTCGGTAAGACTCTTCGGGGAGTTGGATACCCCGAAAGTGGAGAATCGGAGACTTTCTCGGGAGAGTCGGGTTGCTACGATTCTAAAGGACTTGTGTTGAGACTCGGGGGAGGAGATAAACTCCACGATGGCCAAGTCTCGGCATCAAGAAAATCAGATCTCGGTTCGACCAAGGACTTAACTCGGAAAGATGCGGGCGGAGTCTCAAGCAACAATTATCGGGACTTCGGACCGAGCACGACACATCGAAGAAAAGTGATGATGTGCGGAGGAACACGATGCGAGCGGTACATGGGCGCGAAAAGAAGTTGGAGGCTATGCTAGCAAGCAACAAGCCCAAGCACCGCAAGGAAGGACTTGGTTTCGGCCAAGGTGCTTCCTCATCCGCCCCGTACACTCGGAAGTGCGACTTGCGATAGGTTTGTTCGAGGGGAGACAATCAATGCAAACATCTTGAACCCTCTAGCCGTTAACAAACAAAAGATGAAGGCACCTCATCCTACACATCGGCATTACGGCCAAAAGATCGGCACCAAAATACCCCGGTTCGGTCGAGGGGGAACCGAGAAGCCAAAGTGGGCGATCGGTATGGACCTCCTCGGTGACACATCCTGCTCAGTATGGGTCATACTATTATGATCCTATAGTCAGAAAAGGATCCAAGAGTCAGAAGAAGAAGAAAATCGCACAAAAAACAAAGGTCAACAGTCCACCAACTCAGAAGATCCGGACTCCTGAACCAAAAAAGCCTAAGAAGTCAGTATCGACCAGTCCAGTGGTCAAATACGTTGACTCAAGTGGAAAGAAGTTATGCGAGACCACTAGGGTCGTAAGACAAATATGGAGTTACTAAAACTAACATCTAAGGACCCAAAATCAAAATAAAGGGTACCTGAATATAATTCTGTTTTGCAGGTGCACAAAGACCCATAATATGTGGACAGCGGATGATCATGACACATGACTTATCAAAAAAGTCTGCTGAAGAATTATATCCCTAAAGAAGGACCCAGAATTGAGTTTGGAGACAATGCTAAAGGCTACACAAGAGGATTTGGAACACTCAGCATTGGGCCGCCAAAGTTCCAAGAGTATCATATGTTGAAGGACTTCAGCACAACCTTCTCTCTGTTAGTCAATTTTGTGATAACTCGAATAGAGTGATATTTGACGCTAGTTTTTGTGATGTCATTGATAAATCCATAGGGAAAACAGTGTTATCAGTTTCGCGCAAGAAGAATATCTATGTAGGCCGTCGGAACTCGAGTGAACACGAAGCTTGTTTGTTAGCGAAGAACGACAACCGAACGGGGTGGGCGTGGCACGGGAGACTCGGCCACCTCAACTTCAAGACGCTCAACAAACTAGCAAGAAACACTCCCAGCAAGAGAACTTCCGAATGAAGTATTCGGCAAAGACACTCGGTGTGAAGCATGTACGAAGGGAAAGCAAACAAGGAATCAAAATCCACCTGTTCCATCTCCTTCCACCGATGGAATCCTTCGGTACCTACATATGGATTTGTTCGGTCCGGTCTCTCCGGTGACGATCGGAGGCAAGAAATATGCTTTAGTGGTCATCGATGACTACTCGCGCGATACTTGGGTCATATTCATTGCCCAACAAGTCGACGTCAAAACGAGTTACCAAGGCTTCGAAAGGCTCGGTGTCAAGAAGAACACCCCAAAATTGTCAAAATCCGTTACGATAGAGGACCGAGTTCCTTAATTCTATGATGGAGGAGTTACGCAAGCGAAGGAATAGAGCATGAGACATCGGCTGCTCGCACACCTCGGCCAAAATGGAGTTGCTTGAACGAAAGAACGAGAACTCTCATAGAAGCGGCTAGAACTCTACTCGCGGACTCGGGACTCCTAGCCAAGTGTCGGGCGAAGCCACCGATACGCTTGTTACACTCGGAACCGATCTCTCCCGACAAATCAACATAAGAGAACACCATATGAACTATGGAACGGCGGGGAAACCTTCTCTATCCTATTTCCATATTTTTTGGGTGCTCGTGCTTTATCCACAATAATGGGAAAGATCGGTTGAAAACTTTTGATAGCAAGTCGGATCGGGGAGTATTCTTAGGATACTCTCGGGTCGGCAAAGCTTTCGAGTATTCAACTATCGAACCCTTTGCGTGGAGGAAAGCCCTCATGTTGTTTTTAATGAGTTTGCTGCGAAGACAGGAGCAATAACTCCTAATTACGAATGCGAGGACATCGGTAAGCGGCTACGGGATCTAAGCCTAAAAGACAAAGTCGAAAAGATCCATCTTTGTTGGGATGATGATTCAGATGAGGAAACTGAAGACAAATATACTGAATCTCAACCAGCAGTAAATGTAGCTGAGCCGATTGATTCTCCTGAATAGAATCAATCCCAGGTAACTCAGGTCGATGAAGAAACCCCAGAGGTAACTGAGACCACTACTGAGAATAACAACTCAGGGGGAACATCTATTAATGTTCTACGAGCTGAATGCCCCACGAACCTAGTGACTCGGTAGATCACACTCTCATTCTTGAAATGCTTCAATCTCGGAATAGTACAACCGAAATGCCTAACTCGCCTACTATACGTGTTGAACAAATTTCGGATGAAGAAGCTGAAACATCGTAGATCGTGGCTGGACGCTCACCGCTGCGATCGATTATTGGAGTTCCCTCAGCAAGAGTAAAGACAAGATCCAAATTCTGTTAAGGAGAAAGCGCCTTATATTCCTGCTTCTTGTCTACTGACGAACCTCAGACGATTTAGGATGCACTGAAAGATGTTGACTGGATCATACCTATGCAGGAGGAGCTGAATCAGTTCATGAGAAACGACGTTTGGGAGCTTGTTGATAGACCCCGGCATCAACAAGTTATTGGAACAAAATAGGTCTTCAAGAAATGCGGGACGAAAACAACGTCATAGTAAGGAACAAAGCAAGACTCGTGGCAAAAGGCTACTGTCAAGCTGAGGGAATAGATTTCGATGAGACTTTCGCTCCAGTTTCAAGATTGGAGGCAATTAGACTATTCCTGGCCTACGCAACACATCAAAGATTCAGAGTCTATCAAATGGATGTGAAGTCTGCGTTCCTGAACGGCGTACTGAAAGAAGAAATCTACGTGGAACAACCGCCCGGCTTTCAGCAGAGACATCAGGGTTATAGACTCAGAAAGGCTCTGTATGGGTTAAAACAAGCACCCAGGGCTTGGTACGATGCCCTATCTGAGTTTCTTCTTCAAAAAGGTTTTCAGAAAGGCATAATAGACCGCACTCTATTCAGCATTCGACTGGAAGACAATCTACTACTTGTGCAGATCTTTGTAGATGACATTATATTTGGATCTAAGATGTCATCATGTGCCAACAATTTGAAACGATGATGAAGGACAAATTCGAGATGTCAATGATGGGAGAAATGAACTACTTCCTCGGTTTCCAAGTCAAACAATCTGAAAAAGGGACGTTCATTAATCAAGGCAAATACACTCGAGACCTCATCAAAAGATTCGGTTGCACATCCGGCAAACCTATCAAGATCCCGATGAACACAAACATGAAAATTGATCTTGATAAGGAGGGAGTATCAGTAGACCAAACTGAATTTCGTGCTATAATTGGTTCTTTATTATATTTAACAGCTACTCGTCCTGACATAACTTATGATGTAGGTGTCTGTGCTCGATTT
Organism: Lavandula angustifolia; assembly: GCA_028984105.1. Lineage (NCBI taxonomy): Eukaryota > Viridiplantae > Streptophyta > Magnoliopsida > Lamiales > Lamiaceae > Lavandula > Lavandula angustifolia. The sequence goes on from CM054819.1 coordinate 21,020,719, forward strand.
CGGGCGAATCCAAAGCGAGTCACATGGACTCGGCAAAGAAGATTCTCCACTATCTCGAGAGGAACACCGACATGGGTTTATGGTATCCGGTGATGATAATATAGAACTAAGCGATAACTACGATGCGACTATGCGGGGTGTAGAATTGATCGAAAGTCAACTTCGGGAACGTGTCGGTTCCTTGGCGTAAGGCCGATCTCATGGTTTTCAAAGAAACGGCACTCGGTAGCCACGTCAATTACTAAAAGCTGAATACATGGTTGCTTCGGAAGTTCTTTGCGCCCAAATCCTTTGGGCCGAGACGGCGGCTACGAGACTATGACGTCATTCGGAATGAAGTGTCGATCTTTCGCGATAGTACCGGTGCCATTGCAATCACTTCGAGAACCACCGTACTTTACACAAGATGCAAGCACGTGGACATCAAACATCACTTCATTCGTGACCATGTCGAAAAGAAGGATATCGGGATGGAAAAGATCCATACCGACCATCAAAGGGGCGATATCTGACCAAGCCTCTAGGCGAATCAGGTTCGAGAGAACTTTCGGTAGAGCTAGGTCTGCTTTGGACCCTCCGACTCCGGTCGGTAAGAGGTTTCGGGGAGAGGAGCATTCGGTAAGAGGGAATGTTCACTCTTGAGTGCGAGTAAATTCGTGTACGTAGAGACTCGGCAACCATCTACACGAGGTATCGGTGACTACGATGTTCGGTGACGAGGTTTGCGTATCTCTACTCGGTAGTAACTAATAGAGCCGTAATATGCATTTATTGCTCGGAATCAGCATCGTATTTAATATCTCAAGGATTGTCATTTAATATTAACGACTTACATTTAATGCCACGACATTCCATGCATAAGTATGCTTGAACTGCGCCACGCATTTAATGCATGTCGTATCATAGTTACTACTTAGGCAAGTTACAACTGGCTTTTGACTTAGGCGGCTTTGTGATCATTACCTATAATATGCTATTTAATCTTGACCGTTCATCTCTTAAAGCAAGTTTAAACTTCGGTCATTGATCGATAACTCTTCATCTTCACGTAGATATATATTTTCGATCATATCTTAGAAACCGCCATTAGCATACTTTACTCCGAAAAATCTGAGATCTTTCTAGCAAACCCTAATTGCATATTTCTTAAACGCTCAGTTTTTCATTGGTATGATTTTAGATCTGTCACGATAACCTTTTTTTTTCGGCATCGGTATACTAACTGTTTTATTAAACTCGATACCGATAAATTCTTCTTGTGACATATATAATGGCGAGTTTAAACGTCTCGGTAACCGCTCCCTCAAACATGAAGGAGATTCTTGAAAAAGGCCGGTATGCAGTGCGAACCGGTCATGGAGTTCGGTGCGTGTGATCTGGACTACATGGAAGAGATCTTCGACGCTCTTCGGGCATCCGGGTTTGGAGGGATTTCTCTCCAAGAAGCCGGCGTTCCTCCTTCCCAGACAAGTTCTTTGAGATCTACCTAAACTCCGACTCGGATGCCGGCGGCGTCATTGGGAAGTGCTTGTCCATACTGATCGGCGAAGCGCTGCGAATAAAGCGAGATGTCGATTAAAGAAGCTTTGAGGATAAGCTTCAACCTACCGTCTGAAGGTGTCAGCACCGTTGGGTACAATGATGATATGGTGGATGACTACCTATCGATATTCTGCGGGAAGCCCACTGCGTTCAGAGCTGCCTTCCCTAAGAACGTAATGTTGCCTCAGTACCGTGCTCTAGCGTACATTGTTACGCAGCTGCTGACGAGCCAAGCTGGCTCATTCGATCAAGTCTCGAGGCCCAAGATACAGCTGATGATGGCAATTTATGACCAAGTCAAGATCAACTGGACTGAATTCTTTCTCCATGAATTCATGGTCCAGGCTGCGAAAGGCAAGCTTCTGGATGGTTTGAAGCTGTCAGTAATGATTGAGGACTTCTGCGGAGATGACCAAATCACGTACAGCGACAAGGCTTATTTTAACGTGAAGAAGGTCGGGTTCCAAAATAGAGGCAACGACCCTTCGCCAGATAGGGACGGGGCCCTCGGCTCGGCGAGACGATGCCTCGGAAGACCACGCCCGACTAAGAAGCGGTCTCCTCGAGGAAAAATTCCTAAGGCACCGGCGAAGCGCCCGAGAAAATCTATTCCCGTCGTGCCCTCTTGAAACGGAGGCGTACCGAAGGCCACTCGCTTGAAGTCCCGAGGCCACTACCGAATAGACTCGGCCGGCCAATGCGGTGGTTGATGAGTCGGAGTCCTCGGAAAAGACTCGGTTAGTGGAGAGGGTCGTCTCCATCGAACGAGCGATAGAAGTGGACCAAGGGGTTCCAAGCGGCAGCCCCAGTGGTGACACGGAAACCCCGGACAGCCCCCTCGGCGTTCCACCACTCGGCGATGCCGCCTTGGCGAGAAACAGACGTCTCCGATAGACATTGAAGATTTGGAGACGGCGCGTCGAACAGGAATACGTCGGAATGGAAGCTTCGGCTATCCTATCTCAAGCATTCGGGAGATTCCGAGCATATACCGGAGATTTATGGCCACCACGATCTCGGTGACTATTGCCAAGCGGCCGACCCCATATGCTTCGAGGTTCCGGGGAGTGGCCCAATCGGCTACTCCTCATTCTTCACTACACTGCGAGCAACCGCATGAAGAGGAGGCGATCATAAGGCGACAGATAGGCTACTCACGGCCTGGCGACCTTGGCACTTTGGAGGACCTAAGGGTAGCAATGCTGGCCCTGTTGAATGACCGTCAGCAGGTCGCTAGCTCAGCTCCTTCAGATGGGTCTGACCCTGATGGTCAGGACCCACCCCGTGATTCAGGCCCTAAGAAGCCTGATGAGGGAACTCACCAGGACAAGGATACCTCTACTCAGACTGAGCTTCCTCTCACAATCCTTGCTCCTGAGAAATCGGCGGCTGGTACTTCTGAACAACTCTTGCTTAAATCTAAGTTCGAAGTAGCGCCCAGCCCCAAAGGCCGACAATCCAAGGCAATGGCGAAGGCTCTTAGAAGCCAAGGGACACAGAACCGTGCCCTTGCCAAAGCAGTCCACAAAGTATGGAAAGAGGCGCCCAAGCTACTAGCGCAAAGATTCGGGGCCGAGGACCTCGGTGACATCATCTTGCCCACGATATCTCCACCATTATATCTAAAGCGGCTAAGGCAGAAGGCGGAATTCGAGGTTCGGCTAAGACGATTCGGGAAGGCGAGAATCAACTATTTGACAAATTCAAGGCCACCCCAAAACTCTCATGCTGAATCTGTCACAACCATATCCCGAGGCCCATGAGCTCGGACTCAGCTCCATCCGGACGGCCTTGGAAGATAAGGTTGAGGCCAAGCCGAACGAGTTCAAGGCCGCGGTGACCATTCTCACAAATTATACAAGGATGAACGATGCGAGAAGAATGAGCTGCACGAGGCGGCGACTAAAATCCACTCCGGACTTAATAAGATGTCGGCCTCGTACAACGGCCCGAACACCAAGGTACTAGCTCCTACCCCGGTTGGAATTGCGATGCCAAAAAGGGGGGAAAAGAAGTCCCGGACAAGCTGTACCTAAGTCCCGGGGAGGATAAATCTAAGGGGGAAGAGAAAATTCAAAAGACCAAGGAGCGAGTGCGAAGACAAGGTCGGTAGGAGCAAGCTCGGTTCGGACAAGCTGCTCCCTCTTGAACCGGTCGGTGAGGCCCGGGGTGTCTCGGGTTGGAATCTCGGCGGGACCGGCCCAAGTGGCTCGGGATCCGGGGAACAAGCAACTCGGGGCGACCCAAACTCCTCTAAACATAATCAAAGAGGTTCTTTGAGAATGCTTGAGGAGGAGGATTACGAAGAGGAAGAGGCACCTCTCTCACTTCCAGTTGAAGGAAAAGGTAAGAAGATCTTAAAACTCCCCACCCCTCCCTCCAAGAAGATTAAGAGGTATATCAGTAAGGAGGAGGAGGCTCCAGATAGCAGCCGATGAAAGGTTAGCTAGGGAGATAGCCGAGCGTGAGCGACCCAACAAGCCTAAAGCGCGTAAAAGGAAAGACAAAGGCCCCAGCTCGCGGTGGAAAGAAGTCAACAACGACTAGGTTGCCTCCCAGACAGCTGACACTTCAAGATGATGATGATAGGGAGAAGCAACAACAGCAGAAGGACACTGAGAAGCAGGGTACGTCCAAAGAAAAATCAAGTACCCCTACTGACTCAGAAGATCAGTCGCCTCACAAGGCCTCCTACACAACTTCAAAAGAACACGATGCTGAGATAGAAGCCATCTTTGCTCAGATGGATCGGTACCTATAGAGAGGAGAAGAGGCGAGACAGATTGAAGCTGCTAGAGAGAGAATCCATATGGCGAGACTTAGAAGCACTCGAGTCCGAGGCGAACAAGAAGCCGGGAGCGGGGGTTCCTTCCAAAGGCGACATTCTATACGGATATAGGAAGTTCGGGAAACCAACAGATCGAAGATACATAGATGGCCAAGGGCGATGAGTGGATGCCGGCCCGGTACACTCGGGAGATGGGAGTCATCGAAGATAGAGTTCATCAAGAGGAATTATTTACGCGAGACAAGGCAAGGGCGGTGCCTATGTTGAATGGATGATGAGGGTGAACGCGACTTGTATGTCTACATGCGAGAATCTTTGTGAAAGAGAATATTGAAGTCCGAGTCCCTGAACCCAGAATTCTGCCACCACCGAGAAGACTTGATGATTCTATTCACTATGGTGTGATTGAAAAAGAAGTAAAGGATGCTTGCCGAGCGGATCTCTCGAAGAAGACGAGCCAGCAGACTTTGCTGAATTTCTAAAGCTAAGGAAGTTTACCTACAGGATGTATGGACTGCCCCTTCCCGAGACTCAATCGCAAGATTTCAAGGATAGGATCGAGCAGTACAAGCGCTCCTAGATCTTAGATTCTTCTTTAACTTTCCTAGCTTAGAAAGAGATGTAATGTACTAAACTTTCTCACATTATATATATATATATCTCTTTTGGCTTCGACAATATCTTATTGTCTATATAAGCCATGTTACATTTTATACTTAACACTCAGAATCACTAAAGTGATTACTGAGTCACACACTCACTGTGTATATTCTTTGTCAGTAGCTGCTGAGATTATGATAGACTAGTTATTGCGATATAAAGGGAAATTCCTTCCTTGTAATAAGGGAAATTGTTAAGACGAGGGGATATGCTTAGTCTCTATATTCGACTCCCGCTCTGCTCCCTTCGGTAGTCCAGAACTTGAAGAACAACTCCTTGAACCTACTTGTAAAATTGTAAGGAGCTCTGTTTACGAGTAGTTTAGTGTTAGTTAGCATAGATGGTGTTAGGTTTTGGATCATCAAATAGGGGAAATTGTTGGGTGATGATTCTATCCTCAGCCTTTGTAATACTTAGTGGGAAATGATTCTATCTTCCGTGCGATACGCGCTCGGAAGGCTTATGCTACGAGTGAATCTATGAAGATTTGAAGATCCCAAAACCCTATCTTGATTGGTGAACCATTTCGTTGTAATCGTATGTCTGCGAGGGTTCGGACTCGGTAGACACTCTGCTCTCCGGTTCGGGCGTTCAATAGATTATCGGCCTCGGCACCGGATGTAGAAGACTTAGTAGATCTTGGACTCGGCAGGGAAGCGATATCTGAATAGAGTCGGTAGGGCTGAACTCGGTAGGAGTAGTTTTTCGTACACGGAGCTGATCTTCGGTAAAGCCATCTCGGCATATTTGCTGCGAATCGAAGATCGGGACTCGGCAACGGCCGGACAGTCTTCGAGCGTCGAGATCTTTTGAATGACAATTAGCATAGTCAAATACGAGGAAGAGAGAAGTCAACTTCAGTATGCCTCGAAGTTTGTTCTGTCTCAACTGCTTTGTAAACCTCGACGAATGACAAGCAGACACCTGTCCTATACCTACTAAAGCTTCAAGTCAACAACTTTCCAGAAAAGGAGGGAAAGGACACTGTCACTCCTATTTCAAAAGAGCCGTTAGCTACCAAAAGAGTGAGATAAAGGGATCATCGTCTCCAACGGATCTTTCCTAATCTCATCTCTATAAATAGAGGGATGATTCAAGATTTGAAGCTCACAACGAAAACACGAGAACACAAAACAAAAGGGGAACACACGAGCATTCAAACGAGCAAAACCGAAAAGCCCTAAGTCTTCCGCAAGAACTCGAAGAACACTTCTCCGGCGAAAGACTACAATCTAGCTCTTAGGGAACCAAGGCTGAACCGATATACAAAGCCTCCTAGTATCAAACGACGTTACACGAACTTAAAGCTTAACTCACTGTTCGTCGTTCTAGAAGCAACACTCTCGTTCCCTATCCCTCTAACCCTAAGCTCAACCGATTATATCCATAGCTTAGACGAAGGAGTTCATCCTTGAACACGATCCTTATTGTAAAAAGGACTCCTTCATAGTTGGAGAGTTAGTCAAACGCTTGAGTTTGATACCTTTGTAAGCGAGACTTGCTCGGTATAAATTTCAAAACGCGGCTTTGTCCCATGTACAAGGCGGCGAGACTAACTCGGTATAATAAATAGCCTCCGATCTTTCGGGACAATCGTAGGATCCTGTATATCCAAACCACTTTAAAAATCTTTGTGTCTCTCGCTTGCTCTCTTATTTCTTGTTGCATTGATTTTAAGCTTGTTCATCTGAAAATTATCCTTTAAAATCATTCAACTAAGTTTCGGCGATCTTAAGCGCTTATTCTTACGGGCCGAAATTGTTTTGATAAAACGTTTTCCACTTCAACTGTTTTGGGCCTACACATTTCCGCACCACCTGAACTCCAATCGAAGATGCGGGTCGACTCGGTTAGTTAGCGGGTCTCGGTAGAGTCGGTATCTCTTTGCCTAACATGATTGAGCAGTATGCAGTGCTGTTTGGCAATTCATTCGATGCCGACACCATCCCGAATAGGATGCATTCGTGTTTCAAGTTGAGAAATCGGTTTCGGGTGTATTCACCCCCCTCCACACCGACGTGCTCTTGGGACCAACACTAGACCCACATAAGATATGAGCGGATAAAGTAAGGTGAGAAGACATGCATTAAATGCGTTGCGAGATAGCATTAAAGGCTAAGCATTTTAAATGAGAACGGTTTCTCCCGACTTAAACCTTAAAAATTAATGGCGGGATATAAATGCACATCATGCTCTGCGAATGCAAACGGCGATTTAATAAATGCGAGCATGCTTGAGAGAATATTAAGTATTTTAACTACGCAAACCTCTTTGGGCTGAACTTTTACGATCGGTGGTTACCGTAATGATTAAGAGGATCTTTGTGGTTACGATGACCATGTTCCCCCTTGCGTATGCTTGTATGATTCACCCGACCGAATCAAAGTGCGGTCCGACTTCGACCTATCGTGCCGGCTCCTCTTGCGGCTCGAGTCGGTAGGATTCGGTTGACCTAGCTCAGCCCGATAATTCTCGAATCCGTTCTCGGCTAGTGGTTTGGTCGGTAGGTGCGCCCTTTGCTTATCGGTATGGATCTTCTCCATCCCGATATCCTTCTTTCGACATGGTCTATGATGAAGTGGTGTCGAATGTCCACGTGCTTGCATCTCGTATGAAGAACTGGGTTACGAGTTATAGCAATCCGCGCTAGTGGAGTCGCGGTAGATGGGCACTTCATTTTAAGTAATTCCATAATCTCGCGGTTGTTGTCGAAGCCAAAGGATCGCGGGCACAACAACTTCCACCAGCCGTATATTCGGCTCCGGTAGTGGACGTCGCCCCGAATGCTTGTTTCTTTGAAAACCATGATATCGGCTTTGCCGCTTAAGAAGCGACATGTTCGAAAGTTGACTTTCGATCTATCCCGCATCTGCATAATCGGCATCGAGAATAACTTCGGTAGTATCAAATTATCATCGGCAGGATACCATAACCTGCGTCGGGTGTTCCCTTCGGTGTATCGCAGAATCTTCTTTCTTTGAGTTCGAGATGACTTCGCTTGGGATTCGCACGGAATCTTGTGCATACACCTACAACATAAGTTATGTCAGTGCGCTTCTTTGTTAAATATAGTAAAGAACCCAATAATAGCTCCATAATCCGTAGAGTTAACGAAGCTCCCTCTTTGTCTAGATCGATTTTAAAATTTGTGTTCATGGGGATCTTGGCGGCTTGCTTGAGTCGCGGCCCGAATCTTTTCGGGGAGGTCTCGAGTGTATTTTGCTGGTTGATGAATATTCCTTCGATTAATTACTTCACTTGGAATCCAAGGAAATAGTTCATCTCTCCCATCATGGACATCTCGAACTTCTCCTTCATCATTTTCTCGAAAATGATGTCGTCAACGTAGATTTGCACCCGGTAGGATGTCATCTCGACTTGATATTAAACAAGGTGCGATCTCTGTCCCCCTTCGAAAACCTTTACGAGCGAGAAAGTACGATAGGGTATCATACCAAGCCCTGCGTGCTTGTTTTAACCCATATAGTGCTTTCAGAAGTTTGTACACCTCATATCCTCTGAAAGCCGGGCGGTTGTGAAGGAAATATAAGGTTAGGAATGATACCTTCCTCCTTCGTATGTTCTTGCGGCTACGATTGTTGATCGTGTGTCGAGATCTTTTGATACGTGTCCCGGCCTTTTCTCCCTCCGGGTGGTCGGAGAAGCTGGAGAAAATAAGATTATCGTCTCTCCCACATTCATGCGGCGTGTATGTTATGATATGTGTGTGTTACGTTTTCGAACATAATACTAATATATATAGGCTTCCCAAAGCCGATATAATATTAATATATTTGTAGCCCATTAATTTAATTATATTCCTAATGAGCTTCCATATAACTAGCCCATAATATAATTAATTAATCCATTTGGGCTACTAATATTTATCAATTAATTGGCCCAACCAATTAATTCCGGATAAATAATATTATTAAATAATGTAAAAATACATTAATCCATTAATAATGATTTCGAGAGACAATAAATAACTAGGCAACTAATTGGGCCGGATGAGGGATCTAATACAAGAAATAAAGGCTGGGCCTCAAATTAATTAATTATCTATGCTCGGCCCGGAAGCGGGAATTAATTAATAAACAGATTAATTCCACTATAGAATCTGTGCTTGACTTACCCCTTTATCCCCAAATTGAGCAAGGGCTTGTATTTTAGACTTAATCGATCTCCATATTTAAGATACAAATATCCGTTAATTAATTAAGCTCACTGACAGCTTAAATTAATTAACATCTTATATTCACGAGTAGTACCACTCGACCTTATTAACACACTCGAACTAACAACCGGTCGGGTTTAGTGTGCTAATCCTTTCGAGTTCCTCGGGGGGATATTATCAACCCATTTTACTAGGATACGGTTACAAGATACGGACAACCCGGCTGAGCTATAAATAACTACTAACACCCCGAGATACGTAGATCCGGTCGCGATGGCGTTCACCATAGTAGGTCAAAGTGATAGATAGCCAAATGCACTCGGCTGAAGTCTTACCAAGCTTAAGACCGGCTAAGTCACCGAGATCTTGGTTCTCCACTAAAGTTAGTTAGGAGAACACATCTCCTTGTGATCCATCAATACACCACCTTAAGTGTACCGGTAAAGACAAGCAACTAAGACAAGCCACTTCTTATACGAAGCTGCGGCTTAAGCCCAGGCAACTTATCCACGAAGTTGTCTCGGTATGATCCTTGTTTATATCTTGTCGGTTCAACTAATTTGTGTTGTCTTACGTGATACCCGACACACCACACAAATCTAACTTTTATACAAGATAAATGATAACATGTGCAAATATATCTATTTATCGAGATAGGAGAATAAAATAGTGGTAGGGACAAAACACATTGTATACAAGCGTAAAATTTGCTTCCGGTATACAAAATCCCAACGAGGTTGTTCCACGTAGAATTCTTCCTTGATGCGCTGTAGTTCGGAAAGCGACTTTATATCTATTTGATATACTTTAAATCTTTGATGCGTTGTATCGGCTAGGAGCAGACGAATAGCTTCCAATCGGGCGCCAGGGTGAATATTTCATCAAAGTCTATTCATTACGCAGACGGTATCCGCTTGGCAACAAGTCGAGCTTTGTTTATGACAATGGCGTTATTTTCATCTCGCTTGTTTTTGAAGACCCGCTTAGTGTCGATCACGTGGCGATGTGCTAGGTGCATCGACAAGCTCCCCAAGCTTCGTTTCGGACAAATTGGTTCAGCTCCTCTTGCATGGCGGTGATCCGGTCGGCATCGTTGAGAGCATCCTCTATCATCATCGAGCTATCATCGAGGTTCTTTAATAGACAAAGCGGGGAGTAAAGAGAACTTTCTCCTTGGCTTAATCGGATCTTATCCTTCTTCTTTGTTGATGGATCTCCTATGATAAGATCGGGAAGAGTGAGCGTCAAGCCACGAACGTCGAGTTTGGCTTCTTCTTACGAGAGATTGCCGTACGGTCAACATGAGTGTTAGGCATTTCGGTAGTGCTATTATGTGGTGAAGCAATTCGGTAAGAAGGTTAGGATCTGCGAGTTTCCGAGGTTCGGGGACATTTAGCTCGGGAAAATTAGTCGTTCCCCACGAGTTTATATTCTCGGTAGAGGTCTCGGTTACCACTTTGGGGCTTCCTCATCGACCGTTATTACACGATGTTTATTCGGTGCTGCCGGGATGAGTGCGGATTTCCTCATCGTCGACTCATCATCCCTAACTGATCTTTGGATCTTTTCGGCTTTGTCATTCGGTGTGAGATCCACGAAGCTTCTTTGGCGACTTCTTCGGGATTTGTCTTATTAGGTTTCATGTTCTCGGTAACAAACTCATCAAAGACAACATGAGGGCTTTCCTCCACGCAAAGAGTCCAGATAGTTAAAGACTCACGAAAGCTTTACTAACTCGAGAGTATCCTAAGAATACTCCTTGATCGGTTTGCTATCAAAGACCTTCAGCGATATTTCCCATTATTGTCGATAAAGCGAGGACGGCCAAAATATGGAAATGAGAAATAGAAGGAATTCTCCCTTTCCACGGTTCGTAAGGCGTCTTCATGTGTTCTTTGTGTAAGTAGAGAGCGATTCTAAGTGTAACGGGCGGTGTCGATAGCATCAACCCGAGAACTTTAAGGGTAGTCCGAGTCCGCTAGGAGCGTTCTTGCTTCGTTTCTTTAAGTGTTATGTTCTTTCATTCGGCAAATGCATTACGGCGAGGGGTGCGGCTCTTGAAGTCTCGTGCTTGATTCCTCTTTATCCCGGTACTCTTTAACTGCGGGTTGAGAAATTTATTCCTCGGTACGGCGGATTCTGCGTATCTTGATGTCTTTCTCCACCTGAGTTTCTTCGGCGGGTCTTGGCAACTCAATCTTGACATCGGATTTGTTGGCTATGAAGATGACCCGCGTATATTTAGAGTAATCGTCAACAACGACGAGGCGTACTTCTTGCCTCTTATAGTCATTGGAGAAGGCTGGCCCGAACAAGTCCGTGTGTAGCGAGTTGAAGGATTCCATCGGTGGAAGGTGACGAAGTGGTGGATTGTTTTTCTTTATGCCGCTTTCCCTTCAAGCACGCTTCACAATTTACGTCTTTGATAAAAGCTTCATTGGGCGGTCCTGCGCCTTTAGAGTTCTTGGCTAGCTTGTTCATTGTCTTGAAATTCGGGTGTGAGAGTCTTTTGTGCCACAACCGTCCCTTTCATACGAGCAGTAAGCAAGACTCGGGTTACGCGGTTTTCCAGTTTGCAACGTAGATATTCTTCCTCCACGAACACGATAACACTTTGTTTTCCCTGTAGATTTGTCAACAATATCACGAAACCGGCGTCAAAGATAACTCCATTCAGATTATCACGGTTATTGGTGACAAAAAGGAGATTATGTTGAAGTCCTTCAACATATGTTACTCTTAGAGCGAAGGCAGTCCCAATGTTCGGTGTTCCATATCCCCTTGTATAGCCTTTAGAGTTATCACCAAACTTCGATTATGGGACCATCTTCTTGTATGCGTAAGTAGTGCTGCCGAGGCTCTTTTAATATGTCGTGTGTCTTGAGCATTTGTTGTCCACAATCCGAGGGTCCTTATGCACACTGCAAAGCAGAAACATTTTTAGGTACCCTTTGGTTCAATTTGGGTCCTTAAGCGTTAGTTGGTGATTTCGCGACCCGGATATGTCTCGGGACCTTAGGAGTACGAGACTTCTTCTTGAACCTTGTCGGTTTTCTTCTCCGCTGGATTGGGGAGATACGACTTTACGGCGATTTTGGGTTCGGGAGCTTTCTTTTTACGAGGCTTTGTGCTCCTCTTGACCACAGGCTCATAGTAGTACGAACCATGCGTGTTGGATGCTCATACGGTGGCTCCCATTGTCTTGCTCCGCCCCACGACCTTCTTGGTTCCCTTTGAATTTGATCGTGGTGTCACGGGGCTAGAACCTTTGGTCATTTGCTTCTTGTTGCTCGGGTGAGGTGCAATCATCTTACGTTTGTTCTTCGCTTTGAGTTGTTGGTTCGGGGAATCTAAACTTTCCCATGCGAACCTATCGGCCGGCATTTTACGAGCTTTTAGAAGTGGAAGTGGAAGCTTCATGAGTGTAGCCGAGTCCTTCTTTCATGGCTAGTGGTCCTTGAGCTCTAAGCATGCTTTTCGACTTCTCTTTAGCTCCCAGCGTCCTGTTCGGTCATCGAGTCCTTGCCGAGACCTCATCACTTTTTTGAAGTGATTCATAATCTTTTCAACTTACGTGAGTTTTCGGTGAGTCGGGCTATTTCGGTATCTTTCTCAAAATTGTCCTTGGTCGGAAGTGATAAGCCGAATTCCTTGAAGGCGAGACTTAGTCATAAGAGATTCAATCTCTTCCATGAGTCTCGCAACGAGATTCTACGAATCGGTAGAGAGACGACAATCGAGAAGAAAGTCTCGATTCTCGGCCTTTCACTGTTCCAATTCTGAATAGTTACAGCTTTGAACTCTCTGCTTAGGGCTGAATCTTGCTCCTCTAGTAGATCATCATATGCTTGTACCACGTCTAGAGGTTCATCTATGACCGAGCATGTGTCATGTGTGCTTTGTGAGGAAGAGGTTATATTAAGTTTCGAGTTTACCTCGGCCTCTTCTCGGCTATCGAACAATATTGTTGTTGATTCGGGATCTATTTCTCAGGCCTCAACGGCGACAAATGCGGCTTCGTCTTGAGGAAGAATACATGAATGTATCTTCCTCGATTGAGTCATCGGATATCTCTCCGGCGATATAGGCCTACCTCCCTTCGGGCGAAATTTCTCGCGTTTGGCTTTCTTTGTTACGCTCGTTGAGCGGCTCGGAGACCGGGGCAGTCATGCGATAATGTCTCTCCTTCTTGAAGTTGTAGCACACGAGAGGTTACCGCCGCCTTTTTCGGTGAGTCGTTGGATGGACTAGCGGCGGGTTACGCGTTCTACCTGCAATCAGGAGAAGTTTTAGATTCTTCCCTTTTTCGATAATCCTTTTTACTGAGGGAGAATCTTTGTGGTATTTCTTCAACTTTCGACTCTTTCTTTTTCTCTTTGATATTTGAGAGCCATGGGCGCAAGGTGATCATTAGCGGGAGTCTCGGAAGACTTAGTATCGGCGGCTAATGAGTTATATTTCTTATGGTGTATGCATACCCGGCCCCTGGTAAACCTGGGATCTTAGATTGCCAGAATATGTTCATCATAGCTAGTCACACCGCCACGACACCTCGCGTTGTGCCACTTACTTGCTACGGTCATTGAACGAAATTTTGTGATCTATGATGCTCGATATTTAAGTCGTGTGCCCCCTCCCACTTTGTTTGATATGTCTTTGTTGAGATATTCTCGCTTAGTGTATGAGCTTGCCTACTGCTTGGGACATCCGGTTTTATCCACGGGGACCTCGTGTCTCGAGTGCATCTTTGAGTGCGAGTGGAGATTCTATGGAGTTATTACGCGGCGACCTAAATTCCCTTGGGGCGCCGTGTTGACCGCCTTCGCCGTACCGTTATGAGCCGGCTGCGTTGCTTGCCAAGCGAGGCGCCAAGTAACTTTTCTCCCGAGTTTTTCTTTTTCGGTTTTGTTTTTTCTTTTTGAGGCGGTTTTGTGAGTCTTTTGTGTCCTTACACTTGAAAGGGTTCAAGTGTAAGGAGGGGTTGTTTATTTTCTTTTATTTTGTCTCTTATGTGAGTATGTTCTTACACTTGAAAGGGTTCAAGTGTAAGGAGGGTGTTTTGTGGTCATGCCTTCTCTCTTTGTTTTGTCTTTTCTTCTTGCTCGAGGGCGAGCAAGTTTTAAGTGTAAGGAGGGGGGTATTTTGTGTCGAAGCATGCGAAAATTTTCAATTTTTGAAGCGTTGTTTTTCTATGCTCAAGCATGTCTTATATGTGCTTTTGTGTTTCAATATGCTTGCTTGTAGACTTTGTGAAAATTAGATCTAGGCACATATGTGTATGTAATTTGGGATGACGAAAAATAAACTTTGTTGGATCGATTTTATAACCACTCACTTGAATTAGATTTGAGCACTTAAAGTAGGACACTTCCTACTATTTCTTTTGAGAGTGTTTATCCGCAAAATTGCAATAAGTTTGAGTCATTTGTGATAAATGATAGGAGGCATTAGGGATTTTTAGGCACACGGCCGCGACAAAATATTTCCGACCACTAAATTATCCCTCTTGAGCCAAAATTGAGCCTTGACCGATTCTTTGATATGAGTTAGTAAAAATTTAGCCAATGCCTTTTAAACTTTCTCTTGACCCATGTTATTGCATGTCTTATAAACTTTCTTGTGCATTATAGTTGTTGTTTAGAGGATTGTTACATATGTCCTCCTTTCCAAAATCGAGAGTCTTTGCAAAAAAAGATTTGTATAGGCGAAAGTTGAATGTATAAAGCTGCGAAAGAAGAAAGCGATTTTAAATGGCCTTGATTGCCCGAGTTGAGACGGTCTGTACCCGAGAAATGTGGAAAAAGAAGAAGAAAAAATTTATGCCACGAAAAATACATATTAAATATTCGAGAAAAAAAAAGAGATGTGGCAAAGAAAAAAGAGAAAAAAATGGGTACATAAAATAATTGTAGCATTTGTTGAAATTGTTTAAGTGGTGGGATGTTGTGAATTTTTGTATTGATTGCACAAGTAAGTGGGTTTGGCATGCATAACATTGAATTGTAATTTTGAAGGAGCTTAGTACCCTTAGAACCCTTACCAACATCAATTTATCTAAGTCCTAAGCCCCATTACAACCTAATGAGAAAGACCTCCTTGATATTGCTATTGTGACGATCTCTTATCGTGATTGCGTGAATTTATTTTCTTGAGTGGCTTGAACCGGACCTAGATTAGTTGAGTGATGAGCGAACCTTGAGGAGATCCGCATTGTTTAGGTTTTGACCAAGTTGATATATGTGTGCTTAGTTCACGATATTTGCATCGTTTACTTGCTTGATGAGATCATATTTGCATGATTTGATTTGTTTGGCTAGTTAATTGGTGTTGAGAATTTTGGATTGATTGGTGCTGCTTCATGTCGTCGTTTTTCATGTTTTTGTTTTGAGTCGGTGTGTTTATTTTGTGTCTTAGTTTTGTTCATGTCATTGTGTCCTTGTTATGTCGTGTCTTTGTTTTCCTTGAGTCTTTTATTTTTTGTTTTGAGTCTTGGGGATTGGCGAAATAACTAAGTACTTATCTTTTGTCTCTCCTTATACTCGAGGGCGAGTATAAATCAAGTGTAAGGATATTTCATGATCGTTTTCATATTTAGTAATTTCGGAGGCCGAAAAGTGCGTCAATTGGCCAACCGATTGCACTCGTAGTGGCGAAAAATGCGAGGTTTTAGGTGCTGTGTGGCATGATGACAAGGATAATATTTGGCGATTTTTATGAAGAAAAGGTGCGGAATTGATGACGTGGGGCGCGAATTTGTTGAGAAGGAAAGAATCTTGAAGATATTTTGTGGTAGATAAGGAAATATATTATTTCCTTATTTATCCAAATCTCTTTCCTTATCAAAGATTTGACCCTAGCTTGGAGAGGAAGAAAAGGAGGAGTATATAAAGATATTGAAGGAGGGGCGAAAATCACGCCATCTCGGACGATCAAAAACAACCTCGGAACCTTGAACACGCCCCAAAATCACAACACACACACGCCTTCAACCCCGATCACACAATCTTGCCATTGCTCCCTTCCGTCCGATTCGCGGCTGATCACGCGAAGACAAACCGTTCCATTCTGGAGCTTAGTAGCTTAGTTGAAGAAGAAAACACATCTTTAATTTCCATAGTTTATGCTTTTTAATTTCGTAGTTTTAATTCTAGTTTTAATTTCATTTCGTAGTTAATCGTTTTCGTAGGAACTTAATATTTACGTTTGAACATCCGTTGCTATTTTAATTCAAGTTTTAGTTTCATTTCGTAGGTTTAAATATTACGTTATTTCGTGCTTTAATAGTTTTAATTTTCGTTCATGCTAGATCTAGGGTTATTCATATCTAAGTTTTTGTTTTGTAAATTGTCTCGGTTGCCCAACCGAAGCGTACGCATGAGTAACTAAACTTTTTAGGGTCAGGCGAGAATGTGAATGCACACGTGAGCGTACATGAGGCTTAGGTTGAATACTTAATCAAAAGGGTTTCGGGTTAATTACGAATTAATTAATCGGCTAGTAATTTAGGACTTGATCACCCTAGGTTGCGCGATGCGTAGTTAACTTAGTACTTCCATCGTTTTCGTGGAACAAGTCTAAGGTAAGTAACAAGAAAATGTATTCGTTGGAGTAATTGGATTAACGCGATAGGGAGACTATTAGATGCCCAACATGCGAGTAGGCTCTTCTAAACTAGGCTCCCCTAGTTCGATAAGAGTTGTCTCAGCTATTAAATCTATTGATTGCCCAACAACGTAGGTTGTAGCTAGGTTAGGGAAAGTAGTCGTTTCGATGCCCAACATGGCATTTACCGACTAAGTAATTGGAGGAGTCGAGGATCACGCGAGTTTAAGTTACGGTGGTCTATAACTAGTAGATTCTTGAGATTAATTCATATTAAGTGCCGATGATTGGAATTAAGTGTGTGTGAATATTATGCTTGGACACACTGCCTTTCAATTACCCGATTCCCCAAGTTTATTTTTAGTTTTCGAGGTTTTATAATTTCTTTCGGTTTACAATTTCTTAGTTTAATACAAAACCTAAATCTTGCGTGGTTGCTAACCAAAACCATAGATAAGTAGGAAAATAAAGTGTCTAGTAAAATCCGTTCCCCCGTTGTTCGATACCACTTGAACTCTTCCGATATAATTCTCTAATTTTGCGGGATTATTTGGTCGGTCCGGCGATCACAGGTTGTGACGCTTTTTCTCTTGAGCGTGAAGGCTGATTTGTCTTTCGCAGCACTTTAGCACCAGTGCGTGCTCCTACACCTCCAGCGGCGGCATATTGAGCGATGTCGATCATGGGAGTGATAGGTCTGTCTGCAGGGCGTCGACGGTCGATGCGTTGTCCTGGAGCGATGCAAGGTGCGCCTCCATTCTCACGCGCCATACCGTATAGTTCTCCACAAGAACATCGGCACCATCCGTATACCTTATATATCGGACATTATGGGTGAGAGTATAAGGATGTATGAAGAGATGCTTGTGCGGAGAAAAACATTTTTAAGATTTGTTCGAGTAGACCGGAGTTTGAGAAGCGGTGATCGAGGAGAACACCAGGGCTCGAAACCAATTGTTGGTCGAGGAGACGAGTGTCGGGTGTAGAGGGGGTGAATACACACAGTACAAGTTCTTTTTCTCAAACGCGAAGGACGAGAGCTATAGGTTTAGTATGGTGAACGGTGCGAATAGTAACCTTTCGATCGCGGGTGGAGTGACTCGGCTTCTGAGTTTCTCCCTACTGGCTTTTGTCGGTATTTGATTCTCAGTCGGAGAGCTAGTGCGAGATAATTGTGTAGGGCTCGAAGAACTTCGGTCTCGGTTTAAAACGTGTTTTTCGCAAACCCAACAGTGCAGGCTAGTGCACTTTCAAATACGTTTTTATGCAAAGTATGAGTTTGTAAGGATGGTTTGGATGCGGTGTAATAAAACGGTAAATGACATAAGCAATTTTTAGCGTGGTTGGGATACGCAAGTCCTACATCCACGCGTCTGGCTGAACGAGGAGGTCTTGTTGATTAATGCGGAGGCAAGCCTCGGCCAAGATATCATCTGTTAGACGGGACCGCCTCTAAGTTATAGTCCTTGGCGACTTTACAATCCAAGCGGAGGTTTGAAGGGGGAGGGGATGTTCTCCAACTATGAAGGAGTTCTTACAATAAGAACGAGTTACTGCAATGTGAACTCCTTCGAAGGTTCTAAGCTATGGATATAACAATGGAGCTTAGAGTGAGAAGAGGGACCTAAATAAAGAAACTTCAAGGCAGACGAAGAACTAGAAATATTCTAATGAGCAAGTTCTTGACGGATCTTCGATGAAAGTGCTAGAGTGTTTTGAAAGCTTGAGCGTATAATCCCTTTGATATCCCATGCGTGGAGCTCGGAAGAGGTTTCTCTATTTATAGTTGTGACCCAGGGCATTTGTCCGTTGAGAGGGACGATGCCACGTGTCCGCAACGTCGAGAAAATGGGCAATATGATCGAAATGTTGTCATGGGAGTAGTTGGTATTTTTGGGTGCGGGCGGCCTTGGTTGGTCGAGGCACGTAGAGCTTGAAGCGCTTCTCATTGGTCGAGGTTTGTGGTCGGCGAGATTTGGCCGGACATCGGTCTTCATGCGAGTTGACTCTCCACTAATCCTCGTATGATCTTCTGGCGACTGGGAATGATGTTAAAACTTCAGTCGTTTCTCGTCGGATATAGTAAACCTGATATGATCTATGTCTTGTTAGAATAAATCTGGCCGATAGCTTGGCTCTTTTTACTAAGTGAAAGTTAGCTGATGACTACGAAGATGTCGGGAGCTTTGATTATGTGTTCTTCTCTTGAGTGAAGTCGGTAGGGATGAGAGATCTTCTCTTGATCGAAATCGAGTTGATGACTGTGAACACAAGCTCTTACAACGATCCGGCGTGAGGTTACGGAAGTAGCTTCCCTGCGAAGATCAAACCAACACTTACCCCTTACAGGAACTTGAACAAAAACAATATTAGAAAATCTCGGAATAGTCTATCCATGACGTCGTACAGATGCTTATCGACGCTCGCGAGAGTCTGGGAGACGGGTTTTGGGATCTTCAAATTCATCCAGCATCAACTCACGCTATGATTTCCCCCATTACCGATCAACGGATAAGTCCTATTACAAGAACTGCGATAAAATAATACTAAGTACTCCCTAGCCCCGTGCATTAAAAGATCAACAGCATTTCGCCCAACAAGCGAGCGGGTAGGAAGAAGCGACAAGTTTCTTTAAACAAAATAATTACTAACTCAAATATTTTGAAACTTGTGTAATAATTTCCTCTTTGGTATGAATTACCTGCCTCTCGGATGAATACAGTGCTCTTTATTTATGCTTGTGACAACTCACATTATTGCACCGTTCCGCACCCATTTACGCCTCACGTTTGTGGAATCCAATTACGGGGCTTTGATTGTCACCATCTTGATTTTGCCGAGTTGTATGAGACCTATGTTATCTTCTTTCAAAGGATTCCCTTCAACACCAATTACAACATACATGTCATGGTTTATGATATGTTGTAATCCCTTCTGAATGCGTTATTTTTTTACCTTATCA